>CP125977.1:15386492-15986492 GCA_030063025.1 Avena longiglumis | reverse complement strand
ATCCATGGTGGATGATTGCTTAAATTGATTTGCTATGTGCCGCAGTTCCTTAAATTGCTAATTTGCTATGGATTATTGCATCTGATTCAATGAAAGCTGATTGATTTGCTATGCTACTCAAATAGAATTATAGAAACTGAAATCTTGATCTGTAAACATGATATGCTCATGCTGATTAATTTTTTTGTACTCAAATTGGTTCCCTGAACATGATTCGCTCCTGATTGTTTGATTGACTGAGTGTATGGTTGTCTAATGATCTGATTCGGTCATTTTAATGTATTGATTCGGTCAATTTGATAGTATGCTGAGCTGATTCAGTCATTTTTATGTAGGAAACTAGGAATAGGATGTATTGAATCATGGTTCATGTTATTGATAGCTTGGTATTGTCGTACTGTACTGAGCTGTCCTTCCTGTTCATGTTTGTATTATTTATTTGTGATGTAGGATGGCAGCGGAAGGTGCACCTGATGTTGATATGGCAGAAGGAGAGACAAACAAGGAGGCTACCACACACAAGAGGAACTTTGAAGACATGGGATGGGAGTGGGGATTCAATCCAAATCCTAATGACAAGACAAGGGTGAAGTGCCAGCTGTGTGGCCATGATAGCACCGGAGGTATTAACCGTGGAAGAAGCATCTTGGCCATGTTGGCAATGTTGTGGCAAGAAGGTCAGCGAGGAAGTTAAGGCAAAATGCAAGGCAAATATTGAAGGAGCTGGAAGGAAGAAGAGGGAGAAGGCTGTGAATGACAAAGAAGTGAGATCTGGTGTGCTCGTTTCAGTAGGATACACTGATGGAGAAGAGTCGCAGTCAAGGGCAGGAAGCTCTGTTGAGTCTTCTAAGCTAGGCCCCATGGACAAATTCGCGCGGCCCATTGATCCTAAGGCAACTAGAGCTGAAGCTTTGAAGCAGCAGAACATAAATGAAGCACTCAACAAAGAGAGAACGCAGCAAACAACAAGATATGTTGCAAGATGGATGTATACACATGGTACTAACCTGTTTCAAATATCAGTTTCTAGTCATTCCCTGTTATTTTGCAGTCAAGATGCATTTGTTTGTAGCATTTGTACTTTTGTTACTTTGTTAGTAATTCCCTGTTATGTACTACTGTTTTGTAGCTATTCCCTTTAACGCTATTAACAATGATGAGTTCATAGAAATGGTTGAGGCAATTGGCTGTTTTGGTCCCGGTTTCAAGCCTCCTTCCCAATATGATCTGCGAGAGCCATTACTGAAAGTTGAGTATGCAAGAACACAAAGTTTGTTGAAGGATCGTGAAGAAGACAAGCTGAGGAATGGCTGTACCATCATGACCGATGCATGGACAGATAAGAGAAGAAGGAGCATAATGAACTTGTGCACAAATACAAGTGAAGGGACAACTTTCATCAAGTCAAAGGAGATGTCAGAAGTTTCACATACTAGTGATGTGATATTTGAACTGGTGGACAAGGCCATAGAGGAGGTAGGACCTGGTCATGTCGTGCAAGTAGTGTCTGACAATGCATCCAACAACATGGGAGCCAAGACCATGTTGAAGGATAAGAGGCCTAACATTTTTGGACCTCTTGTGGATCCCATACTGTCAACGATCTTTGTAAGCAATGGGCAACGCCCTAGTTCAAGAAGACAATTGACCAAGCAAAGTCCTTCACCATATTTGTGTATGGACACCATCGCACACTCTCTTGCATGCGCTCCTTCACCAAAAGGAAGGAGATCATAAGGCTGGAGGACCAGATTTGCATCATCTTTCCTCACTTTACAAAGCATCTTTGGAGAAGAGGGTCAACTAAGGAGGATGGTGGTCGATCGAGGTGGGAAGAATTTGAAAGATGTTAGGTCAAAGAAAGGCAAGGAAGCAACAGCCACAATTCTGAGTCGACTTTGGAACAATGCTCACCTATGCTTGAAGGTTTTTGAGCCATTGGTCAAGCTCCTTCGCCTTACGGATGGTGATGTCAAACCATCAATGGCTTTTCTTTATGGAGAGCTACTCAAGGCAAAGAGTCTTATCAGGGATGCCTTTGGCAATGTTGAGAAGAACTACAAGGATGTGATGGAATTGTTGATAAGAAGTTGAAGGGTAGGCTGGACTCTCCTCTGCATGTCACTGCTTATTTGCTGAACCCATACTACTCTTACAACAACTCCACTATCTTTGATGATACAAATGTCATCGAAAAGTTCATTGCATGTGCTGAAACATTCTATCATGATGATGATGAAAAGGCGTATTGTGGCATCCCGCAAAACCACTACTAGAAAATCGCGTTGAATTTGTGCATTGCATCGTCATCATCATGCATTGTTTGTCAAAACTATGTTTGCAAAGCCCGTGTTGTTTTCTAAACGCCCCTCTTTATTTTCAAACATCAAAACCCGGGTCTCCAGAGTTATTTTGTTTGTTGCTATCGGGTTGCAAACGGCCCGTTTAGAATAAATAAAAATTTAAATTATTTTAATAGGGGCAGTCGAACGGGCCGATTGACCCGAACGACCGCCCCAGGATTTTAAATCGGTCCACCAACCGGCCCATAAATCCTAAGTCCACCCAACTATCCTACCCAACCCATCCCTCCACCTCACCCCACCCAATGGCAGCACGCCACATCACCCTTTCCCCCCCTCTACCAATCCTATCCTGCCACCTATCCCTCTTTTCTCTCTCTCCTTTCCCCCACTCCCCACCTCTCTGGCGCGTGCCCACGCCGAACCCTCTCTCCCTCACACCACACACGACTGGCCCCAACCCCCTCCCCGCATGGTCCCGCCCACCTCACACACGCCACCTGGCGGCTCCGACCACTTGCCTCGGCCACCACCCTTTGATCCACCCCACGCGTCCCCAGACCACCCCCCGCTTTCACTGCGTCGGCCTCGCCCAGCGCCATGCTTCCCTCTCCTCACGCGCCCGCACACTCCGCCGCGCCAGCGCCGCCTCTCCTCCTCCTTCCCTCGCTACTCGGCCAGCGCCGCTCCCTCCTTCCTCCTCCGCCACCACCTCCCTCGCCGGCAACCCCAGACGCCCAGCCCTACGCCCTCGCCTCGGCTCTCGGCCCCTCGCCGCCTCGGTGCCTCACGACCCGGCCCCGTCGCCGTCCTCGCCGCGTCGCCACGGACCTCGCTGATCCACCCGCCGCGCCTGCTGCCCGGCCCGCTCCGGCCGCTTTCGCCGCCTCCGCTGCCGCCTCTCATCGCCCGTCGCCCGCCGGACCACCTCGCCGCTGCCGCCTCGCCTCTGCGCCTCGCCCCGCGTCCATCCGCCCCTCGCCCGCGGCCCGCCCCAGCCTCCGTCGCCCGGCCCGTCGTCGTCCCGTCCGCTCGTGACGCGCCGCCGTCCGCTGGCGCCACCTACCGTGACCCGACCGCAGAACCGCTTCTAGCCCTCCGTCGCCGCCGCCTCGCTGTCGCGCTGGCGTCTCCTCTTGACCCGGGCAGCCGCATCCTCGGGCCCGCCTCCTCGCGCCGGGCCTTCCGTCGCCAGCCTTCGCTAACCTCGCCGTCCGCGTGAGCTCCAGGACCAAGTCTTTGCGAAGTTGGTTTGAACGCGAAGGAATACCAAGTGAAGTTGTGCGATGGTCGATGTCGGCGTGTACTTGGTGTGGTGGCGCTTGGAAGTCGGTGGTGCTCAAGATCGAGTTGGAGAGACATGATCCGCTGCATAAGTACAAGATCTCCATCACGGACCATCATGGCGTAAGCTCTCCGCAGAGCCAAGATCAACCCGTTCGTCCTCGACCACCAAAGCCGAGACCCGTCCACGGACTTCAAGTTCCCGACGCCATGCCATGGCCGGTAACCCAAATACTCGGCGACATCAAGACCGACACCGGGCGGAACGTCGAACCGGAATCCGAACGGCGACGACAAGTCTTCTTCCTCGACGTCAAGTGCCTCGTCGTCGAACGCCGAGTACTCCGACATGGATCCGATTGAAGCAAACCCGGCGGTAGGTGCAACAAGTACTTCCCGGATCCGATGCCCGAGGACCGGATGCGACATGAACTTCCCTCGGATGCCAAGACCGTCCCGATACGCAGTACCGACAAGATCCGCATGCGACAAGAACGACACCAAGTCCTTCCGAGTCCGAGGGCGTTCCCGAACCCTGGACCACAGACCTTGTCGAACCCGAACCGGAAACCCCAAGATCGTCGAGAACCCTAAAGTGTGACCCTTATCCGAGAACCCTATTTTAAAACATAATAACAACTTGTTGCATATTGGATTGCCATCCTTGCATGCATATCTGTGGTTTGGGGGCCTTATGCCGATTCACCTAATAATTAAATATGGGGCCCATATGCGGGCAAATCTAGCCTTATATTGGCCTCATTTAAACTTGTGTAACGAACCGGTGCCATCTTTTACCATGCTAAAACAACATTTAATTTGCGGGGGATCTAAACAACTTGCACCATCTAAGTAAGTGTCGGGACCCAGGTTTCGCTTAATATTGACCTAATTGCATCGCACCTTGGCCATGTCATCCATCATGCATGCATCATGCCGATCTTCTGTCGTTGTATTAAATATTGCATCCGGTGTTTATTCTAGTGTTTTGCTTCTTCGCGGATAAGGTCGTTGAGTTGATGTGAGCTTCGCCCCGATCTTCGGTCGAACCCTTCGACAATGTTTTCAGGCGAGCATCTCCCTCTTTCTACCTATCTTACTTTTATAGTCTTTATTCCCCCCTGTTGATCTATTGCTATCTGTGTTGCGATGCTCTAGTTTTCGTACCCTTCGATATCCCCTGCAGCCGTATATTGCCTTGGACACATCCTATTACATGTTGTTTGGTAGATAGTTGGACCTGCGCGTCGTAGTTGCTTGCTCAAGTGCTGATGTGTGTCGTCATATGCCACAGTTGCTGATGTATTGCCGCATGTTGATGTTGGAGATGATTCTAGTTTTACTTATCGTCACTTTAATTTCTGTTTAACAACTAAAATTGAAATAAGCAGAGGCATCGGTGGGTGATAGAAAATATTTGGTTTCCGAACGCCCACTTGTGTCCCGTAAGACCCCGAGTACTTGATACCTGTTCCTTGATTTTGCGCGCTATCCACATCCGGGAGGTATATGGGACCCCTGAGCGAGCTTGATTGATCTTATTTCTTGGGGCCACAAACTAGTTTGAGGTTTTATTTACGATCTGTACTTATGCCATGCTACTTTACGTATTTAAATTGTGCGAGTCTGCATCTTGTTAGGATCATGGCACGATTCATGATGTCGACAAGCCCAGCCACACTTCGGGTTCCCGATCGTTCACCGTCCCCATAACCTTGAGGCCGTCTGAGCTTGCTTACTCCGTTGGATTCTACTTAAGGGTGGCCTGAAATATTCTGAATCTGTGATTGTTCAATGTGAAAGCCTCGTTGGGTTTTGATTTGGTTTTCCGAGGTTGATCGGCGTGTGTTGCTATTGGTGCACCCGCCGGTAAAACTTTCAAAGCCGTGTCATGCGGTTATGGACGACTTGGACTGATATCTCGATCATAGACAAGCATAACTAAAGTTTATTGCTATAAATTTGACTTATAATGACTAGTAATCAGCTTCACTATAATGGAATGATTAATTAATCCTGCCCACAATTGCTTGTTTTGTGTGTCGCTTGCGACCATTGTACCTGACTAGTAAGTATGGCAACTACAATGGAATGGCTGAATAAAAGTACCAACAACTGCTGGGTTTTGGGTTATCTCATGATAAATGTATCTGACTAGTAAGTGTTGCCACTATCACTGAATGGTTAACTAAAAGTGCCCACTGTTTACTTTATCAGGACGGTTATCTAAACCTGACTAGTAATTACTGCCACGATAACCGGATAAGTAAAATTGCCAACTGTGTGAGTTCCTCGGTTGACTTCCTCGTTTGGTCTCGAGGGGGAAACACCAGGATGGGTTTGTTTGGTGTTAGTTTCAGGTTGGATCCGGATAGGTCTATCTTACCCCTCTCTGAGTACCGCCAGTTGTATCGAGTCTCTATAGGTTGTTCAGTGTGTGCTGCCGCTGCCTTGATCCATATACCTATGTGGCGAGGACCTTGATTCTAGCCTCGCCGTGTCTTGGCCTCGATCTTGACGCTCTTTCTTTTCCTTTGCCCTTTGTGGCACCCCTTTTGTTTAAGCAGGTTTTGAGATCGACGCCGTTAGCGGGGTTACCCTTCCGGCTTGGCAAGCAGGGTTATGGGCGCCATTGGTTATTCTTGAGGCTCTTAGCCCCATTTGCATCTTGTCCGTGGGACTCTATCGTTTTCAAGGTGATTTGGATCTTTGTATATTATATCGTATTCTTGACTCATGGAGTCATGTTCTATATATCTCTACATGGGTCCCATCGAGGACTGTTGTGTAATGTTATTACTTCGTTTTCCACCCGCACGAAAGTGCCTGGTGGGCACCTTTGAATCGTTTCTATGCGGGTTTGGCGAATTTTGCTCAAACTTGCATAGGTCCGATTCGAAGGGTGTTACACGTATGCTGCTGTCAATGTTGATTTGGACAAGTTTCAGAAGAAACATGATTCCTTTTCGAAGAAGATGGCAAAAATCTATGAGAAATTCGAATTCAATCCAGGTGATAATTTGTTTGATTGCATGTTTGCATCTATTTTTCTTTATAGTGATCTTGTCCTATTCCCTGCAACTAACATGTTTCTTTTATTCATTTTTAGCATCTTGGTGGAGGCTGTATGGAGGTGGGGCACCAGATTTGCAAAGGATGGCAATTCGAATTCTTTCACTAACTTCAAGTTCTAGTGGATGTGAAAGAAATTGGAGCACATTTGAAATGGTCAGTATGTTTAGTTTACCACTTAACTTGTTCAGCTATTCTATCTCTACCTGTCCAGCTATTCTATCTCTACCATATCTAATTACTAACAATCTAACACTCTGCAATCTGATTTGTAGATTGATACTAAGAAGAGAAACAAGCTAACAACAGAAAGGATGGACATGCTGTCGAACATTCAGTTCAACAATAGGATGATGTCCAAGAAGGAGAGGATAAGCAGGAACAAGGCCTACGAGGTCCTCCTTGCTAATGATGCATCTGAAGCTCAAGGTTTCCTATATGAGGGAGGAGATGCACATGCCCTGATGGTTTTTCATGACCCCGATGAAGGTTTCGTTCCTGTAACGAACATACCATGGAATGTGCTTGGAGAAGCTATTGGAGCTGATGAGCAGCTTCAGCCTCGCAGAAGTGCAAGGTGCATTAGAGAGCTAAATGAAGAAGAGTGGGAGTCTGCACAGGAAGATTCTGATGAGGATGAAGACATCCAATATGATGATGATGACCGAGAGGATGAGATCAGGGAAGTGTCAGGCTTTCAGTGAGGAGTGAGATGGGAGAAATGGGCAAATGGCATGGTGTCATCATGCATCAATGCCATCGTTTTATTTTGTATTCCACTTTTTCTATCCAAATACAAATATAATTGCCTAGATTTTGGTCTTGTCGTTGACTAAGTCAATAACGCTTAAGCACCGCTTAAGCACACACTAAACGCATAAGCACTGAGCGGAAGGCCACCGCTCCGCTTACGCTTTCCGCTTTCCTGAACCATGCTTAAGATACACTCCTATCTAGGATAACGAGCTAAGATACACTCCATTGTAAAAGACCTAAGTACTAAATTCTTCCGTACGTGTCCAGGCGGTGGCAACTAGGATAGCTGCGGGTTCTTCTTCTACTACTAGAGTATTTTTTTTTAAGCAACCAATACAAACTCTGTCTTTTTAATTAGCAAGAAGGAAACCAAAGTCCAACGTTGCAGATAAGGCATGTTTTTAGTTAGGGTGAAAAACATGCCGGAAAAACCCTAACAACAAGAACTAGCTTGTTGGAGCGAGTGACCAACAACAAGAACAAGAACGGCTAACATCTAGACTAGTTCTCTGATTCTCTCCGTCTGCTTTTGGCCGCTTTCTTCCTCGGGTATGTGGCGTTAGGGACAAGATTATACTCAATAAAAGGCACAGGATTAAGGTTCCTTGACGTCAGGAAAAGGGACGGGAGAAACCAAGATCGAGGTGCAGAGTGAAGCGACATGCCACGGACAAGGAAAAAGGCCTCTGTTCGCTCCGCTGCTATTGCCCGTGAGGACTAGTCCAGCTTACCAAGCGGTGGGCTGTTTCAGAAAACATTGGTAGGGAGGGAGCGAGCCGCTAGTATACTGCACGAAATTTCGCGCTGGAGTTTAGCCCAGCCCATATACTGCATAACAATAGACCGCAAAGGCTAGTTCGATTCGGCTCGGCTAACCGATGGGCCGTTATAACAAAAACATGCCATACACATATATAGTTTCCCAAAAAGAATAGCTGCACCCGGGCGCACAACTCTAAAAGTTTACTAAAAAAATTCTGAAAAAGGAGTCTTCACATGTAGATAGTACTCAAATCTAACATGTTAGTCTAAAGGACACTGGCCAAAAAATGGGTTAGGGGCTTTCTTCTCTTTGTCTTCTCTCTTGACAGGCCCCTTGAGAGTTTTCCACTAGAGACCAGGCCTCCCCGGCGTCCTATCCACTGGATTAGCCGGCCGGAAATGGACAAAGGGAGGTGTTGGATCTAGGGTTAGTTGTAGGTCTTGTAGTAGTAGAATTGTGCGGCTATTTGCCACCATCTGGCATCATGGTAGGAGTGGGCAGCGAGACCCCGGGTCGGGATCTGGTGTTGCCTGGTGGTGATTTTGCTTCCCGCGGCGCTCCAATGGTTGGAGTTGGAAGCGAAGGGAGATCTGTCGCTGGTGACTCCTCCAATAAAAGGCCCTTTAGGAGCCTTCATTAGATACGGGGGCGTGTTGCTGTGAAGCTTTTCTTAGCCGGCCGTGGAGGCGGGGGAGAACGGCAGAGTGACGATGTATGTTGTGCTTCTCTTCTTTTCCTGGCAGGTCGGGAGGCGAGGGGGGAAGCTGAGCGCATCCTCGTCCTCTGGTTCTGTAGGTTGGTGTTGTCGGTGGCACCGAGAAGCTTTCTCTCATGCATGATCTCGTCGCCTGGGTGGCGGAAGAGAAAGTGCGATCTAGGATTCCGCTCCTCAGCGTCAAGTTCTTGAAGTCGTGTTTCCCGGAGTTTCCAAATGACCGCGAGATGTCGTCGCCGTTATCTTTGGCCGAAGTGGCCACTGCTTGTTCATGTGCTTCCGTTGCATCTTCTTCCTCCTTCACTGGCGGAGCTTCTCTAACCTCGACGCGGGAGTCAATGCCAGCGACACCGCAAGTGGTTTCGTCCCTGGTGGTAGCTCTAGTGCCAGTGCCTTAGGACGCCGGCGTGTGGCGGAGGACCCCAAGTACGTGATTGTTTTTCTTGTTTTTGTACTAGGGTTCTTTTTGTAAGTTTGGAGGCCTCATCTTCAAATTTCTGGTTTAGTAGGGCAGAAATTGTTAGGGGATTTCTTGTAATTGTTATCCGCTTTTTTTAAATGCAGCTTCCTGGCCTTTCAAGAAATTTCATATGCCAAAAAAAACATGTTACTACGTACGAAATTCTAAATCAATTCTAAATCGAAATTCATAACACATCCAATATAGTGTCTTTTTCACTCCACAAGGGTCAAGATATCAAGAAAACATAAAAGATGCTCGAGACAAAAAAAAGTCATAAACGTTGAAGATGATGATCATGGTGCGTCACACGATCTAGATGTACACAAATTGTTCGACATAATAACTCCACGCGCGCACCGTCCCAGCCATAGGCGCCATAGGGTGGCCAGGGTGGTGCTTGGACCACCCTGGAATTTTGGTCCGCTCCATATACCTAGCAGAAAAAAATACTTTCTCTGTCCTAAAAAGAATGTCGCAAAATTTGACTAAATTAAAATTAAACTTGATATATTTTAGTATATATCCATTTCAAAATATAAGATGTTTTAGCTTTATAAAGCAAATATATCTAGATTCTTTTAGTATATAGCTTCACTCAGATTTGGAGTGAATCTGCACACTAAAAGAAGTCTAGATACATTTTCTTCGATAACCTAAAACATCTTATATTTTGAAACGGAGGGAATAGATTCATCCAATTTTTGACAAATTTAAGACATCCTTTTCGAAATGGAGAGAGTAGAAAAAAGGCCATTCTAGAGAACGCGAGCAGCGAGTCGATTCCACGAAAAACATGAGCTGCCTCCTTCGTTCAGTCGTCCGCTTCATGACTTCCTCCATTCGATATTAGACATCACCGCCTATCGCCCAAGATGGCCTCCTTCGTTCAGTCGTTCGCTTCGTTCCTTCCTTCGTTCGAAATGGTCCTATGGAGACCACCGCCCATCTCCCGAGCTCGGTACCTCGTCGTCGCCCCACCTCGCCGACACCCGGCAACCAACGCACCTCCTCCCTACTGTTCCTCCCTCCTGCGGTTACTCTGGATGGCACCCGCCAGGTTCGGGGGCGGGTTTGCCCCTACCCCATACCCGTACCCGACCCTCCCCCATGACCCGTCCCCGAACCAGTCGTCGGGTTTTAGATCTTCACCATACCTGACACCCGCCAGGTACCGGGGACCCGACGGTACCCACTCATTTCCATGTCCTTCGCCTTGGCGGGCGCTGGATGTCGGTAGAGGGAGAGCATCGCTGCAAGATGGGAGGCGGCGACACAATGGGTGGTGGCGCAAGATGGTTAGGAAAGGGATGAGGGAGCAGGGGACTGCGGACCGACCCGCCTTGCTTTAGTTGTGTTAAAAAAAACTTTTTTTTGAAGGTGGACCACCCTGCATCCAAATTCTGGATCCGCCACTGGTCCCAGCGTGTCGGTATACAGTCGCAAGCCGTTGGCCATCCCGAAACCTAACGACAACTGTCAGATGGTGCACGCGAAGATCAGCCTCTCTTTATATCCACGATAAGATTGCCTCCATCGCCTCATTGCGAACCAATCCATCACAAATCATGGACCCGTGCAATGGCAATGCCACAGTTCCTTGCGAGGGTCGGTGCACCGAAGGGGTGTTGAAGAATTGGACCTCTGTTTGCGTCTTGTCGGTGAAGATGCCCTTACTAGGCTAGCTCATGACGGCGGACCAGTGGTTTTGCAGAGCTTCGGTCGACTTGGATCGTCGGCACATGCGCCGACTGCAGACGCTTCCCGTCGGCGTGCGCGTACGGCGTATCCTGCCCATTGATTGACGGGAGCACACGGCGCCAGGCGCGACGACTGGCGCGCCGCAGCGTAGTTACGTCGCCGTTCGATCGCCGTTGTCAGCGCGATCACTCGTACACCGGCCGGCCTCCATGAAACAGAGCGTACGACCCATTGATCCCCAGCACGATCGATCGGTGCGCCCAATAAATACCGCGTCCAGCGTACGTCTACGTATACTAGCTGCTGCCGGCCGGAGGTAACAGTGCCAGGCAGACAGGTTGGTCGCGTGCAATAAAGCTCTCTAATAAGTTCCATGGCAAAAAAAAGGTTGGTCGCGTGCGTTGCGTGAGGAGTGAAGTTCAACATTACAAAATCCTACCTAATTTCCCGTAGTGCTTGTTTTGGAAGACTCTAGCATTGCGCTGGATCTAAACTTCCCAACATGTTAGAAGAGTGACGGACGCAATGCCTTTACGGTTTAGAATTAGGCCTTCCGTTATCTTGGACCACCATCCTTTCATGGATAGATCCGTTCTTTGACGCGGTTGGATGCCGTGGAGGCCATTGAATCTTTTATTAAGCCCGGTATAGAGGCAATCGACGAATAAATGGTTTCCTGTTTTCGTTGTTTTGCCACACTCTCTTCTTTATCTAGTCTCCGTCCAAAGCGTGTTTTGTGCCGCAAGACAAGCGAAGAATTCTGTTTTGGGAGAGGCCCAAGCCTTCCAAACCATTTTATTCATGTTGGTAGAGATGTATCCCAAAAATTGGACCTCATACGCCGAAGATTTCGAGTACTCCCCGTTCTGAGTTTCCAACTAACAACGTCCTCCATATTAGAAAGCTCAATATTGTTTAAGAGGACCCATACTTTCACAAATTGAGTTAGGTGGTCCATGGAGAAGTTTTAATCCAGCATCCCTTTCTCAATCCATATGTTGTCATGCAAAGCTTGTTGGACCTTCCAATTTTTCCTTTTGGAGGAGGCAAAAATTAATGGCGCAATCTCATAAGGCTTCCTTCCCTCCAACCACGGAGCATGCCCGAATGGGGTCTTTTGACCGTTTCCAAGAGATATAGTGGTGGCAGCATAGAAAATCTCCGTATACTCATTTGTGCAAAAGGGTTGTCGGATCCCACCCATATGTTGCTAGGACTTTTCCATTCTAGCCACGATCACCTAGCGCGTAGAGCCATTGCAAATTTATCCATGTGAAGCATCACAAGACCTCCACGATTTTTGGGGTGACAAATCGTCTCCCAATTAATCTTGCACTTGCCATCGGTGATAGTATCCTTGGCGGACCAATGACAATCCTATTCCAATTTGTTAATTAACTTGATAGTTCCCGGAGGAATGCCAAGGGGAGTCAATTAGTAGATAGCTTGGGACACAATGACCGATTCGATGATGGAAGCATGACCGACCGTGGTAATGTAGTTACCGTTCCAATTTGGGAGCTTGGAGGCACACTTATCTTCAAGGTACTAAAATTCCACTCTTTTAAGGCTCCATATTAATAGTGGAACCAAGATATCTTAATGTGAAAGAAGCCGTTGCCACCGGAATACCCTCCAGAACATCATTAAGATTGATTTTTCCACATCTAATTCGAACAATATTGCTTTTTTGGAAATTTGTGAAAAGCACGATCAACATCCCAGAGGTCTCAATAATGATTGCCAAGTTTTGTATGTATTCTTTGTAAGGTGCAACAAACACCACTGCGTCATCCTCATAAAGATAAGTTCTCAAGATGGAAATCCTCCCTCTAAGCTTGTAAATAAGGCCATGATTAGTTGTGCATTCCAAACTTTGCGAGAGGGGGTCAATCACAAGGACAAAAATAAGGAGGGATAGCGAGTCTTCTCTTCTTAGGCCTTTCAAAATGTGGGTCTCTTAGCGCGACATCCTAGACAAAATGCTAATCTGGCATATGCATAAAAAGAGAGAGGGTTGTTGTATCTTAGCTAAGATATACCCCTTGCATGTAATCATAGACTAAAAGATTTGATAGCCCAATCAAATGCATGCATGAGGGGGAACACATTAAATTAAGATACAATGCATTGGAGAGGTTGTCTCTTAGGTATTATAATTCATATGATAATATGCTAAGATACACTCCACTGTGAAAGATCGTAGTCTACGACCATGCAAGATGGGGAGGCCGGCAATCCCATTTAGAAGCACATGAGATGATGATGTGGTGAAGAGGGCGGTGATCCAATTGTAGAAGAGTCTAAGCAACCCCCCGACAACGTTGGAGAATATCAATAATGTACTCCCATCTAACATAAACAAAGGATTTACAAATATCCGATGCATGTTATTTGTAGTTTAATGTGCCATGTTCCATCATATTTGCATCTTATATACTGCTAGAACCATGTTTTACATTGATTTTGTGAATTTTCCAATTAATGCCCTTTATTTTGGTTCCTTTGGCAGAAAACCTTCTATTCCTATTTTTAATTTCAGCGATCTTCAGGACTCAAAAAAGGCAAGGTAAATAGCACACTATAGAATTCTCGAGACGAATCCAACAAGATTAAGTGGGCTAGCAAAAGACCAATGTGGTGCAAATGGGGGCTGATACCCATAAGTGCAGGGGATCATTGAAATCTTCGATGTGTATGTATTATTATCGATACCACGAGGAGCAGAAGGTATAAGTATTTATTCTTTAAAATTAGATTGCCACTATCCTAATTATCTATGCACTAAACTAACTATGATGGTCGCTTTAAAGTAGTTTAAAACTAAAAGTATCGGTTTAAAAAGGTAAAGTTGCAAGAAAGTAAAAGTATTAAAAGTAAAATTTGCAAGATAGTAAAAGCTCTTTTCAGATAAAGCCCAATTCTCTACGCATCAAGACGACAAGCTCAAGTGTGTGCTTATATGTGAGAAAACATTTCCAAGGGCTACATAGCTTCATGACATAAATATTTCTAAAATAACATGATAAGTATCTTGTCAAGTTTTATGCTTCCTGAACAAAGCTTAAAATATGTGCAACCATATACATGCACAAGTGCACCCATAATGATTTGTCCTAAGGCCAGATTCATTAAGACATAAAAGTCCAATCATTGATTAAAGTTCTAAGGTCCCGATCAAGAACCCCCTAATGTAACTTCAAGTCTCGGGACACGGTTACTGTCATACCGACCATGTCTACTCTCTTCGTTACACTAAGGTGCAGCCCTATGAGTCCATAAAACTGAAGTAACATGTAGTCGATGTTCGCATATTACCATCATAGAACCACATTAGAGATTAAAACTTGAACAAATAATCATTACATATACTTATATAAAATCAACACCAATCCACCAATACCCCCGTGAACATGGAAAACTGTTGACAACGGAGAAACATTACAAAGATAAGAGGGTTGACGAAGTTGTTGATGGAGAGATGCAACCCCGAGGTTGGAAAAGAAGGCCACGACGCCCATGGCGCCAACAGCCTCCCGGTGCTAGGCAGCGCTGGCGACAACTCTTGGAGGAGCAGCGACCCTTGGCCCTCCTTCTCCCTTGGTGATGCCTTTCCCCTTGTTGGTGGCTGTTGAGGAAGAGGCAAATTCGTGACAATGGATGGATGCCTCCAAAAGTATGGTTTTCTCTCAATATATAGTGGTGGAAATGCAATCTAAACCAAATGAAGGATGCTTATTTGATCCAAGGGCTCTTAGGCACCTCTAGAACCTTCCTCTATTACTTATATATGTCCTTTAAGAGCACATAAAATCGTAGCTTGGCTAAATCCATCAAGCATGAAAATAGTTTGAGTCAATCACGTCACAAACTTTTGGAGTCCCAAAACCGCTTGTATATCCCGCAGTAATCACTACTAGGAATAGTCCTATAGAAAAAGCGTATCATCAACACACTAAATTCGTGGTTCGCCGACGCTAACTAAAGCTGGCGTCCCGTTACAAGAACGCGCCGGTGCTAACCATTTGCAATATAGCCCGCGACTCCTCTTTGAACACTCCCTTATATTTTATCATGAATCTAGTGATATTAATGTTTTGTCATAAAATATGTATGCTTATTTATATGAATATGGTTAGGTTTGACTCTCTAATAAAAGCTACTCCCTTCGTCTTAAAATAGATATCGAAAATTTATCTAAATTTTGGTAAATATTTGATATTAAATAAAGTCTAAATACATCTAAATTTAAAAATGTTTATGATATCGATTTATTTTGAGACTGAGGAAGTAGAAGATTCTCAGGAAAAAAAGAAAAGAAAAGCTAAAAGTACAATATTTTGTGAATCGATGGGGTATGGTTGAAGACACGAGACGCGTATCTCGGTGAGCAGTTGCCCACACTGGGAGTAGTACAATACGAGGAGAGTCGAGCGGAATGGAAGCGGAAGCCGACAAGCGCTGCTCTACTGCTGCTTCGCATCGGATGCCCTCCTCCTTCCGCGCGCGGTTCCCCAGGCGAGGCCTGAACTGGAGAGGCTGGAGGACGGAGGACGCGCCACCGGAAAGTACGCTTCTGCCCCCCGACTTCGTGCACGCTGCAACGTTTACACGCTAGCTTGTCCAGTTGTCGCGTCCCGAGCTCCAGCTGCTGTGTTGGCTTTTGTTTTCTTCTTCGCGGTGCAACGAGGCGACGACTCCGTGCGGTTCCGGTCCGGCCAAGGCTCCGGTGCCGGTCGCGGGCTGCGCTCACGTGGGCCCCGCGCCCCAAAAGCTCCAAAGACTGCACGCATCTTTGCGGACAGAACCCTATGGAAAATGATAAATGCTTCCTTCTACTCTGCAGGACCCCAGGTGGTGGAGCACGACGATGCGGTGTTACCAGCATTGTTACTTTTGGCAACGTGAAATGAAGAAACTACAGGGGTGTGAGTGAGAATGACGGGCGGGGGGTCAAATCCGGCAGAGGCCGAGGTCAGGCTCTCCTCACCCGTCGGACCCCGCATTTCAAATTTCCTCGGCGTCCCCCTCCCCCTCTTCTCCGGCCAGCTTTATACACCCCGCCGCCCAACGGCTAGGCCGCCTGATCCACCCTCCGGCCGCAGAACCCATCCTCGCGCGCCAGGCCCCCCGCTCCGCTCCGCCCGACCGCGCCGCGCGCCATGGAAAGCGACGACGAGGAGATGCGCGACGCCTCCTCCGCCTCCGTCGACGGCGAGGGCGCCGACGACCCAGGGTACGCGGAGGCCGAGCAGGGGCTGATGGTGATGGAGGTCAGGTGGTTCGAGGTCGACCTCGACTACGAGTACGACGCGCCCAGGTGGTTCGACCTCGCCCGGGAGGAGACGCTGGTGGAGGCCGCCGCCGCGGAGATGTGGTTCGCCACAGCCCCAAGCTACCCGCCCTCTCGTACGCCCCCTCCCCTCTCCACCCATCCATCACTACCTCGCTTCGATGTTGTACTACTAATTTCGTATTCTGTTTTCCCCTTGTGAGTGAGTGAGGGAGGGAGGGGGAACGATTAATCCGAGAAAGGGGGCTCCGGTCGAGCGTGGCTCGATCGATCGGTCAGCGCCTGCAATGTGCTTATTGATCCTGCACGATTTTCTCGTGCGCGTATTATGCCAGACGGTGGGTGGGGGGGAATTTGGTGGATTAGGAAAGTGGACCATTTCGTCGGATTTTAATTAATTACTCTAATTCTGGAGTAGTAGCGTATTCCCCAGTCTACCTTGCATCGCCATTTCGAGAAACTACTGGCGGTGGTTCTAGGGACAGAATGCGCAGGCATTTACTGTCAGTTTCAGAGCACTGGGGGTGTACGGGGCCAATTATGGTGCGAATAAGACGACATTTTCAGGCCAGCATGCCTTATGGCATTCTAAAACTCTAGGAACCTAGGGATTTTGTCAATTCTGGGTAAGTATTGTTATTAACTTCAGATGCATATTGGCTGCGAGCAGTGGTTTCCATGTTTCTAGCTGTGCAATTAGTGTAGACATGTACGTTCGTCATGGCCAAACAGACCAGCCACAACGATATTAACCTCTCATTGTCCTGAAAAAAGAAGAAATGTGCTATGGCCTCATCGAAAGCCTGACCAAGTGAAATATTGTAAATGGGAAGCGTAGTGTGCATGTGGATGTGGTCATATCACTTATAATCTCATATGCTCCTGTTTTATAACCTCAGATGAAAAGTTCATATGCTTGAGAAGTTGGTTGCCTGAAGCTCATTGGTTTGTCTGCAGTTCCATGTCGAATGGAATTTTGAGTTATGTATGCTTTATATATATATATATCCATAGCACATATACACCAGGCGCAACTTACATGGAATTATAGGAATTTGCAACTTGTAACTGCACTTGACTTTAGTAAGTTGCACCGGGTGTATATGTGCTATGGTGTAAACACCCGGAAACTTTAACCATGGATAGTAGATAAACCCTGTATATGATAGCACGCATATTTTTGGTCTATGTGGATTGCACAGATTTATGTGGTGCATAAAGAATGGAATCGGAGCTAAAACATCTTCCTGGGTTGCTATATGATGGCCATAGCTTTCATAAACTGTTGATTGTGTTAAAAGCTCTAAGCCGTGTGTTAATTTGCAGCAGATTTTTTTGGTTATTTCTATAGTTTTAATACCGAAAAAACGAGCAGAAGGATAAAACTATCGATAGTTCTTGGTAGGGAGACTTCTCTAAATGAGAAAAATTGGGTCATGTGCAGTTACTAGGTGACATTATTTGATCTTCGTGTAAATGTTATGTGCTTTACTATTACTCCCCCCGATCCATAATAAGTGTCGCTGATTTAGTATTATTATGGATAAGAGGGAGTAGTTTATTTGCCTTTTCAAGCCTCAAAGTATTTTTATTTTTAATTTGGTACTGCGTTTAATTGCCTAGCTAATATCACTAACATTTTCTCTTCTGTTTCAATAGCTTTAATTGCAATGATGCTGGCTGAAGATCTTGGGTTGCCGAACCTAAGAAGCATTGCAGTTGCAGATATGGATGTTGTGCATTGCTCTAAATCGTCGCAAGGATGTTCTGATGCAGCTGACCAAAGTGTACACAAGTCACATGTGCCAAATGAAGGTACTAGTCAGCTAAATGCTTGTAACTACTGATTTTCTCGATCATTCAGTTGTCACCTCCGTACATTATGTTTATGAGGACGGAGTGTTCGCCTTCTAGTCTTTTCGCTCATTGTTACATGCATTACTGTTAATAGTGAGCACTGCATGTCCATTAAACTGATCCATATGTTGTTTATCATTCTGTAATTTAGCCTGATATGGCTGTATCTTTTCACATTTTCTAATGAGAAGTAATTTTGTTGCTGTACTTTATGCAAAATAGGACGGATACCATGCTACGGAATATCAAAAAATGAAAGAAAACCTGCTGCTCGAAGTACTATGAAGGGGAATTTATCCAAGGGGTCCACACTGATGAAGCCTACAGCCAGTCAATTAGCCAGGCAAAACAGGCAACTTGAAGTGAAGAATACCATGCCGTATGTAATGCGATGCCTTGTGCTAATTGATATTCTGATTTTTTGGGGGCTGATAAAAGAAGTTATTTGTATTGTTCATCCTTTATTAGCCATCTGCTGTGTTTTTATAGCTTCAAAATTATCCTGCTACACTTGCAATTTCTATATGTCTGTGCTTCTCAGGTCTTTTATTCACCTGTATTCTTGATTAAATAAACCATCCATTCTTGAATAACACTGGTCATTACAGTACACTGGGCATTATAGTTATGCCAGCATGTGTGTTCAAGCAGTGCTGCAGTAACAAGTGGCATTTACCTAGGCTCCAAACTTACTGTTTTCTTTGTCGCCATTTTTTCTTGACCATCTCACCTCACCTCAACTTTTCTTAACCTTTATTCTAAACTAATTTTTAAGAAATATAAAGTAGATATACGATGTTTGCTTTGTTGTGAACACCTTGAGAACTTAATTCCCTTTGTTTTCAGAAGTAAAAAGTCGGTTGGACTTGGATTGAGAAGCGATAGAAGTACCACGAGCTCAAATGATTGCACTAACCAAGCTGGTAAAAGGCAGAAATTAGAAAAAGGTCATCTCAACAAGGTACATTACTGCTTTTATTTGGAGAACATGAATTTGCTATGTTTTCTGGGGATTTTTGGGTTTAATTTTTGAGTCCATTTTCTATTTTGAGGAGAGGCTTCCTTCATACTTTTGAGACTGCATGATCATATTTTGTCTGTACTAATTTGGAATGTTTATTCGATTTCAGCCGTGGCAAGTGCAGCTCTTTCATCTGCACTTAGCACGAGTAAAGTAACAGGCACCAAAAAAATCCAATGTTTTGTTCAACCAAGTGTCAGTGTCATTTATCTTGACCTGTAGCTTAAGGGCTTGTTTGATTCATAGGATTCACAAAACATAGGAATAGGAAAACCATAGGATTGGAGTGGCATGTCCACTTGAATCCTATAGGATTATGTAACTATAGGATTTTAGATCAAGTGGTGTTTGATTGCACAGGAAAATCAAAGGAATTGTACAAAGAGGTTGGAGTGGATGGAAATTTTCCTTCAAAATAGAGTGCAAAGGAATCCTTTGAAGGATTTCCTAAGGATTGTAATCCTTTGAATCAAACAGCAGTTATAGGAAAAATTCCTAAGGATCCAAATCCTACAAAAATCCTACACAATTCCTTTGAATCAAACAAGCCCTAAGTTTGACAAAAACCTTTTTCCAGTGTTTACCCTTTGCATGTGGTTTTCATTTTGACTGTACCTGGGAGCTTCATTATTGGCACATGGAAAAGACTGTTGGTAGCTTGTGAGATTATTCGTTCCTGGTTGCCAGTACAGTTTTGTATCTCTATTGCATCTGCACATCACATAGTATTTGTGCTTGACAGAAATTGACATTTAAGTTCCCTGCTGAATCCATAATACTTGAACTGAATCCAGGATAAACTATTTTTTGATTTATTACTGGCAGTACCAACAATCCGAGGAAATTTCAAAAACAATTCTTGATGTGAAAATTCTAAAATAATCCATGACTTCAGCTGAAAATCCCTTGATACATATGTTATTGGTAAATGGCATCTCCAGTATTGTTGCTGTTAAACTCTGTTGCAGGAAATATAGTTATCTAGTACTACCTCTGTTCCTAAATATAAGCCTTTCTAGCAGTTCAGATTGAACTACTAAAAAGGCTTACATTTCGGAACGGAGGGAGTACATACCGAGGGGCTGATGTGTAGATATTGTGCCTCTGGTACTGTTGCTTTTTATCTCTAGATGTTCTTGATAACAGCATATGGTAATTTGCATTACTTTTGCTGCATAACAATGTCTATTTTTACTGAAGCTATATTTTTAATACTGGTGCAGGTTGTTCCTACAAGTCAACATGAGTTAATTCACAAGGCCCATGAAAAGGTAAAGGCACCCTCAAAGCATGCAATAATCCAACTATTTTGATGTATAAAAGATGCTTCATGCTTGTTCTGTTCATTTATCCTGTAAACCCTAGATAATTTTTACTACTCCCTCCGTTCACTAATGTAAGACATTCTAGCATTTTTCTAAAACAAATGCATGTAGACATGTTTTAGTGTTTAGGTTCACTCATTTTGGAGTGTAAGTCCACTGTGAAATATCTAAAAGGTCTTACGTTAATAAACGGGGGGAGTACCTCTGTTCCATATTAACTGTCGCAGGTTTGTCTAGACAAATCTGCGACAGTTAATATTGAATGGAGGGAGTAGGTGTTAATATGTTTCATGGTGTGTTTTTCACTACAGTAGCAAACTTAGTTGTTCTTATGAAAATATAATACTCCCTCCATCCTGAAATAAGTGACTTGAGTTTGTCTAGATTCGCATGTATCTACATACTAAAACATGTCTAGATACATGCGAATCTTGACAAATGCAAGTCACTTATTTTAGGTTGGAGGGAGTAATACATGATTTGCAACTAGTCATGGCCTAATGGTTATGGCACTTTCCCTTATACTGTCCAGTAAAGATATTGCTGTCATGCTAAAAAGATTACAATTGCACTTATTTCTGTATGGTATCAATGATTCCGTCCTTAAATTTTGATTGATGTCGCTTTATCATGGATGCTACAGAATGTTATGAAAAGTAGCTCTGATCGTGCCACTGGTGTACCTAAATTGAAGATTACAGTACCGAGAGAACCTGAGTTTGCAACTAAGTTAAGAGCAGAGAGGTCAAGGGTTCTAAGAGCAGTGTAAAGTCATTTTACTTGCTATTCTATTTAGATGTTTGAACATAAGATACTTCTGCTATGATAATTTTCAGTTTTTCACACCATTTGAGGCTTTAACTGGAAATTTCAGGCCAACTAATTCAAAGCAGTTAAATAAACGGGATCTACAGCCTGCTTCTACGACGCAACCGTCATCAACTAGAAGGGTGGGTTCTCAAACTATTGATTTTTTAGGGGACCCTCAATTTTCATGAGAAAATTTCGCAATCATGGGATAATTAGACGCATTTTATTTTTTATATTGCTGAACAAAGTCATGCCACTGAATATATTTTTAGTGGGAAACTGGTAGTCTAAAACTTCTAGAGTGGTTTTGGTCATGCTTTCTTACCCCAAGAAACAGATAAATTGTAAGGATTTGTAGGGTATATAAATTAGGTAAACCAATAATTTAATGCAGGGCTTGTCAGTTTAATCTCATTTCCCCTTGGCAGCTGAACCAGCGTAATGTACTAGAACATGCACTTCCACATTTATGTGGAGGGATGCTAAATTTACACTATGGCATATTTATCTCTTTCTTTTATATTGGTATTATATACGTAGTTGCCAGTCAACATTCAACACTTCTCTTCAAGCAGGTTGTGCAACCTTTTCGGGCTCATCAGAATGCAAATGTACAACATGCGAATGCTCCACCAAATATGCCGGCGTGTGCACCTAACCGTGCAATTAATCTTCAAAAGTAAGCTTGCTTATTTTCTGCTTTGGTTCCAGTTAGCTTACCAGTTACCTATGTGATATTCTATTGGGAACTCAAATATATTGCTTAAGATGAGGTCTTGCGATTATTTCTTTTGTTGTACTAGTGTTTGTTAAGGCACGACTTGTCTTGATCTAGATGAAGATAAGGTTACCTGATGTAATTTTAGGAAAACACTGAAACATTGGAATGACGCTAATAGTCGCCATTTCTTTGTTGTCTGCTAACAGCATCGATAAAAAGCCAGAAGATTCCAGAGATGCCACGTTTAAATTTAAAGCTCAGCGATTGGATAAAAAGGTATCTTTCCTGAACAGTTCTTCCATGTTTATATGGATAAAAAGGTATCTGTCCTGAACAGTTCTTCTATGCTTATATGGATAAAAAGGTATCTGTTCTATTGACTATTGAACTGATATTTTGATGGTAATCCCATGTTGGTAGTTGCTTTTCGATCTGACAGATACATTTGGAACAGAGGTCTTAAGAGGACAAACTACATAATAAATATAGGATTCTGCAGCATTTTATAGTTTGTTCAGACAACAGACGCAGCTAATGATTGTCGTTTAAACAGATATTAGCAAGCAAAGCAGATAGTGGTGTACTTCAAAATGCCAAAAGAAATCCTACAGTGTTTAAGGTAGCTTTGTCACGATATTCTTTTCTCTGTTGTTTTTTCTCTAGTCATCTATTCACCAAAAATCAATAATTTCTGGTTAATAATCCTAGGAATTTAACTTGTCAACAAGCCGGAAGAGCAAGCAGGCTCCATTATCTGAACTTTTTAACAAGGTTTGCACTGATAGACAAAATTGATTTGCCTTGCAATCACTTCAATCTGATATCTATGGAAATATTTTGGCAGCTTTCCCTAACTGCTGAAGCCCGCCGTGCCATGGACCGTCAGGCAGTTGAACGTCCGAATTACATCACCACCAAGGTTAGCCACCTGTTTCCGCTTCTTCTTTTTTGTGTTTGAATTACCCCTTCCATCTTAATCCAAAGTGCTGAATTATCACCTTTTACTGCAAGGATTGCAAAGAGAACATGATTGGCGCCATTCATTGCTAGCTCTGGTAAGCGATATATTTCTAGCTACTACCTTGTAAGACGTCGCTTCCATTTTGTTTTCAGCGAACTGCATGACAACGTTCCATGTTCTTTACATTTTTGCAGACCAACTTAGTAAAAAAACATTATACTACTCTTTGACAAGGACTGATTCAGATTTCAGTTCTGTACCTGCACAAAGGTAAATACTTTTTTCGCTGAGTTACCTGTGTATATACTTCCTCAGCACTGCATCTCATGATGATGATGATGATGCATCGCGTTATTCTAAGCAATATGATTTCTTCGTGCTCGAAAACATGGAATATTATAATTATGGTATGTTGACAGCGGTCCTTCTCCAACTTGTAGGCTTAGGCGTCTGTTTTGGACAGTAGGACTCACAGGGGGTGGGCTCAGGCATCTCCTTCACCTTCATCTAGCAAGATGAAGGCATACATTGTTAAGTATTTGACATGAGGGCACCCGGCGATCGACCCTGCATCAGAAGATAGTTTGGTTGATCCCAGAGACCAGACGATTTTCCCCTGTCTCGGCCTGTTGCGTGGTCGTCGTTGCCGGCTAGCTTAACATAACTCCTTAGCTGATCCCTTTTTGTACAGCTAGAGTAAAATCCCAGCCGTAGCTCTGCCCTCTGTTGCTGGTTGGTTGGTGTTGGTGCGGGGAGAGCGGCGAGGCTCGCGTGACGCCTGGCCTCCGGTGTGCGGTGGATCTGCCGTGGTTCTGAGGTTGTAAAACAACACCGCCATCGTCTGGCCAAGTCGTTCGCTTCCTATCTATGTCTCCCGTCCCTTCCTTTTTTATCTACCTTTTCTGTCCAGAAATAATTGATTTGAGTTTGTCTATATCCGAATGTCCTAAAATGCGCGTAGATGCATTCAAATGTAGACAAATCCAAATCAATTATTTCTGGACGGAGGGAGTAGGATCACTGGTCTTCTGGAAAATGTTTTCCCTCCTGATTTTCGGTCGTATCGCATATATTGCACGAGAAAGACGAAGGCAGAGGTTGTGTTGCCTTCGGTTTTTCTTTTGCCTCTAAATCGGGGGAATCTTGTTGCTGCTTAGCCGGCGGCGGCAGCAGCAGCAGCAGGAATCTCTGCTGGTTCCTGGCATCTGTTCCACGGCCCGCCCAATCGAGCAGTGCCGGCGCGGCACAGTGCTTTGCTCACTGCCCAGGGCAGGGAGCGGTCAAGCTCGGTCGGAGCAGGCCGGCCGGCCAGGGCCCCGTGGTGGGGGGAGCAAGACCAGGCAGGGGTGAGACGAGACGAGACTAGACGAGAAGAACGATGTAACCTCACATCAGGCCGCAAGCGCATCGCACATCGCTCTGTCCCGTCACGGCGTCACGAGGCCAAGGAATAAAGCCCTCGCCGGTCGGCACAGGAGCTTGCCTCCGTCCGGATGGCGGCCGCATGCAGGTGGAGGACGATCCATCAGGGGCTCTGACCGATCGGATGGCACGGCACGGCCGGCCGAGAGCCGCCCACGGGCACGCGTCCTTCCTTGGAGCCACAGTGCGTCTGTTTGGGAGAAGACGCCGCCGGTGCGCAGCAGGTCGTGAGCTGCATGGGAGGGAGCGGCACGAGGCGTTTCGACCACTGTTGGTTGCTGTGGGATCATAGTCCTTTTTTCGGGCTGAACCTCCACACCAGAGCAGCTGCTGCGCTAGGCATGGCAGGTCGCCGTCAGCAGTGCGACGAGAGGACGTGTGATCGCAGATTGCAGTCCAGAAAACTCCCATTTGACTAGCTTATGATCGATCCAGGGAGCGGTCGAGCACGCCGTGCCTGGCTGGCTCCTGGCTATGTAGCACAAGGTAAGAGCGTTTGACGTAGCAACAGGAGCGCACAGTCCCACGCTATCTGCTGGGAACCTGTTCAATTTTCTGCACGAGCATTTAGCTTTTACTCCCATTTTGCAGCAAACAGCATCTTCAGCCTGTTTTTTTTATTTCGAAATGGAGGTTGCAGCAAACAGCATCTTTAGCACATAGCCTTTTTTTTATTATATTATGTCCAATAGTCTTACAAGGCGAATATAAAGATAAACCCGAAGACACCATCCTCTTGTCCTCTCGTCGCTACACCTACTCGATTGATTAAGGGGGTGGTTATAAGCAGGCCCACATGCCTCGACCTCACGCCCCGCACGTATCATTTAAAAGCTGAAGGCCTTAAAAAGGCGCTCGTCGACGAGATAGTAACACAACCGGTCCAACAGACCCTCGGCGTGCATGCTCCAGAAGTCCCCCCTCCCCCCCCCATCGTTTCCGCAAACCCATCTTCAGGACATGGATCAACACATTGACCTTGTCAGACTTGTCGTAGACTCCACCATGATGCCAGACAATGCCATCACATGTGTGCATAAATCATAACGCGTTCACCATCGAGAACCCGCTACTCCATGCGGCCAAGACTAGTCATCTTTGACGCGAAAGAAACCACGCCACTCGACCTCATGACCCCTCCAACCAATACCTGCTCCACAAACAATGCCCCGGTATGGAGAACGATGTCACGCACCGCCATCTTCCAATCCGGGAGACCTAGATCTAGGGTTTTCGCCGGAACAACCCAAGCGAATAGACGAGTGATGCAACAATGAAGCCTTCGGAAAAGGTAACGGTGGAAAGCCGCCACCATCGTTCGCCACGACCGAAATCGGCGCAGTTTTCACCGACAACCACGCTCCTCGAACACGCAGCCGGCTGGATGGACATCAATCGCGAGGTCGTGTGGCCACCATCATCTGTTCCACAGACCCCGATGGGCTATGGTTCTTCCTCAACCTAGCGCCGTCGACGATGAAGATAACTCAGGCTGCCATGTGCCTACTCCGATGAACCTGGGCTCGGGATCCCATGATCTGCAGCACCGCAGGTGCTGTCACATGGAGCCAACACATGACTAGCCACCACGACAAAGGGGACGCCGTCGCCGATATGTCGAGAGCCACTTGCCAAGACCACCGTCCTGACGAAGCCGTCGTAGGAGATCATTCCATTGCTCCAATCTGTAGTCAAGCACTGCCTCTCCAACCTGCACCACAGTCGCGAGGCACGAAGGTCCCGCCATCCTCTTCATCGGCGACGAGAGCAGAGAAAGAGAGGGCTAGGGTTTCTCCCTCGGTCACCTTGGAGGTAGGCGACCCGAGGGGCATCGTCAGCTTGTAAGAAAGCAAAATACTGAAATTCTTTACACGGCATTTTCCCCCTACCACCAATTGAATGCGAAAGTTCGCCGTAACATGTGAAGGAGATATGCATGATAGCCCTGCTGCAAGAGCTGCCACCTACTGCATACCACCATATGAGATCTGACAAACAAGCAGGACAGGAAACAGGCATAAATACACATCACCAGCTACACAGAGCCCATGGATTCAGAGAAAGCAACCACCGTCGTACAGCCACAGTAGATAGGGAGGCAGCGGACCTCAAACTCATAAATACCGTCGAAAAAAAGAACAGGGGCAGCATTTACATTGCACAATCCCATCCTGTCCTGTGGACGCAGCAGCAGGGCATGATGCGCCGCATGGTCCAATTCAATGCGCCCTCCAGCATCCAAGAACACCTCTTTATGTATCCCCCTCTGGTTCCCTACTCATCGTCATCACAGTCACAGCACATAAATTTTGTAGGGCTTTGAAGGCGCTCACGAGACCTCTATGATCATCATCTCTGAACCAGATCCTGATCCACACCTTGTGAATTTTACCAAAGAACTCTCACTCCACGCAGTGAATCCTAGATCTTGATTATGTTCCACTTCTACCATTAACACCAAGAAGAACAAAAAAAGGAGGTGAAGAACAATGGCGCCGTCCAATCCATCCACCACCCATCTACCGAGAGATCCTACAACTATCTTCCTGCACTGTGCTACTATGCTTTCTTACTTCCATCTCTCTCTCTCTCTCTCTCTCTCTCTCTCTCTCTGCCTTGGGGAGGAGAAAATTTCGAGGGGGTGGGTCATCAGTCATCACATGGTGTGCTTGGAGATGACCTCGCCGAACCGCACGAACCACTGCTCGTCGGAGGAGCTGTTGTCGCCCAGGTCGGCCCCGTCGTGGTCCATGTCGGGCGTCGTCGTTGCCAGGTAGCGGGTGTAGTCGACCGTCTTCGAGGCCGCGGCGTAGGAGGAGGGCTTCACGGCGGGGGGCGGCATCAGCGAGAGCAGCACACGTGCGACCTCGTGCATGGTCGGCCGGTCGATGGGGTGCCTCTTGGTGCACAGCAGGGCGAGCTGGAAGGCCTTCCGGACCAGCCCCATGTCCGTGCATGTCACCGACACCTCCGAGTCCACTGCCTCCATCACGGTGTTGTCATCAGCTCTTGACAGTATCTGCACACACACAACAGATGCTCATTCATAAAAAACACCATTGCAGCAGATCATGCAAAAGTTCACAACCCTATCACAAAAAGATAATTGCATCTCGTTCTTACAAGTGACTCGCACAATTAAAAAAAAACATAAAAAATCTGTTCAGTGTGGGTGACTTACCAACTGATGCAAGTTGGAATCGTTGTCGACAGCCTTCATCCCCGTGAGAAGTTCCAGAAGAACGATGCCGAAGCTGTACACATCAGATTTCTCATTCAGCCTGGATGTCCTAGCGTACTCTGGATCAATGTAGCCGATGGTTCCTAGCACGTAAGTAGACGCATGGGACTTGGCAGCTGGGACAGTTTTGGCGATGCCGAAGTCCGAGAGATGCGCTTCAAAGTGCTCGTCGAGGAGGATGTTAGAGGACTTGACATCCCTGTGGACTATGCGAGGGTTGCAGTCATGGTGAAGATAGGCCAGCCCTTGTGCAGCGCCGACTGCGATCCTCAGCCGTGTCTCCCAATCGAGTTTCACTTTCTTTGATGGACCTGAAATAAATCACCAGATCATGAGAAAGATGCTGGTGAGACCTGCTAAATTCATGAAAGAAAACAAGATGAGTCAAATGTCTAACCGTGGAGAAGATCCCACAAGGAACCATTTTCCATGTAATCATAGAACAGTAGGTTTCCATGAGGAGAGAGCGAGAAGCCATGAAGGCTCACAAGATTCCTGTGCCGGATGCTACCAACTGTCTCTAGCTCTGTCTCAAACTCCCGGGCACCGTGGTTATACTGACTGTAGAGCCGCTTGACAGCAACAGCCTTGCCACTCTTGAGTACACACTTATACACAGTACTTGAAGCGCCGTAGCCAATGATGTATTTCTCGCTCAAATTCTCTGTCAGCCTCATAATATCTTCGTATGTATGGATAGCCATGTCCATTTGGAGGAGAACTATCTTTGGAGGTCCTGAAGATAATAAAGAAAAGTTGAGATGGATGACATTTTGTGAAGACTGCCCTGGCATAGACTATCATTCAGCAGCTAAGATGTACACGAACCTTGCACTGGTTTCTCAGAAGCTTCGACAAGTGGCTGTGGTCGATTTGTTTTATATATTGCCAGTAGCATAATGCAGAGTAATATGATGAAGCCTAAGATAATACAAACAATCGCCGTCCGAGAAATATTCACTGGAAGATGAAATGTAAAAATGAGTTTAGTAGCAAATGGAGTGAAAAGCTAACTACTCCATATTAGCTTATGTCTTGACTGCTACCTCTTGGTCCACCAGAGTTACCGCAGCTGGAGTCTTTGCAGCGAACGTGCAGCAACGGATTGCCCAAGAAGCTGCATTTAGGTATTGGTTACTATCAGAACTTCTAAGATAGTAACAGAAGGGCATCAAAGGCAGTAATAGGGACTCAGTACCTTTCCATCGGAAATTTTGAAAAGTTCCTGGCCGATGGGACATGTCCAGAAAGGTTGTTGTATGACAAGTTCCTGAAAAAAAATGATATCTATAAACTAATGCTGGCTAACTAATCGCAAATGCTACATGGCGGAGCTTGACATGGAACTTACAAGATATTTAAGCTGAAACAGTTAGCCAACTGAGCAGGGATCTCCCCAACCAAACTATTGTTGTTAAGGATCCTACATATGATAAAATCACAGCAAGGTAAATACTCATGCGATTATGGAATTCAAAGTTAATGATAATAGTATGATGAAAGAGAACTTACAAACTGTCAAGGTTCTGAAGTTGGCCTAGTTCTTCGGGGAGATAACCAGACATGGCGTTGTTGGATATATCACTATCAATTTTAAAATTAGGTCAGATGAATCGTCATTCAGATTATCACCAACAGAACATAAATACACAAATGACAAGGGTGTTCACTTACATTACTTGGACGCTTCTCAAGTTTCCGAACTCAGCAGGCACAGGACCACTAAGGTGGTTTTTGCTCAAATTCCTACGTTCACAATTCAGAACATTAGGAAATATAAGCATCATATGCGATGGAATATGAATTTCAAGAGGCTGGTACTGAACATACAATTCAAGAAGATGCTCAAGATCACCAATAGTAGCAGGAACTGGTCCAGAGAATCCATTGTAGGAAAGATCCCTAAACCAAAATAAAGGAATAAGGTTCCATCCAAATAAAGTGAATGCGGTGTGGCAAATATATCAGATAATCATGGGAGTAGGTAACTAAATGTAGATGCAAGGGTCTCCTTACAGTGTGTCCAAGTTGATGATATGACCAAGTTCAGAAGGGATCTGGCCTTTAAAATTGTTCAAGGATAAATTCCTGCAGTTTATAATATTCAAAACAAGAGTAAGACGCTATATGGAGTAAGTAAAAAAATGCAAGAAAAACACTAAAAGTGCAGGTACTCACAAGTAAGTCAAACTCTCCAAATTCTGGAAACCAGCAGGGATAGAACCGTTCAATTTATTGCCGTAAACATTGCTGAAGATTATACAAACATGATTTAGCATGAGGTGTAAAACTGTCCTGTTAAGTACAAAGATAGATGCTTGCTAACTTACAATTTGTTTAGAGCAGTGCATGAACTGATGTTCGTAGGAATAGGACCCTCAAGATTGTTGTTGGCAAGATTTCTAGAAAAATATTACAATTTGTCAAGAGTTACATAGATCAAAAGAAACATTAATCAGTAAAGAAAAGCCATCCTTACAACTCAAATAGCTCTTCCAGTTTCCCTAGCTCGGCTGGAATTGTACCCATTAATTCATTGTCATTCAGTTGCCTGTATGGAACAATCAGAGCTTCAATATAGTGTTTCAAACCAACTGAAGTACAATATTATCCACCTTACATGAGAGAATAATCACTTACAGATAACTAAGTTTGGTCATGTTCCCAAGTTCTGGTGGCACCTCTCCAGTAAGTTTATTGCCATGTAAATACCTACATATAAAAGGTGCCAGAATATGTTAACAGAAGAAAAGAATGTTGTTTCAGTGAACGAACAGGTCTTACTGATGGTACTAACAGTTTGCCAGTGTAGGATAGGTTGCCCAGTATCGGAGGAATGGGCCCTACTAGTTCATTTTCGCTCAGGTCACTAAGAAACAAGAATGGACACAAAAAGTCATTATGTGATATTGCATGGGCTAACACTTATTGGGAGTGAAGTGTTGTGGTTTACTCACAGAACAGCAAGAGCTTGCATGAGGCCAATCACTTCTGGAATTTTCCCAGTCAGTCTATTCCCTTGAAGTGACCTAGGAAATAACAATGAAAACATTAAGCACATGTCAGAATATGAAGAGAAAATAAATGCAAGGCTACAAATAAGCTAAAGTATAAAGATCTGTGCGAGATCAGGAAGGCTTACAGTGTGGCTACTTGAAGGAAACCTATGTTGTAAGGTATTTCTCCAGAGATTTGGTTATATGAAATGTCCCTGTATTCAATAAACGAAGTTCAGATTGATAAAACTTAAGAAATGAGCACCAATCTCGTATCAATAAATTCTTAGCAAGCAACATACAGAATCTCAAAGCTAGTGCAGTTCCCTATGTTCTCTGGAATTGTTCCTGTGAGATTGTTGCCCCTTACATCACTGCATATTCGGAAGCCAAAAATCAGTGTCAATAAGATCAGTTTGTATGGTATGAAGCAGCATCTCCAAGCAAGCATAGAACTTACAAGTACCACAGGCCAGTCAGCTGGCACATGTCAGGTGACAAGGTTCCAGTCAGTGAATTACCCCTCAAGCCTCTGAAGATCAAGAGGTAAAAAATTGTTAGTATCTACTTTTGCTAGCAAGTGAATTAGTAGGACAAAATTGCATGGTGTAGGGTAACTTCTTACAGGTATTGCAGAACCTCATTCCAGTAGATGAGCCTCGGGATGTCGCCGGTGAGCAGGTTCTGCGCCAGATCCCTATTCCAAGAAAAACAATTGCACATTTCATTACAAAAAGAACTACGTACATGAGGTAGCACAGAAAATGCCAGCAAAAGAAACATTTCCCTGTAGCACCCATACAGCAACACACAAGGACAGGTGAAAGCAGAGTGCCAAGTTCGTGCAAGAATCCCGAAATAAGTAGAGTCACGGAGAAAGAAAGTTACTAGGAAACTCACAAGGTTTTGAGGTTTGGAATTTGGGACAATGTGGAAGGGATGGGTCCCGTGAGCTGGTTGTTCTTCAAAATCCTGCAAGCCAGAATAGCGAGAGAAAAGAAACATCATTAACTCAAGCACTAGGGAAACCATAAAAACTTGGCAGCAATCCATAAATGATCTCAAACTAGTTTTCATAGTAACATGTTTTTATATAGCCCCCAAACATCCTAAAAACAGGTAAATGCAAGCAGCCTCTCATTCCTCGGTATAACCCAAAAAATATTCAAAGATGGGCGGAAAAGTGATCAAATCACAGAAAAAAAAGGACATAGCTCTGGTAAAAGGTAGGGCAAGAGAAACAAACAATAAGCCCAGTGCTTACAGATCCTCAAGTTGCTTGAGCTTGGAGATGGAGAAGGGGATATCTCCATAGAGCAAGTTAAAAGACAAATCCCTGCAGGACACAAGAAGAGGCATAGGTCAATTATAATAATAGTATAAAAAGAAGCATCTATCTACAGCAAAAAGGTGGGAGGAGTGGAACAATAAAAGAAAGACCGAGATTAGGTGAAGTAGTACAAATATTTTAAGGAGACGCAATCCCCAATCTCGTCGGGGATTTGGCCCGTGAGCTTGTTCCCCTTGAGATCCCTGCAGAGAACAAAGCAAATGATTAGGGCGGAGATAAATTAAATTAATCGGCAGGCAAGCAAAATCCAGGGGAGGGTTTGGTGGTAGGCTTAGGAGTAAATAAAATAGTAAAGAAGCGTGTCACATCATACATAGCATGAGGGGTCAAATCAGAGTGATATTTTAAAGACGGGAGAGGAGAAAGATTGAGGTCTAGTCAAATGCACAAAATCTCAAGCAGCGGATGCTGAGGGAATGGAGGGACGGGAATAGTCCTAGTACAGTCGTACTACTACTTACACGAACTGTAGGCTGTTGAGCTCCCCTATCGCCGGCGAGATCTCTCCGCCCAGGTTGAGATTTGACAGGTTCCTGTTTTTTTTTAAATCCAATAAAAAACACTCATCAGTAAAAATCCATTTAGCAGATGATCCTGTACTGCGCAAGAAAAACCAGAGAATCATCCCAAGAAAGCACATTTATTGAGCAAGCAACATGTTTTGAAGAGCAAGCATTCACAGCAAGGAGCAAGCAAGAAGTGAGAGTGTACTGTACTGGTGGATCCGATCGGTATGCCTTTCGAGATAGACATGGAGGGACAAGGGGATGGGGGGAAACAGAAAAGCAAAGGGAAAGTCTTGTCATCGCGCCGCAATGTCGGCGCAAGAAAACCAACGCAAGGCAGGAAACGAGGAGGAGGAGGAGGAGAAAGGAGAACGCACAGGGCCTGGACGGCGAAGGATGCGTTGTCGCAGACGACGCCCCGCCAGGCGCAGTGGTCTTGGCCGCCGTCCCAGTCGGCGAGCGCGTTGGCGGCGTTGCCGAAGCCGGCCTTGACCGCCATCAGCGCCTGCCCGTCGTCTCCACCTTCCGCCGCCCCGAGAACCAGCAGCATCAGGGCCACCGCCGCGCACCGCCATGACGGCGCCATTCGAGAGCGGAGACGCAGCGCCTTGGGAGTGTCCCAAAGCGGCCGCCTTCCCTCCCTTTCCCCTCCGCGCTCGCTGGGGGAGCAAGAACGGGCAACGGAGGAAGCTACGACGCAGCCGCTCCACCACCTCCTCTTCTCATCTTCCGATGGGCAGGCAGGCAGGCAGGCGGAAGAGTAGATGGGGGGGAGGGGTGCTCGGAAGCAATGTATTAGTCGTGGGATGGGGTGGTGGCGACAGGCGATAGCGACGTGACTGTGGTTGCTTTCGGGGGGCAGCCGCTGCGGCGCGCTGCAGGGGGAAGCAGAGCCAGAGGAGGGAGCGGAGGTGGTGGTGGTGCCAAGAGAGAGAGAGAGAGAGAAGCCGGAGAGGGGTTAAGGCTGGCGCGGCGGGGCCCACGGCGTCAGCGGATGGGGGACGTGTACGTGGGGGGTCCCTCGTGGATGGATCTCAACTCCATTTCTTTTCCAACGGATTGGCACGTTGCGGCCACCGTTTTTACCGTCTCCATGACGGGTGGGTCCCCCTGTGATTATCGGGATCCTGGACCCACATTAGCATCAGCTGCCGACGGGTTTTCTAGAGATTTTGTACTACTGGGAGGATGGTTAGGAGATGGTTAAGCCTGGTTCGCGCGCGAAAAGGTGGCGCCGGCGGGGATCGCGGTGCGGAGAGGGCAACTCGGGGGCCGGCGGTGGCGGCGGCGGCGGCGGCGGCAGGCTGCAGGTGGGCCTGGGAGCCTTTTTACTGTAGTAATAGAGCGTACGGGGGCAGGAATAGGACGGGACGGGAGGGAGGGATCATGCCGCGGTCGTGACGGCGTGGGTGGTGACCACCTGCAGACCGGACTCCCACCGGCGACGAACCGGCCGTGCAGCACTGTGCGCGCCGTCCGTCGTGGTGCATGAGGCGGACTATTACCACAGAGATTAGGCATGATTGACTGATTGACCTACTAGGTACGTAGGTGCATGAATGTCGTTGGGCCAATCAATCAGATTCAGATCGATCTACATCTACCACGCACGGTAGCTAGGTCGTCTCGGAATGATATGCGTGTGTCCTCTACTAATACTACCCGCTCTGTTCTTTTTTAAGCAATCAGCAGGAACGACCTGACTTTTCTATTAGAAAAATGAATAATCGGTCACGATAACGACATGTTTAGACATTAAGGTAAAACATGTCAAAATCACCACAAAGGGCAAAACCCGAAAAAACTAGTCTGGCTCGGTTGGGATAGCCGGCCTATGGATAGCAAAAGCACTCGTCCGTTGAAGTATGTCGTCTCTAGCAATAGAAGCGACCTCTATATAGGTTAGTCGTCAGACTCGTAAAGATTCTTCGGTTACTCGTTCCTTCCGCGCATTCATAGAACATAAAGCATGCGGTCACCGAGGCGGTTCTGTTCCTTTGTTAATCTCCCGACGATTAAATCGTCCCACCATTTTGAGATGGAGGGGAAGGACTGCCCGGGGATGCCGATTGTATCATTGTTCCAAGATTGCGTTGTGTTTCAGACAACAGTCGTGAAAGGACAATCTTTGCATAGATGGTTGGCAGTTTCCGCGGTCTATGCACAAAGCGACCAGATGGGGTCGTGAGGCCATCCCTAACGGCCAGCATGTCAGCGGTCAGTAGTTTGCCGTGGAGGGCTAGCCAAGAGAAGAGCTTGCACTTCGGCTCAGCAAGGGCGGCCCAAATCTTCTGCGCCTTGAATTTGGAAAAACAGCCGTTGAATTGTGCGTGGTAGGCCGAGCTTGCGGAGTATACTCCGTCAGCGGTGAGGGTCCATTTGATGGAATTAGAAAGCGTCTTACACAACTGAGTTTGTTGGGTGATGTCCCAAACCTCCATGTATTGTGCTAGCTGGATCGGCGTGTTGAGCCTGGCAACAGTGCGAATCCAGTTTCTATTGGCAAACTCTTTCGCGATGGTCATCTTTTTCCTAGTAGCGATCTTGTAGAGGTCGGGAGGACACTGCTTGAGAGGCCCGCAGTCACACCAGTTGCCGTGCCAGAAAGAAGCGGTTTCACCGTTCCCTACTGTGATCTTGGTACATGCTCTAAAAAGGGCCATGTTAGCGGAATTACAATGAAGCTTTGATCCGGCCTAGGTGCGTGCAGGGTCAGTCCATTGGAGCCAAGGCCAGCGGAGCCTCAACGCTCTTCGAGTATGCTCGATATCACGCATCCCGAGCCCACCCAAGGCCTTAGGTCTGCAGACGGTCTTTCAGTTTACCAGCGCTTTCCCTTGAGCTGCGTGCTGGCCTTCATCTCCTGCCCACATGAAGTTTCTTACAATCTTTATAATCTTCTTGCGAGCCCAATTGGATAGAGGAATTGAAGTGGAGTGGTAGGTAGTGGCCATGAGCACGGACTTCGCCAGGGTGATTCTTTCGGGGCGCACAATATTTTTCCCCGACCATCCAGGGAGTTTTTCAGCAATCTTATCAAAGAGAGGTTGAAAGTCGACTTTCTGAAGGCGGTGGAAGTGAAAGGGGAGGCCCGGATATTTTCCAGGAAAGGTAGCGAGTTTTGCTGGAAAGGCAGTGAGCACTTCGTCGAGATTAATTTGTCCACACTGCACCGGGAAGATCTCCGTCTTAGCCTTGTTGGTGACAACTCCACTCGCTCTTCCAAAACAATCCAAGATGGCTTTGATTGCATTCAATTCGCTTTTGATAGGGTTAACAAAAAATCCGACATCATCGGCGAATAGAGATATTCTGCATCTAGCCATTCTTGAGCGAATGGGGCTGAGGATCCCAGTGGCCATGGCTTTGTCCGGGATGCGTTGTAGAGAGTCGATTGCCAGAATGAGGAGCATGGGGGATAGCGGGTCACCCTGTCTAAGCCCCCTTCTATGCCAAAAGGCCATGCCAGGAGCCAATGGCTTTTAAAACCTCAATCAGGTAGGCCCAACCGACAGAGTCGAAAGCTTTGGAGATGTCAAGCTTAAGGAAAAGGCTCGGGGTCTTAGAGGAGTGGTACTCTTTAATGAGGTTTTGCACGTGCATAAAGTTATCGTGAATGCTCAGTTTATAAGACGTCTGGTAATCTTAATTACTTCGCCAAAACGTCTTGTACAAGAGAAAGGATGTAGCATTGGTTTTCTGGGAAACAGCCGGACTCCATCCAACTGCAACTTTATTAATTATGAAAAATGTTTACATTGTTCGGCCAGATGGCTAATAAGAAAATCAAGAGGATCCTCATGTCAAGCAGTTGCTGAGGTCCCACTACATTATACTAGTTAAAGAATGAGCCACCACAATATTAATTTCTTTAGGAAAATGAGAAAATTTAACGGAAACCACAAGATAAAAATGTGCATTCTTCATAGATGGCCGCATCTGCTCCTAAAACCATTATGTATTATGTCGATAACCTCCATACGGTCACAATTGATGAAAATTTTGTTGCATCCAACTTGACCTGCTATGATAAGTCCATCTTTAAGTGCCCTTACTTCCACACTTGCTGCGTCTCCAATATTTGGGACCCCGCAACATGAGCCTACAATGAACATACCATGATCATTCGTGCATAACTGATCTCGCCGCCCATGTATAGAGCCAAGGGTTGAAAGAAACATCAACATTGAGTTTTACAAAACCCTCTGGTGGGTTTTCCCGTCCATGACGTCTAATACCCGAACCCTTCTTGCAAGATTTAAAATAATTTAGGGCTAGAGGAAATATTGCTTGCGCTGTCCTTGACGGCTTCTGAACCGTTTCATCATGAGTAATTTTCCTCCTCTACCACTAAATATGACAACATGCAATACCGAGTAATTCTTTAAGACCAAGAGTTGTACCTCTAGGAATGACCTTGTTGCTATTTCTCAATAGGAATTCCATCAGCCCAGCATCTTCTATCCACAGTACAGTCACATTACCACTGTCGGTAAGTATTTTCCTTGTAGGGATACTTGGAACCCAAGGATCAGTCCAGATATCAATATTTTCACCGTCACACACTGTCCACACATATCCCTTCTTGAAAGTTTGTATCCCTGCCCATATACTTTGCCATGTATAGCTTGATACTTTTTTCAATTCAGCATTTAACAAATCACCCGAAGGAAAATACTTAGCTCTCAACACTTGTGCACAAAGAGATTCCGGCTCACATAGAAAAAGCCAACACTGTTTAGCCAACATGGCCAAATTGAAACAATGGAGATATCAAAAACCCATACCACCCTTCTTCTTCTTCTTCTTCTTCTTCTTCTTCTTCTTCTTCTTCTTCTTCTTCTTCTTCTTCTTCTTCTTCTTCAGAACACACATTTTCCACAAAGCAAACCAATGCATATGCTTCTGATCATTGTCATCTCCCCACCAGTAACGGGTTATAGCATCTGTGATCCCTTTAATTACTTGTTTGCGTAGCTTGCACACTGACATGCCATAAGCTAGGATGGCTTGGGCCACCACCTTCAACAAAAATTCTTTCCTATCAAAGGATATTAATTTCTCTTTGTATCCCATATCTTTGACTAACCCTCTCAACAAGATGAATGAAACATCCGTTCTATCAACACCTACCTGGGTTGGCAGCCCAAGGTATTTATCTATAATTGCATTTGTTAAAATATTGAGTTCCAAGCATATATTCCTTAGGAACCTCCATAGGAGTACAAGTACTAAAGAATATACTGGATTTCGCCTCACTCACCAACTGTCTAGAGGATGCACAAAAATTATGAAGAACTTGATGTAACATTTGGGCATTCGACATATCATCTTGCATAAGTATAAGAGCGTCATCTTCAAGAGAAAATGTGACTTTGCATGTGCTCCACGACAAACTTTTACACCCTTCAAGTCACCTCTATCTTCTGCCGATTTTAGCAATCTTGTTAGTCCTTTTACACATAGAAGAAAAAGATATGGCGACAATGGGTCACCATGCCGTAAGACTCTTGTGGACAATGGATTAGTGTCTTGTCCATTGATCTAACCTGGTATTTAACTAATTGTACACAAGACACAACCAACTTGATCCACTCATGAATAAACCCTAGTTGTTCCAACACTCTCTTCAAAAATCTCCATTCGACTCTATAATATGCCTTGTGCATATCTAGTTTGATTGCACACATGCCATATTTCCCGACTCTTTTATTCTTGATTGCATGGCATGATTCATATGCTACGACACGTTGTCCCTAATGAGATGACCATGGACAAACGTGCTTTGAGTGGGGGAGATGATCTTTGGCAGCGTTATCTTTAATCTAGCTGTAAGAAATTTTGAGATAACCTTATAAATAACATTATATAAACTTATAGGGTGATACTCTATTACCTTTTTAGGATTGTCTAACTTCGGTATAAGAACAATGGTCATGTCATTCTAGTCATCCATTATAATGCCTCACCAAGTAGACCCTAATATTTCTTGTAGAATATGGCATGTAGACCATAGGGGGGCCAGGGGCCTTTAAATCACCTATATTGAACAATTTATTTTTAACTTCCTCTCTAATATATAGAGCACATAGAGCATCATTCGTCTCTGCCATAACACAAGGCTTAATCTTGTTAATCACTTCTTCACCTGGGATAGGAACCTCAGAAGTAAACATGGTACTAAAATACTCATTAATATGACTTGATAGATCGGCCTTCCTTTCAATAGAATTACCATTCATATATATCAACTTCTTAATGGGATTCCTGTTCTTTCTACCCGTCACAAAATTGCGGAAGAAATTTGTATTACGATCTCCGAATTTCATCCACTTTGCTCGACTACGTTGAAACCATTTAAGATCCTCTTGCTCAAGGACTTTATCAATCTGTATCTGAATGATTTTGAGGGCCATAGGAAGCTACACTTAGAAACCTTGAAGCTAATAGAAAAAAGGAATTTCTTGGTTTAGGCATCCATCATTTAGTTAATGTAAACCTCTACCTTCTTAGTTCTTGGGTTAAGAGATACATTAAGGATGATAGCAAACTTTGGAACACCATGGTAGATGCAAGTATAACACAACAAACCATAATCTATTCTACAATCGGAATGCATGTACCTATTAGTTTTGGGGAGGGGGTGATGTGGGCTGGGAAAAGTATAAAGTTCAACCATAGATGAAAGTTAGGCAATGGAGAAAAAGTGAGGTTTTTGGAGGACACATATTTTGATTTGTACATTCTTTGCTATGAACAATGCCAAGCACATAGTCAATCAAATCTGGGATGGGTCTCAACTTAAGCTGGCCTTTCGAAGGAATTTTATTTCGAAACTTATGCAATAGTGGTATGATTTAGAGGGTCTAGCTTCCTATATCTCTTAGAGTTCTGACACCGACTCTCTCCTTTAGCAATATGAGAGCAAAAAAAAGTACTCCACCACATCCATTTACTCCATTATCAACGTTGGAGTTGTTGTGCCCATATTTATACCTCCTGTTTGGCAATTGCATATTCCTTCAATGGTGCATATTTTCCTATGACTCCTATCTCAAAATAGACTCATGTCTAGAGATAATACGAAAAAGGCAATTAAAAAAACCCGAGAGACCGCATTTTTTGCAGTGAAGATGAACCCATTCTCACCTTTTTCCCCAGTGTATTGTAGCTAAAAAATATGGCAATAATCTTTGATTTCTTTGGTATGCAACTGACTTTGATTATTTCTCAGTTGCCACATTCTGGGTTGCAAACAAAAAACATGAAGTTTTACGTTTTGTTTTTGCTACCACACTTTGAAGCCCGTGGAAGACAAGGATTGACATGATTTTTAATGGTCAACCCTGGATTAGTGTGCTTCAAGTTCTGAGGATGATTATGCTAACTCTAAGTGATTAGATGGAAACTAATCTTCAAGGAGCAAATGCAAGGGAAGGCATACCAGTTATGTACCCACATCTCTTGTATGCTGAAGCTTCCCTTGATGCTAGATGGTGGTTGTGACCCACTGAAGGAATGCCTATGGGTTTCAGTGAGATCTAGGGATCTCCTGCACCAACATCTTTAGATGAAGGACCCCGCTCCCCTGACCTTAAGGAGAAGGCAATTGAAGGAACCTAGACTACCCCAACATCGATGTTGGAGATGGCTGATGTTTCTCCCGTCTAAAAAATTCAGCTTCTAGATGTCATTGTACCTATTGCTAGCCCGTGTGATGCACCATTCGATTTGTATTATATCCTAGGGCTTTTGGCTATGAAGTATCCGCTCCTTTCTTTTCCATTAGACTTTGGAAACTAGATTTCAGAGACAGATTGTTACATGGTGTAAGAACTTGATCCTGCTTGGCCAGGTTTCGTTGATCTAATCAATGGAACCATGGATGTGATCCGCTATGTTTCTAAAATAATATTATCCATGTGTTTCATACGAAAAAAATGTTTTGGCAAACCAATCTAGCTTTCCAAATTCTTTTATAATATGGAACCAGAGTGAGTACAAGACAATAAAGTTTATTTTTTTCATGCTAAAAGAAAGTTATAGTTGGCTAAGTATTTGTCTTGACCTACTTTTTAATCAAAAAGGCACCAGGTGGTTTTGCATCAAAACTAAAAGGGTGGTTAAGAAAATCGACCATGTCGATGTTTTTTTGATAAAAAAATATATTAATATTATGAAGATACCAATTATGTCATGTCTCTGTACCAATAAAATGCCTAACTAGACATTGGCTATGCACACTACCGAAAAAATAAAAAAAAGGAAAAGAAAACGGGCCCGTCATGGCGATTAATCAGTCGCAGCAGCACACTAAACACCACCAAGGACCAAAAAAAAAAGGTCCTCCAAAGGCGACGCATCCAGCCCGATCAATGATCTTAGACCGCGTCGATATGCATAACTAATTTCAGTGTTTGGTAACATTTGTATGTGTTCAATTTAGCATGAAATTATGATAAACTAGAGTGTAGAGCACGAGGGGCGCGAGTCTTTCTTGAGCTCGCTCTACCACCGCGTGCCTCCAAAATTTCAAACTCTGCCGCCGCGCGCATATATGCATGCTCCCTGATCATCCTGTACCATACGGACTCGTGACAAGCAAGCAGCATTGCAGAAATATACAGGTACGATGCGGCAGGCACCCAAGAAATACATCAATTCAAGGCCATTAACTCCCTAGTACGCAAGCATGGCACGCCGATATACACAGAGCGCCCCGCTCTACATACGTACAGTACATTGCCTGCAACTCTGCGCATGTGTGTGATTAGAATACATACGGCAAGCCAGCCAGCCACTCTGCCTTCAAGTCGCTGCTGCATGCAGGGTGCATCGTTCACACCTAGTGCGTGATCGGTCCATGGACGGCGGCTGGCTCTGCATCATGCACGCACACATAGGAATTATGTTTCTTTTTTTTTTCTTGTCTCCGCCTCTGTTCTCGAGGTATGATGTATGCTGAATAACGGAATTACACGTCGGTGTCGTGCATGGGTGTCATTCTTCCAAATATGCTTGTTCCACTACGCATCCCTTAATAAAGATATATATCAGTATTTCTTTTTTGTTTCTAAAGAGGATTTGTAGGAAATGGTTGGCGTCATTTGACAACCACGATTTGAATATACATGGTTTGTAGATGGATATGTAGGAGACTCTATGCTAGTTCCGACCTTCGTCGATCACTATGGTTTGTAGACGGATATGCTGGACCGCATTTAGGGTTTAGGACCAGGTATGTGTTTTCCAGAAAAAATGTATTGATACTCCTCTCCAACAATGGCGACACGCAGACAATAATAATGCATACACGACAACTATGCCAGAGCCAACTATTGGTGGAGGTGAGGCATGCATATGGCAGGCACTACAGGAATGGATGAATACGCCGACGGCCAATTCGTCGGGGAACCGACGTAGACCGTGATCAGGCTAGCCCCTTCACGTAGTCGTCGGCGTAGAGTTGTCCTCGGCATAGCCTACGCTACGCCGACGGCTGCCCTCGGCGTAGCTATTTTTTTACCTTATTAATTTTAAAAATAATAACTAAATCATTCTAATTCGGAAAAATACAAATAAAATATCAAAATTTGCAAAAAAAATAAGATCTATCTATCTACATGCAAATATTACATATTTGTAAATAAAAATTAAGTGAAACATAAAATCTTATATATAGTTTAAAACGAGCATAAGTAAGAAATTAAAAAATAATCCAAACAATGCGAAACCTTCGCGTGGTGTCATATTATGTGACATATTTAGAAGGAAAAATATCAAACTTGGTATATTGATCATGTATCAAAAAACCTTCACAAAATGACCTATCTCTTTCGAGATTTACTGGCTTTAGGATCAAATGGCCAATGTTATGGTTAGAATTAATGCATAGTTTGTGATAATGTGTTCATATTGTGCATACATGTGCATCATGGGATGACGAATAATGTTACAGGAGAAAATTTTCCTTTTCGTCGCACCAAAAAGCCATTTTCCATTTTCCGAGTGCAAAAAACGGGGGGTTCTCTGAAGCAACCAGCAAATGGCCAATTCAAAATGCTACCACCATATTTTTTCCAAAATACTATACCACCTTACATGGACAATGTACTAACAGGGGGATCTTAAACCTTTTCGTCTATCCCTGGTAAAAAAGACAAATTCCTGCCGAATCGGTAGAAAGTGGGTCAGATATGAACTATAGGTACATGATCTGTTGCTCATGATTTTTTATAAAAATCATTTTTAGGTTCACAATATGCTATTTCATCAGAGATCCACTTCAAGTTTATCTAGGCTCAACACCGAGCTAAAACTCTTCATGCCCGTCGTTCGACAAAGTTTGATGATAGTTTAAAACGGGCATAAGAAATTCAAAAATGATCTAAACAATGCAAAGACTTCGCGTGGTGTCATATTATGTGACATATTTAGAAGAAAAAATATCAAACTTAGTATATTGATTATGCCTCAAAAAACCCTTCACAAAATGACCTATCTCATTCGAGGTTTCCTGACTTTCGGATCAAATGACCAATGTTATGGCTAAAATTAAGGCATAGTTTGTGATAATGTGTATATATTGTGCATACATGTGTATCATGGGATGGCGAATAATGTTCCAGGAGGAAGTTTTCCTTTTCGTCACACCAAAAAGCCATTTTCCATTTTCCGAGTGCAAAAAACGGGCGGTTTTGTGAAGCAACCACCAAATGGCTAATTAAAATGCTATCACCACATTTTTCCAAAATACTATACCACCTTACATGTACAATGTCCTAACAGAGGGATCTTAAACCTTTTCGTCTATCCCTGGTAAAAAAGACAAATTCCTGCCGAATCGGTAGGAAGTGGGTTAGATATGAACTATAGGTACATGATCTGTTGCTCATGATTTTTTTTAAAAATCATTTTTAGGTTCATAATATGCTATTTCATCAGAGATCCACTTCAAGTTTATCGAGGCTCAGCCCCGAGCTAAGAATCTTCATGTCCGTCATTCGACAAAGTTTGACGATAGTTTAAAACACGCATAAGAAATTCAAAAACGATCCAAACAATGCGAAACCTTCACATGGTGTCATATTATGTGACATAGTTAGAAGGAAAAATATCAAACTTAGTATATTGATTATTGAGATTACTATGTCAGATTGATTAATGGTTTTGTCTTATTGATTCTATCATGTCTGTGTTGTTTGTGATCTTGCATGCTGTCCGTTGTTAGTAGCTATCTTGGCCAAGTAGTTGCTAGTGACTCCAAGAGGGAGTATTTATGCTCGATAGTGGGTTTATGCCTCTATTTAATCTAAGGGAAGTGACAGAAATCTCTAAGGTTGTAGATGTGATGTTGCCACTAGGGAGAAAACAACGGTCTATTGTTCATGGAACAAGTGGATTGTTTACCTTACACACTTTTCTTAAAGCAGTTATCTGTTGCTTGCAACTTAATACTGGAGGGGGTTTGGATGATAACCTGAAGGTGGACTTCTATTCATAGATGCAGTTGGATGGCAATCTATGTATATTGTTGTATTGCCCAATCGAATCTCATAGGATCTTTTTGTCTAGTATTGCATTGTTATGCCTTGCTCAGTCCTGTCAATTGCCCTGCTGTAATTTTTTACCCAGCATGCCATGTTTGTTTATCTAAGGAGATCACCTCTAGTGAACTATGGACACCGGTCCAATCTTTACCATTGATACATCTTCCACTCTTACTGTTTACTTGCTGCAAACCATCATCACCTTCCACACCATATAGTTAATCCTTTGTTACAGCAAACGATGAGATTGACAACCTCACTGTTAGTTGGGGAAAAGTCTTGAGTTTGTGTTGTGGAGGTTTCCACGTTGCTTGCAACACCTTTGAGACGTTTCCTTCCTCCTACTGGTTCGATAACCTCGGTTTCTTACTAAGGGAAAACTTGCTGTTGTGCTGCATCATACCTTGCTCTTGGGGTTTCCCAACGGGGCGTCAACACGCATCGAGACTTTTTGGCGCTGTTGCCAGCGAGGCTAAGGACGTCTTCACAAGGGGAGTCCTCCTCAACCTTTCTCTTTACTTTGTTTTTAGTTTGCTTAGTTTCTTTTGCTTGTTTTTGTTTGCCTCTTTTTATCAAAAACTCCAAAAAAAATAGTTTAGTTTGGTTTGCCTTTTCTTATAAAAAACACAAAAAAATTAGTTTCTGCTCTTGCTGCTGCTGCTGCTGTTTTTGGCTTGCTCCACTTTTGCCAAAATGAACTCTGCTGAGAACACCAAGTTGTATGACTTCACTAGCACAAATAACAATGATTTCCTTAGCACTCCTATTGCTCCACCTGCTCCTGATGCTAAATTTTATGAAATTAAGCCTGCTTTGTTGAATCTTATGATGAGAGAGCAATTTTCTGGTGCTAGTTCTGATGATGTTGCTACCCATCTCAATAGCTTTGTTGAACTTTGTGATATGCTAAAGTATAAGGATGTAGATGGAGATATTATTTAGCTCAAGTTGTTTCCTTTCCCCTTGAGATGAAAAGCTAAAGAATGGTTGCTATCCTTGCCTACAAATAGTATTGATTCTTGGATTAAGTGCAAGGATGCTTTTATTGGAAAGTACTACCCTCCTGCTAAGATTATATCGATGAGAAGTGATATTATGAAATTTATACAACTTGAAAATGAACATGTTGCTCAAGCTTGGGAAAGAATGAAATCTTTGGTTAAGAATTGTCCCACTCATGGACTTACTGCTTGGATGATTATCCAGACTTTTTATGCAGGTTTGAACTTCTCTTCAAGAAACCTCTTGGATTCAGCTGTTGGAGGTACCTTTATGACCATCACCTTGGGTGCTGCAAAAAAACTCCTTGATAATATGATGGTTAATTACTCTAAATGGCACACTGAGAGAGCTCCACATGGTAAGAAGGTAAATTCTGTTGAAGAAACCTCCTCTTTGAGTGATAAGATAGATGTTATTATGGCTATGCTTGTTAATGGGAAATCTTCCTTAGTTCCTAATAGTGTTCCCTTAGCCTCTTTGGTTGCTCAAGAAGAGCAAGTTAATGTGAACTTCATTAGAAACAACAATTTTGGCAACAATACTTATGGTAACAACTATAGGCCTTATCCTCCTAATAATGGAAATACTTATCATGGTAGATCTGGAATGCCTAGTGAAGATAGGATTCTAGAAGTTGAAAGATCAAATAAAAACTTTATGCAGATGCAATATGAGAAAAACAAGATATTCACTAAAACTATGGAAGAATAATCTGTTGTCTTGAAAAATATTAGCCATCAGCTTGAGAATCTGAATAGAGAAATTCCTAGTTTATAGTCAAAAAATTTGAGTGTTGAGAAAAATATATCCTCTTTGTCTGAAGCACAGTCCTCCTTGATTAATAAAATGACTGCTAAACCTGAAACCATGGAAAGTACCTTTGCTGCTACTCATGCCATACAAGTTACTATTGATGAAAATGTTAGACTGTTAGCCCAACTTCATGCTAAGTGGGAAAGGGAAGCTGAAACTGATAGAAACAATAGTGTGTGCACCATCACCACTAAACCACAAGAAGTCCCTATTCCTCCACCAACAATGCCTAAGCCTATTGAGTCCACTAATAGTGATGCTAAGTTTGATTTTGATCTTGATGGTTGCAATATTTCTGAAGTGATTATGTTCCTGCAAAAACTTGCTAGAAGTCCTGATGCTAGTGATATGCATGTAGCTTTCACCAAACACATTACAGATGCTCTTGTCAAAATTAAGGAAGAGAAGTTGAAACACAAAGCTTCTATCCTTATGAAAGTAGAAGATAGTTGGGAACCCATTATTAATATGCAAGTGAATGACTTTGATCTCAAAGCTTCAAGTGACCTTGGTTCTAGTGTCTCTATTATGCCTAGAAAGATTATGAAATGCTTGATTTGCCACCTTTGAAAGATTGTTATTTGGATGTCCCACTTAATGATAATGCTAAAAAGAAACTCATGGGGAGTGTTAATGATGTTCTTATTATGGTTAACAATGCTTATGTCTCTATTGATTTCTATGTTTTGGATGTTGGATACAATGCTTCTTGTCCTATTACTTTGGGAAGACCTTTTCTTATAACTGTTGGTGCCATCATTGATATGAAAGAAGACACAATTAAATATCAATTTCCATTCAAGAAAGGTATTGAACACTTCCCTATGAGGAGATAGAAGTTGCTTTTTGATCCTTCTTTGAAAGCAAGGTTTGATGTCAATGCTTCTTCATTTGAAAACACTTGATTCTTGCTTCTTGTGCCTAACTTAAAGGCGTTAAAGAAAAGTACTCGTGGGGAGATAAACCAAGAGTTTTATTGAGTCTTGGAAGTTATTACTTCAGTAATGACCTCTCCTTATCCTTTTTGTTTGCTTTTTTGTGCCAAGAATGACCTCTAATGAGAGGAAAGTAAGATTTGGGGAGTTGTTGTCCCGAAACAGATTTTTGTGCTCCATCGTAAACATTCATGAGGAATCTCTGTAAGTCGGATTGAGCTGATATTTTACAAATAAACCCCCCAGTATGTTAGCTAACTTTCATTAGTCCAACACTTTTTGATTTGAGCAACAGAAGGTCTTCCTCAAAAATCGATTTCTACCTGCTGGTCTGTTTTGATAGATTTCTGCCATTATTTGTATTTGCTTCTTGTTAATTCCTTTTTGGGTTATTTTTTTGGGAAATTGAGATTTTTGAGGGAATTTCTATAGTAGCTTGAGTTTTTAGTGAAAGTTTTGTTGTTCCAAAGATAAACCTAAAGGTCTATTATCTTTTGAATACACTAATGTTGCTAATCAAGATTGTGTGAAGTTTTGTATGAAGGAAAAATATTTCAGGTGTAGAGAGAGAATGACGTAATAAGATGAAGAATGGACAAAAGCTCAAGCTTGGGGATGCCACCCCGGTGTAACCCCAAGAAATATCCAAGAGGTACAAGCATCAAAGCTTGGGGATGCCCAAGGCATCCCCTTCTTCATCAATAAAAGCTAAGGTCTTTCTAGACACTTCGTTTTTATTGTTTCATGCACTATTGTGTTGTTCTTGGAGCGTCTTAGTTTTTGTTTGCTTTGCTTAGTTTGCTTGAATAAAGTAGTTTGGACCCCGTTCTCACTGTGTTGTTTCAAATAAGCTGATTGGTGTTGGAAAGGAGTAGAAAGTTCTTGCTTGAGTAGTACAAGAGGAGCTTGCTTTGACTGTGACTTGGACTTTAGAATGTCATGCTAGGTGTTGTTTTATATTTATTCTTAGTGATTATTCATGTAGCATGACTTGTTCCAAACAATTGGGATTGCTTAGTGTGCCTTGAAAGAAACATGCCTTGTTTTAGCATACAAAAGCATAGTATTGTGATATTCTCCTTTGATGCTTTGTTTGGGTTGACTTGGCACATGCTCACACCATGTTATGACTATGAACAAGTCACCATAGCCTCTATGATCATTTAGTCCTTGACTTGTAGTACCACTTTATGCTTTGATTAGTAATGTTTTGTCGCTTTGCATGATTATGGCCATTATTGTTCTCTTAGTTGGTCGCTCCCAGTATTTTGCTAGCCTCCACTTGTATGAGTAAGCTCTACTCATGCATCCAACTCCCAAGAAACCAAGTTATTCCAAAGTGTCCACTATAAATTCCTATGCATGGTGTGTTACACCATTCCAAGTATATTCTTGTTTTCATCTATCTTCCAATTAAAAAGTATTTTGTTATGTGAAAACTTAGTGATTAAAGCTCTCACAAACTTGATGGCACACTTTATATTTCTTGCCCCTAATAAACTTGAACCATTGTGTCATCTATGTTGTATATGTTTGCACTTATACGTTGGAATTAGCAGAACCGTGTTGTCACAGGGAACGCTTTCAACATTGTACTTGTACTTTGTACACAGTTGATAACATGCTCTTTTGTCTATGAATGTCGTCGGTGTGAAATAAAAAGGAGATCTTGTAAGTCCATGGAGTTATGTATGTGTGTTAGAGAAACGTCTGGGCCGCTAGCCTAAGCCATGCATAATCATGGTAGAAACTTGCTGCATCACCATAGTGACATCTATGAAGCATTCTTCTTATAAAAAAAGAGAGACATATTGAAAAGAGGAAAGAGAGAAAAAAACACCATATTCCCATGGTAAATAAGAAGATTGCTGAGATGCTCATTGTTTGCTTGCCTTGTCATTTTGGTTATGTGATAGCTCTTGTACCATGTGTAAGGGGTACCCCGTTGGCAGTTCTCTATGATACACACGTACTTACTATGATAAGAACTTACAGGTGACTAAAGTTGAGTAGCATATGGAGCGGCCCTCGTATTCAAGGTACATGAGATTGCCAACTTATACTTTGTCAAGCATATACTCCATAGTTTGTTCACTTTAACCTTAATCACTTCAAGATGCTTATGATATGGCCAATGAGGGCTGAAAGCTAACAAGTACCATAATTTTTAAAAGCTCTTTATGAGACTTTAAATCCCTGCGTCCCTTTGTGAAGGGCCTTTCTTCCACCATTATATTGAGTCTCCATCTTCTACCTTTAGGCACCCGTTAAGAGAGCATAGTTGCCATTCTTAGTTCTATGTGCATTGTCCCAAAACTTATTGATTGATGCATATTGTTGATATTACTTTTTCTTGTGCTATTTGTATCTAGTCACTCTTATGAACTTTGAAGGTGTCCTATGCATCTATTTTCTACTCCATGAGGGACAATATGAATGCCACTATGTCATGTTTTCTGTATGTGAAACAAACAAACATTTTTAATGCATGTTATTCATGATCTTTGTTTGTAGACTTTCATGTTGCATGCATAGTTACCTTGTCTTACTGTTAGAACTCCATCTTTAATGCTCATGTTTAGAGTTCTTGTATCCTAGCTTTCAATGCTTGCAGATGGTTTGATCTTGATTTTGATGGTGCATGTCACCTAAAAAATTATTTTTTTATCACTTACCAACTCAAGGACAAGGAGTTAAGCTTGGGGATGCTTGATACGTCAGAAACGTATCTATAATTTTTGATGTTCCATGCTTGTTTAGTATCTACTTTGATTTGCTTTGTCTACACTTTGAGGTGTTTTTTTATGTTTTCTGGTACTAAACTATTAACAAGATGCCACAGTGCCAGTTGCCTCTATTCTTCTGTTTTTGGTTCCATAAAGGCAAAAAATCAATATTTTCGGAATTGGACGGGACAAAAGCCAAAGTCAATATTTTACCATGGGGAACATGAAGCCGGAATACGAGACGAAGGAGAGTCACCAGGGGGCCACACCCCCTGGCCGCACGGGTGGGACCACCTCACGCCTGGGGGGGGGTGTAGGCACCCTGGCGGCCCCCTGCCTTGCCTTTTTGCCTATAAGAATCCCCCGATGCTTAAACCCTAAGTAACCGATCAATATTACACAAAACCGTCTATAGTCGCCGCCACCATCGTCCCTAGATCGGGGGATCTAAAGCTCTTCCCGGCACCCTGCCGGAGGGGAGATCATCCCGGAGGCCTTGTTCTTCATCATGCCAGCCTTCGGTATGAAGCATGAGTAGTTCCACCTTGGACTATGGGTACATGTAGTAGCTAGATGGTTGTATCTCCTCCTTTGTGCTTTCATGTCTAGATCTTGCGAGCTCCGTTCATGATCAAGATCTCATCTATTTGTAATCAGGCATGTTGTGTTTGCGGGGATCCGATGGATATTGAGATTACTATGTCATATTGATTAATGGTTTTGTCTTATTGATTCTATCATGTCTGTGTTGTTTGTGATCTTGCATGCTCTCCGTTGTTAGTAGCTATCTTGTCCAAGTAGTTGCTAGTGACTCCAAGAGGGGGTATTTATGCTCGATAGTGGGTTCATGTCTCTATTTAATCTAAGGGAAGTGACAGAAATCTCTAAGGTTGTAGATGTGCTGTTGCCACTAGGGAGAAAACAACAGTATCTTGTTCATGGAACAAGTGGATTGTTTACCTTACACACTTTGCTTAAAGAAGTTGTCTGTTGCTTGCAACTTAATAGTGGAGGGGGTTCAGATGATAACCCAAAGGCGGACTTCTAGTCATAGATGCAGTTGGATGGCGGTCTATGTATCTTGTTGTATTGCCCAATCGAATCTCATAGGATCATGAATGTCTAGTATTGCATTGTTATGCCTTGCTCAGTCCTGTTAATTGCCCTGCTGTAGTTTGTTTACCCAGCATGCCATGTTTGTTTATCTAAGGAGAACACCTCTAGTGAACTATGGACCCCGGTCTAATCTTTACCATTGATACATCTTCCACTGTTACTTGTTGCAAACCACCATTACCTTTCACACCATACAGTTAATCCTTTGTTACAGCAAACCAGTGAGATTGACAACCTTGATGTTCGTTGGGGCAAAGTCTTGAGTTTGTGTTGTGCAGGTCTCCAAGTTGCTAGCAACACCTTTGAGTCGTTTCCTTCCTCCTACTGGTTCGATAACCTCGGTTTCTTACTGAGGGAAAACTTGCTGCTGTGCTCATCACACCTTGCTCTTGGGGTCTCCCAACGAGGAGTTGACAACACGATATCACATATTATGTGACATTGTTAGAAGGAAAAATATCAAATTTGGTATATTGATTATGTCTGAAAAAACCCTTCACAAAATGACCTATCTAATTCAATGTTTTGTGGCTTGCGGGTCAAATGACTAATGTTATGGCTAGAATCAAGGCATAGTTTGTGATAATGTACCCATATTGTGCATATATGTGCATCATGGGATGACGAACAATGTTGCAGGAGGAAGTTTTCCTTTTCTTTGCATCAAAAACCCATTTTCCATTTTCCGAGTACGAAAAACGGGCGGTTTTGTGAAGCACCCACCAAATGGCTAATTCAAAATGCTACCATCACATTTTTCCAAAATACTATACCACCTTACATGGACAGTGTCCTTACAGTGGTATCTCAAAACTTTCTGTTTATCCCTGGTGAAAAAGACAAATTTCTGCCGAATCGGTAGGAAGTGAGTCAGATATGAACTATAGGTACATGATGTGATGCTCATGATTTTTTATAAAAATCATTTTGAGGTTCACAATATGCTATTTCGCTAGAGATCCACTTCAAGTTTATCGAGGCTTAGTCCCGAGCTAAAAATCTTCATGCCCATCGTTTGATAAAGTTTGATGATAGTTTAAAATGGGCATAAGAAATTCAAAACCGATCGAAACAATGCGACAATTTCGCGTGGTGTCATATTATGTGACATAGTTAGAAGAAAAAATATCAAACTTAGTATATTGATTATGTCTCAAAAAACCTTCACAAAATGACATATCTTATTCGAGGTTGCCAAAAAGGCATTTTCCATTTAAATGGATAAATAAAATTATGGCTAGAATCACGACATAGTTTGTGATAAGTTGATATTGATATCATATTTGTATTCTTCTCATTTTTTGATCAATTTATACATATTATTTGTCGAATTCCGATTTACGGATTTAAAATATTAATTATTCCATATTAAATAGAAAAACACAAAAAATATCATTATATTTTTATTTGAATCCAATAATATTTTTACTTATTCATTATTGTTTACTTAAATAACTGTTTGTAATTTCAAAAATACAAACATGTAACATGATGATATAAGAGTTAATAGAATTGATATCATAGTATTGACAACAATAAATAAATTGCTTTGCGGAAACAGATTCCGAAGAAACGAGAAAGTTAAACGTGCTGGATCTAGAGTAGTGAGGATGGGTTACCGACCGGAAAGTTTGACCAAGACTATAATTTGATCAAATATTAAATGTAATTAGTGTTAAAATGTTCAAAATGAGAGATTAACGAGTCAAACAATTTAAAGATTAAAAAAATTGAAAAAAAATAAAAAAAATATTTTTTTAAAAAATATTTCTGCAACCAGCCGACGACCCCTACGCCGAGGGTAGCCGTCGGCGTAGCGTACGCCGACGGTATTTATATACGCCGATGGCCTCCGTGTGCTCTGTCGAGGGAGATCTTTGCCGAGGAGCCTATGTCGAGGACAACCGTCGACGTACCATTCTCCGAGCGTTTTTTGGGCTACGCCGACGGATTTTAGCCCTCGGCGTATCGCGTGCGTCCTGTAGTGAGGTACATGCAGCCATTGCTAGATGGGGTACTCACCGAGGTCAAGGGCTTTAGGGAGAAGACTTGATCAAGCAGCGTTATAGGAAACCTTGGTGGTTGCAATGGGTTCCCAGACATATTGTACATTCAAAGTATCATCTAATTGATACTAGTCTATCTATCTTGTAATCTTATAAGGATAGGGAGACCGTAGTCAAATCGTAGGGAAGCCGAGGTAATCCCGTCACGGCATGTACGAGTTGTACACCATAAGGCCCTCGCACCGGCACCTTCTACCAACTTAGGACAACATAAGAGCCACAAAATCCTCAGTATAGTATGATACTACAACTACTAATCATTTTGCCTAATAATTAGATGAAATATGTATGGTTGGGAACTTCAGATGTGTTTGCAATCGTACCAATAGTATCTGAGTCTATGTTGTAACAAATATATGGTTCGAGGTAAAGTGCGAATAAAATAGTTAGAGACAAGAGAATACCACATGTGCTTGAATTGAAGAAGCATGAAGCTACGCGAGTAGATAAATGCAGTGAAACACCCCACACCAATCGTGCCCGGTATATATAAACACATATACTTTCCAAAACTATTACTTTGACTCTTATAGTATTGATAAATAGATATGTACATACAATTAGATGGTATAGACTGTGCGTGATGAATATGATTGTGTTTTGTAGACTTGAAAGGCATCGGGAATTACCTTACGGCTAGACCCCGCTTCCATACATGCATTTTTATCTCTTTGTTGTCTTCTGCATGAGATAGATGAGAATAATATACAGATTAGGGATCCACATGATATTAAGCTCGTATCAAACTAACGCCAAGGGACTCAGAAATGATTTTGGTGTCCATGTCATCCTACACTAGTGTAAGCATCACATTCTTCCATGGATGGTATTGATCCTTGTGTCAAGGGTGATACGTGGTTATAGTATCATGTATTCCAGAGATAAGCCGCTCTCAGATGGGGTTATGCACATTTGTCTTTTAACTCTGGCAACAATGGAAATAATAAACCAGTTGAGACAATGACAGTTTGGGTTGATGTGCATAAGTTGACCGTAAGATCCATGAGTAGTTTTATAGTTCTTAGATTAACTTTAGATCTATTACACAGTAGAAAATACTACAACAAACCACATTTTCTTGTGTCGTGGCTTCTTCCTCTTGTGAGGCTTCAACAAGACAAGTTAAGGGGGATAGGAATGGATCCCAATATTTTTTTACTTTAATCCATAGGCTAAGCATGGTACCAACAAATCAATGACCTAGATCCACCATATCACTAATATATGTGCATTACATGAACATTACAGAAGTCATAATTTAGATACAGGTTTTACACTCAACTATAGTTGACATGACATCCACAGAACACCGTTCTGTAAATATCACATCCCTCAGAGTGGTACAACAGAAACATTGCGGGTCCATATTATAAATATTCACACATTATATTATTACAATACCAGAAGTTCCAGACTTCAAAAGGTTTCAACTTACAAACCAAAATATAAAGTGTTTCAGCGGAATTTAAAAGTAGTAACTCCGACTAGGAGTTGAGCTTAGCGGTTTATTCTATAAAGTTCATGCTGCTCGGCTCCGATGGTTACTACTAACTAGGATGCTTAGTTGGACTCGTTATCATCAACACCATAGCGGATTTCGTAATCCACTCCTTCAACACCTCCTGATAGGTCAGGCTTCTCGTAGAACACATCTTCTTGACATTCGACTGCATACATTGGCACGTCTTCGGGATCCTCAGAGTCTAAGCAAGGACTCAAAGGAAAGGATGAGTAACAGCGTTACCCAACAAGTTCAATATATACAAGGTGGGAAGTTTGATGCTCTAACAACCACCTCAGATTATAAATCCTTGACACTATGCAGTTTTTATAAATCTTTCTTCAAAGATTGATTTTATTATAAAAAAATCTATGACCATCAGCCTTTACAGGTTGACCAGAACTTTCATGGAGTTCCTTTCCTCCCATGTTCGTAGCTCCTTCTCAGAACAGGGAGTAACAAGTTACAATTCTTACACTCTGCAGAGGTGCATTACTTTATCCATGAGAGATCAACTCCTTGTTGCACAACCGGGCATACTTTCCCGTCCACAATTCCATGATGTGGAGCCTAGTAGTTGGTCCAAGCCAATCACTGCCCCCTTCGCGACCTCGCATGCCTCCTTGGTGTACACCACGCCCACATAATGAATTACGGCAATGGTTTGTACAAACCGTTAGAAGCCATAACTATCACGGGACGATGAGGGTTCCCACCCATATGATGCATATCCTCTACGAATAACCAATTAATATGCATGCTACGAGGATAACATCCACGACCTGCACATCCGGCTTCATGCGAGAGGAAGAAGATACAACTGACTTCTTTGTCCCATTCCAAATCTCATGGCTAACGCGTAATATACGGCGCTAGAATCACTGATGTCAGGGGTTATTAAGTCCCTAATTGATCATTATTATTGCAATTAGAACCCTAAGTTCTATTGCTCCATTATATCATCACTTAGGATGATATCTAAGATTTCTTTATTTGTGAAAATAATATTTTCTTTCTTTAGAGTATATATGATAACACACCATTTGCAAATACTTTGATAAAGACTCTTCAAAGGATATGAGCAAGTGATGAACTTGCCTTGTGATTTCACGGTAGTGAAGTCTGATGCTTGCACTGGACCTTGAGCTTCTATGTCTACAAAAACATCATTATTGCCCGGTAAGGACAATATTTAAAGAAGCAAAATAATTATGCAAAGTAATGTAATGCATCTTTTAACTTGATATGCATTCTCCCCATTATTATAAAAATTCTTTTTAATAATAAAGGATTTATAAATATTAATTTTTAATATTTATAATAGAATATTGTATTCTTTTATTTTATTTCCGTTTTATTTGAATTTTATTGATTTAATAATTCCTTTAAGAATTATCACTTAAATATAAAAAATTGTTATTAAATATTTGTTTAGTATTTTTCTAAAATACTACAATATTAATATATAATGAAAGTGATTTTTATTTATTTTTATCATCTTTCAATAATTTTGTAAAATTCCATAAAGAATATATAAATTACAAAAAAATCTTAATAAAATTTAGAGTAAAATGCACCTAAGGTCCTAAAAGTTTGGACAAAAATGTATGTGGGTCCTAAAAGTTTGAACTGGTGCACCGAAGGTCCTATTTCTCAGATCCATGTACACTGTAGCAGGGGCTGCAACTAAGAATTAGGACCTGGAGTGCACAATTAACTGAGAATTAGGACCTGCATTGCACAACTTACTAAGAATTAGGACCTCCGGTACACAAGTTGAAACTTTTAGGACTTACATATAGTTTCGTCCAAACTTTTAGGACCTCCGATGCATATTACTCTAAAATTTATATGTCTAAAATTTCATATCTTTATTTATTTGGGTAGTTTGGATTATTGTGAATCCAAAAAAAAATTATTTATAATTTTTTGGATTTTTATTTTATTTTCTAAAGTTTATTAAGTTCAGGGGCATTTTGGTCTTTTCCTATTTATTAAAAACAGGCTCCAAATGGTTTGGGCTGGCCTTTTGGGTTTATTGGGCCCTTGTGGCCCAGTAGGGCATGGTCAAAACAATACCCCGAAGGGTTTTCGGCCCACCCATCCCAACACTCCCTGTCTCTCACTCGAGCTCACCCCTCTCCTTCTCCTTCCCCGACCCCATGGTCAGTGGTGTCACCGCCGGCGATTCCCGCCGTCGTGGACCGCCCTGGCTGCTGCCGTGGTGCAGGAAGAGGTTGTCGACTCCGCTCTTCCCTCCTGTCCAACTGGATTTGGCCCTGGAGCTCTCCTGCGACCAGATCGATGCCATCTCGAACCCTAGGGTTTGGGGCTGGCGTTGATCCTGGCGCCGCCGCTGCTGTCGTGCGGCGTGGTGATGCTCCTCGCCCCTAGGCGTGGCTATGGTCGCCGCCGTGGCGCTGTATGGGTCGCAGCACCCCCCTGGGGGTGCTCCCCGTGCCGCCATGGTCGTTGGCCACCTCTGCTTCCTCTTCTAATTTACAGCGAGGACCTTTGGTAAGTCATTCCTCTCCCCTCGTGCTCTCTGTACTAGGCCATCCTATGCTAGATGTTGGTGGTGACCTTCCTGGTTACTGTCCTGTCCTGATTAGGGTTCTTGGTTCTGCTTAGGGTTCATACCATGTTGTGGATTAGATACTGATGAATTGGATCATGTGTTGATGGTCCCAAAGCATGCTAAATGATTGTTAGTTGTGGCTTGCTGCTTAAGATGAACTATGTGGTGCTAGTGGCTTATCAGATGATTCTATGAATTAATTTTGATGTGGTCAGATGATGAAGTTGCTATAGAAACAATACTTGGGAATCTTGTGGTATACTGTTTCACCACTGTCATTACTTGGTTAATGACAGTGAGTGTTGTGTGATGAAATCACTGTATTAACACTTGTTGGCTTAAGAATTCAGATATAGTTTGAGATCAAATGGTTCCAAACAGTGAAGATATACATAGGGATTTTCTTAATTATGATTCCTGTGATGACAGGAAAATGATTTATAGTTGGTTGGTTGAATCTGTGAAGATTGAATGCTTAACCTGATTAATGTAGAACTGTTCTTATGATACCATATTTGTATAGCACACAAGATTAGATTCTATTTCATTGTTTGGGTTGGTTTAAGCTTAAGATGAGTTTGGCTTTAAATATAATTAGAAATTTTCCTTTCTTAAATCCCTAAGACCAATGATGTTGGTCTGAGGTTTAGGGATTTAGACCTCTATCTGGTTGATTCACATAAATTGATTCTGATAGTGATACCAGCTACTATTGCTTGAATCAAAGTTGGGGAAAGATGCTTGTAAGCTTGATAACTTATATAGATCCATAAGATTAAATTCTAAGGTGCTACTCTTGTCTTAGAGATGTGCCTAGAAGTTTAAATCTTAGCTATGTTCATTCTTGAATTGAAATATACCTTGATAGCTAAATCAATGATGTTGTTCTGAGATTTAGTTGGATCCTTATACTTTTCTGTTTGCTTTTAGAGTTTAAAACCTCAATGATGGATTCACCCCACTTGGGTGCTTTATGAGAGTTTGAATAAGATTCAGATCATGTATGTTTGTCTAATCTTAGACAGATAGATCATTTGATGGTCTATTTACTCACCACTGTCACTTGATGTTGTGGTTGCTAGTGGTTGATCTTGTGGTAGCTTGATCTGGTGCTCCCCTGGTATTTCCAGCTCCTGGCTTGTCCTTGATCTAGCCCATCATCTCCTGATCCTCATGGCTTGATCTTGGTCTTGCTATCCACCTGATCTACCCCCTCCTTATGTCACCATCTTGGTGATGTGATCCTGTGCTTTGGTTGGTTTGATCTAGCTTGGCTTTGGCTTGGTTTAGCTGCTGGCTACTGTGCTTGGTGTGTAAAAGCAATGGAATGGTGTGGGGATTGGTTTTCCCATGGCTGTGTTGATAGTTTTGTTTGGTTGTGTTGCTGCTGCGGTGTTGACAACACACACCATGCAGTTTGCTGTGTGTGCTTCTTGTGTGCCTGCTACACAGATGTGGATATATTCTGAATTTTGAAAGTTACTTTTATCTGGTTACTTCTACCTGGCTGGTGAAACTTGCCCCTCCTTGCTGTGATTTGACTTATGGCTTAAAATTATGAAAGATACATTCTTTCATTTTGGTGAAACTTTCCCCTTATATACTCAATGATGAAAATGTGAACAATGCACTTCAGTGTCAACTTCTGGGAGTAAAAATAATTCTAATCCTAACCTTCTTTTTCTTTTAAGTTTATTTTTATTTTGTAGGAACCAAATTTGATGATCAAGACTTTAGTTTAGGTTTTTATTTTTCTTTATAGATTAGTCACTTGTAATAACTATCATATTCAATTGTAATCTTCAATTTATTCTTTTGTACTCTTTATTTTTTTATTCCTTTGTAATAAAGATTATACTATTATCAATAAAGAAATATTATTCTTTATTTATTTGCTATTGTAAAGATTGTGGATGATTCTCATAGGTATAAAATTATGAAATGGATATTCATATTCTTAATTGCTCTCTTTATATAAAGTTTGAGTTATTATTGGTTAACTCTTAATTAAATCAAAGATTCAAACATCATTAAAAAATCCTTTTGAATTATAATTCAAACACTCAAGTTTTTAAATTCAAATTTCATTTCTCAAAAATCATAATTCCACAAAGATCATATCAAAATCTATAACAATCATCCTTCAAGACTATACCTAATCTCAAAGTATGAAAGAAACTTTGATCACCTTAGGTTTTTATTTGGCCAAAAAATTACCCACATTTTCACTGATGAATGCATGCAACATTTCAAATTCCTAAATCTACACTTCGTTAGTTCCTAAATGCTAGGATGTTACAGTTGATGAAACATAATACATGGTGAAAGCAAGTGGTTGATATTCAGGTGTGTTACACATGTAGGGAGTACCAATTAATAGATACTAGTCTACATCTATTTTCCTCCTAGGGTGGTATGCGGGCAAAGGTAGAGAGATGGTGGTCTGGTCGAGGGGACATGGGAGGTATTGTTGCTGATTCCAAGGTTATATGATATGTACACCACAAGGTCCTAACACCTACACCTCCCACCAATTTAGCACAATATTATCAACATAAGGAAATTAGTTAGTTGTGGTCTTGGGTACACTAGGAGTTTATTCTAGTGATTATATTATCCATTAAATGAACATGGTTGAGACATGTGAAATTATATCAAAAGGATGTAAGATGGACATAAAGATATGGTTCCAACATAAATACAAGCATGTGAGCCCAAATACATCTTACTTTTTGGATGTTGCATAAGATACATGGGGGGAAGAGGGATCATGTATACGCTATGTATGCATGTGGTATTACCGAGGTGAGATAGAAAATAGGGATATTAGGTACGGTCCAACTAGGTATCTACACCTAAGTTTTGTGTCTAATCAACCATAGTAGGCTGTCCTTGTGGATAAGACATCGTCGAGGTTTGAGTGTGCTGCCGGCGAGTCCTACGCTTAAGGAGGGGGTGTAGGGGTGCGTAACCTCTAGAGAAGAATGATATGGCGATGAAGCTTAGAGGGAGGGCCGGGGGAGCATGAGCTTCAAGGAGGGAGGGGCGGCAAGGTGACCTTGGGCGGAGACGGTAGGCGGTACGGTTACAGGGTCTCGAGTGTGAAGACATCTCTTTTCTTCTTTATCATCCTTCTCCTATTCTTCCCCTCCTCTTCCCCGGCCACCCTTGTCCGTACACCTACATGAGCTATGGGAATTTCGACCGATAACAACGCCCAGTACAAATGGTGCTTACTTTGTTTGGATTATATGTGGTGTATTTTAATAAAAAAGAGTATGATCCACAATTATAATCAATACCTAGTTTATGCGATATATAATCACAACCATTATTTTATACATTTGGATTTGATTATGATTCTAATGAGATCAACATTGCGTACACTAAATACATGTTTAATGAAATGATTGTTGGTGAAATCTTTGTCTTAGACAATAAGATAATTTTTGGCTGAAACTTGCGTACAAGGTGACTAATAACCATGTGCGCATACTATGCAACATATGAGATGTGTACAAACATGTTAAAACCATAAGCCTGTGACACAACATGAGATACGAATCTAACATAAAATACGAATATGGGAAGACACATGTGCCTAGAATGAAAAGCCTGCAATGATGCAAGTCAACAAACAAAGTGGAACACCTTTCACTTCAACAATGTCGAATATATAAACATAGGCTCCCCCAAGACTCGATGTTCCAACCTCGTGCTATCAAATAGAGACCATACATAGATATATGTGTGTTCATAAAGTAGGTCGATGGAGTGGTGTATGGATGAGATATTAGTCTTGAAAGACACCAGGAATTATCTTATAGCTAGGTGGTGGAAGTGTTCGAGCAATTTGGTCCATTAAGCGTCTTCCATAGGAGGCCCAAGGGCATAAGGTAGGCATGTATCAAGGTAATGATAGCCTGGTTGCAAAAAAATGGCATCCTAGTAGAGACGACCATAGTTCGGATCAATTTGGACGGGTTACGCTGGAGGAGTGGGTCTCAAGTGTGACGACAACGCTTTTCTTCTTTGTCATCCTTGGCGGGTGGAGGTTCTACTCCTTCTCCTCTTTTTTCCTAGGGCACCCTTGTTTGGACACCTACATGAGCTATGGGAATTTTGACAGGAAAGAAACACCCAATACAAATGGTGCTTCCTTTGTTTGGATTATATGTGGTGTATTTTAATAAAAAAGAGTATGATCCACAATTATAGTTGATATGTAGTTTATGTGATATATAATCATAACCATTATTTTATACATTTGATTATGATTCTAATGACATCAATATTGTGTACACTAAATACATGTTTAATGAAATGATTGCTAGTGAAATCTTTGTCTTAGACAATAAGATATTTTTGGCAGAAACTTGGGTACAAAGCGACTAGTAACCATGTGCGCACTCTATGCAACATATGAGATGTGTGCAAACATGTTAGAACCATAAACCTATGACACAACAAAAGATATGATTCTGACATAAAATACGAACATGGCAAGTCACATGTTCATGAAATGAAAAGCCTCCAGCGACACAAATAAAAAAACGGAAGTGGAACACCCTTCACCTCAACAATGCCTAATATATAAACATAGGCTCTCCCAAGACTAGATGTTCCAACCCTGTGCTATCAAATAGAGACCATACATATGTGTGTGTTCATAGAATAGATCGATAGAGTGGTGTATGAATGAGCTATTAGGATTGAAAGACATCGGGAATTATCTTATGGCTAGGTGGTGGAAGTGTTCGAGCAATTTGGTCCCTTGAGCGTCTTCCATAGGAGACCCAAGGGCATGGGTTATGAATGTATCAAGATAATGAAAGCCTGGTTGCAAAGAAAATGGCATCATAGTAGCAACGACGAGAATTCAGATCAGCTGCGGAGACGATCCAAATATGTTTGGGCCAAACTCTAGAAGCACATCCAACGAATCTGGCATTAGAGATTCAACATGTACATCCGCCTCCAGTTTGTTGGCATCCGTAAATATTTTGTTCTCGCCAAGTCGAGCGTGCACCCTGTATAAGGGTATGTGCGTGAAAGAGGAGGTGCTTAAATTAAATAAGCCATTTTTTAAAAGTATTGATGCTTCTGTATATCATGGAGATGCCTAACTAGACATCTCTCTTATATACAAATTTTCATTGGTGCTTAAGAAAATCTTAACCCACAAAAAAACTTAATTTATTTCTATAACACCCTTCTAAAACATCTTGAATTATATTGGCCTAAGCTAGCATATATACTTCCCTAGGACACGTACCAAGGGTTACAAAGAGACGGCGACTGTAACTGCTGGATTGTGATGGCCCAAACTGGTGGACGGTGAGATCGATGGTCGTGCTCCGTTGCGTCTGGGTTTTTCTTTGTGGGTAGGGATCGAGAGAAATCCTTGTCGGCCGGACCGACACCGTCGCGGTGTCGCCTTCAATGGCGCCATTCCTTCCTGGAGGACGACATGTGTATCCTCCTTCCATTGTATCTCGAGTGTGAGGGAAAACCATAGGTCCAGTGTGTTGGTCCGGATAACAGTGCCACGTTGATGGTCCCTGTGTTTCTTGGTACTGGAGGCTTCGGAGTGCATGGATCTTGGTGGGACAAAGTCGGAGGGCGCAGCGATTTCGAGTCCCTATCGCTTAGTTGATTCACCATTATATTCATTTATTTTCCTTTTGGGCATGTTTTTTTCTATTTTCCCAGCATTTTTCGTAATTTCGAACTCTTGGATCATGTGTGGTTGCTATACTAAGGGCATCTCCATCGGATCGACCGCTGGTGGCGGAGGCTCATCACGCGGCTGTCAAAGCTAGACCGGGCCAAAGACTAGAAGCGCGAGTGAGAGCAGCGGCGGCGACGACGGGACTTGCTCCGACAGAGAGCGTGGGAGATAGCCCGTCCGGGTCTCCTATCCCCAAATTTAAGGTCACAAGCTGGCTGGCTAGCTAGCTTTAAGCTAAAACCTCACATGCGTGCCCTCGCCCCTCACGCTACAGCCCGCGGCACGTGGGGACGATGCCTGCGTGCCTACTTCTGGACATGTCTAAACCCCCACTGTGCACACAGCTAGCCGCTGTGGTCGGAGAGGTTGCAACATTTGCAGTGGAACGGTAGTTTTTGTGTTCTCTGAATGTTACCATGCATTGCTGTGGAACTCAAAATTTTGAATCTTTCTATCCCCTTCTTCTGTTCCCACAACTGTTTCCTTTCTCCTTGGCGCGCCTTCCAAGAAACGAAAACTCAATCTCAATGCATGGAGATCACACCATCCGCATTCTGCTGCCTGCATGGTACGGTGTGGTTCTGCCAAGGACCAAAATAAGTGAACTGTGATGATAGTGGTATAGGGGACCAATGGAAACTCTGATGACGATCGTTCTGATATATGGCGCGCGGTTAATTCCTGTGGAAGGTTTCTTCAGGTCTTAACTCACTGCACCAAATGGTGGGACCAGGTTAATTGATCCGAACGCATGATCAAATCTCTTTTTTTTTTTGGTTTAGCTACTACTATCCGTCTGCTGAATAACGCATCAACGACGGGAGCCTGAGATGAATCTTCACTTGTTTTTGTCTTTAATTTGGGGCACAATGATGAGTACAAATGTGTCCTGCAGCGGTAGCCGTGCAGGCTCCTTATTTGTGCAAGATCACGTGTCCCCATCAATCAACTGTATGCCGCAGGAGCAATGTGGTGTTATTTATATTATGTACATTATGTGCGTATATGTAGAGACCCATGCATAAGGATGGATGGATTAAACCCATCATAGAATCAGTGATGGGTAGATTGCTCTCCTTTACTCCCCCTATCCAACTCTAATGAGCAAGATATGATGGCATAGGAATATAGCTAGAGTGCATCCGGAGAGAGAGAGAGAGAGAGAGAGAGAGAGAGAGAGAGAGAGAGAGAGAGAGAGAGAGAGAGAGAGAGAGAGAGAGAGAGAGAGAGAGAGAGAGAGAGAGAGAGAGAGAGTTCCCAACATGTGTGTTTTGTGTATCATGCATATGCACACGTTCCATAGGGACAAAAATGTTCATGATTGAGGAAAATCTAAACCTATGAGGAAAGTATGTCCATTTGGAGTGTTCATTTGAAATGTAGATTTTTTTACATGCCCAGTATTCACAAGAATGTGAAAATTTGCCATATACCAAACTATGATAAAAGAAGAAAACATCACAAAAAATGCTATTAGCTCCCGAGCTCCATGAACCCTATTTTTTTGAAAACCACATTCGAATTTAAAAATAATCTAATTTTTTTTCAATATGAGTACATCTACACATCTAGTACGTAAATACACAAGTTTCGTCCAAATATATTTTGTGAGTTACACAAAAAAAACAAGTTTTTTTTAGATCCATGATATTGTAGCCCAAAATTCTCAATATGTTGACGCGAAACTTTACCGTTCTCTTTATAATGCCAATATATATACATGTACCCAAAACCATAGTTTCTTTAAATGTCTAGTAGCATTTTTCATTTTTTTTTAAATTCCGAGCTCTAAAACCATCATTCTTGCTCAAATGTTTTTTTTACTCTTTTTGGTTTAACGATTGGTTTTTGGATAAGAGAAGAGATACCACTCTGCATACACGTGGCACAAATCAACCTTGCTGCTTGTAACAAAGAGAATGAATGAGCCACAGCATGGACCACACGCATCTCCCCCTCTCCATCACAAGCACCACCCTGCCCATCTCCATCGATGTAGCTAGCTTTGCACACATGCACACCCCTACTCCTACTCCATGTCTAGCCAGAGAAACGAAGGCTGCAGCATACGGAAAGTCACTCATGTATGTAGCATAGCAATTATTATTTTGATTTTTTATTTCTGAAGAAAATAAGGCTGCATCATATAGAAAGTCATAACCTATGCATGCAGCATAGCAGATTTGCAAAAAGGGGTGGCCAAAAAGGAACACGAGAGTAGATTGAAGAAGAGCTAGTGGTCTGGTGCTGGTGCCCCATTACTGGACCAGTGGACATATTATTGCTGGCTTAATCAATTTCGAAAGAACAAATTATTGCTGGCACATGCCATGAGAGTGAAGGCAGAGCTAGCAATGCATGCATGCATGCATGATGGTACGCCGGCTATAACTGGGTAGATGTAAAAAAACAAAGTTTTGGTGAGCAGAAAGAGATAGTACTCCCCCGGTTCTGAAAAATGATTTCGCAAATGAGACTATATACCTGGTAATTTAGACAAATCTTTTTAGTAGGACGGAAGGAGTAGAAAATACGGGAGATGGAGAAATTAATAACTGAGCCAAGTGTGTTTGTGTGAAAAAAGAACTTGTACTATCGTGTGCTAATGTAGGACTGCTACTCCAAGAGGAATATAGACATTGCACGAGCATAGTATTTTTGTTTTAACCGTGAAGACAATGCGAAAAATACAGAGCAAAACCTACATTTTAAATGTGTGTGCCCACACTGGTCATAATTAATTGACCCATCTGATATTCTGATACATGCTGTGACAATGCTCTGTCCCTACTCCTACTCTACCAGAAGTAGTCCGTGGTTCTCATTTTAGGTTCATGTGATGCACTAGTAGGGGAGTGTGAGGGGGCACTCACTCGCTCGCATGACATGTCCCACTCCCACCAAGGGGGCAGATGAAAACTTCTTTTCAAGTTCACTTCAATTGGTACGAGGAAATGGAGAAATGATCGATGGGATGTGAGGAGTCCCCTTGGCAGTCCATCCTTCGGTTTCGGTGCCCCCCAAAAATGAGGCATTTCCTTTGGTGCCATTTCTTGATCCGTCGTGGAATGACATGCTACATCTCATCTTGACATGAGATGGCCTCGTGTATGTTTGTGTGTGCACTACTACGCTCCTAGAACCACTAGCTGGCACAAGTAGGACGTGAAATTTATTCTTGAAGCAGAAAGTGACTGCCATGCGGGCCCAGGGTGAACACTCAAAGGTAAAGCTGGTGCTGCCATTTAGGGGAGTGGCACATGATAGATCAGCGCTGGATGGAGTGGATGCTGGAAAGTCACAACTCCAAAGCTTCCCTATCCTGCCACCTACCTACCTGTGTTCATTTTTTTTGTTATGAAACATCTGGCCATGCGTAGGCATAGCATAGACAGCTATGCAATGCCATCATATTGATGGTATATGTATATATCGTACAGTATACTTGTATGCAGTGGCTGCAGTTATCTAGAGCAAAGCACCAGGAACAAATTGGTGTTACTTGTTGCAACAAAGGACAAAAGAAAAGAGGTGTTTTTTTTGCAGGGAAAATGGAGGTCTTGTTAATCAGTACAGTAATCCAATCCGGTGATACTGTTTTCCAAGAGCCATAATATATACCCCCTCTGTCATAAAATAGATGCCGCGGGTTTAAAATTTAGATGAATCAATAGACTAAATATCTATGACATCGATTTTGAGATGGCAGTAGTAGTATAACGATGCCGTGGGTGTGAGTGCACTAGCACAATTTGCAGCACCAAGTGTTGCTGAACCAGAACTGCATGCATTAATCAGGCAGAGTGTTAGCGTTCACTTGGCCAGTCCAGTACTCGGCCTACGTTCTGGACGTTTATTCGCTCACGGCTCAACAATAAGAAGAGAGTCTACTCCATCCCAAAAGCCCGGACAGAAGGGAGGAATGAAACTCCCCCTTATAAGCTGGGTGTGGCCTCCTCCCGTAGGCGAGGTGAGATTAAACCAAGCAGCCTCCACCGGTCAACAGAGGGGTCCTAACATCCCATCCCCCTGAGAAGCCCCTCGGAAAGGCATGGCGATGCTGGATCTGATACCAGATGTAAGCGTCACTTGGCCAGTCCAGTACTCGGCCTACGTGCTGAACGTTTATGTACTCACGGCCCGACAATAAGAAAAGAGTTAACTACATCTGAAAAGCCCGGACTGAAGGGAGAAAGAAAACTCTCCCTTATAAGTTGGGTGTGGCCTCCTCCCGTAGACGAGGTTGGACTAAACCAAGCAGCCTCCACCGGTCAACAGAGGGGTCCTAACACCGAGCATGTTATGTTAGGGAGGGCCGAGGGGCCGGATCGCGGCAGGAAGAACATTATGATCCAAATTGCCCAACAACTTTTGCAGTCTGATGTGATGAAGACACGTAGAATATGATATGAGAGAGCAGCCACACACACACACCCACACACACACAACCACACACGTAGAATATGATATGTGATGAAGGTACGTCGGATTCCTCCGAAATGACTAGGCTGTCACCATCCATGATCCAATCCGGTGATTGGCCTGATGCTGGTTTGGCGGATCTCGCGATCCGTCATCTAGTCCCGGCAGTGAGGGCGAGAAGGCCTAGGTGCCGGTGAAAATCGAGCCGCTGACAGACAATGGCGGTGTTACCACGTCGTTACCTTTGCCGTCAACGGCCGTTTTCGTGCGTGGTGGTAATGATGATGGTTGGGTCCGGCGAGCCGATGACTCGACCTAGCTCGGCTTGGCCTCGTAGGTGTGTGTCTGCAGGGCTGGCGTGGCGACAGCGGCAACACGCAGAGGTGGTGGTATGGGTGATCATGGCGGCGACGGCTGGACTGTCTGGCAACTTGTTCGACGGCTCGCGACTGATCGACGACTTGTCGGGCAACTTTCCCGGCTTCTCGCCAGGCTGTCTGGTGACTTGTTTAGTGGCTCACTAGACTGTCCGACGACTTGTCCGGCGGAGCCGGCGGAGGAGAGCCCGGTGGCGGTGGTCGTGACGATGGCCGACGGCGGGGACATGATAATATGCGTGCGGGAATTGCGTATAACTATAGATCCCGATAGGTATTACCTCTATAGGAGTAGTACTCTATTTGTGTACGGGTTTAATATACATATGAACGTATTTATACGAGTTTAGCGGGGAGATGATAGTACTGGATCATATCCCTACAATAATTTAAAGTAGGGCAGGAAACCACATGTGCTATTCTTGAAGAAGAACGGAGCGAGTCACACCAGTCGATAAATGCCGCACTCCGAACATGCCCGGCCATATAAAAGCATCACCCTCCGAGACCACTCTTACTATGAGTACAACTAGTATCGATGAGTAGAGGTCACATATGTTCAGGGAGCACAAACCATGCACATTGTACGTATTTGAGTTCATTTTGTAGGCTTGGGAGTCATTGGGAATTACGGGACGGCTAGGAGGTCCGTCCATGCATGTATTTTGATCCCTTCGACCTCTTCTAGATGAGATATACATGGGCATTGTCTCCATAGCAATCTGCCATATCGAGTAGAAGAGTTATCAAACTGATGCCAAGGGTTTATGCATTGTTATCCGTGTCCATGTCACCCTACACCATCGGGAGTAGCATGATCTTACATAGATGTCACTGTTCCTCACATAGAGAACGAACCATTTAAATAGATGGTTTTAATCTCCTATGTCCATCCCTCAACCGGGGTTCTCTATGGTGTGATTATGAAAACCATCTCTTTCGCAATTGTCACAACGGTAGTTCGAGTTGATACACATGACACTAGTAGAAAAAGAGTCATTCGTCCATCCCAGTTCGGAGCATTAATCCCGGTTATAGTTGGACCCGGGACTAATGTGAGTATTAGTCCCGGTTCCAACGGCTAGAACGCCAGTAATCTTTAGTCCCGGGTCAAACGGGACCAATACCAACCGGGACTAAAAGGGGTGCCCCGGTTTCAATCCCTTTAGTCCCGGTTCGTATCACCAACCGGGACTAAAGGTGTGACCTTTAGTCCCGGTTCGTATTACCAGCCCGGACTAAAGAAAGTGGGGCCGGTTGGACAGCTTTAGTCAAGTCTCACACGCGATGCTAGGGCCGGCTGGGCAGCTTTAGTTAATTCTCACATGCTAAAAGGTGACCCGGCGGCTAAGCAACAACATGGCTGCTTCCTTTTACTATTAATCAAGTGTCTCTTGTTTGAGTATTATTTTCGTTGTCCACGACGATTATTGGATTTTTTTTTGTTGACGACACTAACTTTAAAATTTCCGCTTCTGTGTGAGGGAACATGTTTTTTTATAGCGAAGGACGAAGCGACATGTGATCCCATGTTATCCATGGCTAGTTGCCCGTGGTTATCCAAATTCTCTGAAGCTTAGCAAAGCTTTTGTTTGCGCAGCTTGAGGATTTTTTTTAGTTGTTACAAAAATTAACAAGATTTAGTGATTTAGTTGTTACAAAAATTAACAAATATAAATTTCGACATAATTTACAAAAAATTTATAAAAATTCAAATGGCCATAACTTTTGTATACCATGTAAAAAAGTACAACCTATCAAAACGTGCAGAAAAAATTAGCTCTTTGATTTCAACATACTTAGGCCGTTTTGGATTCTTAAAATTCAAAAAAAAAATTATTTCAGAAATTAAATTATTAGTATTTTTTATGTCATATTTGAATTCCTCGCATTTTTCTGATAATAATGGATATATTATTTGTTAAATTTCGATTTACAGATTTGAAGATATTGTTTATGTCATATTAAATGAATAAATGGCAAAAATGAATAAAATATTAATTTAATTAGTTTTTACTTTCATTATAATAAAATATTATTATTAATTATTTATTGTTGTTTATTATAAATAGTTGTTCTTAATTTCAAAAAATAAAAACGTGTCACATATCGATATGAGTTAATAGGATTGATATACTAGTCTTAACAACAAGATATAACGGTCCTTCGCGTAGGTGGGAGAGATGGAATGAAGAAGTTAAGCGTGCTGAGGGTGGAGTAGTGCTAGGATGGGTGACCGGATGGGAAGTTTGACCGTAAGTATGATTTGAACAAGATTAAGTATAATTAGTGTTTAAAATGAGAGATGTGGGAGATTAACAAGTCAAATAATTCAAAGGTTTAAGAAAAAATTGAAAAAAAAAATCAATTTTTTTTTGGAAAAAAAAAATAAACCTTTAGTCCCGGTTCGTATTACGAACCGGGACTAAAGGTCCTGCCCCCCTCGCACGGAGCAGCGGCCACGTGTGCACCCTTTTGTCCCGGTTGGTGGGGCAACCGGGACTAAAGGTTCGGGCTTTAGTCCCGATTACCCCGTCCCGGTTGGGCAACCGGGACTAATGCCCCTTACCAACCGGGACCAAATGGGCCGTTTTCTACTAGTGTGACCTGACAACAAGATTCACTAGTAGACTTCTCTAGTTCTTAGCTTCCCTTTACATCTGACAATAAATTGGAAAGCATATCACAAATACCAGGTTTCTCATTTGTTATGGATCTTTCGTCGTGTGAGGCTTTCCTCCAGCCCTCCCCCTTTTGCATCCCTCCGACCTCCTTCCAGTCCACTAAGATGAGGGATTAGGACCGGATGTCAGTTCTTTGTACATAAAACTTCATCGGATATGTCCGTCCACCAACAAACCAATGGACCAGATATGCATGGATGCAAAGGTCTAAAACAACTGACCGAACATGTTCGAGTTATTGGCGCGTCTAACCCGGTAGCATTCAGGAGTCACTCGTTCAATTTTCCCTCGGATGCACAGTTGAAAAGTGCAATTCATGATCTCCCCTACTTTCTTTCCATCGGATGCACGGTGGAAAAGTGCCATGGATGTCAACTACACCTACTAGTTTAGCATGTTCTAGTTATATCTTAGTTCAAGTTTTCATCTCTAGCTACTGTTCCTGTGACTATATTTGCCCACCTCAAGCTACTAAGCTTCAGAACTAGTTCCTGGGTCTTGGTTTTGAATTCTACATTAACATTGGATTCAGTTCTATGAATGTAACATTCTAACCCTGACATAATTTATTTTCTATGTTTGACTTTGCTTGCAGGTTTAGAATATGATCATGGCCTGACGAATGAAGATGAGAAGATTTAGATAGGATTAGTATAGATTTTATTTTCTGTTGTAAATTATATTTAGGGTTTTTTATCCTTTCCTATGTAACAATGAAGGTGTACTTGTCTTGTACATGTTATATGAATGAATAAAGTTGATTCTTAGTTCATTGTTAATTCTTCTGTGAGTTCAAATCCTGATATGTTCATATTTTTGTGTTATATGAATTTGAATTCAAGTTTGACTTAAATGAAACTTCAATTTTGAACTCATTCAAATTCTTTGAATCTTTTGTTTGAACTTGGTTCAAATCCTACTGATAATTAGGTTGTAAAAACCTCACTAGAGCCAATTTCAAATCAAGATTTTGAAAGTTTCAAGTTAGCTCTAAATTCTATATGCATAGAATGTAAATGTGAAATTCACAAAACTAACCTTTTCCTAGTATTATTCAATGGGTTGTTACATGGCGATGGAAATATTGACACCAAATGCGAGGCCAACATGAGATGTACAACACAAACTCCTAACACCGACTGTATTACTTTTTTAAAAAATTGTGCAAAGTGTACAAGGAAGGGGAAGAAGGGACACATGCATGAGTTATGTTGCTAATCAAACCATAGTGGGTTAAATTTCATAGTAAGATATTTTGACACGGTGTAGACAAAAAATAATACATTTTACAAAGTCAAATCATGCTTGTTCCATTTGGATATATACGGGTTTATTTTAAATTACAATAAAGTATGATGAACAATTAAAGAAGTAAGACTAGCTCACTTGGTTAGGAAATATAATTGATGTACAACCCAGCCATCCAGTAGGTTCAAATCCTCACGGACACATATTTGGATTCTTATTATTTTTGAAAGTATAATTATTTTGTAGAGGCTTCCCTTACCGCATTCCATTCAAGAAAGAAAGAACAATTGAAATAGATACAATTATACAACATTTAATTATGTGATATATAATCACAATAATGAGTTAGTACATTTTATTCTGATTATGGTGGCATCAATAGTATGTACCATTTATTTTTAAATTTAATGGTTGTTGTTGAAATATATGTCTTAAACAATCAAATAACATTCTGCTGAAATTGGTACAGAGAGACTAGTAATCATTGCGGGCACATGATGCAACATACAATGGAGATGTGTGTAAACATATTAAAATCATGTGATCCTATAACGCTTCAAACATATATGACCTGACATAAAATGGGAAATATGGCAACTCAAGACATAATAAACATACCAGATGTGCTTTAAACGAAAAACATGCAGCCACACAAGTGAACAAGTTGACTGAAACACCCTCCGCTTCGTGAGAAGGCCTATCATATAAACACATGCCCATCCAAGACGTACTCTTAGTTCCAACCTCAGGGGCGTGAAATAGAGACCATACATACACATGGGTTCACAAAGTATATCAGTTGGTGTATGGATGTGTTATTGGGGTTGAAAGGCACTGGGAATTATTTTATGGCTAGAATGAGGGGTGGTGGATGAATATGAGCAATTTGGTCCCTTCAGCCTCTTCCACAGGACACAACATGGCATCATGTTCATCTCGGTGATCATACGGAGAACAATTATCAAGCTTGTTCCCATTGACATGGGAGTACAGGTCGTCTGTACAGAATCCCCATGTGTGGCTTAATACGTCCAAAATGTATCTACTTTCTCGAACACTTTGCTATTGTTTCTTCTCTAAACTTGTGTGATTTGGATACAACTAACGGACCGATTGCTTTCAGAATTACCTTTGGTGTCTTGTTTTGTGCAGAAAACAACTATGAGGAAAAATCCCGAAAAATATGCCAAAAACTATTTGTCACCGTAAGATCCACGGGCGTAAGGGAGACAGAGGGAGGCTTGGGGGCAGACCACCCCAGGCGCTGGCCCACCGACCTCACCGAGGGGTGCGGCCACCCTAGGCAGCTCCTCGGCCTCCCTCTTCGCCTATAAGTTGCCTTTCGACATAAAAACCGAGGGGCGTTCGATAGTTTTCCAGAAAGAGTTCCGCTTCGCCGCCGCCACCGAAAACCAAGATTCGGATCCAGAAACTCCATTCTGACACCCTGCCGGGACGGGGAATTTGGAGAGGATCATCACCATCGTCATCACCAACACATCTCCATCAACCACCGATGTTTCCCTCATTCATGAGTGAGTAATCCCCCGCTGTAGGCTTGGGAATGGTAGGGATTGGATGAGTTCTATCATGGAATCGAATAAGATATGTTAGGGCATAGTGCCTAGTATCTCTATTAGTGTTATTTGACTTTGTTGCAACTTGTTGTGCTTAATGCTTGTCACTAGGGCCCGAGTGCCATGATCTCAGATCTGAACTTATTATTGAATCATTATGATAATATTGTTTGTGATCTTATCTGCAAGTTGTGTACACATATCATTGTTCGGATCCAAAGGCCCCAAAGTGACAACAATTGGGACAACCGGAGGGATGGCTGTGGTGTGAGGATCACATGTGTTCACGGAGTGTTGATGCTTTGCTCCGGTGCTCTATTAAAAGGAGCACCTTAATTGCCAGTAGTTTCCTAGAGGCCCCGCTGCTACGGGCTGACTGGACAAAAGATGTCGTGCAAGTTCTCATTGCGAGCACATATGACTATATTTGGAGCACATGCCTAGGATTTTTTAGTACTTGGATGCTTGTTATTATTTATCTGCAATGCCCTAGATCTTGAAGTTACATGTTTAGACTAATCCATGCAACACCCGTCCATCCATCCCTATGCCTACCGCACTCGAATCCTACTGTTACCGTTACTGTTACTATTGCTATTGTTTCACTATTGCTGTTATTGCTACTATTGCTTTGCTGTTGCTACTACCAAACTGTTATTACTGATAAACTTCTGTGAGCAAGAACTATTTCCAGGTGCAGCTGAACTGACAACTCAGTTGTTAAGGCTTGCAAGTATTCTTTGGCTCCCCTTGTGTTAAATCAATAAATTAGGTAATACTACCCGCGAAGACTGTTGCGATCCCCTACACTTGTGGGTCATTAAGACAATTTTTTGGCGCCGTTGCCGGGGAGCATAGCTTTATTTGAAAGTTCAGTTGGATCTATTATTGTTCACTGCTACTCATTTCATCATGAGGAAGTCTCGTGATGGAAAGTTCCCTATTTTACCATCCACTACAAGAAGAGGTACACTCCTAAACACCTATGTTGCTCTTGATTCACCGTCTGTTATAAGTAAGCTTGTCACACCACCACCACATACTCATGCTACACACACTGCTATTACTGCTGAATCTGAAACTGCTTTTGATACTCATGATGTTACTTCTACTGTGATTGATGTGAGTGATTCACTAGGTCCTTTTCTAGATGCTACTATGGCTAGTCTAGGAAATACCGAAACTCCTAGTGAAGACACTGTTACACCTGTTATCTCACCTGCTAGTGAGAGCTATGATATTAATGATGGTTACATTGAGTTCACTGATAAATTTGTTGAAGAGTGCCGAAACACACATGGTACTAGTGCTACGAAGAGTCTTCTTGCTAGACGTACTATTATGCCTAAGTTGTCCTCTGATCCTAAGTTTGCCACTTCTCCCATAAATATTAAAGATGAAGATTATGATTTCTCTCTTGATTTGTCTTATTTAGATATTATTGAGAAAGAACCTTTTTGTGTAGGGATTCGTAGTATGGAAAACAAACATTTTCTATCGCATACAAACAAACAAGCCAAGATCTATCTACTAGATTGTAGCAACGAGTTGATGGAATAACTCACCCTCGAAGATTCCAAAGTGTTTAACGAGAGCGGATTCTCATGGGTGATGTAGTCGTACTCTTCCCGATCTCAAGATCGCGTAGACGATCCTCCCGGCGCTGCTCTAAGAACGCTCCCGCAATGGTCACACGCTCGAGACTCGACAAAGACCTTCCTCTCCTTGTTCCAAAGAGGCGGAGGTTGTAGCACTCTCCTCGCGATTCCGGCAGCACAACGGCGTGGTACCGGAAGTAGAGGGGAGATCTCGCAGGGCTTCGCCTTAAGCCGGAGCGAGTATGGTGGAGTATGAGATGTAGGGGTTCGTAGCATGGAAAACAAAAATTTTCTATCGCATACAAACAAACAAGCCAAGATCTATCTACTAGATTGTAGCAACGAGTCGATGGAGGAACTCACCCTCGAAGATTCCAAAGTGGTTAACGAGAGCGGATTCTCGTGGGTGATGTAGTCGCATTTTCCCGATCTCAAGATCGTGTAGACGATCCTTCCAGCCACGCTCCTAAGCGCTTCAATCGGTCACACGTTCGAGACTCGACGAAGACCTTCCTCTCCCTTGTTCCAAAGAAAATGGAGGTTGTAGCACTCTCCTCGCGATTCCCAAAGACAACGGCGTGGTACCTAAGTAGAGGGAGATCCCGCAGGCTTCGCCTTAAGCCGGTAGTATGGTGGAGCTTATGAGAGAGAGGATTAGTGGCCTAGTAATTAGACACACCAATTAGAGGGCTCTAAACCAATTAGAAGGCTCTAAACTGTTGGCTAAAGCAATTAGAAGCTCTAAACCAAAACAGCTCTAAACCGAGATCTAGAGTAGAAAGTAAAGCCTATGGAGGAGCCCGCCTCCTTTTATGGGAGGTGTTCCTTGGCCAGGAGGGAGGGAGTCCTCCCAACTCGCCTAGGGTCGCCGACCGAGGAGTCCTACTCCTCCTCCAGTTGGTTCCAACTCCTCTTGCTTGTTTCCCACAGTTTCTTGTTTTGGCGCTTGACTTTCAAACCGACATTTGACTTTTCTGCTTTAGGATTCAAATTAATCCTTTATTTGGGACAGCAATAACACTTAGTACATGATGCAATCATTCAATGATCAATGACACATTCATGTACCCTTCCTTCTGAGTGCCGGACATTCCGAAACCTTCTAGAATGTTCCCGATGAAAACACCGGAATTATTCCTGAACTCCGAAACGGGACTTTCCTTATATGAATCTTACTCTCCGGACCATTCCGGATCACCTCGTGATATCCCGGATCCCATCCGGGATATCCGAACAACATTCAGTCTCTTTCTCATAATACCATAACTACTCAAACAACGTCGAATCCTTAAGTGTGTCTCCCTACGGTTCGTGAATTATGCGGACATGATCGAGACACTTCTAACAATAACCAATAGAGGAATCTGAAATTCATATGGCTCCCACATATTTCTACGATTACTTATGATCGAATGAACCACTTACATACGATACCAATTTCCTTTGTCTCACGATATGTTACTTACCCAAGGTTATGATCGCTGGTATCTCGCATACCTAGTTCAACCTTGTTCCGATAAGTACTCTTTTCTCGCTCCTGATATGTGATCCCTTGTGACCAAGTCACATGCTTGCAAGCTAATTGGATGACATTCCACCGAGAGGCCCAGAGTATATCTATCCGTCATGTGGATGGACAAATCCCACTCTTGATCCATGTGTCTCAACCAATACTTTCCGAACACTCAATGCCACTTTTATAACCACCGTTACGGTGTGGTGTTTGATGTCATCAAAGCATCCATCCGTAAAGGTGATATGCATGATCTCATGGTCGAAGGAATTAGGTTACTATGTATCGTAAAGCATATAGCAATTGAACTAATGAAAATGACTTGATCTTTATGCTATGCTTATCTATAGGAGTATGTCCACCATATCATTCTCCTAACGATATGATCTTGTTGTTGATAACATCTCAATGTTCATGATAGGAAACCACAATCATTAATCAACCAACAAGCTAGTGAAGTATAGAGGCTATACTAGGGACTTCAAATTAAGTTTACAAAACACAAGTATCAATGTTTCCTTGTTAATACTATTATAGCATGAATGTAAACATTTATCATAAACACAAAGATATAATAATAACTACATTTATTATTGCCTCTAGGGCATATCTCCAACAGCCTCCCACTTGCACTAGAGTCATCTAATCTAGATTACATGGTAATATACCAACACCCATGGCGCTTTGGTGTTGGTCATGTTTTGCCCTGGAGAGGTTTAGTCAACGGATCCGCCACATTCAGATCTGTGTACTTTGCAAATCTTTATATCCCCATCCCGGATATGTTCTCGAATAGCGTGAAAACGCAGCTTGATATGCTTCTTGTGTGACCTTGGTTCTTGCGCATTGGCTATGGCGCCCATGTTATCACAAGAGATAGACATTGGGTCCAACAAGACTTGGAACCACACCCAGCCAGTAATGAACTCCTTCATCCATATCGCTTCTTGTGAAGCCTCAAGCGACCATGTATTCCGATTCGCTTGAAGATCTCGCCACAACGCTTTGCTTTGCACCTCCGCCTAATCGCTGCACCATTCAAAATGAATACTGATCCAGATTGGGATTTAGAATCATCCGGATCGGTGTTCCAACTAGCATCGGTGTAACCATTAACAACGAGCTGTTCATCACCTCCATAAGAAAGAACCATATCCTTAGTTCTTCTCAAGTACTTAAGGATGTTTTGATCATTGTCCAATGATCCACTCGATCACTTTGATATCTCGCTAGTTAAACTAACAAAGATATGCAATGTCGGGTCTAGTACATAGCATGGCATACATTAGAGATCCTATGGCTGAGGCATAGGAGTCTTACTCATCCTTTCTCTATCTTCGCCGATGTCGACTTTGAGTTTTACTCAAGGTCGATTAGCAACATGGGCAAGAACCCTTTCTTGCTTTCTTCCATTCCAAATCTCTTTAGAACTTTGTCCAAATATGTACTTTGTGACAATGATATTTGGCGCTTCGATCTATCTCTATAAATCTTTATGCCTAATATGTAAGTTGCTTCGCCAAGATCCTTCATTGAAAAACTATTATTCAAATATTCCTTGACACTATTAAGAAGGTCTACATCATTCCCGATCAACAATATGTCATCCACATACAAGATTAAGAATGCTACAGAGCTCCCACTCACTTTCTTGTAAATACAAGCTTCTCCATAAGTTTGTATAAAACCAAAACTTTTGATTACCTTATCAAAACGTTGATTCCAACTTCGGATGCTTGCTTCAATCCATAGATGGACCGTTGAAGTTTGCATACCTTGTTAGCATCTATAGGATCGACAAAACCTTTGGGTTGCATCATATACAACTCTTCATCAATGTCTCCATTGAGGAATGCTGTTTGACATCCATCCGCCATATCTCATAATCATAATATGCAGCGATTACAACATAATCCTCACAGACTTTTAGCTTCGCCATCGTGAGAAAGTCTCATCGTAGTCAACTCCTTGAATTTGTCGAAACCCTTTGCGACAAGTCGAGCTTTATAGATGTGAACATTACCATCAAGATCTGCTTTTCTTCTTGAAAATCCATTTGTTCTCGACAGCCTTCCGCCATCCTAGAAGTCCACCAAAGTCCATACTTGGTTTTCGTACATGGATCCAATCTCGATTTCATGGCTTCTTGCCATTTATTGGAATCTGGGCTCATCATCGCTTCCTCATATGTCTCGGGTCATCGGTGTTGTCCACCACCATGACATTCATAACGGAATCATACCAACTGGAGTGGTACGAGTTCTCGTTGATCTCCGAGGCTCTGTAGCAACTTCAACCAAGTTTCATGATCATCATCATTAGCTTCCTCCTTATTGGTGCAGCACCACAGAACTTCTTCCGTGCTGCGCTACTCGCAATTTCGAGAGAAGGTTCAACAACCTCGTCAAGTTCTACTTTCCTTCCAAATACTTCTTTCGAGAGAAATTCTTCTCTAGAAAGGATCCATTCTTAGCAACGAATGTTTTGCCTTCGGATCTATGATAGAAGGTATACCCAATAGTTTCCTTTGGGTATCCTATGAAGACGATTTTTCCGCTTTGGGTTCAAGCTTGTCCCTGTAACTTCTTTACATAGGCTTCAGATCCCCAAACTTTAAGGAACGACAATTTAGGTTTCTTCCCAAACCATAATTCATACGGTGTCGTTTCAACGGATTTAGACGGTGCCCTATTTAAAGTGAATGCGGCTGTTTCTAATGCATAACCCCAAAATGATAGCGGTAACTGTAAGTGACATCATAGAACGAACCATATCTAAGAGAGTTCGATGACGTTCGGACACACCATTACGCCGTGGTGTTCCCGGTGTCAATTGTGAAAGTATTCCGCACTTCTTTAAATGCTCGCCAAACTCAGAACTTAGATATTCACCTCCACGATCGTAACGTAGAAATTTAATCTTCTTGTTACGTTGATTCTCTACCTCACTTTGAAACTCCTTAAACTTCTCGAAAGTTTCGGACTTATGTTTCATGAAATAGATATACCCATATCTACTCAAGTCATCCGTGAAGGTAAGAACATAACGATAACCATCACATGATGCTACACTCATTGGACCACACACATCGGTATGTATGATTTCCAATAAGTCCGTAGCTCGCTCCATCATACCGTAAAATGGAGTCTTAGTCATTTTTCCCATCGACATGCTTCAGATCTTTCAAGTGATTCAAAATCAAGTGATTCAAGAAGTCCATCGAATGGAGTTTCTTCACACGCTTCACTCGATGTGACCAAGACGATTGCCACATATAGGTCGAATTATCGCTGATTTCAAACGCTTAGCCTCAATGTTGTTGATATGTGTATTTCCACCATCGAGATTCAATAAGAATAGACCATCTATCAAAGGTGCATGTGCGTAAAACATATTACTCATATAAATCGAACAACCATTATTCTCGACTTAAACAAGTAACCGCCTCGCAATAAACAAGATCCCGAGATAATGTTCATGCTCAACGCAGCACTAAATAACAATTATTTAAGTATAAAACTAATCCCGATGGTAGATGAAGAGGTAGTGTGCACCGCGATCACATCAACCTTTGATCCGCTTCCCACGCCGCATCGTCACCTCGCTCCTCGCTAGCTTCCGCTTATTCGCAAAGACTGCTTCGAGTTACAAATATGAGCAACCGAACCAAGATCAAATACCTGTGCACTACTACGAGTACTAGTGAGATACACATCAATAACATGTATATCAGATATACCTTTCTTCTTGATGTTGCCGTTCTTCAGATCCGCCAAGTACTTTGGGCAATTCCGCTTACAGTGACCTTCTCCCTTGCAAGAAAAGCACTCGCTTCAGTGCTTAGGTCCAGCCTTGGTCTTCTTCGTGGTAGCTTTCTTACCACCCTTCTTGAAGTGTCCTTTTTGCTTAGACTTGCCTTTCTTGAATTTGGTGGTCTTATTGACCAACAACACTTGGTGCTCTTTCTTGATCTCCACTTCTGCAGATTTCAACATGGCAAAGAGTTCTGGCAACGTCTTGTTCATGTTCTGCATGTTGTAGTTCATCACAAAGTTCTTGTAACTTGGTGGTAGTGATTGTAGGACACGGTAAATCCCCAAAGCATTAGGAATCACTATACCCAAGCTTTGAAGTTTATTTATGCGTTCTCGACATCTTAAGCACATGCTCACCGACGGAGCTGCCTTCTTCCATCTTGCGCTTAAAGAACTTTTCGAAGCCTCATAGCTTTCAATTGCCGCATGAGTCTCAAAAATCAATTTGAGATCCTCGACAATATCATGTGGTCCGACTCTTCAAACCTTTTCTCAAGCTCCGATTCTAAACCATACAAGATAGCACATGAACTATGGAGTACTGATTCTTCCGAGCGAGGTAAACATTCTTTACTTCATCGGAAGCGGTGCAGTGGGTCACCCAAATGCATCCAAAGACATAGGTCAAATTACCACCTGTGAGGACAATCCTCAAATTGCGGAACCAATCCAAGTTGCTTCCATTGTTTTTCAACTTTTCTTTCTCTAGGAACGCATTAAAATTGATGGTAGGGCTGCCATTGATCTACAACATATTTGCAATAGTTTAGACTAAGTTTATGACAAATTGAGTTCAAATTAATTAATGAAATTAAACTAGGTGAACTCCCACCAAAACAACATCCCTCACATTGTTTTAGTGATAACACGAACCAAATCCACTACATCAACACCGATCATCACGAGAGTTGATATAGTTTCAATGGCGAACAATCATCATGTTCATCATATCTACTATACGATTCATGCTTTACCTTTCGGTAATCCGTGTTCCGAGACCATGTCCGTACATGCTAGGCTCGTCAAGATCAAACCTTAGTTTCGCATGAGCAAATCTGGCTTGCTCACGTTGTATACACTTGCGTAATCTAGAACACCCGATCATCACGTGGTGCTTCAAACAACAAGCTTTAGCAACGGTGCTAACTAAGGGTGAACACTTTATGATTTGAAATTGATGTGCATGAGGGATCATCTTATAATGCTACCGTCGCCTACTAAGCAATACAAGATGCATAAAGGATTAACATCACATGCAATTCAATATATATGTGATATGATATGGTTTTCCTTCTTCGTGCCTTCGATCTCCATCTTCAAGCACGAACATGATCTCCATCATCACCGCATTGCATCAAGGTCAATGACGCTTCTCCATGGTTGTCGCTCACCGCTTCAACTATTACAACTACTTTGAATAGACACGCAGTCTTAACATAAATTAAAGACAACCATATGGCTTCACGGTTGTCGACTTACAATAAGGAACATTGCATACATCGAATATAATCACAATCATGGCCATATCACATCACAGCACACCCCTGCAAAACAAAGTTAGACGCTTCTACTTTCTTTGCATATTTTACGTGGTTTGGGGCTTTCAATAAGTGTCGTTCTAACTTACGAACAAGAACCACAACATTGATACTAGCATTGTTGATCACCCGTTGTAAATTGGATCTTAACTATGCTAGGAGAAACATGCACCCGCAAAGCCACTTATGCAATACAAGTTACATGTCAAGCGTGAGCAAGTCTCATGAACGATGTCATGTAAGGTTAGCCCGGGCCTCTTCATCCCAACATACCGCAAGATGCAAAGTACACAAAAGCAATCTACAATAAAAGCATCAACGCCCACAATGACCATTGTGTTCTACTCAGGCAACAGATCTACATATAGACACGGCTCGATACCATCAGAGGGGTTCGTAGCATGGAAAACAAAAATTTTCTATCGCATACAAACAAACAAGCCAAGATCTATCTACTAGATTGTAGCAACGAGTCGATGGAGGAACTCACCTCGAAGATTCCAAAGTGGTTAACGAGAGCGGATTCTCGGGTGATGTAGTCGCATTTTCCCGATCTCAAGATCGTGTAGACGATCCTTCCAGCGCCACGCTCCTAGCGCTTCAGCATCGGTCACACGCTCGTAGACTGACGAAGACCTTCCTCTCCCTTGTTCCAAAGAAAATGGAGGTTGTAGCACTCTCTCGCGATTCGGCAAAGACAACGTGGTACCTAAGTAGAGGGAGATCCCGCAGGCTTCGCCTTAAGCCGCGTAGTATGGTGGAGCTTATGAGAGAGAGGATTAGTGGCCTAGTAATTAGACACACCAATTAGAGGGCTCTAAACCAATTAGAAGGCTCTAAACTGTTGGCTAAAGCAATTAGAAGCTCTAAACCAAAACAGCTCTAAACCGGAGATCTAGAGTAGAAAGTAAAGCGCCTATGGAGGAGCCCCGCCTCCTTTTATGGGAGGGGTTCCTTGGCCAGGGAGGAGGGAGTCCTCCCAACTCGGCCTAGGGTCTGGCGCCTGGAGGAGTCCTACCTCCTCCAAGTTGGTTCCAACTCCTCTTGCTTGTTTCCCACGTTTCTTGTTTTGGCGCTTGACTTTCAAACTGACATTTGACTTTTCTTTTAGGATTCAAATTAATCCTTTATTTGGGACAGCATAACACTTAGTACATGATGCAATCATTCAATGATCAATGACACATTCATGTACCCTTCCTCGAGTGCCGGACAATCCGAACCTTCTAGAACATTCCCGATGAAAACACCTAATCATTCCCGAACTCAAACGGGACTTTCCTTATATGAATCTTATTCTCCGGACCATTCCGGATCACCTCGTGATATCCCGATCCCATCCGAGACTCAACAACATTCGGTCTCTTTCATAATACCATAACTACTCAAACAACGTCAATCCTTAAGTGTGTCTCCCTACGGTTCGTGAATTATGCGGACATGATCGAGACACTTCTCGAACAATAACCAATAGAGGAATCTGAAATTCATATGGCTCTACATATTTCTACGATTACTTTGCGATCGAATGAACCACTTACATACGATACCAATTTCCCTTTGTCTCACGATATGTTACTTACCCAAGGTTATGATCGTCGGTATCTCTGCATACCTAGTTCAACCTTGTTACTGATAAGTACTCTTTTCTCGTTCCCGTGATATGTGATCCCTTGTGACCAAGTCACATGCTTGCAAGCTAATTGGATGACATTCCACCGAGAGGGCCCAGAGTATATCTATCCGTCATGTGGATGGACAAATCCCACTCTTGATCCATGTGTCTCAACCAATACTTTCCTAACACTCAATGCCACTTTTATAACCACCGTTACGGTGTGTGGTGTTTGATGTCATCAAAGCATCCATCCGGTAAAGGTGATATGCATGATCTCATGGTCGAAGGAATTAGGTTACTATGTATCAGAAAGCATATAGCAATTGAACTAATGAAAATGACTTGATCTTTATGCTATGCTTATCTATAGGAGTATGTCCACCATATCATTCTCCTAACGATATGATCTTGTTGTTGATAACATCTCAATGTTCATGATAGGGAAACCACAATCATTAATCAACCAACAAGCTAGTGAAGTATAGAGGCTATACTAGGGACTTCAAATTAAGTTTACAAAACACACAAGTATCAATGTTTCCTTGTTAATACTATTATAGCATGAATGTAAACATTTATCATAAACACAAAGATATAATAATAACTACATTTATTATTGCCTCTAGGGCATATCTCCAACATGAGAGAGTCCCTCGACGATCTAGGTTTTAGACACGCCGAGGGGGGGGCAAGCCGGTGGCTAGGGTTTAGCTAGGCGGCGGCGGTTTGCCCTAGGGCCGGCGGCGGCTATGGAGGCGGCGGCGGCTTGGTACTAGGGTTTAGAGGTAGGAACTTGTGTGTCTAGGAGGGGAGCCCTGCCCCTCCTTATATAGGTGGAGGGGGCCGACCAAGGGAGGAGTCCTCCCAACTCGGCCAGTGGTGCCCAGTGGGAGGAGGAACTCTCCCCAAGTCGGTTTCCACCTCCCTCTCCACTTCCCAAAACTAGCCGTTTGACTTTCAAACTTGGCGTTTGACTTTACAAACTAGGATTTGAATAAACCCTCTATTTTGTTCAGAGATGACACCGAGTACATGATGCAATCATATCAACATTCGTGTACCCTTCCCTCCGAGTGCTTGGACATTCGGAACCTTCTAGAACATTCCGATGAAAACACTAACCATTCTCCAACTCCAAACGGACTTTCCTTATATGAATCTTATTCTCCGACCATTCCGGATCTCCTCGTGATATCCCGAATCCCATTCGAGACTCAACAACATTCACTCTTTCTCATCATTCCATAACTACTCAAACAACGTCAATCCTTATGTGTCTCCCTACGGTTCGTGAATTATGGACATGATCGAGACACTTCTAACAATAACCAATAGAGGAATCTGGAAATTCATATGGCTCTACATATTTCTACGATTACTTTGATCGAATGAACCACTTACATACGATATCAATTTCCCTTTGTCTCACGATAGTTTACTTATCCGAGGTTATGATCGCCGGATTCTCGCATACCTAGTTCAACCTCGCATCGATAAGTACTCTTTTCTCGCCCTGATATGTGATCCCTTGTGAGCCAGTCACATGCTTGCAAGCTAATTGGATGACATTCCACCGAGAGGGCCCAGAGTATATCTATCCGTCATATGGATGGACAAATCCCACTCTTGATCCATGTGTCTCAACCAATACTTTCCGAACACTCAAGTCACCTTTATAGCCACCCAGTTACGGTGTGGTGTTTGATGTCATCAAAGCATCCATCCGGTAAAGGTGATATGCATGATCTCATGGTCGAAGGAATTAGATTACTATGTATCAGAAAGCATATAGCAATTGAAATATTAAAATGACTTGATCTTTATGCTACGCTTATCTATAGGAGTATGTCCACCATATCATTCTCCTAACGATATGATCTTGTTGTTAATAACATCTCAATGTTTATGATAGGGAAACCACAATCATCTATTAACCAACAAGTGTAGCATCCCATTTGTCTAACAACTGTAATGCTACTTGGTTTAGTAATATAATGGCTACTTCATATATATAATTGTTGCATCATCATTATATCATGCTCATGTCATCATGTCCCCTTGCATTTGAGCATCATATAAAACCATTTTTGTTTCGGATCTTCTCTCATAGGCATTGTCAATTGCATTGCCTCTTGATATTGTATTTGGTTATTGATATATTGTTTAATGCCCAAGTTGAGTTGAGGGCATGTCTCTCTAAATCATTCTACCTAATGTTCATACTATGGCCCCTTGTGATAAATGTTTCTCTAGATTCCACCATGCATGTACATGTGGGCTTCTAATTGTCTTGTTTATATTTAAATCATGCCCATGTACAATGTGTGGATTCTTGTCACCTTTGTTCCACTACTCTTTGCCTACATGATCTTGTGGGTAGTTCACCATTCCTATAGCATGTGGATTCTTTTATTTGGATTTGTGATTGTCAATCATACCCACATGCTAAATGGATTGATCCATTGTATTCTACATGCTCCCATGCACATGTCTAATGTTTTGCATGATCCATTCATTAGGAGGCCCCCTTCTTCTTTTTTTTCTCTTTGGTGTTGTTTATTCAAATCTTTGGAGCTAGGTTTTAAAAATCCAAACCAATTCAACTTATTCTTCTCCATCCCTCTTCGGTTTCTACAAAGGGGCCCCTTCTTGTTTAATGGGGAGCACCATTATTTTTAAAATTATAAATGTTTTGATTAACCTCATCCCTATTTTGTTTGCCAAAATCTCTTTATTCTTGCATCATGTCCAAATTGGTTCATGGACATATCCTTTCTATTCTTCTACTCCCCCTTTTCTCCATTTAAGTGCTAAAATCTTCTATTTAAAATATCTGAAAATAATTCAAAAGAAAGGTTATTTGAAATTGAACCAAGTTCAAACAAACAACTAAATAAAACAAACCAGGGAATAATAGAAAGAGAGAAAGAACATACCTGGGCCTTTCCTGGCCGCAGCACAGGACCACTCGGGGTCCTTCTCTCCCTCTTCATGGCCCAGTACCCCTTCACCCGACGTCGTCTCTGTTCCTCTTCTTGGTCTGCCTCCCGACCGACGCCGTCTGCACCCTCCTCTCTAAGCGCTCACGGCAGCGGGCAGGTCCCCGTTCCTCCCGTCATCCTCGTCACACCGCACCAAGTCACGCCCTTCTTATCCCCCGAGAGGCCTCTGAACCCTAGCCTTCCCCTCCAACCACCCATGCCGCCCCCGTTTCTCTCTCTCCCTGCGTCCCCTTCTTCCTCTCTGACTGAGCCGGCATCCTGGTCGACGACGCCGTGAATCCTGGTCGACAACGCGGGTGCGGGGTGCCACTTCTCGTTCCGTCGTGAATCCTGGAAGCTCGCAGGAGGAACTGGACGTGGCGCCTCTGCTTCCTCTTCTTTCCTGGCCAAGCACCGAACAGCACCGCCCTCGCCGTCATCATCTTCGGCCACCCCCAGCCCCGATTCCTCTAGGAATCGCTCCAGGTGAGCCTCCCCTGCTCCTTTCCTTCCTCCCCGTAGCCTCCTGCCGCTTGCGCCGCCGCCGCCGGGATCGTGGATACGCTGCCGCTGTAGCTTTGTTGCTCTAACCTTCTCTGTCGACGTTTCCCGGAAGCTGCCTTCATACTCAGTCCACCCCCGTCAAATCCACGAATACCCTACTGCAGCATGATCTTCCCTCTTTCTTTCAAGGCGCCGCACGTCCGGTTCTGTGAAGGAACGAGTTCGGAATCGCCCCTACTAGATGGGTCTTTTTCTCTGTTTTGCCGCCATGTGAGCTAACAGTGCGATTCAATCCGCTACCACGCCATGAAGTTTGCCTCTGTTCATCGCCATATTTTCCGTAGCTTAAGGCCTCCCCCGGGAAAAAGTCCTACACTGAAGTTGTAGCTCTAACTATCCTCTACATTTTTCGTTTTGGCGGTATTCCCTAATTCATAGTATATCGCTCGCCAAATTCGTTGCAAAACCGAGGTCAGCTAGCTCCTTTTGCGTGTTTAGATTCAGCTTCGTCAGAGACACTCCCGACCCGCCTTGCCGTTTTGCAAACAGCCCCCCGCAAATTCTTGGGCTCAACCCGCAGTCCCTCCACCTCGCCCATGTGACAGCCCGCCTCGTCACAAGACGTCTGCTGGCCTCATCAAGCGGCTATTCTACGCCTTGGTACAAAAAGTTTCAGAATCTTTTCCTGATCAACAAAAATTTCAGAAAATGTTAAAATCTAATTAAAATCATATCTTTCGAAATAATTCGAATTTGCAAAAACTTACAAAATGAAAAGGGAATGTTTTCCAAATTTGAATCCAACCATATATTTGAATGTTTTCAAATCTGTTTTCAAGTTAGTCAACCGTTGACTTTGACCCCTTTTAATAATTTGACTTTAATACTAATTTAAATTCATAATTTCAAATAATACAAATAATATATGTTTTCAAATCAGAAAAATGTGAGGATTTCAAATATGCCATCCAAAATATATTTTGGGCACTTAAAATTTCAAGTTGAATTAAATTACAATAAAATGCCCTTGGCCTTAATTAATTAATAACTTTGGTTTTATAACTTCAAATTTAACAAATAATATGTCTAAAATGATCAGCTCGACGAGACCTTTCTGTTTATGCATTCCATCATCTGTCTTGCAGCATGCATCATATAAATATAATGGGTACAGCAACTAACATGAGAATAAAATGTGGTTAAAACTCAATAAAATGATTTAATCTTGTATTCCACACCTCTCCCATGCCATGCTACTTTATTGCCATGCAAATTGTGCATCATTCATCATGGCATGATTGTTTGCTTGTCGCATTTTATTCATATGCTTGTGCACTCTATTTATGTTGACCCTTGTTTGTTTGGTTCTTCTTCGAATAGACACTGAGCAGGGGATATATCAAGAGAACCAGGAGCACTACCCAGATCCTTCTCTCGCTCAATCGAGCTGCGTGCAAGCACTACCACATGCTTGCATACATATAGTACCTATTGCCTCTATCTTATTCTTGCATCATTGAGTCGCGATTGCAATAAACTGAATCCCAAGTATTGCATAGCCTTTACTTTTAAACCCCACCGAAGCTTGTTCCTCCATCCCATGAGCCATTACTACATGAGTTTTTTGAGCCATGCGAGTCGTAGAACAGCATGTGTAGGGTATGTGAGAGTCTGATGGATAACGAGGTAAGTAAACAACTTAACCTGAGTAGTAATGGGATAACTAATGAAAGTGGCACCGGTGAGCAATATCTGTTATTTGGTTTTTCCTGCTCACTTGTGTCCCGTAGGACCCCGAGTACTTGATTCCTATTCCTTGATTATTCGCGCTATACACATCCGGGAGGCTTATGGGACCCCCCTGAGCCAGAGCTTGATTCATTCTTATTTCTTGGGGCCACAAACTAGTTTGAGGTTTTATTTACTATCCTGTACTTATGCCATGCTTTACTGCTTTATTTACGATTGTGCGAGGAGCACTGCATCGTTTAGGATCGGGACACGATTTCGGTATCGACAAGCCCAGTCACACTTTCGGTTCCCGATCGTTACGTACCGCCCACCCAAACCTTGAGTCCGTCTCGGGTCACCTAACCGCTATGGTGTCTTGAATGGGGTGTCCCCCTGAAATATTTCTGAATCCTGTGATTGCTTTGTCGTGAAGGCCTCGTTGGGTTTTGATTTGGTTTTTCCGAGGTTGATCGAGTGTGTGTTGCTATTTGTGCACCCCTGCAGGGTAAAACTTTCTGAAAGCCGTGTCCGCAGTTATGGACGACTTGGAGCACAGTTTCTCGATCATAGACAAGCATAACTAAAGTACCGCTTTTAATTTGACTAAGTAACTGACTAGTAAATAGTGCAACACTCATGGAATGGATAATAAAACTGCCAACGGATGGGGGGTTGTTCGTCCGCTTCCTCGTTGGTAAGCGAGGAGGAGGATGGATCCGTGATATTATCGTTATAATGTTGTCATTAATTCACGGATATCCGCTATCTTTGGTTAGGCGGATGGTTAGCTAGTATCTATAGAATTGCTAGGTATTATCTTTTGTCGCAATTGCCACCCTGTGTTGTGTCCCTTTAGAGGCATAAAGACTTGCCGAAAATTCTAGGGTCTCACACGATAAATTGTTTGATTCAGATGGACAGGTACACTCACAAGATGGATACTGGGTGGAGGAGGCAGACGATGTGGGCAACGATCGTTCGGTGTAGAGATTCCGGGAACGGGGATCCGTGAGATCTATGGGCGGGATGTGCTTATTTATGGGGCATCTTATGCCGATTTGCTTCTTATCCGTACTCGGATCTTGTTTGCCGCTTCCGCCTGATACTCTGATGTTTGATGTATGAGGAGATATCCTAAACTATTATATCTATTTAGGACATTTGAATCTTGCCGTATGGCGTTGCTATATTTCCTATCTTTTTAGATGGAATGGCTCTGATGTACTGTTGTATGGTGGCTTGCATACATACTCATTTGTGTATGTAGTTGATCCCTTCGCCTGCTGATTATGCCGCCCGTTCTTGTCCCGATGAATTGGAAATGGTTGGGACGGCTGAAAGGTCTACCTGTGAGTTGCATTTGGGCCCCACCGTACTATTTCAACCATTTCCGCTCATCCAGGCTTGTAACTAGGAGCGTAATTCACCGAGGTAGTTACAACAAGCTAGTATTATAAAGAGGTTTTACTAGGGACTCTTATTTTAGTTTACAAATCACACAAGTATTAATGTTTCCTTGTTAATACTATTATAGCATGAATGTAAACATTTATCATAAACACAAAGATATAATAATAACTATATTTATTATTTCCTCTAGGGAATATCTCCAACAGTCTCCCACTTGCACTAGAGTCATCTAATCTAGATTACATGGTAATATACCGAACACCCATGGCAGTTTGGTGCTGGTCAAGTTTTGCCCTCAGGAGAGGTTTAGTCAACGGATCCGCCACATTCAGATCTGTGTGTACTTTGCAAATATTTATGTCCCCATCTTGGATATTTTCTCGAATAGCGTGAAAACGTAGCTTTATATGCTTCAGCTTCTTGTGTGACCTTGGTTCTTGCGCATTGGCTATGGCGCCCATGTTATCACAGTAGATAGACATTGGGTCCAGCGCACTAGGAACCACACCCAGCTCTGTAATGAACTCTTTCATCCATATCGCTTCTTGTGAAGCCTCCGAAGCAGCCATATATTCCGATTCAGTTGAAATCTCGCCACAACGCTTTGCTTTGCACTCCTCCAGCTAACTGCTGCACCATTCAAAATAAATACGTATCCAGATTGTAATTTAAAATCATCCGGATCGGTGTTCCAACTAGCATCGGTGTAACCATTAACAACGAGCTGTTCATCACCTCCATAAGAAAGACCATATCCTTAGTTCCTCTCAAGTACTTAAGGATTTTTTTGACCGCTATCCAATGATCCACTCCTGGATCACTTTGATATCTGCTAGTTAAACTAACAGCATATGCAATGTCGGGTCTAGTACATAGCATGGCATACATTAGAGATCCTATGGCTGAGGCATAGGGAGTCTTACTCATCCTTTCTCTATCTTCTGCCGATGTCGGACTTTGAGTTTTACTCAAGGTCGATATAGCAACATGGGCAAGAACCCTTTCTTGCTATCTTCCATTCCAACCCTCTTTAGAATTTTGTCCAAATATGTACTTTGTGACAATGATATTTGGCGTATCGATCTATCTCTATAAATCTTTATGCCTAATATGTAAGCTGCTTCGCCAAGATCCTTCATTGAAAAACTATTATTCAAATATTCCTTGACACTATTAAGAAGGTCTACATCATTCCCAATCAACAATATGTCATCTACATATAGTATTAAGAATGCTACAGAGCTCCCACTCACTTTCTTGTAAATACAAGCTTCTCCATAAGTTTGTACAAAACCAAAACTTTTGATCACCTTATCAAAACGTTGATTCCAACTTCGGGATGCTTGCTTCAATCCATAAATGGACCGTTGAAGTTTGCATACCTTGTTAGCATCTTTAGGATCGACAAAACCTTTGGGTTGCATCATATACAACTCTTCATCAATGTATCCATTGAGGAATGTTGTTTTGACATCCATCTTCCATATCTCATAATCATAATATGCAGCGATTGCTAACATAATCCTCACAGACTTTAGCTTCGCTACTGGTGAGAAAGTCTCATCGTAGTCAACTCCTTGAATTTGTCGAAACCCCTTCGCGACAAGTCGAGCTTTATAGACAGTAACATTACCATCAGCATCTGTTTTCTTCTTGAAAATCCATTTGTTCTCGACAGCCTTACGGCCATCCGGTAAGTCCACCAAAGTCCATACTTGGTTTTCTTAAATGGATCCAATCTCGGATTTCATGGCTTCTTGCCATTTATTGGAATCTGGGCTCATCATTGCTTCCTCATATGTCTCAGGGTCATCGGTGTTGTCCACCAACATGACACTCATAACGGGATCATACCAATCTGGAGTGGTACGAGTCCTCGTTGACCTGCGAGGCTCTGTAGCAACTTCAACCGAAGTTTCATGATCATCATCATTAGCTTCCTCTCTAACTGGTGCACCACATGAACTTCTTCCGATGCTGCGCTACTCGCAATTTCGAGAGAAGGTTCGACAACCTCGTCGAGTTCTACTTTCCTTCCAGTCACTTCTTTCGAGAGAAATTCCTTCTCTAGAAAGGATCCATTCTTGGCAACGAAGATTTTGCCTTCGGATCTATGATAGAAGGTATACCCAATAGTTTCTTTCGGGTATCCTATGAAGACGCATTTTTTCGCTTTGGGTTCAAGCTTGTCCGGCTGTAACTTCTTTACATAGGCTTCGCAACCCCAAACTTTAAGGAACGACAATCTAGGTTTCTTCCCAAACCATAATTCATACGGTGTCGTTTCAACGGATTTAGATGGTGCCCTATTTAAAGTGAATGCGGTTGTTTCTAATGCATAACCCCAAAATGATAGCGGTAAATCTGTAAGTGACATCATAGAACGAACCATATCTAAGAGAGTTCGATTGCGACGTTCGGACATACCATTACGCTGTGGTGTTCCCGGCGGTGTCAATTGTGAAAGTATTCCGCATTTCTTCAAATGCTCGCCAAACTCGTAACTTAGATATTCACCTCCACGATCAGAACGTAGAAATTTAATCTTCTTGTTACGTTGATTCTCTACCTCACTTTGAAATTCCTTAAACTTCTCGAAAGTTTCGGACTTATGTTTCATAAAATAGATATACCCATATCTACTCAAATCATCCGTGAAGGTAAGAACATAACGATAACCGCCGCGCGATGCTACACTCATTGGACCACACACATCAGTATGTATGATTTCTAATAAGTCCGTAGCTCGCTCCATCATACCAGAAAATGGAGTCTTAGTCATTTTACCCATCAGACATGCTTCGCATCTTTCAAGTGATTCAAGAAGTCCATCGGAATGAAGTTTCTTCATACGCTTCACTCCAATGTGACCAAGACGATAGTGCCACATATAGGTCGAGTTATCGTTCGATTTCAAACGTTTAGCCTCAATGTTATTAATATGTGTATTTCCACTATCGAGATTCAATAAGAATAGACCATCTATCAAAGGTGCATGTGCATAAAACATATTACTCATATAAATCGAACAACCATTATTCTCGGACTTAAACAAGTAAGCGTCTCGCAATAAACAAGATCCTGATATAATGTTCATGCTTAACGCAGGCACCAAATAACAATTATTTAAGTATAAAACTAATCCCGATGGTAGATGAAGGGGTAGCGTTCCGACCGCGGTCACATCAACCTTTGATCCGTTTCCCACGCGCATCGTCACCTCGTTCTTCGCTAGCTTCCGTTTATTCGCAAAGACCGCTTTGAGTTACAAATATGAGCAACCGAACCAAAGATTAAATACCGTGCACTACTACGAGTACTAGTGAGATACACATCAATAACATGTATATCGGATATACCTTTCTTCTTGATGTTGCCGTTCTTCAAATCCGCCAAGTACTTTGGGCAATTCCGCCCAAAGTGACCTTCTCCCTTGCAAGAAAGCACTCAAGATCGTGCTTAGGTCCAGCCTTGGTCTTCTTCGTCATGTGGTAACTTTCTTACCACCCTTCTTGAAGTGTCCCTTCTGCTTAGACTTGCCTTTCTTGAATTTGGTGGTCTTATTGACCAACAACACTTGGTGCTCTTTCTTGATCTCCACTTCTGCAGATTTCAACATGGCAAAGAGTTCTGGCAACGTCTTGTTCATGTTTTGCATGTTGTAGTTCATCACAAAGTTCTTGTAACTTGGTGGTAGTGATTGGTGGACGCGGTAAATCCCCAAAGCATTAGGAATCACTATACCCAAGCTTTGAAGTTTGTTTGCGTGCCCAGACATCTTAAGCACATGCTCACTGACGGATATGCCCTCTTCCATCTTGCAGTTAAAGAACTTTTCAGAAGCCTCATAGCTTTCAATTGCCGCATGAGTCTCAAAGATCAATTTGAGATCCTCGACAATATCATATGGGTCTGAATTCTCAAACCTTTCAAGCTCGATTCTAAACCATACAAGATAGCACATCGAACTATGGAGTATCGAGTCTTCCGAGTGAAGTAAACATTCTTTACTTCATCGGCAAAGATCACCGCAGTGGGTCACCCAGCGGTGCATCCAGCACATAGGTCAAATTAACAGCTGTGAGGACAATCCTCAAATTGCGGAACCAATCCGCGAAGTTTCTTCCATTGTTTTTCAAATTTTCTTTCTCTAGGAACGCATTAAAATTGATGGTAGGGGCTGCCACTGATCTACAACATATTTGCAATAGTTTAGACTAAGTTTATGATATATTGAGTTCAAATTAATAATAAAATTAATCTAGTTGAACTCCCACTCAAAACAATATCCCTCACATTGTTTTAGTGATCACACGAACCAAATCCACCACATCAACACCGATCATCACGAGAGTTGATATAGTTTCAATGGCGAACAATCGACATGTTCATCATATCTACTATATGATTCATGCTTTACATTTCGGTGATCTGTGTTCCGAGACCATGTCTGTACATGCTAGGCTCGTCAAGATCAAACCTTAGTTTCTGCAAGAGCAAATCTGGCTTGCTCACGTTGTATACACTTGCGGAATCTAACACACCCGATCATCACGTGGTGCTTCGAAACAACAAGCTTTAGCAACGGTGCTAACTAAGGGTGAACACTTTATGACTTGAAATTCATGTGCATGAGGGATCATCTTATAATGCTACCGTAGTCTACTAAGCAATACAAGATGCATAAAGGATTAACATCACATGCAATTCATAATATGTGATATGATATGGCCTTTCTTCTTTGTGCTTCCGATCTCCATCTTCTAGCGCGAACATGATCTCCATCATCACCGGCATTGCATCAAGGTCAATGACGCTTCTCCATGGTTGTCGTCCACCGGGCTTCAACTATTACAACTACTTTGAATAGACACGCGGGTCGTAACATAAATTAAAGACAACCATATGGCTCCAGCCGGTTGCCAACTTACAATAAGGAACATTGCATACATCAAATATAATCACAATCATGGCCATATCACATCACAACACACCCCTGCAAAACAAAGTTAGACGTCTCTACTTTCTTTGCATATTTTACGTGGTTTTGGGGCTTTCAATAAGTGTCGTTCTAACTTACGAACAAGAACCACAACATTGATACTAGCATTGTTAATCACCCGTTGTAAATTGAATCTTAACTATGCTAGGAGAAACAGGCACCCGCAAAGCCACTTATGCAATACAAGTTGCATGTCAAGCGTGGAGCAAGTCTCATGAACGTGTCATGTAAGGTTAGCTGTACGCTTCATCCCAACATCCCAAGATGCAAAGTACACAAGAAGCAATCGACAATAAAGCATCAATGCCCACAATGACCATTGTGTTCTACTCAGGCAGATCTACATATAGACATGGCTCTGATACCACTGTAGGGATTCGTAGCATGGAAAACAAAAAATTTCTATCGCATACAAACAAACAAGCCAAGATCTATATACTAGATTGTAGCAACGAGTTGATGGAATAACTCACCCTCGAAGATTCCAAAGTGTTTAACGAGATCGGATTCTCGTGGGTGATGTAGTCGTACTCTTCCCGATCTCAAGATCGCGTAGACGATCCTTCCAAGGCTGCTTAAGCGCTCCTTGATCGGTCACACGTTCGACTGACGAAGACCTTCCTCTCCTTGTTCCAAAGAGTGCAGAGGTTGTAGCACTCCTCGCGATTCCTAAAGACAACTGGCGTGGTACCTAAGTAGGGGAGATCTCGCAGGGCTTCGCCTTAAGCCGGAGCGAGTATGGTGGAGTATGAGAGAGTCCCTCGACGATCTAGGGTTTAGACACGCCGAGGGGGGGGGAAGCCAGCGGCTAGGGTTTAGCTAGGCGGTGGCGGTTTTCCCTAGGGCCGACGGCGGCTATGGAGGCGGCGGCGGCTTGGTACTAGGGTTTAGAGGTAGGAACTTGTGTGTCTAGGAGGGGAGCCCTGCCCCTCCTTATATAGGTGGAGGGGGCCGGCCAAGGGGAGGGGAGTCCCTCCCCAACTCGGCTTGGTGGTGCGCCGGCGGTGGGAGGAGGAACTCCTCCCCCAAGTCGGTTTCCACCTCCCTCTCCACTTCCCAAAACTAGCCGTTTGACTTTTCAAACTAGGATTTGAATAAACCCTCTATTTTGTTCAGCGATGACACCGAGTACATGATGCAATCATATCAACTTGATATAACACATTCGTGTACCCTTCCCCTCCGGAGTGCCGGACATTCCGGAACCTTCTAGAACATTCCCGATGAAAACACCGGAACCATTCTCCAACTCCGAAACGGGACTTTCCTTATATGAATCTTATTCTCCGGACCATTCCGGATCTCCTCGTGATATCCCGAATCCCATTCGAGACTCCGAACAACATTCGGTCTATTTCTCATCATTCCATAACTACTCAAACAACGTCGTATCCTTAAGTGTGTCTCCCTACGGTTCGTGAATTATGCGGACATGATCGAGACACTTCTCCGAACAATAACCAATAGAGGAATCTGGAAATTCATATGGCTCCCACATATTTCTACGATTACTTTGCGATCGAATGAACCACTTACATACGATATCAATTTCCCTTTGTCTCACGATAGTTTACTTATCCGAGGTTATGATCGTCGGTATCTCTGCATACCTAGTTCAACCTCGTTACTGATAAGTACTCTTTTCTCGTTCCCGTGATATGTGATCTGTGGCATCCCGCAAAACCACTACTAGAAAATCGCGTTGATTTTGTGCATCGCATCATCATAATCGCATGTCTTGTCTCGGTGCATCAGCATAACATCAGCATGCATCTATTTGTTTGAAACCATTTTGCTAAAAACCCTAATTTTGTTTTCTATATTAAACGCCCCGTCTTTATTCAAAACCCCAAAACCCGGGCTTGTCCAGATTATTTATCTTGTCTAGTATCGGTTTGCAAAAAGTTCCGTTTATAAATAATAAAATATTTAATTTATTTTAGCGGGCAATGAACGGGCCGCTTTCGACCAACGACCACCCCTGTTTTACAAGCGGTTCAAATCTAAATCCTAAACCTACCCATCCTTCTACCCTCACCCCTCTCTCCACATCACCCCACCTATCCCCATCCGCCACCTCACCTTCTCTCCTCCTCCACCTCTAGGATGCCGCCACCTCACAACCAACCCCACCACTCAACCACTCACCCAAAGACACTACACGCACTTACGACGACACTCCCAGACGCCCCAGCCCTCTCCCTGACCGCCTGGGCCCCGCCTGCCCCACTCCTGCACCACGCGCCCGGCCCCTTGCAGACCCCACCTACCTCACAGACGGCTTCCTCCCGAGCCCCGCCCACCCATCCTCTCGCCTCCCCACCTGCCTCAAGGCCGGCCGCCCTTCGCCGGAGCCCCCTCTCCCATCCCTCTCTCCTATCCACCCGACGCGGCCTCGCCCCACGCTCCCCGCCGAGCTCGCCTCGCCGCCTGGCCCGCCTCTCCTCAACCGCCTGCCCCGCTGAGCTTCGCCGAGCCGCTGGCCTGCTCCGGCCGTCCACAAGACCGCTGACGACCTCGCGGCCCCGCGCTCGCCTCGCCATGAACCCCGAGCGCCGAACCTCCCCCAGAAGGCCCGCTGCCTCGCCCCTCCGAGCCCGCTTCACGTGGTCGCCGACGTCGACCGCCTCCACGTCAGCCCGACGAGTCCGCCTCCGCCCGTGCGTGTTTCCTGTGAAGTACCAGTTGGTGCTAAGATGTTGTGTGTGGGGACAGCAAGACCGCAGGGCCTTCGCATCGAGAGGATATCGCAAGATGAGCATGGTGACGCCCGTTGGACCTTCGACAAGTAAGTCGGCATGGAACCCGAAGAGGCCGGTACCCCCAAGATCTACCACACGGACGCATCCCGGACTCGGAGAAAACCCCTCGACACGCCAAGTTCGCCGCAGCCCGCGAAGACCGATCCCGGCGTCCAAGACCCCGAAGACCAAACCAAACCCGATGGCTCAACATGATCTTCCTTAGAGGACGCCAAGATCGCCACGGAACGGCAAGCTCTCCAACCCGGATGCGCCAAGTGCTTCTTCCCGGACCCGAGGATCCAGCCTCGACACCCTGAAACCGGAGCCGCGCCAAGATCTCCGAGCCCTCGATCCGAAGACCGATCCCCGAAACCCTGAGTGCGCCGACGACCAGATCTCCACGGTGTATCGACAAGTCCGACCCGACCCCGTGGGACCCGACAAGACCTTCGCGACGACAAGAACGACATCGGCCCGGAAGAATCCGACACGCCCCGACACCGACCCTAGTTCCGCACCTGGACGCGTCAAGATCTACCCCGATCCGAAGGCCATAACCCCAGAATCCGAGAACGCTTCCGCCGAACCCCCGAACCCCAGATCCGTCGAACCCTAGACCCCGGACCCCAGAAGCCCCAAGATCGCCGAACCCTAAATGTGTGACCCTTTTCCTCGAACCCTATTTTATAACATAACAACTTGTTGCATGTTTAATTGTCATCTCGCATGCATATCTGTGGTTTGGGGGCCTTATGCCGATTCACCTAATAATTAAATATGGGGCCCATATGCGGGCAAATCTAGTCTCATATCGGCCTCATTTAAACTTGTGTAGCGAACCGGTATCTTATCTTGCCTTGTTGAAACAACATTTAAATTGCGGGGTAGCTAAACAACTTGAACCATCTAATAATTGTCGGGACCCCGGTTCCGCTTAATTTGACCTAATTGCATCGCACCTTGCCATGCCATGCATCATACATGCATCATGCCGATCTTCTGCAGTGTATTAAATATTGCATCCGGTGTTTCTTCTAGTGTTTTGGTTCCTCGCGGATAAGGCCGTTGAGTTGATGTGAGCTTCGCCCCGATCTTCGGTTGAACCTTCGACAATGTTTTCAGGCGAGCATCTCCCCTTTCTGCCTATCTTACTTTTCTAGTATTTATTCCCTCCTGTTGATCTTTGCTATCTGTGTGGCGATGCTCTAGATTTCGTACCCGTGATATCCCTTGCAGCCATATATAGCCCTGGACACATCCTATTACATGTTGTTTGGTAGATAGTTGGACCCGCGTGTCGTAGTCGCTTGCTCAAGTGTTTTGCTTGTCGTCAAGTACCACCTTTGTTGGAGGAATTGCCGCATGTTGACGTTGGAGATGATCATGGCTTTAATTATTGTATCACTTTAATTCCTGTTTAACAACTAAAATTGAATTAAGCAGAGGCATCGGTGGGTGATAGGTAAGATTTGGTTTCCGAACGCCCACTTGTGTCCCGTAGGACCCGAGTTCTTGACACCTGTTCCGAGATCGAGCGCGCTAACCACAGGTGGGGAGATATGGGCCCCCCATTGATAATTACCTGATTTCAAAGTATTGTCTGGGGCCACAACTAGTTTGAGGTGTTTTACTATCCTGTACTTATGCCATGCTACTTATGTATTTACGTTTGTGCGAGGAGCACATCTGTCTCGTTAGGATCGGGCCACGATTTGCTGGTGTCGACAGTCCCCGTTTGGGGCGTCTGCTCACACTGCTCTTCCCAACCCTAAGTCCGTCTCGGAGACCGGCCGACTTGCTATGGTGTACTTAGTGGGGTGGCCCCGTGCTTGCTTTGGTGCGGGAACGTCGTGACTTAGGCCCGCCGACATACCGATGGGTGTATGTTAACGATCCGCAAAAGGGTCAAGTGCTGTGGATACTTTGGTGCACCCGCAGGTTAAATCTTTTCGAGAAGCCGTGTCCGCGGTTATGGACGACTTGGAGCACAGTGTCTGATCATAGACAACTATAACTAAAGTTTACTGTTTTAAATTGACTTGTATCCGATATGATTAGTAATCAGCTTCACTACAACGGAATGGCTAAGTAAAAGTTCCAACAACTGCTGGGTTTTGGGGTTTATCTCATGCTATCTGTACCTGATTAGTAATTGTTGCAACTATGACGGAATGGTTAACTAAAAGTGCCCACTGCTTACTTTATCAGGATGATTATCTAAACCTGACTAGTAAAGTGCCGCAACTATAACTGAATAAGTAAAATTGCCAAACTGTGTGAGTTCCTCGGTTGACTTCCTCGTTTGGTCTCGAGGGGGAAACGCCAGGATGGGTTTGTTTGATGCTAGTATTAGGTTGGATCCGAATAGGTCTTTTCTTACCCCTCTCTGATAGCCGCCAGTTGTATCGAGTCTCTATAGGTTGTTTAGTGCATGCTGCCGCTGCCGCTCAGTTCACCATACCTATGTAGGCGAGGACCGCCGAATTCTAGCCTCGCTGCATCGCCTCGATCGACGCCTCTTTTTCCTTTGCCCTTTGTCGGCACCCCTTTTGTTTAAGCAGGTTTTGAGATCGACGCCGTTAGTGGTTACCCTTCCGGCTTGGGCAGGGTTATGGACGCCATTGGTTATTCTTCAGGGCTCTTATCTCCATTTGCTTCTTGTCCGTAGTCGGACGCTCTACCGTTTTCAAGGTGATTTGGATCTTGTATATTATATCTGTATTCTTGACTCATTGAGTCGCTGTTGTATATATCTGTTCTGTGGGTCCCATCGAGGACTGTTGTGTAATGTTATTACTTCGTTTTCCACCCGCACGAAAGTGCCTGGTGGGCACCTTTGAATCGTTTCTATGCGGGTTTGGCGAATTTTGCTCAAACTTGCATAGGTCCGATTCTGAGGGTGTTACTTGATCCCTTGTGAGCCAGTCACATGCTTGCAAGCTAATTGGATGACATTCCACCGAGAGGGCCTAGAGTATATCTATCCGTCATATGGATGGACAAATCCCACTCTTGATCCATGTGTCTCAACCAATACTTTCCGAACACTCAATGTCACCTTTATAGCCACCCGCCATAAGGTGGTGTTTGATGTCATCAAAGCATCCATCCGGTAAAGGTGATATGCATGATCTCATGGTCGAAGGAATTACATTACTATGTATCAGAAAGCATATAGCAATTGAACTATTAAAATGACTTGATCTTTATGCTACGCTTATCTATAGGAGTATGTCCACCATATCATTCTCCTAACGATATGATCTTGTTGTTAATAACATCTCAATGTTCATGATAGGAAAACCACAATCATCTATTAACCAACAAGCTAGTATTATAAAGAGGCTTTACTAGGGACTCTTATTTTAGTTTACAAATCACACAAGTATTAATGTTTCCTTGTTAATACTATTATAGCATGAATGTAAACATTTATCATAAACATAAAGATATAATAATAACTATATTTATTATTGCCTCTAGGGCAGATCTCCAACATTTTGTGGGACTAAAAATGAGAGTGTTGTGGCTCATATGAATGAGCTTTCTACTATGAGTGCTTTGTTCTCTAATGATTTTAAGATGTGCAAGTACTTTGTTAATAAGATCTTCCCTTTTTCATTAAAAGGATAAGATAGGGCTTGGTTTAATAGATTACCTCCTGGTTCTATTGATATCCGTGATTGCTTGATTGCTTCTTTCTTCCATAAATATTTTCCTCCCAGTGCTAGACATGCTGCTTTGCAGAGACTTTTTGATTTTAAACAGGGAGAAGAAAAGAAATTGCCTGAGTCATGGACAAGGTTCTGTGCCTTGATTCATGCACATCCTGGATGTCCATTACCTAAGAATGAGCTTCTTGATATTTATTATAATGGACTAACTGATGATTCTAGGACATACCTAGATAGCTTTGCTGATTGTGTTTTCAGGAAAAGGACTCCTACAGATGCTAAAGAATTAATGGCTAAGATAAGCAAGAATTATGATGATTGGACTTCAACTGAGTTGAATACACCTGAGCCTATTACTCCTGAACCAATTGTGTCTGAACCAATTCCAGCACCAACAACAAAGAAGAGGGTAGTTATTGCATTAAATGATGAAGTGATGAAGGAAGCTAAGAAGTGTCTAAAGGATAAAGGTATTAGAGCTGAAGATGTGAAGAATCTACCTACTATAGAAGAGTTATGTAATCCAATTCCCCACTCATCTACTATTGAGGTACACTCACTCCAATTTAATGAAGGTGATATTCCTTATGGTAAGCCTCCTGATCAATGCTTATAGGAACTTGACACATTTATTGTTAAACAAGGTAATTTTAATAAACAAGTTCAGAATCATTTATTGGAAAACTCTAGAGCTATCCATGAGTTGAAAGATATTGTGGAAAGAACTTCCAATGATACTAAAATGCTCTGTAAACACTTTCAAATGGTTCACACTCAACTTGATCAACTTGCTAAGGTACAAAAGGATATGCTAGTTAATGCTTCAGGAAATAAACATGCTTATGGAATTAGAACTAGGAGTGGTATGGCTACTCAAGATCCTTTATATCCTGAAGGACACCCTAAAAAAATTGAGCAGGATTCCCAACAAGGTGAAGATAGCGGTAGTCCTCGTAAGAGAAAGAAAAAGAAACATAAAGTAGTTGAGGAACCACTTGAACCTGCTGTAGATCCTAATAGTATATTTGTCTCTGATGCTGAAACTGAGATTTGTAGTAATAATGAGTCTCCTGATAAGGAGAAAGGTGAGGAAGAACCTGAGAAGCACACTAAGAACACTAGGTACACAAAGGAAGATTTTATTGCTAATAAACATGGTAAAGAGAGAGAACCTTGGGTGCAGAAACCTATGCCTTTTCTAGGTAAGAAACACAAGTCAAAGGAGGAAGAACACTACAACAAGTTTTGTGAGTGGATGCAACCTTTATTTTTGCAAATTCCTTTGACTGATGCTATTAAGTTGCCTCCTTATTCAAAGTATATGAAGGATATTGTCTCTAATAAAAGGAAGATTCCTAATGAGGAGATTTCTACCCTACTTGCTAATTATTCCTTCAATGGTAAGGTTCCAAAGAAACTTGGTGATCCAGGTATACCAACTATTCCCTGCTCTATTAAGAACAATTATGTTAGAACTGCTTTATGTGATTTGGGAGCTGGAGTTAGTGTTATGCCTTTTTCTCTCTACAAGAGACTCCAGCTAGAAAACTTGATACCAACTGATATATCTTTGCAAATAGCTGATAAGTCAACTACTATTCATGTTGGTAAATGTGAGGATGTTTCTGTTCAAGTTGCTCATAATTGCATGGTTTTAACTGATTTTGTTGTGCTTGAAATGCCTGAAGATGATAATATGTCTATTATTCTTGGGAGACCTTTTCTTAATACTGCAGGTGCTGTCATCAATTGCAATCAAGGAAAAGTAACCTTCAATATTAATGGCAAAGAGCACACTGTCTATTTCCCCAAGAAGGTTGTTAGAAGCTATTCCCAGAATTCCATTGAAAATTTTGAGAGCATCAAGGTTGGAGAAATATATTGTCCCATTCCACAAGAAAATTTTGAAACTATTATGATTGGGACTATTGCTATCAAGTATGAGGTAACATAATCACCTTGTGGAATGCAAAGTTTTGTTTCATATAAGATTGTTTTGGTAACAAGACTTGATAAACCTTGTTAACAAAAGGATTTTAATGAACAAAATAATATATTCACGGTGGTTATACTTGCTCACTTTTTTTATCCTTTCCAATCATTTCTCTTCGTCGTGCCTACCTTAAAGGCGTTAAAGAAAAGTACTTGTTGGGACATAACCCAAGAGTTTCCTTGAGTCTTGGAAGTTAGTACTTCAGTAATGACCTCTCCTATTCCTTCTTGTTTTCTTTTTGTGCCAAGAATGACCTCTAATGCGAGGGAAGTAAGATTTGGGGAGTTGCTGTCCCGAAATAGATTTCTGTCCTCCACTATATAAATTTGTGAGGAGTCTTTGTAAGTCGGATTGAGCTAAAAATTTATGAATAAATTCCTCAGTATGTTAGATAACTTTCGTAAGTTCAACACTTTTTGATTTGAACAACATAAGGTCTTCGGAAAAATCGGTTTCTACCTGCTGGTCTGTTTTAACAGATTTCTGCCATTATTTGCATTTGCTTCTTATTGATTCCTTTTCGGGTTCTTTTGGGGAAATTGAGCTTTTTAAAGGATTTGCTATAGTAGCTTGTGTTTTTAATGAAAAGTATTGCCGTTCCAAAGCTTTGCCAAAGGTCTAATATCTTTTGAATAAACTAATGTTGCTCATGAAGATTGTGTGAAGTTTCGTATGAAAGAAAAAAATTTAGGTGTAGAGAGAGGATGATGTAATGAGATGAAGAATGGATAAAAGCTCAAGCTTGGGGGGAGGCACTCCATGTCACCCCAAGAATTACTCAAGAGGTACAAGTGTCAAAGCTTGGGGGTGCCCAAGGCATCCCCTTCTCCATCAATAAAAATCTCAGGTCTTTCTAGACACTTCATTTTTATTGTTTCATGCACAGTTGTGTTGTTCTTGGAGCATGTTAGTTTTTGTTTTTGGTTTCTTTTGCTTCGTTTGGTTCTGCTCTGGTTGCCTTCTAAAATAATCGAAAACACCAAAAATATTTGTTGTTCTTCTTTAGTTTTATGAGTTCTTTGCAGGGTTCAGCCATCCTCAGTGGATTTTAGTTTCATGTTAATATTCAAGTCACACAAGTGAAGGGCAATAATGAAGATTAAGACAACTCGAGGAGTGTTAAGAGGCTGGTAACGAACTCTATTTGTTTTATTTTTGTACATATACTCATCACTATGAGCTTGTTTAGCCTGTTTGTGTAAGGTGTATGTCATTATGGATGCTTAGTAGTTCTTGCTTGTCTATGATTAGCTCCAGCTTGCTAATAGTTTGTAGCATGTCATATGAATGTTTTCTTGCACTGTTTTATTCACACTTTGGTATGACATTGTGGTATCCTCCACTGACTATTCATTTGAATCGACTTGGCACATGCTCACGCATGCATATGACTAATCAATAGTCAGTAAGCCTCGATGATTTATTTTGCCTCAGAGTTCTGGTATCACTTTCATGCCATAATTAGTCTTGTTTTGTTGCAAGCATGATTATGACAGTTATTGCTCTCTTGTTTGTCGTTCTCTCTCTATTGCTAGCCTTCACTTGCACTGAGTATGTGCTCTACCTGTGCTTCCAACTTCCCAGAACCAATATTGCCAGCCGTGTCCACCCTACCTACCCATTAGCATCATTTTCTACTTCGGTGCATATTCTATATGCCTTGTTTTCTTCCAAAATAAAATGTTTGTCAGTTTTGAGAAAGTTAGTTAGTAAAGCTCTCACAAACTTGATGGCACACTTTATTCTTTGCGCTTAATAATCTTGAATCATTGTGACTAGTCCATGAAAGTTATATGCTTGCTTATTAATGTTGGGAGTCAGCACAACCGTGTTGTCACGGGGAACGCTGTCATCACGTGTTGGATATCTCATCCAGTTGATACTTTGCTCTTTTGTTTACGGATGTCGACGATGTGAAATAAAAGGGGAGGTTGTGAGTTCATGGAGTTTATACATTGTGTTGGAGAAACGCCTGGGCCGCTATCCTAAGCCATGCCTAATCATGGTGGAAACTTGCAGCATCACTGTAATGAGCATCTAGGAAGCATCTTCAATAAAAAGCTATGCATATGGTAAATAAAAAGATTGCTGAGATGCTTATTGTCTGCTTGCCTTGTCATTTTGGTTATGGGAAAGCTCCTGTACCATATGCAAGGGGTACCCCGTTGGCGGTTCTCGATGATATGCATGTATTTACAATGACAAGAACTTTCAGGTGACCAAAGTTGAGTAGCATGCGGAGCGACCCTCGTACTCAAGGGACTTGGGATTTTCAGCCTATGGTCTGTCAAGCATATGATTCAGAGTGGACCTCACTTTCACCTTAACCACATGAAGATGCCTATGATAGGAGCAATGAGAGCTCAAAGCTAACGAGTACCTTCCTTTCAGTATTAGGAAGCCTTTCAAACCTTCACAAAACCGTTTTCACAACTTTGTTGAGTCACCACTTATTCTATGAGCACCTTCTTGAGAGCATAGTTGTCATTCTTGTGTTTGTTCCAAAACTTGGTTAATTATGTCATGACTTTGATGCTTGTATCTCTGATATCTTTACCTCTAGTCTTCACTTGAACTTCAGAGGTTCCTTGGCATTCATATTGTGATCTTCAAACAAAGGCAAGAGAGATACCACTCTATCATACCTTATTATGAGCATTGCAATGTTGCTTATGTTTATGTTTCATGCTACTTATTATTATTGAGTTGGTTTTTCTTCATAGCTTGCAATGACTATTGAGTAGACTTATTTGCATACTTCTTATTATGAATTGTCTTAAGCATAGACTCCTGTACTGAGAATATATACATCATATGAAGCAAAGTGTTCGTGAAAGTTCTTTTATCGCACTCAGTTTTCAACTGAATTGCTTGAGGACAAACAATAAGCTAAGCTTGGGGGGAGTTGATACGTCCAAAACGTATCTACTTTCTCGAACACTTTTCTATTGTTTCTTCTCTAAACTTGTGTGATTTGGATACAACTAACACAAACTGATGCTGTTTTCAGCAGAATTACCTTGGTGTCTTGTTTTTGTGCAGAAAATCAACTATCAGGAAAAATCCTGGAAAATATGTCAAAAACTATTTCTCACCAGAAGATCCACGGAGCCAGAAGGGGAGACAGAGGAGAGGCCTAGGGGGCCCAGACCCACCCCAGGCGTGGGCCCACCTGACCTCGCGCCTAGAGGGGGTGCGGCCACCCCAGGCAGCTCCTCGGTCTCCCTCAGCGCCTATAAGTTGCCTTTCGACCTAAAAACCAAGGGGGGTTCGATAGTTTTCCAGAAAGAGTTACGCTCCGTTGCCGCCACCAAAAACCAAGATTCGGATCCAGAAACTCCGTTCTGGCACCCTGTCGGGGAGAGGAATTTGGAGAGGATCATCACCATCGTCATCACTAATGCATCTCCATCAACCACCGTTGTTTCCCTCATCCATAATTGAGTAATCCCCCGCTATAGGCTTGGGGATGGTAGGGATTGAATGAGTTCTGTCATATAATCGAATAAGATCTGTTAGGGCATAGTGCCTAGAATCTCTATTAGTGCTATTTGACTTTGTTGCAACTTGTTGTGCTTAATGCTTGTCACTAGGGCCCGAGTGACATGATCTCAGATCTAAACTTATTATTGAATCATTATTATAGTATTGTGTGTGATCTTATCTGCAAGTTGTGTACACATATCATTGTCCGGATCCAAAGGCCCCAAAGTGACAATAATTGGGACAACCGGATGGAATGGCTGTGGTGTGAGGATCACATGTGTTCATGGAGTGTTAATGCTTTTCTCTGGTGCTCTATTAAAAGGAGCACCTTAATTGCCAGTAGTTTCTAGAGGCCCCGCTGCCACGGGCTGGCTGGACAGAAGATGTTGTGCAAGTTCTCATTGCGAGCACGTATGACTATATTTAGAGCACATGCCTAGGATTGTTTAGTACTTGTATGCTTGTTATTATTTATCTGCAATGTCCTAGATCTTGAAGTTATATGTTTAGACTCGTCCATGCAACGCCCGTCCATCCATCCCTATGCCTACCGCACTCGAATCCTACTGCTACCGTTACTGTTACTGTTACTATTGCTATTGTTTCACTGTTGTTGTTACTGTTACTGTTGCTTTGCTGTTGCTACTGATAAACTTCTATGAGCAAGAACTATTTTCAGGTGCAGGTGAACTGACAACTCAGTTGTTAAGGCTTGCAAGTATTCTTTGGCTCCCCTTGTGTCGAATCAATAAATTGGGTAATACTATCCGCGAAGACTGATGCGATCCCCTACACTTGTGGGTCATCAAGGCTTCCCTCTAGCCCTCCCCCTTTTGTGTCCCTTCGACCTCTTTCCAGTCCACAAAGATGAGGGATTAGGACCGGATGTCACTTTTGTGTACGTAAAACTTCATCAGATTTGTCCATCCACCAACAAACTGATAGTCTAGATATGCATGTATGCAAAGGTCTAAAAAACCTGACCGAACACGTTCATGTTATTGGCACGTCCAACCTGGTAGAATTCATGAGTCGCTAATTCAATTTTGCCTCAGATGCATGGTCAAGAAGTGCCATGCACGACCCCCCTCCTTTCTTTCTCTCTCGCCAAACTATTATTGCCAGTTTGATTCATGAGTGTGGGATTGTGATTTTTTACAAAATAATTGAGATATAATTTCAGTTAAAGGTAATTAGCAAATGATGCAGGCTTTAACAACTAGACTTTTGTTTGATCATTGAGAGGACCCAGGAATCACATGGAATGAGCTTGGCTCGTGGGCTACTATACTACTACTTGGCCATTTCTGATACGTTTTGGAGTTCCTCAAATGAATGTCAACTACAGCTACTAGTTCATCATGTTCTAGTTCTATCTTAGATCAAGTTTTCATCTCTGGCTACTGTTCCCGTGACTTTATATTTGCCCACCTGAACCTACTAAGCTTTGGAACTAGTTTCCAAGTTTTGGTTTTGAATTGTACAATAACAACGGATCCATTTATGTGAATCTAACATTCTAACCCTAACCCAATTTATTTTCGGGGTTTGACTTTGCTTGCAGGTTTAGAAGATGAGCATGGACCGGCGAAGGAAGATGAAAAGATTTGGACAGAACTAGTATAGGTTTTCTTTTCTATTGTAAAATGTATTTAGGGTTTTTTATCCTTTCCTATGTAACTGTGAAGGTGTACTTGTCTTGCACATGTTATATGAATGAATAAAGTTCTTAGTTCATTGTTAATTGTTCTTAGAGTTCAAATCCTGATATGTTCATATTTGTGTGTTATATGAATCTGAATTCAAGTTTGACTTAAATCAAACCTCACTTTTGAACTCATTCAAATTCTTTGAATCTTTTGTTTGAACTTGGTTTAAATCCTACTGACAATTTGGTTGTAAAAACCTCACTAGATCCAATTTCAAATCGATATTTTGAAATTTCAAGTTATCCCTAAATTCTATATGCATAGAATGCAAATGTGAAATTCACAAAACTATTTGTTTCCTAATATTATTCCTGGGTTGTTACACGTCGATGGAAATATTGAGACCAAATGCGAGGCCACATGAGATGTACACCGCAAACTCCGACTGTATTACTGTTTTTCAAAATTGTGCAAAGTATACGCAGAAGGTGAAGAAGGGACACATGCATGAGTTACGTTGCTAATCAAACCATAGTGGGTTAAATTTCGTAGTAAGAGATTTTGACTCGGTGTAGACAAAAAAAATACATTTTACAAAGTCAAATCATGCTTGCTTCATTTGTAGTATTGTTAATCAAAAAAAGTATGATGAACAATTAAATAAGTAAGCCTAGCTCACTTGGTGAGGAAATATAACTGATGTATAGGTGAGGCATCCAATAGGTTAAAATCCTCAGGAACACATATTTGGATTCTTATTATTTTTGAAAGTATAATTTTTTGTAGGGGCTTTCCATTCCGCATACCATTCAAAAAACTAAGAACAATTTAAATTCATACACCATTTAGTTATGTGATATATAATCACAATAGTGAGTTAGTACATTTGATTATGATTATGGTGGCATCAATATTGTGTACCATTTATGTTTAAATTTAATGGTTGTTGGTGAAATATATGTCTTAAACAATTAAATAACTTTTTGCTCAAATTTGGGTAAAGAGAGACTAGTAATCATTGCGGGCACACATTGCAACATACAATAGAGATGTGTGCAAACATATTAAAATCATGTGAGCCTATAACGCTTCAAAGATATGATCTGACATAAAAATGGAAATATGGTAACTCAATAGAACATAAGAGATGTGCTTTAAATGAAAAACCTGCAGCCACACAAGTGAACAAGTTGACTAAAACACCCTCCGATTCACGAAGGCCTATCATATAAACACATGCTCATCCACGACATACTCTTAGTTTCAACCTCTGTCGTGAAATAGAGACCATACATACATGTGTGTTCACAAAGTATAGTAGTTGGTGTATGGACGTGTTATTGGGGTTGAAAGGCACCGGGAATTATTTTATGGCTAGAATGGGAAGTGCTGGATGAATATGAGCAATTTGATCCCTTCAGCCTCTTCCACTGGAGACAACATGGCATCTTGTTCATCTCGGTGATCATACGGTGAGCAAGTATCAAGCTTGTTCCCATTGACATAGGAGTACAGGTCGTGTGCACGGAATCCCCTACCGCCCAGACCAGCAAGCTTTTGCGTTGATATCATCATGTCCCATCCGGAGCGACGAGCGTTTAATTAGTTACATTGACGATGTGGTTACCTCTATGCCGGAGCAAAGTCTCTTGGGGACTATGGTCATAACTTTGGTAGCAATGAAAATGGCATTCTAGTAGAAGTGGGGACACGAATACGAGAATTGACATGCATGAGATGAGGAGAAGGTATGTAAAATTTTAGAAGCAAGCTGAAGAAATCGGGCATTGACATGCTTAACTACTTTTTCCAACAATGTTATCGCATATGTAAAAAAAAGTTCTCACCAAGGGGTTGCTTGCGCGAGCACCTCCGAATATATTTTTTGAGTTCTGCATGCATGCCTTGTTTTATTTATCGAGAGCTTTGTTTGCTATAGAAAATTAGGCTCTGATTGAGTATTAATCGATCGATCTCTCTCCGAAATTCCATGGCTAGAATGGAAGAACCCAAATAAGATTTGAGTTGGCTTGAAGAATGGTTGCACTAAAGATGACATGAAAATCGTTTACACCGCTACCACAATCACTACCGGGGACAGACACAAAGACCCATTTTTGGCAAGCCCCATGGCTTCAAGGGTTAAATCCAATCGATGGATGTTGCACCTCTAGTCTTCGCATCCTCAAAAAGGAAAAAATGTTTTGTGAACCAAGCACTCAAAGAAAATGATTGGATTGGAAATGTCAATCTTGATAAGCCGTTCACCTTAGAGCACATCTCTCAATTTGTGGACCTTTGGGTACTTCTTCAAAACGTGCAACTAAATGAGAATACGAGTGATGATATTGATTGGATGCTATCGGAGAATGTGCAATATTTGCCGGCATCGTCTTATAAGCTACAATTCTTTGGTTCCACCAAATCCATCAAGTTCTTTGCTTGGCTTGCAACTCAAAATAGAATTTTGACGGCCGACTGATTGGAGTAAAGAGGGTGGCAAAAATGTGAGCTATGTCCTCTTTGCAAACAAACCACGGATTTCATCTATCACCTCTTTGTCAAATGCCGCTTCACTATTCACCATTGGATCTCATTAAGGATTGGTTGGGGCTTCACACCACGTTGAACCTGTCACTTCGGACGGACCTCTCGACAAAGCATTGGTGGAAAATGATGGCGGAAAAGCGAAAATCTATGGCCTCCTTAGCCATGCTTGTGTCATGGGAAGTTTGGTGTTCCGAGGCAAACAAGCGCCTCCTACGGTGATTATAGATTTAGGGCTAAGAGGTTGGGCAAAATGATGTCGGAAGAGTAAAATCCGTTTGTAATAACCACACTTTATTTTTGTTGTAAAATTTATCTTTAATTAATTGATTGGGGCAACCCCTTTCAAAAGAAAAACTCTGCTACGTCATGCATCATCATGTACCTGACCAACCCAGCACATACGTGGCATGCAGGTAGGCAAATACGTAAAGTAGGACCGATACAGGTAGACGAAGTACAAACATAGAGCTTACATATATATATATATATATAGAGCTCTGGCCTAGCATCTACTGCTCTCTAGCTACATGCATGCAAAGTAGTACTATAAAACACAATTACACATTAATTATCCAGGTACGTACATAGTTACTACGTCGCCTGCAAACTCTGCGTTCAAGTGGGAGCTGCTGCATGTATGCCGGCGTGCGTGGTTTACACTTAGGCTTTGTTCGGTTAATCCCGTTTTCAAGTGGAATGAAGTGGATTGGGGTGGTTTGGAGAGGATTTTGACTTAGATGGGATTAATTCCCCTCCAATCCATGTCAAACCCGTCCAAATTGCTTGAAACCGAACAAGGCCTTACTATGGCTGCCTCTGCGACTCTGCATCGTGCACACGCACATAGGAACTGTGTCTGTGTACGTATTGCTCCGTACGATAGGATATTCAGAGATTGTGTTCCAATCAGGGGCGGAGGCAGGATTTGGACATAGGGGAGGCAAGCCGTAGACGTGTTCAAAAAAAATTCCGTATTCAGGCAAGCTATTGAAAGAAAAATTCCTTGTTTAATCTTCCGCTAATTTCTGAGCCTTAACCAGCATAACTATGGCACATGTATATAAAGTTTATCAGCAAAACTTTGCATACAGATTAGGACCAGTGATCTGTGATCAATTAGCTTCCCTTAATCATATTTGTGCCAATTAGCACGATCAAATTGCTCCTACCCCGCCCCCGCCCTTTCTCCGCCCCTGGTTCCAATGTAAGTGTACCGCGCACTTGGCCTCAAATGTTTGTAAGCGTTGTTTTATTTTCACGAGGTAAACGCCTTATATGCCAAGGGGAAATGACAAGCGGCAAACCGCCGGATACTCTTCAACCTCACATTTTTCGGTAGTGAATATAATAAATAAAACAGTATGCAAGAGGGCACCGCATGTGCTCCAATTGTTGAATCAGGCAGAAACCCAAGCCAATAAATGCAATAAAATCCCTTCACTTCAATAATGCCCAACATATAAACGGGTGCCCCATATATACATAGTAGGTTCCTCTCAAGACTCTTAGTTCCCATCCCTTTACTGCCCATGAATAGAGATCATACGTATGTTGAGAGAGTAGACATCATGTTGTATGTGAGTAAGTTGTGTAGGGTCGGAAGGCAGCAGGAATTATTTAACGGTCAGAAAGTCAACCTATGCGAGCAATTTGAGCATTTCAATATGGTCAATGCATGCCTTTTGGACATTGGATCCGCTATAGTGAGCAAGGTCATGCGAAGGACGTGTCAATCCGATGGCAATGGACTTGGTGTTGCTAGATTTTGTACAATCTTGATCGTCAAGCGGTTAGACCGACACTCGGTCGTCCCGTCCAAAGCGCCAAGCCTTTACATTGCTCGATCTCCTTTCTGTGTGCTTGCCCTTAGTAGTTCCTTGAGGGTATCTTGTATGAAATACTCGCCAAAAGCTCTAATTTGCCGAATGTTATTTCTTCATTGAGTGTTACGCTCGAGATACCACATGTTTGTCGAGTATCATTATTTTGTTGATTGTCTTTGCCGGAACACTCGGCAAACAACTTATATGCCAAGGGGAAATGACACTCGGCAAACTGTCAGATACTTGGCAACCTCACATTTTTTGGGTAGTGAATATAACAAATAAAAAAATAATTCAAGAGAGTACCACATGTGCCTGAATCAAGCAGAAACCCAGGCCAATAAATGCAATAAAATTCCTTCACTTCAATAATGCCCAACATATAAACTGGCGACCCATATATACATAGTAGGTTCCTCTCAACACTCTTAGTTCCAATCCCTTTAGTGCCCATGAATAGAGATCATACGTATGTTGAGAGAGTAGACATCATGTTGTATATGAGTGAGTTGTGTAGGGTTCGAAGGTGACGGTCCATTTCAACATGGTCCATACATGCCTTTTGAAAATCAGATCCTCTATAGTGAGCAAGGTCATGTGAAGGACGTGTCAATCCAATGACAATGGACTCGGTGTTGCTTCGTTTTCTACAATCTCAATCGTCAAACCCTTAGACCGATGTCTGGTTGTCCCGTCCAAAGCGCCAAGCCTTTACATTGATCTATCTCCTTTTTGCGTGCTTGCCCTTAGTAGCTCGGTGCGAGTGTTGTGGTTTTCCCAACAATCAAAACAGTTGCCTCAATCCATATACTTGGTCTTGGTGTAGGGTTTACAACTTCACATACATGAGCTGAGCAGGAGATTCATATGCAGCTCATGTAGACTTAGTACTAGCTTATGTTTTGTGTGTTTTGCAACTATGCCAACCCGTTGGGGCAGCTCCTAGAACTTATCCTTCAAACTTAACCCCTTTCTCCTCGATCGACAAACATGGTGGTTTATGTTGATGATGTAGCCCTAATTTTCCGAATGTTATTTCTTCATCGAGTGTTACACTCGGCATATCACATGTCTGTCGAGTATCATTATTTTGTCGATTGTCGTTATCGGCACACTTGGCAAACTACTTATATGCCAAGGGGAAATGAAACTCGGCAAACTGTCAGATACTCGACAACCTCACATTTTTTGATAGTGAATATAACAAATAAAAAAATAATGCAAGAGGGTACCACATGTGCTTAACTTGATGAATCATGCAAAAATCCAAGCCAATATATGCAACATAATTCATTCACTTCAATAATGCCCAACATAAAAACTGGTGTCCCATATAAACATAGGTTCCTCTCAAGACTCCAGCTGCAATCCCATTATTGCCCATCAATGAGCATATAGAGATGATGGTGTATATGAATGAGTAGCGTAGGGTTGAAAGGCATCGGGAAATAATTAACGGTCAAAAACTTGACCTATATGCGAGCAATTTGATCATTTTAACATGGTCCATGGAAGCTAATAAAAGGACATCTGATCCACTATAGTGAGTAGAATCTTGAGAAGGACGTGTCAATCCGATGACAATGGACTCGGTGTTGCTAGATTTTCTACGATATTGATTGTCAAGCCCTTAGACTGATGCTCGTCTGTCCCTTACAGAGTGCCAAGCCTTACATTGATCTATCTCCTTTTTTCGTGGTCGCCCGGAGTAGCTCGGTGCGGGTGTTATGGTTGTCCCAATCGAGATGCTTGGTGTCAATTAGGGTTTACACCTTCACATATATGAGATGAGAAGGAGATTCATATGCAGCTCATGTAGAGTAGCTTATGTTTTGTGTGTTTTGAAACTGTGCCAACCCATTGGGGACAAGGTCCTAAAAATTATCTGGCAAAATTATAATTTCCCCATTCTCCTTGATCGACAAACATGGTTTATGTTGATGATGTAGGCTTACTTTGAGCACTCCAATGAGTTGTAGCCTCGAGGAAAGACAGACGGAGAAGGCGGCACGCAGAAACACATGCACAGGTCATTTTTAGCAGGGCGCGGCTTAGGCTTATGCTGATGCTTATTTGTAGCCTTGGCGCCACCACTGCCCGGCTAGCCTCCACTGCGAACAAAGCCTAGTAATGTATTAAAAAGATGACAATGGCACCTTTGTAACCGTGGTGCCGTAATAACAGACAGCCAGCGACGGGAAGGCGAAGGCAATGGCACCAAGCTGGACGCAGCTCACGAGCTAAGCTAAAGCAGAGTACTGCTCACATGCACGCAGTGCCACCTCCACTGTGGAGATACATGATGAGATTTCCATCATGGTAACCGAACTACTTCTTTTTTTTCTATGAATGTTAACAATGCAATGGAACATCGGGCTCAAATTTTCAATCTTCGAAACCCCTGCAGCCTCCGCTTCCGTCGCGCCTGATCTTGCACCAGTGGTTCCAGGCAGCTCTTGGTCAATCTAGCAGCTGCCTAGCTCCATGTTCATTCTTATAGAGTCAAATGGTCCTTGGCTTCGGGTTCATACCCGATCACACGTAGGGTACTCGAATGAAGTAGTAATCTATCAAAGGTAATCTATCCAAGGTAATCTCGAAGTCACATATAGATATGAGCGAGTTAACCTTATCATACATGAGCTTGGTGCGGGCTCGAGTCATCGAGCCACTTGGGGGACTTGGTGGTGTAGATGTAGGAACATCCGTAGGACGGGCTGCATCAGGGTCATTGTAATGTTACCGGTTTTTCACTATAAGCTCTCGATGTTGAGGTTAGGCTTAATTCAAGCGAAGGTCTGGCATTTGTCTAACCCTGATCTCGAGGATGTCACAATCATAAACTGATAATACCACAATATAATAGGAGTCTAGGAGAGGAAACGACATGTGCTAGTATTGAAGAAGAACGGAAGCTACACAAGTCAATAAATGCAGTGAAACACCCCACTCCAAAGATTCCCAACATATACAAGCATCCCCTTCCGAAAAATGTTACCATGACTACATCTAGTATTCATGAATAGAGGTCATATATGTTCACGGAGCACAAACCGTGCACATTGTATATGAGTCTGTTTTGTAGGCTTGAAAGACATTAGGAATTACTTGCCAGTTAGGAGACACGTCCATGCGTGTATTTTGAACCCTTCGACCTCTTCTAGATGCGGTACATGGGCATTGTAACCATAAGATTCCGCCATATCATCTGGAACAGGTATCAAACTGATGCCAATAGTTTAGGAAATGTTTTTAGTATCCATGTCACTCTACACCATTGGGACTATCATATTCTTACATCGATGTCATTGTTCCTCATGTCAAGGGTGAAGCATTTGCATAGGTGGTTTTAATCTCCTCTATCTCTCAACTGAGGTGACCTATGGTGAGATTGAGAAAACGGTTTCCCAATAGGGACGGTGGTAGTTCGAGTTGACACACATGACATGAGCATGAGATTCATGAGTATCCTTTTTAGTTTCTATCTTCTATTTACGTATACAAAAATGTGGAGAACACATCATCAAATCAGTTTTTCATAGGTTAAATTTCGTAGTAAAAGGTTTTGACTCGGTGTAGACAAAAAAGTAATACATTTTATAAAGTCAAATCATGATTGCTCCATTTATATATACAAATGGGTTTATTTTTAATTAATAAAAAAGTATCATGAAAAATTAAAGATGTAAGCCTAGCTCACTTGTTTTTTTTTTTGAGATCAAGCTCACTTGGTTAGGGTAATATAATTGACATAGAGCCCAGGCACCAAGCAAATTCTAGGGAGACATAATTGGATTCTTATTATTTTCGAAATATAATTTTTTTGTAGGGGCTTCCTTTAGTGCATCCCATTCAAACACGAAAGAACAATTGAAATTCATATAACATTTAATTATATGATTTATAATCACAATAATGAGTTAGTCCATTTGATTCTGATTATGGTGGCACCAATACCGTGTACACTATTTATGTTTAAATTAAATGGTTGTTGGTGAAATATGTGCCTTAAACAATTAAATAACTTTTTTTTATCAAACTTGGGTAGAAAGTAGTAATCATCGCGGGCACTCAATGCAACATATAGTATATATGTGTGCAAACATACTAAAATATGTGAGTCCATAGCGCTTCAAAGATATGATCCGACATAAAAATGGAAAATCAAGAAGTAATAGAACATACGAGATGTGCTTTAAATCAAAAGCCTCGAACCACACAAGTGAACAAGTTGACTAAAACACCCTCCACTTCGTGAAGGCCTATAATATGAACACATGCCCATCCAAGATGTACTCTTAGTTCCAACCTCGTGTTGTGAAATAGCGACAATACATACACGTGTGTTCGGTTGGTGTATGGACGTATTATTGGGGTTGAAAGGCACCGGGAATTGTTTTCTGGCTAGAATGAGGAGCAGTCGATGAATTTAAGCAATTTGGTCCCCTTCAGCCTCTTCCACAGGAGACAATTTGGCATCTTGTTCATCTAGTGATCATACGGTGAACAAGTATCAATCTCGTTCCCATTGACATGGGAGTACTAGTAGTGTTTTCGGAATCCCTCACCGGCCAGACCAGGAAGCGTGCGATGATATCATCCTGTCCGCTCGGGAGCGCCGAGCATTTACTTAGTTACATTGACGACGTGGTTACCTCTACGCCGGAGCAAAGTCGCTTGGTACTGGACTGTGGTAGCAATGAAAATGGCATCCGAGTAGAAGAGGGGACGCGAATACGAGAATTGACATGCATGAGCTGAGGAGGAGGTCCTCTTCTTGGTATGTGACATTTTAGAAGGAAGCTGAAGAAATCCACTACATGAAAAGCCCGCTACGGCGATGGCCAAATGTCGGTATCCTCGGCGTAGGGTCCTCCCAGCCCAGGCCAGCCCTCGGCACAGGAATGTCGTCGGCGTAGCCTAGCTGGGCCGAGGGCGGTCCTCGGCGTAGCTACACGGCCCTCGGCGTAGTTAACATGCGCAGGACAGCGTTTTGGTTACGCCGACGGCATTGCCCTCGGCATAGGTTTCACAGCTATGTTGACGGCAATACCCTTAGCATAGTTATTTTTTATTTTACCACATTAATTTTAGCAAAACATTATAACTGAATCATTCTATTTCACAAAAATATAAATAATATATCGAAATTTGTAGAAAAATAAGAGCTATCTATCTACACTCAAATATTACACATTTATGTATAAAAATTAAGTAAAATTTAAAAAATTACATATAGTATAAAATGGGCATAACAAATTCAAAAACGATTTAAACAATATGAAACCTTCACGTGGTGCACCGCAGCACGACTGCACGAGGCGGTCTAGGAACAGGCGACCGCCGCGGCCGCACCCAACACCCTGCCCCGCGCCCAGCACCCCGCTCAGAGGGAAGAAGCCCACATCGCCACCGCCACCAGAAACACGGCCACACGAAGAAAACCACCGGATAGAAAGACCAGACGGTCAGTGCGACCCCAAAACAACCCCTCCGCCCACAAAACCGCTCCACATAGAACACATAACCCACCCCAACGCGCTACACAACCGCCCCGCACGAACAGGCCCACAGCAAATGACGGTGCGCAAAATGGTGGAATCGACCATAGAGCTGCAAAACCAGGGAGCTTAGAGCTCCTTAGGATATGCCCATATTAGGCATCTTAACAATAATCTTGTCAAAGGGACATTCTATATTTTCGAACAAAATTCATTTTTTATTTTCTTAGTGCCAAAACTGTCATAGAAATTGTTTTTTGAGTATTAACTACCAAGAATATGGTGCAAAATAGCACCTGTCCATTATTCACTCAAACCATACCACATTATATGTACATTTTCCAACTTTTATGAATTTTCAAACTTTCTAGCTACCTTTTCCCATTTAAATAACTTTCTACTAATACTTTAGAAAGTAGGTCAAATTTGAACTACACATGCGTGATAGTTTTCTCTAATAATTTTCAAATATCTTTTTTTAGATACACAAGTAGTCAGTTCACGAGATATCTAGTGAAAGAATCCCTTGGTAGGAATGGTTCGCTGATAATTTTGATCACGACACATCATATGGAAAGCTGGAGTTACTCACCGAAACGACCGGTTCGCTCTCTCCGCTCCCGCGAGCGGAGGGACGAACCCTAAATCGCCGCCGTCGCTCCCTCTCCCCACCTCCCCCCTCCCCCTCGCCGCTGCCGGAGTGTGTCTCCGGGTGAAGCCCCGGGGCGGCGGCAGCGGGGCCTCCTCTCCCTCTTCGACGGTGGCGGCGCGAGCTGCTGCGGTCGACGTGGGTGCGATGTTGGTTAGGGGTGTGGTGGCTCGGCGTGTGGGCGGCTGCGGCGGTCCTTGTCGGTGGCGGCAGTACGCGGTGCGAGCTGGTGCTCGCCTGGTAGGGGGAGCTCGGGCCGATCTGGTGCGGGGCACTCGCGGCCACTCCACTGTTGGTGGCCGGCGACTTCAAGCGGAGGCCTGGTGGGGCTGGGCAGCATATCCCTTGAGCAGGTTTGATCGGGAAGGAGCAGGGGATCCGGGCCCCTTTGAGTCCAAACCCCTTCCCCAGATCCAAAGGTGCCGGCGACCATGGGAGCCACCGGTCGTCGATCTGGAAAAGGAGCCTGCTACATCATCTTTCCTGTCTTCGGAGACCTCGTGGCGGTGAGTCCTGACGTTTTCTTCCGCTCTCCGGTGAGCTCGGCTTGGTTTTCAGGGCGGCGGCCCTGGTTGGTGGAGGGCCTTTTGGTTGGCGGGCGTGCCAGGGGCTCTGGTGCTGGCCGGTTCCCACGGTCGTATGGACGACGTGGTGCCGGCGAGTCGCGTGACGTGGTTTGTGCTCCGGGTGAAAACCCATTATCGTCGGTTCGGGCGGTAGCGGCGCCTCGGCGTCATGCTCTTCTTGAATATGCCGCCTGGGAGTTCTAGTAGACGGTGATTTTTCCTTGAGAACCTTTGCCACTCTGGGCCATGGTAGCGATGTTCGCAGAATCCGTTCCCTTCCTGAAGTCTTTGTGTGGTGAATCTCCTTCCCTCTGCTTTCTCCGGGTGAAAATCCAAGACCCTCGGATCGGACGGTGGCGGCACTCCGGTGTCATGCTCTTCTTGAAGACATCGTTTGGGAGCTCACTTATCTCGGGTCTCCGATGGTCTTGTGGAGGAGGTTCTCTCTGTTTGGCATCCTTCGGCAAGGCTTGCCCCTTACCCTTCCCTGGTTGTGCTACCTTCATGCTGCTTTTCGTTCTGTGGGTATCGTGGGTCGGTCCCCGGTGGTGGTCGGCTTCCGGTGGCGTTCCTGCGGTGGAGGGGTGCTGTCGACGGCCCGTGTGTTTGTTTGCTCGCTCTTGGGGGAGCTCCGGCCCGACACTGTTGTTTTCCAGCTCTGCTCCGAGTCTTCGTAGTCTCTGTATGACCGAGCCTGTTGTTCGCATTTCCGGTGGTAGCCTCTTTGGTAGTGCGCGTGGGTGTGTGGTTTGTTTTGTAAGCTAGGTTCAGCACTTTGTATCCTTTTGCCATTGTTGGCTTTGTTAATTCAAAGCTGGACACATGAGTTCCTTTTATCTAAAAAAACAATTTCGACCACAATTCAGAACTATAAAATAATTTAGAAAGAAAAAAATGTAAAACTTCTGCAACTGGCACTTTTACGTGTAATATCTTCAAGGAAAAAAATGATAAATATGCATTTTGACCACTCTGGTAAAAAAAGCCCTTCACAAAACAGACTATCACATATGAACATCCATGTCTTTCAAGATAAATGATCATGTTTGTTGCTATATGAATGGCATAGGTTTTGATAATATGGCTGTATTTGGTACAAAGCTGCATATTGGCATGCCAAACTATGTTGCCAAATGGAATTTACTTTTTTTGTATTCTAAGTGCTCAAAATGGATTTTTGGGGGAATCTCCTACCAAGAATATGCTGCAAAATGGCACCACTTCAATTTTCACTCAAACTAGACCAGATTATATTTACTGATTCCTAAATTTTATGATTTCCATAGATACTTTTCGCCATTTAGAAAAAGTAATGCATGTGTGTGCTGTTTTCTCTAATAATTTCCAAAAATCATTCTTACGTACACAAGTGGTCATTGCATGGAAAATCAGGTGATAGTTTTGCAAGATTCGGTCATTTGGTACGAATGGTCACATCAACAATTTTGGCCACATTTTGTACGAAAATGGGGTTGCTCATAGTGCAAAAATGAGCTATAGATTCACAAAAACACCATATCTAGATATTTATTTTTATTTTTAGCTCCCTCCAGAAAAAAAACTTAAACGAAACATGTGCATTTTATTGATTTTAATTATTTGCGAGTATTTCATAAAAAGACTCGGCAAAGACTTATTTTACCAAGTATCTTGTAGGTAACACTCGATAAAGGCCTTGATTTGCCAAGTGTTACACTCGTGATACCATCTGTTTTGCAGAGTGTCTTTGCCGGCAAACAACTTATATGCCAAGGTAAAATGACACTCGGTGTTTTTTAGTAGTGAATAGTATAAATTAAGGGGAAATCCATTTGTAGACCGATCGGTGGGTTGATAAATTCGGCGGACTAACTTTTGCCGTTTAATTAGAGTAGAATGGATCGTGAGTCAGCTAAAAATCCAATCGAAAATTTAAAATGTTTTTTAGATCAAACCATTCGTCTGATTTAGGATCCGTTTTCACCGTTGAGCTAGTCGCGCCGAGATTTTCGAAAGTAGATCTCATGTTGATATGTTTAAATAAAAAAAATTCGGACCAAAAGTTATCCACCCTTAACATGTGAGTTATCCATATATAATATGTAAGTTATCTACCCAATAATATATAAGTTATCCATCGAATAGCATGTTGGTTAGAGACGTTCTCCATACGTGTTGAGTAAATTTAATTGGAATACACTAACCTAGTTGTTAGGATACGAGACTTTATTGCCATCAATGCGTTAACATCAACGAGCGATGAAGAATCGGTATCTAAAATCTTTCGAGTCTTTGTCACCCGTACGCCATGGTAGCGACGACGAATGACGAAGTCTAGCCTCTATACTACTGATTGCTCGTCATGTTGTTCACTACGACTTAGTGTGATGGGTGGTTGGGTTATAAGACCTCGTTTATTTATATCTTATGCAAAAAACATATATTTAGTTATTTAAAAAAATTATGTTTGATGTTTGATTCGGTAGCCTTTCGAGGTTGAGTAGTCCGTGCGCTGCGAGAACAGCGATGGACGACGAGGCCGAGCCGATAGGATGACTTTTTATATTCTATCAGTGAATAAATTTTTATAGTGATTGATAACTTACATGTTATTTGGATGGATAACTTACATACTAAAGCATGGATAACTCTCGCGTTAATGATGGATAACCGGTGCTAAATAGAAAAGGTTATCCATCCCTAATACATGATCTGTGGATAATTTTAGAGTGATGGATAACTTATATGTTATTGGGTGGATAACATACATGTTGAAATCCGGAGAACTCATATGTCATGGGTGGATAACTTTTGGTCAAAAAAAGTTGCCAGAACATACCAATATGGGATTTAGTTTCGAAGATCTCGTCACGACTAGGCTAATGGTGAAAACGGATTTTAATTCGGATAAACTATTTGACCTAGAAAATATTTTAAATTTTCGTATTTGAATTGAGCTGGCTAATTAAAAAAGTTGTCATTTAATGTTTAGAAAGATAGTGTATATGCAATAGATGGACCAGTTCCTATCCAAATGTCCCGCCAAGTTTTAAAACTTTTAGACCGGTCGGTACGTCAAAAAGTCCAAAATTAAAAAGAATACAAGAGAGTACTACATGTGCTTGACCCGGTGAATCATGCGGAAATCCAAGCCAATAAATGCCATATAATGCCTCTACTTCAATAATGCCCAACATATAAACTGGCGCCTCATATAAACATAGGGAAGCACTAGGGATCGGACGCCGATTGCTAGCTTTCCATCGGACTAGTCTAGGGACGCAGGATCTTTTTGTCTAAACCGTGTGATTATGTACCACTAAATCATGTGCATGTGTCGCTAATTTAATTCCTATAACTACTCCCTTAAATCATGGCCAATCTAATTACTAGCGCTAATTAAGTGGAATTTGTTACTAGTAGTTATGGAAACTAATAGTGATGGAAATTCGGATCCCACGCTTCCTTTAGGAATCACATTGTGTTTCCATTTTGTTTGAATATTGCTTCCATATGAAGAAAAGATATCTCCAGTTGCGACTAAATTTCGATTTCTATTGGAAGTATTTCTGCTTCAAGATTTCTTCCAAGACAACAAGTGATTGCTTCCATCTAGTATTATTTCTAATTGGAGTGAAAAAAAATCATGTATGACTAAATTTTAATTTCCACCAATTTTTTTCTTCTTTTGGATAACGAGATTGCTTCCAAGATAACTAGAGATTGTTTCCATCTACTCCCTCAGTCCAAAAATAAGTGAATTGGATTTGTCTAAATTCACATGTATCTGGACTAACTAAATGTATAGATACATCCGAATCTAAAAAATCCAAGTCACTTATTTCCGGATGGGGAGAGTATTATTATTTCCAGCTGTGAAAAGATATATTTTTCGAATGAACAAATAATTGTTTTGGTATGGCATTAGTTTGCTTCTAATCGAAACACATGTGTCTTTGCTTCCAATATATTGACAACTATTTCTTTCCATCAATTGCTTGTAAAAAAAGCATATGCTTCCATCGAGTCAATAGACATTTTTATCATCATTCCTTCAGAAATAATAATTGAATTTGCATCTAAAGGAAACAGTATTTGCTTCCACTAATATCAAATTTGCTTCGATATACAAAAAATGGAACGTTGGAAAGTCGAGCTGCATGCCCCTCAGACTATAGAAGCATGCCCCCTAGGATGACACATGCTTGAACATGGTACCGATGTGTAGAAAAATATTTCTAGGAAGGAGCGTCGACAATATCAGAGCAACGTCCACGAATAGTATTGATGAAGAACAGTTGGGGATCACTAACCTGCAACCATCTTGAATTCTTTAAAAAAGAAATGATACATAAAAAGACATATGAAACATGAATTCTTTAAAATCAAACCTATGTTCCTATCACAACATATATGAGATTTAGGAAGCATGGATTTTCGAAAGCAAAATTGTGTAGTATCACAACATATATGTTACTAATTGGAAGCATGGATTTTTGGAAGAAAGATTTCGTCATTGTCATAATAACATAACAAAAAAATTGGAAACCAAAAGGCATGCTTCCACATAGATTGGGCGTGGAATTTTTTTATATAGAAAATTAATACTCCCTCCGTCCTAAAATAGATGTCTCAGATTTCTCAAAATTTAGATGAATCTATATACTAAATAGTGTCTAGATTCATTCAAATTTTGATAAATCTAAGACATCTATTTTAGGACGAAGGGAGTATATAAAACCGTAATTTAGCCTGATCAACAATCTATGATGAGAAGCATGCTCAAAACAAAAGCAACCACGGGCTCTATGAACCCGCATGTGCACACAAAATTGTTGTGCTGCAACCTGCATCCACTAGTTCTATGAACTTACGATATTATAGAGGAATATATGGATCTAATCTTAAAAAATGTAGAAAATATGGACAAATTGAAACCTCGGTCAGTTGCAAATACCTACAACCAGATCATGTAGTCCTTGAATGGATGGAGGGGCTGGCAGGGACAACTTGAAGCAGACTCAGGTCGGCTGCTTCAGCCAACTAGGCGAAGCCGCCACCGATCTGAGGATGCTGCCCGATGGCGCTTAGGGATGCGTGAAGATGGTTGCCACAGGCAAGGAGGCGGCTTAGTTATCGCCGGCGAATAGAAGTATGTGGCGCAGCAGAGAAAACTAATGCGTGTTGGGGAGAGGAGAATTGTGCGGCGGCGGTCAGCAGATGGTATGGCAGGGGCATGATTAGTGGAGGCGTACAAATTACCGGCCATAATTGTGGGAAAAGTGCATGCAGAAAAAATTGAAATCTAGGCCTATTCGCTGCAGCAATTTATTTCCTGTCGGACCACGATACATAGTATTTACCATAAACATAGCAGGTTCCTCTCAGGACTCATAGTTCCAATACCTAGAGTGCCCATGAATAGAGATCGTACGCATGTTGAGAGAGTAGACATCACGTGGTATATGAGTGAGTTGTGTAGGGTTGGAAGGCAGCGGGAACTATTTAACGGTCAGAAAGTGAACCTATGCGAGAAATTTGATCATTTCAACATGCTACATGGAAGCCTAAAGGACATCTAGGGTTTACGATTTGACGTGCATGAGCAGATGAGCTGTGCAGGAGGTTCATGTGCGGCTTACGTGGTTTTAACAATAGCTTATATCTTGTGTCCTTGACCGACAAACTTGGTTTATGTTTGGGATGCAGCCCAGTTTGAGCACTGCAGTGAGTTGTCGCCTCGAGGACTGACAAACAAGGAGGCACAGTTTATTATAATCAGGGCGGCTCACGCTTATGCTGATGCTTTGCAGCCTTGGCGCTGCCACTGGCACGGCTAGCCTGCATTGCGAACAAAGCCTAGCTAGTTGTGAGTACTCGGCTACAAACACACACAACCAAACTAAATACTATGAACACCAAAATCCCCACCCTGTCTCCTCAAACAAACATATATATCATCAATGAATCGAATCTGTCGCCTGATCTTGCACAAGTTTTCTTCTTGAGAACTGTCACGTGTTGCCTTCATTTTTACGAGACATCTTGCAGTTGAAGGTTTCAGGTTTCACTGCGTCAACTCGAATATCCATCTAAGCTGGACCAGGATGTGCTGAATGCTCTCCCCCCTCCCAATCTAAGCTGCGTCAACTGGAATATCCATCTAATTAAGCCGCCGTGTGCAGGCTCCTTACCTTACCTGTGCAAGATCATGTGTCTCATCAATCACAACAGCTCATACAACCATTGTTTCCTCTTCTCGCTCTACATTCTACAAGTACCGTACACAGAATCGTGTGAATCCAATGCGGATTTTTTTTTTTTGAATTCTATGTGTATACAAGGATGGATGAAGGTAATGGAGGTACAGCGCAGTCCACAATGGATAATACAGGTGCAGGTTTGATACACTCTCTCCTAAGTCATCACATACCTCTGTGGCGTTACTTATTATGGACTTATGGTACGTATGTTATGTAGCGTACAAGCATCATCAGGATGGATGGGCGGATTGATTGAACCCATCGTAGAATTCAATCCACGTGATGGGTGGATTCCTCTCTTCTAGTCTCCCATATATAGAAAAGAAAAGAGGGCCGCCGCATATAGAAAGTCACCACCCATATATCCAGCATATATAGCAATTATTATTTTGATTTTTTTCAGAAAAAAAAAAGACTGCAACAGATAGAAAGTCATAACCTATGTTGGAGAATGCTGCAAACAAATTGAGGTGCCATATTTTAGTTGCTGAGAGCATCTTCACTTGTATCCTTTTTCAATGCCTCCGCCAGGAAAAAAAAGTAGAAGATTGAAAACCCGCAGCAGCACCGGAGCGAGAGCAGTGTGCTCGTTTTTGAAAATATCAAATCCGTATTTTGGTAGTCACAAAATCAATGAAAACTATAGAAGTAGGTATACAGTGTCACTGTTGGCGCTACATTTTTCTGTCGCTTCAGAAAAGAGATAAAACTCGTGAAAACAATAAGCGTCTTTTACACCTACAAACATCCACAATTTTGATTTTTCTCTGTAGCTTAAAATACAACCGCCATTTTACCAAAACTTTGCAGAAATATGCAGAGCACATATTAGTATTCATATAAAAATGCATTTTTTATTCCAAAATACTCATTTCAATTTTTCATGTGCAGCAAATCCTCGTTTCAAGAGCTAGTGTCAGAATATTAGTGCCCATTACTAGATACACCATGTGAATGAATGCAGAGGTAGCAATACATATGCATGGTGATGATCGCACCCCAGCCAGAATTGGGAAACGATAGGAAAGGGTTTGGTAGTTTTGACTAACTTAGCCAGGTTTGTTTGTGTGAAAAAACTTCTCTCGTTTGTTAATTACGACCTGTTACTCCCAGAGGCATAGCCATTGCATAAGAATTCTATTTTTCCTTAACCGTGAAGACAATGCCAAAAACGAGAGTAAAATCTACACTACATGTAAAATGATACTACATCCGATAACAATGATAATATACTGGTCATAATTAATTGACCCATATGATGCATCCTATAACAATGCTCTGTGCCAAATAAAACTATACCAGCAGTAGGATGTGGGATAGTGATAACATTTTTTTAGTGCATCTCTAACGTGCCGATTACTGATACAGAACAGGATTTCGCACACTGTGGAAATGACACTTCACAACGATGAATCGAACCGTCACTACCTGTGAATGGGCAATGCGCGTCCACCTCGCACACGGTTTTAACCTTGTAACCATGTGCGAAGGGCAGATATTTTCCAAAAGATTTCGTTATGGTAATCGTTTGCGATAGCCAGGGCCTTCACACATGTTTTTTTTTTGTTGTGCTCAACGGATTTGAATGGGGTAGCCAGGGCCTTCACACATGTCTGAAATCATTTTAAATTCGGATAAACAGTTTGATCTAGAAAATATTTTAAATTTTCGTATTTGAATTGAGCTGGCTAATTAAAAAAGTTGTTGTTTAGTGTTTAGAAAGATAGTGTGCATGCAATAGATGGACCAGTTCCTATCCAAATGTCCCGCCAAGTTTTAAAACTTTTAGACCGGTCGAGTACGTAGCAAAGTCCAAAATTAAAAAGAATACAAGAGAGTACTACATGTGCTTGACCCGGTGAATCATGCGGAAATCCAAGCCAATAAATGCAATATAATGCCTCTACTTCAATAATGCCCAACATATAAACATAGCAGGTTCCTCTCAGGACTCATAGTTCCAATACCTAGAGTGCCCATGAATAGAGATCGTACGCATGTTGAGAGAGTAGACATCATGTGGTATATGAGTGAGTTGTGTAGGGTTGGAAGGCAGCGGGAACTATTGGAATGGATTGGTTGGAACAACATAGACCTATGCTGGTTGATTGGGCTCAGAAGTGGATGAATGTTCCTCATTTAGGAGGACGCGCTACCTTGATTGGTGTTGTTCATGGTTCTGAACCTCATGCTAATCCTGTTTGGCTTCAAGATATTGTTGATTCTTATCAGGTTGACACTAAGGCTCAGAATCTGTTGCAGAGATTAGTTGTTTCTCCTGATCATGTTGATGGTTCTTACTCCCTTGCCCAAGTTTTAATTCGAGTGAATGGAAAAAATTGGATTGGCAACCAGCCTTCATTGCATCACAGGATAGTGGCAGCATTTCACACTAGTCCCATTGGTGGTCATTCTGGCTTTCCGATTACATACAATCGCATCAGGTCCTTGTTTCGTTGGGTGGGTATGCGACTTTTGATCAAGGTTTTTGTCCAAACTTGCATCATTTGTCAGCAAGCTAAAGCAGAGAGGGTCCCATATCCTGGGTTACTCCAACCGTTGCCTGTGCCCAACGGTGCCTGGCAAACTGTGACGATGGATTTCATTGAAGGCTTGCCTAATTTTGGCTCTTATAATTCGATCACTGTATTTGTTGATCCTTTCACCAAATATGCTCATTTTGTACCTCTGCGGCATCCTTTTAATGCGCCACAAATTGCTGAAGTTTTCTTGGACACAGTGTATAAGCTGTATAGTTGTTATCGCCATATTTTGGCCAAAGAAGGAGATGGGCCGTGATCAAGATGGGCTTGGAAGATGTGTATATTCAACGTGTTGTTGGATCGGCCTAGTGCGTGGATTTGGGCTAAATTGCCCGTGTATCTTGTATCCTAGTAGGTCTCGTGTTAGTTTAGGTTCCGTTTCAGTTTAGGTAAAGATAGAGTTGTAGAGTTATTCCAAAAGTAGAGAGTCTCCGGACTATAAATATGTACCTAAGGTTATTGAGAAAAGGAGGACAATCACGTTCACAACAAACACAATCTCGGCGCATCGCCACCCCTTGTTTCTAGGGTTTCTTTCGGGTAAGTGTCATGCTGCCTAGATCGCATCTTGCGATCTAGGCAGTATCTTTACTTATGCGTTAATTGGTGTTACTCGTACTGAAGCCTTTTTGATGGCGAGTAACACTACTATCGTAGATTTGTTGAGGCTAGCATCAGTGCTTTTCCGTTATAATCGTTTATGCTACCTCTAAGTTACCTCGCTACCTTTGCACCTCTTCCCAAGTGCAAGGGTAGCATCTTGCTTGATCCTTATTTAGTTGATTCGATCTGTTATGGTTGTGCCTTGCTCGCCAAGGTTTAGTTTAATATCTACGTAATCAGGCCTTACAAACGGGTTGAACGATCCAGTAGTACGTAAGGACGTGGCTTATTCGTTCTAGAGAAGTTGTTCCGGTAATTGACTTTACGTTGGTTATTAGGCCTCCTCTAGGGTTAATATTCTTCATCTTTTGTACATACCAGGCTCAATTACGTGTAGGACGTTCTAGTTACGTGGTGAAAACATTAAACTGTCGTAGATCGATTTAACTTGTAGTGATCAAGCAAAACCCCATGTTATCATAACAATCTAATGTAGAACCATGGGATAATCGGCTCTAGGAGCCGATTCACAGGGAAACCTGGGAGCCGATCACGGCTCGAATTTTACGTATACTTGTTTATCATGCAGGAAATCAATCGGAGCAATCTTTCACCTTCCTGACCAGGTATAGGTCAGGTGGCACGCCCTCGAACCAAGCCAGGACGTGTGCCGGAGTTTTGCGGGCCGTTGCCCGAGGGACCAGGGCCCACCAGCAGTTCTGGGAGCCTCCCGGCTCTTCGTGTTGCTCGTCGCTGCTCGCCGGTGAGTTTTGACAGGCAACACATTCTGGCACGCCCGGTGGGACATTCAACAACATCTGCATCAACACCCGACGCTGCGATGGAGAACAGACCAGTCACTTACGACGATCTACCTGACGAGCACAAGGCCAAGTATGACGAGGTCAAAGCTCTCTTCGAAGAAGACCTCATCGGCTCTTTTGAGAGGACCCGTAAGCATGGCATCAAGTGGAGGGGGTTCTCCCCCGAGGGTGCTCTTGATGAGGTGGATCTGTCTGTTCCTTCGGAGGAGCGCACCAGAGCTCTACGACAGGAAGTCAACTACATGGTGGCTCATTCTCTGCACCGCCACTCGGAGAGCTTGGTGAACGCTTTCGAACGGGTCGCGGTTCGCGTAGTTCAGGAGATCATGAAACATCAGTATTCTCCGACAGGGCCTACTCTGGGGACTCACCAGGGAGAAAGACCGCTCCAGACCAGGCCACAGCTGCCATTCACACTTGCAGCTCCGGAGCCGCCAGGAGCAGCGGCTTATGTCGTCTACAAGGCTGGAGGCGACCCAGGCGATTGCCAATTCCTGTTTGAGCCACCTAAGGAAATCCCACACGGGTATATATGCGCCTACGTGCGGATGCAATAACGACACGCACCAAACAGATTGCAACCGCAGGAGTTTACTGCGGCAGAGTTCTGGGCAGGATCTGCAGGGCGGCGTGTCGAGCAGCGATGTCCGGGATGGATGACAACAAAGCGTGGCTAGCCAAGTATGCCATCGAACAAGTCATGAGAATCTAGCCCCTACAGCTCAAACAGTGGAGCAAATCGGTACCATCTGAGGGACCAGTTAAACCGTCAAGAGAAGGACAATCGGCTATTCAAAGCCGTACTACCCAACGAAGTTTGATCTGATTCCGCCACCCAAATATAAGCTCCCCGAGTTCTCAAGGTTCATTGGTCGGAAGGGTCAAGCTCGATCGAGCACATAAGCCGATACCGCAGCGTTTAGGCATGATTTGACATCGGATCGGCGCGTAAGATTTTTGCGCAATCTCGACAGACCAGCCTTTGGGTGGTACACCTCGCCGCCACCGATTCAATTCGCACGGAAGCAACTGGAAGAGCGTTCCACATCCGGTACCATTCGAGGCTCTCGAGGCTGGCATTGCGACTGGCGCAAGTGCGAAGCGGAGAAATCAGAGCGAATACATCCAGCGCTTCAGGACCGTCAAGAACCGATGTTACTCAGATCGTTTAACTGAGAAGGATGCAGTCGAGCTGGCAGAGTTGGGTCTCTTAGCACCCATCAAGGATCTGGCTTTCCAAGTGGAGTACAACTCATTGGCACACATGGCCCAGAAACTGACGATGTATGAACAGCGCCACCCTGAGTTGTACCAAGACAAATTCAAACGTCCGATAGGCCTGGTCGATGCAGAAGAAGATGATCCTACACAAGACCAGGAAGTGGCCGTGGCGAATGGGCTCGAGGCGATCTGTATCCCGCAAATGGGTGAAACAAAGAAGGGCCTGCAAAGGGTTCGACTTGATGTGAGCAAAGCCGAGCAGATATTCGATTCTTGCTAAAAGAGAAGCGGTGAGGTTACGAAGGCCACAAAATCCCTACGGCTCAGAAATGAACGGAGACCATCTGCAAGTGGCATCATTCGTTCACCCACACCACCAATGAGTGCAAAGAGTTTACGCCAAATCCAAATGGCGATAGAACAAGGCCGTCGATCCTTGGGCGTTCGCCATGAAAGTGGACACAAACCCATTTCCGGCGTCAACATGGTAGAACTTCAGTCGCGAGGCGCCACCGGATTTCTCGTCGGCGTTAATATGGCAGGTCTGGTACCACCATGACACGCATAAGCGTGAAGGTGGTCGCTCTCGGGGCAAAGAAAGAGGAGGCTAGTCCACGCGACCGCCCATCCACAATGACAAAGGACTTAACAGAGGAACAAGTGAGGAGAGTGCGATATCAGAAGCCACATTCCACGCATCTCCTTAACAAGTATGAGCGTCAGTATGACCAACGTCGCCGGCGCAATGGAGACGACGAAAGATATGAGCACCCTGTTAGGGGACCGTCTAAAGAAAAGGAAGGCGCAGACAAGCATTGGGATTGTCCTTTCTTCAAGTATTGCTGGGACACGGGAATGAGCCGATTGCCCAAAGTCGACAACTGCCCGGAATGCGGTCCGCAGAAGGAGGACACGATGCCAGTGTCAGGGTTCAAACGTCTAGGGCCTCTTCCACCCCAGAGCCGTTACAGGGAGTCCGCTCGAGCAGAAGACCTCGAGAAGTCAAAGGATGACAAAGACGAAGACAGGTATCACCGTCCAAGGTGGTGTCCCGACGGACTCAGACACACCCAAAAGCGTAGAGTGCAGCGGCTGCGTAACTTGGAGGAAGTCAAGCGCGATATCCACGCTTTAAAGAAAGCACGGCCTGATCTGGCCGTCAAAGTGAGGCAGACTTTGGAAACGGAAGATCGCCCGGGAAGGAAGGAGTGGCGCCCCAAACCGGTAAAAGCCGATGCAAAGACATCGGCTGGCACAAATATGGTGTTCATACTTCCGTCAGAATTCTGCGCACCAAGAACCAATGAGCTACCGGTGGCACAGTTCGACTGCGGTCCACAACCGGTTATCTTTGAGAAGCCACGTGAGAAGGGTTACAAACATCTGAAAGCCCTGTACCTACGGGGTTACATCAATGGGCAACCTGTCAGCAAGATGTTGGTGGACACCGGAGCGGCAGTCAATATCATGCCATACTCCATGCTACTCGTATCACCCCGGGGGGCAACATTCTATTTCTCCATCAGGTTATCTGCCCCTCGCACCAACAACTTCGCTGAGTATGAGGCGATACGCAAGGGAATGGAGTTACTCATCGAAGCTGGAGCAGAAGCAGTGGAGATTTTTGGGGACTCCAAGTTGGTGGTTTCCCAGCTCACGGAGGACTACAAGTGCGAGAGCGAGTCCCTCTTCCCATTATGGCTGCACTACCGCGAGCTGATGGCGCAATTTCGGTACATAAACTTCACTTGGATCCCACGATCGCAGAATACCGAGGCGAACGATCTTGCGCAGATGGCTTCAGGCTACAAGGACATTGCAGAAGGAGCCGATGTTCGTGTACGCCTCGGAAGCAGACGATCGAGAGCCGATATCTTCAATTACTTGAAGGATTCGCTCGGGGCACCTAAACGGATAAGATACAAGGCCATGAAGTACGCGTGCTCATTGGGGATGACATGTTTTACAGGACTGGAAGGGCTATTGCTCAAATGCTGGGACACCGAGGCCAATCGGCTCCTACACGAGGTACACGAAGGCGCTGGAACTCACCAATCAGCTCATAAGATGAAATGGTTGATCGCGATCGGGTTTTATTGGCCCACCATGCTTGAGGACTGTTTCAAGTACTACAAAGGGTGTCAAGCATGCCAGAAATTTGGGAAAATTCAGATGGTACCACCGACAATGAACCCCATCATCAAGCCTTGGCCATTCCGAGGTTGGGGCATGGACATGATCGGCAAAATCAATCCTCCATCAAGCAAAGGCCACATGTGGATTTTGGCCATCACCGACTACTTCACTAAATGGGTGGAGGCTGTCCCGATGAAGTCGATGAAACTCAAGGATGTTATCAATTTTGTGAAAGAACATGTCATCCATAGATTCGGGATTCCCCAAACTATCACGACCGATGGAGGTTCGGTCTTCATTTCTCACGAGTTTAGAAAGTTCTGTGAGGACACGGGGATCAAGCTGATTAGATCATCTCCATACTATGCTCAAGCAAATGGGCAAGCTGAAGCATCCAACCAGAGCCTCATCAAACTGATCAAGAGAAAAGTCGATGAGCACCCTAGGCGTTGGCACGAGGTTTTGTCAGAGGCGTTATGGGCTTATGCCATGGAGCAATAAAAACCTCGCCATACCATCTAGTATATGGACAAGAAGCCGTACTACCCTGGGAAATTACGGCTGGATCGAGACGCGTCACTTTTCAGGACGATCTAACAACCGAAGAATACGCAGCCCTGATGAGTGACAGTGTGGAGGATTTAACCGAGCTCAGGCTATGGTCACTGGAGAAAATCAAAGAGAACAAGGCCAAGGTAGCTCGTGCATATAACAAGAAAGTGAGGCCAAAGGAGTTCCACGTTGGTGATCTAGTATGGGAAGCTGTGTTGCCATTGGAGACTAAGGATGCAGCATATGGTAAATGGTCTCCAAATTGGCACGGGCCGTACAGGGTCGATCAAGTTTTAAGAGGAAACGCATACATGCTCGAGCAGCTGGATGGCGTAAAATTCCCAGTGGCGGTCAACGGCCAACATCTCAAGAAATATTTCCCAAGCATGTGGGATGATGGACAGTAAAATGTGGAGGCCGATACATGGAATCGGCCGAACAAAAAAAAAAGCAAAATGTATAGCCGATGCACGGTCATCGACTTTAGAGGTTCACACATGTTACAAACAGATGCCAGTTTACACATACGAGCTACTGAAGAAATGCCTCGAAGGCGTGGAGGGCGTCAGCACGGAAACGATCCACCTCGGCGATCTCGGCTTCGTCATCTTCATCCTTACCCATCACTAGCTGCTTGCTCAGGGCACGTATGTCTGCCAGATCGGTCTTCAGTTGAGCTTTGAGGCCTGCCGCCTCGTCTTGGGAACGGGCGATGGATTCTTCCTTGTCGCGGATGAGCTGTTTAGTCACCCGGACCTTCTCCTCAAGATCTTCCAGCTCCTTTTTAAGGGATGCGAGCTCGGCGGTACTGACGGAGGTGTCAGTTTTAGCATCCAGACGCCTTTTCTCGTTAAGCTGACATCACATGCGCAATATCGGCTTTGCGGAAGTTGGGCGTGCGCAGATTGATCCTTTCACGGGCTAACTTCACCCGTGACCCGAAGAAAGACAGATTTGCAACTGACCAAAGCTTCAATTGCAATGCCACTGGAAGGTGGTCCTGAAGTTCGGCAAGAACGGTCTTCGCTTCCTCAGAACCCTCGATCAACTCCTCGATCGGGGAGGACAGAAGGTTTTAAGACGCTGGAATTGAGGTAGAGCAACCGGCTTGTGGTTCAGCGTGGCAACAGAGGGAGTTGGTTCGATGGATTCGTGGTCGAACGACAAAGAAACCTGAAAGATCACAACTCTGGCAGCCAGAAAAGCGTCAGTATGCATCCAAACGTGTAAGGATGAGCCGAAAGAACCTAAACGTACCTCTCCTAAGATCAAGGGGATAGCCGATGAGGAGATCATCGATTTGTGTGTGGTTGCTGGAGGCTTGGCCAGAGTAGTAGCCGTATCATCTGCACCTTCGGGGATTCCCAGATCCGGCGTCAGCACTGCCCCGGCTTTCCCACTGGAAATGTCAGGCGTCTGCATGAAAGGTGTTCTTAGCCGGTGTAAATAACGATAAATCGGCAGACAAAAAAGGGTGGTGATTTTCGAAACCTCCTGACTCGACGAAGAAGCTTGTAGTCCTTTGCAAGTTCTCTTGGGACCCGCAGTTGGCCCCGCCTCGACTGACGCTCGGGGGGCAGCAGGTTCAGGAGTCGACCTTTTCCTAGAAGCCGATGGTGGTGAATCTGGCTGGTTCGGTGTGATGGTCCTCTCAGAATCCGTTGGGCCTAGTTCTCCTCGATTGGTCCGGCATCCTCACGGAGGTGTCTTCGGAAGCTTTGTAAGGAGGAGAATCAGTAATCGCGAGCATGTCTGCAAGAATGGAAGAATAATCAGGATCGACCAAGGCCTGAATTAGCTTACATGCGAGCTGTCTGGAGAAGGGCTCCGGCGCCTCAAAGTCTTCCTAGCAGCTACCTTCCTCACCATTGTTCTGGTTTTAGTCGGAACTCGAGGGGCTGCTGACTTAGGAGCTGCTGGTTTCTTGGAAGCCGATTGTGGGGTTATCGGCTATTTCTGCATTATGACCTTCTTCAGAGGTGGCGAGTCTTTGCAGAAAAGAACCACAGGAGCTGGCGGGAAGAACTCGAAGGGGGAGCCATCGCTGTGCGTAGGCTCAGGGCCATCTCGTTGCTGCAAAGAGAAAGAGTGGATTAATAAAAGGATCAATTGCAGGCTGCATCAAGAAAATTTGCAAGTAGTGGTACCTGGTCCACGGGGATGTCATAGTCAGCATCGAAGAACGGTCCTGTGGCTCTCCTGAAGACGTGAGTCTTCCACATCGACCACCGTCTTCAAAGCCATCGGTTGATGAGGCAAAGGTGAGATCGTTGGGAATTGGGATGGTCGAGCATCAAAGAAGGAATAACACCTTTGGTGGTGAGAGGATCGGGAAGATCGGCTCGCTCTCGTAAGGTGATGGAGAAAGAAGTGGGGGCTACTTGTCCAAGGCGAATTGGCGAGCCACTACGATGGCTGGTAGAATTCATACCTGTGTTTGATTATTACTTGGATACTCATGCCAACTGTAAGGAAACAGGACGAATCACGGTGGAAAAGAGCCGAAAGTCTTTGGTATCATCGGCGAAATTATCCACTGAAGGAGAGTGGATTTTCAAAGTATTCGATTCCTCCATGTAAGGGAAGAAGGTAGGGTTGTCAGGCCTTGCCTTGGTAGAAAGTCTTTGAACCACTTAGATGCCTCTGAGAAGTCTTCTTGCTCGCAATCGATACAAAGCTTGGCCATAAGCGGTGCATCGGATCTGCTTCCCTTTTACATCTAGAAAGGTGCGGCTCGCCAAAAGGGGGAAGTTTGGGATGTGATTTTGGAAATACAGCTGAGCCCATAGCTGAATAAACCACCAAGGACCACCTGTTTTAACTGCTATGCCAGAGAACAGCTTAACAGACATCAATTGGAGGTATCGATAGACTTCTCCAAGAAACAATTTGCCGAGGCCAAGTTGAGTACCTTTGGCCAGTTCATGGGCTAAGGAGAGATAGTTTTTGGTTGGAGCAAGGGAAGGGCCACAGAAGATGAAATGCTCTAGCCAGAAGTTGAGAAAGGCTGTATGTTCTTTCTCTGAAACAGGGCCCTTTGTTTTCATATGGCGTTGGAGATAAGCACCCCAACTTGTACAGTCTGTTTTGGAAGACAGTTTGTAGGGGACTGTGGTCAGTCTAAAAGCAGAGGGGTTGGGTGATGTAACATCCAGACCAGTGATCATCACCACGTCTAGCAAGGTTGGTGACATAGGGCCATGGCCGAACATAAAGCGATTCAGGCGCACGAAGTAGCCGATGGTTTTGAGAAGATTCTCGTGTTTCTCAAGAGGAGACAACGATAGATGCAAGGCATCGGCTATTCCCAAAGTTTCCCATTGGGATTGGTAAGCTCTAGCTACCCTCTTGAACCAAGAAACCCAATGTTCAGGGGATTAGGCCGGCTCGCAAGCGGCCCAAGAGTTCAGATCTAGGTCTTGGCTTACGAAGGATTCTATTTGCTGCAAGAAATCGAGATGGGCAGGACTAGAATCAGACGAGGCCAAGACAGAGAGAATTTGGGAGAGAAGGATGCGGCGCAGATGTCCGAAACCTAGAAAATTTAATGGTGGAATAAAGGTATTAATTCGGTGTTCGCCATCAAGTTCTAACATTGCGTGATTGCGAGGGGTAAGCGTACCTTGGACGGAGACCTCTGGATTGGTGTTGACGATCGCCATCTGGTTTGCCGGCGGAGATGGATCTGTGCAGATTGAGGATTGAGGGTTCTTGTTGCTGTGAGCTCGATCTGGTCGGTGGGCAGTTGGGGATCTAGGTCGCCCTTTTTGAAGAGAGTCGCAGGTTACCGTTTGAAACTAAGAAGTGGCCGTTTAGGTTTGCCTAAATATGCGACTGAGTTTGACCTTGTCAACGATTTCGGGAAAGCCGATGTGCATCGGCTCTTTGAGTTGTAGCTTGGTTGACTGAGAGAACATGACAAGGTGAAAGCCGATGCGTTGCTATCGGCTCCTGGAGCATCGACTTATTTGTGTTATCAACAAAATTGGGACGGAAAGACAATCTGCGAGAAACGGATTTCTTCATTCCTTCATTCAAAAGCAGGTTGTTTACAAGCGACTGATGGATTGCAAAAGGGAGCCTACTACTACTACGGCTACTACTACTGGTTCCTAGTCTAGACCGAGGTCGTCGTCGCTGCCGTCGCCGCCGTCTTGTTCGCTGTCATCAGCGCTGCTGCCGGCGTCGTCTTCGCTGCTGCTGCTGAAGAAGCCAGCAGGGGCCTCCTCGTCCTCATCCTCGTCGTCGTCTTCCTCGGACCCGGCGCGGAAGTACTTCACCGGCTGGTACTCCTCGGAGGAGGTGTCCTCCTCTTCTTCCTCCTCGTCGGAGGAATCGACGCCGTCCCAGGACATGGCGTCGTCGGTGCTGTCCGCTTCCAGTTCCCCATCGGCGAGGAACTGCAGGTCCTCCTCGCCATCGGTCATGGACGCGTCGTCCTCCGACCAGACGGCGAAATCCCAGTCCCTTTCGTCCCACCATTGTGGGGCGAAGTATCAGACGTCATTGTGCTCTGGCGTTGGCTCTCGATCACTGATGCTGTTGGAGGCATAGGAGGACAGGCCAGAGGAAGCAGAGGAGGCCATGGCGGAGAAAGAGGGTTTTTTCGGCAGAGGAGGAAGAAGGGTTTTCTCTTTGCTACTGGAGGAAGATGGGGACTGCGAACTGCTCAGACGGATTTAAATAAGGGGAATATTGGAGAGACGGTTCAATGCCATAGCGGTTTCCCAGATTGCACTGCCAAAATCGTCAAATCATGCAGTGCGAAGGAGGTGAGAAGACAGGGCATCATGATGAAGGGGTAGCGTGACGATTCTGTTCTGCCACGCATTCTGTCAACGCGCAACCCGATACAAAAAAAAGGGAGAGGAGAAGAAAAAAACACAGAGTGGTTTTGGAATTATCATTGCCAAAACCAGGGGGGCATGTGTTATCGCCATATTTTGGCCAAAGAAGGAGATGGGCCGTGATCAAGATGGGCTTGGAAGATGTGTATATTCAACGTGTTGTTGGATCGGCCTAGTGCGTGGATTTGGGCTAAATTGCCCGTGTATCTTGTATCCTAGTAGGTCTCGTGTTAGTTTAGGTTCCGTTTCAGTTTAGGTAAAGATAGAGTTGTAGAGTTATTCCAAAAGTAGAGAGTCTCCGGACTATAAATATGTACCTAAGGTTATTGAGAAAAGGAGGACAATCACGTTCACAACAAACACAATCTCGACGCATCGCCACCCCTTGTTTCTAGGGTTTCTTTCGGGTAAGTGTCATGCTGCCTAGATCGCATCTTGCGATCTAGGCAGTATCTTTACTTATGCGTTAATTGGTGTTACTCGCACTGAAGCCTTTTTGATGGCGAGTAACATTACTATCGTAGATTTGTTGAGGCTAGCATCAGTGCTTTTCCGTTATAATCGTTTATGCTACCTCTAAGTTACCTCGCTATCTTTGCACCTCTTCCCAAGTGCAAGGGTAGCATCTTGCTTGATCCTTATTTAGTTGATTCGATCTGTTATGGTTGTGCCTTGCTCGCCAAGGTTTAGTTTAATATCTACGTAATCAGGCCTTACAAACGGGTTGAACGATCCAGTAGTACGTAAGGACGTGGCTTATTCGTTCTAGAGAAGTTGTTCCGGTAATTGACTTTACGTTGGTTATTAGGCCTCCTCTAGGGTTAATATTCTTCATCTTTTGTACATACCAGGCTCAATTACGTGTAGGACGTTCCAGTTACGTGGTGAAAACATTAAACTGTCGTAGATCGATTTAACTTGTAGTGATCAAGCAAAACCCCATGTTATCATAACAATCTAATGTAGAACCATGGGATAATCGGCTCTAGGAGACGATTCACAGGGAAACCTGGGAGCCGATCACGGCTCGAATTTTACGTATACTTGTTTATCATGCAGGAAATCAATCGGAGCAATCTTTCACCTTCCTGACCAGGTATAGGTCAGGTGGCACGCCCTCGAACCAAGCCAGGACGTGTGCCGGAGTTTTGCGGGCCGTTGCCCGAGGGACCAGGGCCCACCAGCAGTTCTGGGAGCCTCCCGGCTCTTCGTGTTGCTCGTCGCTGCTCGCCGGTGAGTTTTGACAGGCAACAATAGTATGCTTGTTAATTTGGTTTCAGATCGTGATAAAGTCTTCACGAGCAAATTTTGGCAGGAGGTTTTTAAGAGCACAGGCACAAGTTTGAACATGAGTATAGCTTATCATCCGCAGTCGGACGGGCAACAGAGCGTGTGAATCAACAAATAGAGTGCTATTTACGGTGTTTCATCAGCGCTCATCCCAAGTAGTGGAGCCGTTGGCTGCCTCTATGTGAATTTTGGTACAATACTAACTGGCATTCTGCGTTGGGCAAGTCACCATTCGAGGTAATGTATGGTTATTCTCCTCGCTACTTTAGCATTTCTGCTGATGACACACTAGCTCCGATGGATATCCAACAGTGGTTAGATCAACGAGGTATCATCACTGACTCAATTCTTCAGCATTTGGTTCGAGTGAAGCAACGCATGAAGAATCATGCAGACAAAAAACGGACTGAACGCCAATTTTTTGGGGAAGATTATGTGTTTCTCAAATTGCAACTATATGCTCAGTCATCGGTCCTTCGCCGTTCTTCTCACAAATTGGCGTTTCGCTACTTTGGTCCTTATGAGATTCTCCAAGCGTGTGGGATTTGTGGCATACTGTCTTCAGTTACCGGCATCTAGCCGTATACACCCTGTCTTCCATGTGTCCCAATTGAAGCGCTATTTGGCGCCTTCGTACCAGGTACAACCGCAGCTTCCTTCGGTTGATTCTTATCTCCAAGTTCCTGTCAAGATATTGCAGAAGCGTATTGTTTCTCACGATCATGATCACATTTCTCAAGTTCTGGTGGAGTGGAGTGACTCTGGACCTGATCAGGCCACTTGGGAGGATGAAGAAACCTTGAGGCAAGTTTTTCCGAGAGCTTCGGCTTGGGGGCAAGCCGATTCAAAAGAGGTGGGGATTGTTATAGAGGTTAGTGGGCCTGTAGAGTCACAGGTGAGGCCCAAACGAAACCTTCGTTTGCCAACTCGCTTAGCGGATCCAGTTTGGCAATTGTAATATGCAATGAGAGAGCTATAAAACCGGATGGCTTGTAGCTGGGAAGGTAGGAAGGATTTGGATGGAACATGTTTCGGTCATGGACGTGAGGGTGGTTGGGTGGATCGGCCTCGCCGAACAACAAATTACTCCTCTTCTAGTCGATTTCCAGAATTGAGAGTTCATAATACACTAGTAGTTAACACATTGCCACAACGGGAGCACTTTTGTGCTCATGTACTCGTCCCTCGGGGCGTTGCAGTGGCGAAACACTAGCTCGAGCCCACCATATCACCCTCCTCCTCCCTCCCTGCTGTCAGGTTCGGTGTCAGCCGCGGAGGGATCTCTTCTACATACGCTCTAGGGCGGCCTTGTGGGTCGGACACGGCTGGCGGTGGTGGTTTCGATTGGCAGCGCTGTCCTTCATATTCTGAGGCAGCGCGGCGACGATGACGGGCCTGGTGAATTCTAGGCGGTGCAACGGCTAATCTTGGTGGCACGATGATGATCGGTATAAAGAAATTTTAATTGGGACTTGGACGCTTTCCAATTAAGCTCGTGCTCGAGTATTTCTTAGCAAGGTGAGCCAACGACCATAGTTTTGTGCACTATAAGGTCGATATACCGGACACCTCCCACCAACTTGGCACAACATAATCGATGCATATGAGTTGTTCAATATGCATGGTAGAAACATGTGCAATTGTACCGACAGAGCACGTGAGCCTTTGGCATAACAAAAGACACGATTCATCATCAGATTTGAATATAACAAAAAAAAAGAACCTACCATCCATATATGCTCAAATTGAAAACGCATGCACTTAGACACATGCGTCAATAAATGCAACAAAACAGCTTCACTTCTTCAACAATATGCCCAACATATAAACATAGATCCCTTCCAAGACTCTTAGTTCCAAGCAATCCCTTTAGTGCCTCAGATGAATAGAGATCCCATTTCTGTTGAGAGAGTAGAGATCTATTGTATATATCGATTTTTGTAGGCTTGAAAGGCATCGGGAATCATTTTACTGCCGGTTAATTAGTCGATGTACACGAGCAGTTTGATCATTTCAACTAGTTCCTCTAGAGGCGGGCATCCAATCCATCTTTGTCGTGGAAAGAGTGTGAAGGGACTATCAAGCTGATGACAAACTCCGACGAGAGCGATACCCCGGGGATAAGCACGGAGGCGTAGACCTTAGCCCCCTCGTATTTTTGGGGATTGACCGTGCTAGTAGTACCACATGAGTACTTGACCAACATGTCCTCCTCAAAGCGATTGCAGGCCGAGGAACTACCAAGAACATCAAGGTGGCGACGAGCTGGTCGCCGGGAAGATGCATGCCTAGTAGTATGGTGGCTAATATGCAGAGAAGGGGAGCATGAGAGAGAGTGTGGTGCGTCTAGCCAAACGGCTGTGCTCCTCAATGGTGTCCCCGGACCATGGACCCAGTGTCGTCGGGGCCTGAGGCAAGGAGACCCCTTGTCCCCCTTCCTCTTTAACATTGTCGTGGATGTCCTGCAACAACTCCTCTTGAAAGCTTCCCGCGACGGCCTCCTTTTACACCCTTTGGTGGACGACCTCCCATGCCCCATCCTCCAATATGCCGACGATACTCTTATTATAATTCTTGTTATTCCCTCTCATGTGGGCAACCTCAAAAAGCTTCTTGATGATTTCTCGGCTGCTTCGGGCCTTGAAATTAATTTCCATAAAAGCACCTTTGTTCCCATTCGGACTGAGAGTGCTATGGCTTCCCGCATGGCCTCCTCCTTTGGCTGTAAAGTTTCCTCCTTCCCCCAAACTTACCTCGGGCTTCCCCTATCTTCTCACAAACTTCGTCTCTCGGACTCTTCCCCTACTATTGCGAAATGTGACATGCGCCTCTCGGGTTGGCGCGGTCGGTCTCTCCCCATCGGCGGCCGCCTCCTCTTGGTAAATTCTGTCCTTACTTCTATGCTTACCCATTCCATGAGCCCTGGCCTGCTCCCTGCAGGGGTTATTGATGCTATTGACAAGCGTCGATGGGCCTTCTTATGGACCGGCGAAGAAAATTGTTCCGGAGGGCAATGTAAAGTCGCTTGGCATGACGTTTGTACACCTAAAGATTACAGGGGGCTTGGTGTCCTCTCGCTCCCGTCGCAAAACTATGCTCTCCTCTCAAAATTCCTCTCCAAACTTCACTCCAACTCTTTCGCCCCTTGGGTCTGCTGGTTCCGCCGCCAATATGTATGGTCTCCAGGCAAGGATCTTGGGGACGAGCACACCCTCGATACTCCCGTTTGGAAGGATATGCGGGCTGGGATCCCCTCATCTCCGTCCGGGTCGGAAATGAGTTATCCACCGCCTTTTGGTTTGACTCTTGGCTTGGCCCTATCACTCTCAAGGACCGCTTCCCTGCTCTTTTCTCTCACTGTACTAGACCTAACGCTTGTGTGGATGAAACCTTTCTCTATGGCCTCACGAAGCACCTCTCCCACCGCTTGTCCTCTGTCGCCACCTCCGACATTTCCTCCCTTGATGCTGCTCTTGCCTCCTTCACTCTTCGTGATGACGTTACTGATGAACGTGCATGTAAAGCCATTAACCGTAGCCTCTCGAACAAAGATTTCTATGTCAATTCTTTCAGGCAATTGCAAAAGGACGACCGTGCTGCTAAGGCATGGGACAGTGCCGCGCCTCTCAAATGTAAAATCTTCGTGTGGCTTGCTCGGCGTCGTCGCCTCCCTACAAATGAGCGTCGTTTTCGTCATCAACTAACAGATGATGCTACCTGCCCCTCTTGCGACTTGGATGAAGATACTGACCACCTCCTTGGAGGTTGTTGTCGTGCCCGGGAGGTTTGGACTTTCTTCCTCCCCGGATAATCTTGACTCGGCTCTCTTTGCGACTCCTTGCTCCTTCGAGATGAGAACAATCATCACTGTTATTGCTTGGAATATCTGGAAGCGTCGAAATGCATTAGTCTTTAATGCAACCGACAAGCCTCTTCAGTTGGTTGTGCACCGCTGCCTTGAGAATGTTCGACTATGGGCTCACAGATGTACAACCGCCTCCTCCGCCTCCAAACTACAAATTTGGTGTAATATCTATGAGCCTCCTTGAGGCCCTTGTTATAATATCTGTACACCTCCCCTCCTTTTTTCTCCTCCCCTCTTCAACTGCTTGTAATGGATCGTTCAAATTAACGAGAATGTTCAGGCTGGCGTAAGCCCGCCGTAGTTACGCTAAAAAAAGAGAGAGTGTGGTGCCTGGCGGGGCTTAGGAAACTTATCTCGAGGAACCGATCCCGGGAAAAATGCTGGCCGCCATACTTCACGATCAGATCTTGGCGTGTCGTCCCGAGCTTCAACGTCTTCCCCGTCAAGACGGAGCTCACCGGTGAGGCCGCTTGGCGCCGCCGGTGCACCGGGCCCGTGTAAGACGGACTGCTACAGGCCTGTCCCGCATGTCCTTTCAGCAGGGCAAAAGGGTCGCAATACCGCGCGACCTCCGGGGGCGACGTGGCCGCCGCGGCCGTTATGGGTATCGGCACGCGGAGTAGCACGCCGGTCAGGGGTAACGTGGCCGCCGTGGTCGGGGTGTCCAGCGGTGCGTGGGGTGGGCGCCGCCGCCGGAGCGGCAAGCGGCGCGAGGGGTGGTGGTGGTCGCAAGAGGGCTCATTTTCTCCGTAGCTAGTTTTAATAATAGCGGTTTAGATTGAACGAGAGTGTTAAGAATCGGTCACCGTGTTGTATACGTGTGGTGTATTATGTAACGTATACACCCTTGTATTTGTACATCTGCCAAGTGTATAAAGAGAAGAGGTGGAGGCACGTTGCCTACCACGAAACCCTAACCACTGTTTTTACTGACACAACATAATCGATGCATATTAGTTGTGCAATATGCATGGTAGAAACATGCGCAATTGTATCGACAGAGCACGTGAGCCTATGGCGTAACAAAGACACGATTCAACATCGGATTCAAATATAATAACAAAAGAAGAAAAAAAGAACCTACCATCCATATATGCTCGAATTGAAAACGCATGCACTTAGACACATGCGTCAATAAATGTGCAGCAAAACAGCTTCACTTCTTCAACAATGCCCAACATATAAACGTAGATCCCTCCCAAGACTCTTAGCTCCAAGCAATCTCTTCAGTGCCTCGGATGAATAGAGATCCCGTTTCTGTTGAGAGTGGAGATCATATTGCATATAACGATTTGTGTAGGCTTGAAAGGCATCGGGAATCATTTTATCGCGGGTTAGTCGATGTAGACGAGCAGTTTGATCACTTCAACTAGTTCCTCTGGAGGCGGGCATCCGATCCACCTTGGTCGTGGAAAGAGTATGAAGGGACTATCAAGCTGATGACAAGGATCTCGGCTATGATTAGATCCAGACCGTTCCTGCTTCTTCATAATTACCAAACTCTTGGCCCAGGCAAAGCATGGGTATGTGCCGATGTATAGGCCGGCTCCGTTGAGCACTCCAACGAACTGAGCCTACAGCTGCAGGCGGGGCAAAAAAAAAAGGCAGCAGCACACATACATATGTCATTTTAACCCGGTCGATCGGCTCAGGCAGCATGTGAATAACCTCCAAGATTTATCTCAAACAAAAAAAGGGTAGCGCCACCGTGAAGATGCAAAAGCAAATTGGCAACGGAGAGCCTTTTCATTTGCTCTGGAATGTTTAGATAGTGCAAAGGAACGTCGACAGGAGTCGAAATTTTTTGAATCTTCGATCCTCCTGTAGCCCTGTGCATCCGTCGCCCGATCGATCTGAATCTTGCATTAATTTTGAATCTTCACAACTGTTACTACTACATTATCTGCATTTTACTGGAGGGATACACATGTGCTGTACGTTGTACTGGTAGCGGACCAGCAGAAATTCCCATCTGCTCTGTTGGGGGTTTAAACTCGCTGCAAACTCTGACGACCCTGAATGGTTGTTAATTTCTGTGGAAAGTTTCAGGTTTTAACACCCTGCAAACTCTGAAAGCCGTGCTTCATGAAACTGTTTGATCCCGACGGCATGCATGGTCAGTTCCTTGGGGTGTGAAACTGTTCTTCTGAATAGCAGTAGAAACTCGATCACAAAGAGGGAGGTAAGGTGATTTTCACTTGTTTTTGGTTTCCAGATTGTTGTGCACATTCTTCAATCCTGCGATGCAAGTTTGGGGAACAATGAGTACAATGCATGTGTTCTTCAGCGGTAGCCCTGCAGGCTCATTATCTGTGCAAGATCACCGTGTGTCCCCATCAATCAATTGACACGGGGAGGAGCTGGGCGACGGCACGATTATCGGGTGATTTTCTCTCGTCGGGGCTCCCCTTTCATTACCTCCTCTTTTCTCACCGTCACTGACTCCGTAGCGTCGGGAGCAGGGTCCTCCTGCGTCCACCGCGGCGGTACGGGCTACATGCCGAAGCAGGGCAACATACCGGAGAGGATTGGAGGAGGTATCTGGGCCCTACGGGTAGCGCTGCCTGGAGCCCTTTGATGTGGTGGAGCGGCAGATCCTGCCGGCGATGCTTGCGTCTCGCAGGGGGCATCGGTCCATAGAGGAACTCGTATTTGATATGGTCTGAGAAGTAGGATCCTACTCTACAAACTTGAAAAATTCTTTCTTATTTCATACTACTGGAGTCTTTTTTAGGAAGGCTCGTTGGAATTATGCTTTTACAATTTTATTAGGATTATGCTTTTACAATTTTGTCGACACGATTGAAATTTTTTGCATCGATATTTTTAATGCTATAGCATTCGCCCGACCTTAATTTTTTTCGTCCTTCGCCACTAACGCCAGACGCCTCTGCCAGAGGAGGGAGTGGCGGTGGTGTTGGGTTGGCATCGGCGCCGTCCGAGGTCAATCTGGTGAAGCTGACTCTGTGTCCCCTAGTGTTTTATGGGATGCCAACCAGAAGTGGTTGGCCTCATCCCACCGATTTGCTCGGATTGGTCTCAATCAATTTTTTTTGTAGAAATGATCCTAGAATCTGGCTATTCTCATCCCCTTTCATTCTCCAAACCAAATGAGAAGTGGCTGTCCCTTACCATCCACTGGATAGACACCGAGCCAAACACGCCCTATGTGGATGGATGGATGGATGAAGGTAATCGAGCTGCGTCTTGTTTGTGTTTGGGCTGTAATGAGGTGGGTCGTCTCCCCTCGGTTCTGTGTTGATATAGGTGCCAGAAACATGGGCAAAACTTGTACAAGAGTTATACACCAACACACAACGTATTGGGTATGAAAACACAAAATAAAGACCTATTACATATTCTAACACCCTCCCTTAATCTAAACCTTGTGAAAGGTTGAGATTACGTTTGAACTCATCAAGCTTCTTGACTGGAAGTGCCTTTGTGAAATCATCTGCAACTTGATCTTTGCTTGACACAAAATGAATAGCCAAGCTATTGTTAGCAACTCTTTCTCTAACAAAATAAAAATCAATCTCAATATGTTTAGTTCGTGCATGGAACACTGGATTTACAGATAAAAAGATAGCACCTAAATTATCGCACCAGAGACTTGGCTTTTCTTGTAACTTCACTCCAAGTTCTAAGAGAAGAGATTCAACCCAAATCAATTCAGCAGTAGCATTAGCAAGAGATTTATATTCAGCCTCAGTACTAGAACGAGACACTGTGGCTTGTTTTCTGGCACTCCAGGAGACCAAATTTGGTCCAATAAATATAGCAAAACCACCTGTGAAACGTCTGTCCTCTAGGCAACCAGCCCAATCTGCATCTGAAAAAGCACTCAAGAAGGTGGATGATGATTTTATAAATGTGATTCCAAGATTCAATGTGTCTTTAACGTATCTGAGAATACGTTTTGCAGTTGTCCAGTGTTCTGTAGTTGGAGCATGAAGATACTGACAAACCTTATTCATAGAAAAGGACAAGTCAGGACATGTCAATGTGAGATACTGCAAGGCTCCAACAAGACTTCTGTATTGGGTACTGTCTTCAGGACCAAGTGGTGTACCACCTGTAAGAGACAGTTGATCTGTAGAGGACAATGGTGTAGATGCCGGTTTGCAACCTTTCATTCCGGCCCTATTAAGAATGTCTGAAGCATATTTTTCATGTGTCAATAGCAAACCATTATGTGTTCTTTTCACCTCAATACTAAGAAAATAGTGTAGTTCACCTAAATCCTTGATGGCAAAATTCTTATTTAAATCTTGAAGAAGGGAAGTGATAGCATGATCAGACGAGCCAGTAACTATGATATCATCAACATAAATCAAGACAAACATAGTGATACCTGACTTACTGAAAAGAAATAATGAGGTGTCTGCCTTTGAAGGTGTAAATCCAAGTTCACATAGCTTGGAACTCAGCCTTGAATACCAGGCTCTAGGTGCTTGCTTTAGTCCATACAGAGCCTTGTCAAGTTTGCAAACATTGTGCGGAAGGTGAGGATCCTCAAAACCTGGAGGTTGTTTCATGTACACTTCCTCTTCCAGAACACCATGAAGAAATGCGTTCTTGACATCTAGCTGCCTAAGACTCCATCCACGAGAGACAGAGAGAGATAACACAATTCTGATAGTAGCAATTTTTACCACGGGACTGAAAGTATCTTCATAATCAATACCATACAGTTGTTTGAAACCCTTTGCAACCAGACGTGCCTTGTACCTATCAATAGTGCCATCTGCCTTCTTCTTAATGCGATACACCCACTTACAGTCAATTAAATTCTTATTGTTGCTCGGTGGAACAAGATGCCAGGTCTTGTTATCAATCAATGCGTTGTATTCTTCCTCCATAGCCTGACGCCAGCATGAAGTATTGAGAGCATCTGTCAAAGAGTGCGGTTCACCTGTAGAAGAGAACATGCCATATCGCACAGTACCATCAGTATACTTCTTGGGATGACGGATACCTTTTTGCAACCTTGTACGAACACCAGGAGGTGAAGGTGGTGGTGGAGAAGCATCATCTGAGGTATCGGAAGAATTTTCGGAATCATCATTATTATTTTCTGAGCTGGTAGCACCTTTGCCCCCACCAGCGCTGGCCACAGAAGATCCACCAGGAGATCCGGTCGTGGCAGGGGACAGCGGAGGAGATAGTGCGCCAGGCTGCTGCTCGCCACGCGCGGCTCCGCCAAGTGGCGCCGAAGGAGCGACTGCATGCAGATGGGGCCCGGTGGGCGTGTGGCCACCACGCGCGGGCGGTGAAAGTGACGTGCGCAGGGGAGAGTTGTTGCGCGGGAAAGTGATGGGCGACGCGGCAGGGGAATCTTCCTGGGATCGCGCAGCCGCTTCGGGATCGGTGTTGTCCAGAGAATAATCAGCAGAATCAGCCTCGTGTTCTGCATCAGGTTCGTCATTTTTTGTACTGTTTTCATCATCATTTTTTGTGATGTTTTCTTCACCAATGTCAATGGGATTTTCTTCAGGAGCTGCATCTGCTTGTTGCACATTAGGAACAGTAACAATAGGCACAATAGGGTCATTGCAATTTGAGCACTCTCATGAGAAGTGTATGTGGAGGATGGAAGGAGTAGTACTTCTTTCTTAAGAAGAGCCCCGACATTTGGATGTAAAGATGCAAAAGGAAAAACATTTTCATCGAAGACTACATCACGAGAGATATAGACACGTCCTGTAGATATATCTAGACACTTAACACCTTTATGCATCGGACTATAACTAATGAACACACACCGTGTAGAGCGAAAAGCAAGTTTTATTTTGTTGTAGGGACGAAGGTTTGGCCAGCACGCACAACCAAAAGTTCTTAGAGCATCATAGTTGGGTGTGACATGAAGAAGACGTTCTGTAGGAGACTCAAAATCAAGGACCTTACTGGGAAGCAAGTTTATCAGATATGTGGCAGTGATAAAAGCTTCATCCCAAAATTTCAAGGGCATAGAAGCATTGGCAAGTAAGGCAAGACCAACTTCAACTATATGACAATGTTTTCTTTCAGCTGAACCATTTTGTTGGTGGGCATGGGGACAAGAGACATAGTGTGTGATGCCAACCTTTTTAAAGAATCCATTCAATTTTTCATATTCACCTCCCCAATCAGTTTGCATAGTAATTATATTCCTATCAAACTTGCGCTCAACATACTGCTGATAATTAAGAAAGGCTTGATAAACATCAGAACGCTTCTTAAGCAAATAGATCCATGTGAATTTACTAAAATCATCAATAAAGCTTACATAATATGCATGTTTTCCCACAGAGAGAGGTGCAGGACCCCATACATTAGATAATACTTGCTCCAAGGGAGCAGTGGAGACACTAGAAGACACATGATATGGCAACTGATGTCTCTTAGCTAACTGACAAGAATCACAAACATATGGAGTACTCTCTGGGGTGTAAGCTATTTTATTTCTTCTAAGAACTTGCTGAACCACAAATGAAGATGGATGTCCTAAGCGGCGATGCCATGTAGAGGATGACGGCTTTATTGAGATGAAGGCATGCTTGGCGGTCTCATGAAACATGGGCACCAAAGGATAGAGACCACCCCAGAAGGGGCCTCTAAACAGAACTCTTCGTGTTGCTTGGTCCTTGATTAAAAAGAAGAAAGGATGAAACTCAATAAAGACATGATTATCAAGGGTAAAACAATGAACAGATAGTAGATTTTTGGATGCACTAGGAACATGAAGAATATTATTTAGATCAAAGGATCCATGAGGAGTGCGCAAAATTGAATTTCCAATGTGACTAATGCTCATACATGTACCTTCAGCAGTACGGACCCGGTCTTGTCCATTGTACTTGTTGGCGATGAGGAGCTTGTTCAGCTCGCTGGTGATGTGGTCGGTGGCGCCCATGTCAGTGTACCAGTTTGTATCCACGCCATAGGATGCAAGATGTGCATCCTTGTCGCCTTTCTCACCATTGTTCTTCTCCTTCTTGTCATTTCCATAGCGCCACCAGCATTCACTAGCGGGATGGCCATGTTTCTTGCATATCTGACAGTCTGCATCGACATTATGGGGTGGCAACACGATCAGGCTGGCGCCCACCACCATCAGTACGGCGGTACCGATCACCACCTCCATCATCACGACGCCAGGGGCGCCTATCATCACGGCGATCGCTGCGACGGTCATCATGTCTCCAGCTCCCACGATCATCGTCACGATAGCCATCACCACCTCCACGGTAAGAGCCACTGTCAGGGCTGCGACCACGGGGAGGAGATGTGCGGCTACGGGGGAGGTGTTCTGCCACGTGGAGGAGGTGTGCGGCCACGGTCAGCTCCGCGGCGTGCCATATTTGCAGACAATATGAAGGTGTCGTTCTCCTCGACACCATTGCACATATCATATGCACATAGTTGGTCATAAAACTCATCAAGGGTGGTGCTCGAAATCCCATTCACTGAGGTGATGAGAGCATTGTACTCAACTTTGCAAAGACCATGTAATAAATATCCCAAAAACTCATCATCTGGAATAGGTTTACCAAGAGCATAAAGTTCTGATGCAAAACCTTTCATCTTGGTGTAATATTGATCTGCAGTCATAGTGAGCTTTTTGGTGTCGTTGAGATTTTCCTGCAGGTGTTGGGCCTTGGTTTTGGACGCAGTCTTGAACATGGCCTTGATGGCAGTCCATGCCTCGGCGGTAGAGCTCACGTCGAGGAGGTGCGACAGGATGTCAGGAGACAGCGTGTTGAGAAGGAACCTGAGGACCTGCTGGTCCCTCGCCATCCAGGCGACGTACGCAGGATTTTCCACCGTCTCCTTATGTTTCTCGGCGTTCTCGGTGTCGACAGTATTCGGCGGGGCGCGATACGTGCCTTCCAGCTGGGCCATGACGTTGGCACCGCGAAAAGCAGGGAGTATGAGCGCCTTCCACAGCAGGAAATTCCCGCGGGTCAGCTGCTGCGTCAGGGGCGCCCCCAAAGAGGTGGCCAGGGCCAAGGTGGAACCTGATGAACTCATGATGATCAGATCGATCTAGGTTGTGTGTGGGGATTTGGTTTTGGGTGTTGGTGGGTGCAGCAGCCACAGGAGGGAAGTAGCCTGCACGAGCGCGGATGGGAGTTATCGGGAGTTTTTCTGTGGATCGTGGCAGCGGGTGGCTATTGCTAGCGGCGGCTGCGGATCGTAGTTCGTAAGAGTGGGTTGTAGATCGTAGGACAGCGGACAGCTATTGCTAGTGGCGGCTGCAGGTTGTAGTTCGTAGGAGGAGGCGGCGGTAGCGATGCTACAGCGGCAGCGTCGTTCGTAGATCACGGCGGCGGCGGCTGATCTTCAGCGGCGGCGGCTTCGGCAACTAGGTCAGGAAGAGACCTGCTCTGATACCATGTTTGTGTTTGGGCTGTAACAAGGTGGGTCGTCTCCCCTCGGTTCCGTGTTGATATAGGTGCCAGAAACGTGGGCAAAACTTGTACAAGAGTTATACACCAACACACATACGTATTGGGTATGAAAACATAAAATAAAGACCTATTACATGTTCTAACACGTCTTAGTACACATGGATAATGCAAGGTGTAGGTGTGAGGGATTTGAGAGAGGAAACCAGTCGTCGCTGCCGCCGCTGTATTCTTCCTTTGAATGAGGGTTGGGTAGGGTTGGGTTGGCCTCGGCAGGTTAACCCTAGATGTAAAGTGCAGCACCACCGAACATGGTGTTGCACAACACACCGCGACATCGTTAGAAGTGCCGCCACACTTATGGAACCAGGGTCCATGCTGCCACGCTGGCAGCTGGTGCGGCGCCTTTGGTAATGGCGTTGCGCTATGTAGTGCGGCGTCACGGTGACTGGGCGCCGCACAAAAGGTTAGACCCGTGAATTAGTTCCAACCAGGGTTCGTTGTTTGAATTTGTTTCACGTTTGGGTTATTTCGGTGCAAATTGACCATCTGTGGTGTGATTTATGGTTTGTATGCGTGTATATGTACATGAGGATGGATGGACGGGTTGATTGAACCCATCATCATATATAGAATCCGTGATGGGTCGATTGCTCTCCTTTACTCTCCCCCTATCCAACCATAATGAGCAAGAAATGATGACAAAGGCACCGTGTAGCTGGCATGCATCCAAGAACTTTGATTCTCGAGCCTGAGCGAGTGAGTTTATATAGAGAGATAGACGCAGTAACATTGGATATAACTTTATTTCATTTCGAAAAAGCTTGCGGCACAAATTGAACTTGCAACTTGGCAATATCTAATCCATAACCAAGGAGCATCTCTACAACAGCAAAGAAAATGAATAAGCCACACCATGGACCATGCCAAGCACCCTGCTCAAGTGGAAAGTCCAAGCAATTTCGCCACCTAGAACTACATCCCAAGCATCTAGCTATCCTAGCCCTGCACACTTACTCCATGATTTTTTTACAAATATAACCCTCTGCAGATTGGTATAGCCAAAAATAACCCTATCTGAAAGTGATTGTCAAAACTACCTTGGCGGGACGTGGAAAAGCTGCCATGTGGATCATCCCGCCTCCGTGCATGACGGTGCTATCATACCGCCACAGGGAGAGGCGGAAGGGCGTTCCCGCCTTTGCCATTAGCGGGAGGACAAGAGCCACGTCGACAGCCGGCGGAAGGACAGGTTCCCGCTGGCGGAACGATGCCCCGTGTCATCCCGCCTTCCTTTTTGGCGGTAGGTTGACATCCCGCATTTCCATTGGCCGGAAGTGGTGGCTGGTGGGCAGGAATCCCTGGCTGCAGTCGACTACGAGAAAAGATGGGACGTTTAGGAGTACAGTGATTACTGCACTGCATGCAGATTCCCTACCATAGAAACATGGCCAACGAAATAAGCGCACTGCATGCAGATTTGCCCGCTAACTTTCGTACTATAATTGAAGGCTATAAAATGGCTCCTGCCTTGCGCTGGTTTGCCATACAATATTCTTGCTTAAGTTAGCAACAATACTTAACAAGCTAATGTCACATTACCGTACTATTGCACATGAAAATAAACAATCGAAAGTGCTAACCTTGATCCGTCTTTTCATCCACTACTTTATCTCCCGAATCAAACTATTGGTGCATCAAAATTTATATCCTAAACGCTAGCCGCTGGTGTTATATGCATACAATGGGAGAGAGAAAAGGGGCACTAATTAAGGGGAAACAAGCCAGTAAAGAAGCGATGGGACACCCCCTTCCGCCAACCCCTTGGGCGGGATGCTCTTTTGGCCTCTCCCCATGGCGGGATGCAAGCGCTGCCATGCGCAGTGGCGGGATGAGCCACGTGGCCGCTTTTTCACATCCCGCCAGGACAGTTTTGACAAACGCTTTTAGAGGTGGGTATTTTTGGCGATACCGAATTGCAGAAGGTTATATTTGTAAAAAAATCCTTACTCCATGCATGCATAGCCCAAGAAAAGAAGGCTGCAGCATATGGAAAGTCGCCGCCAATGTTTATGCAGCATAGCAGATTATCCTCACGGCCCATCATCTTGTCGTACAGAAATCGGGTGAGATTTGTTCGTACATCGTACACTTTAGGCAGATTATTATTATGACTTTGATTTGTTCAGAAAAGAAGTCTGGAACACTATCAACATAGCAGTATACTACTCCATCCATTTTAAAATATAAGATGTTTTAGCTTTGCGAAAAAAATGTATCTAAACTTGTTTTAGTGTATAGATTTACTTCAAACCTTAGTGAATCTACATACTAAAACAAGTCTAGATACATTTTCTTTATAAATCTAAAACATTTTATATTTTAAAACGGAGGGAGTATATTTTAGATCAAAGCAGTATACTATATTGAGATGTCGAGGCCGGGGTTTGCAAAAAAAAGGGAATAAGGGGGGAGATTGAAGTTGACCTAGTGGCCGGGTGCCCCGTTACTGCAGTGCACATATTATTGCCCCATGTGAATGAAGGCGGTGGTAGCAATGCATGCGGATGATGATGGTGCCACTCCGGGTCAGAATTGGAGGATAAGAAAAGGGTGTGGTACTTTTGTACTCCCTTCGTCCCAAAATAGATGTCTCAAATTTGTCAAAATTTGGATAAATCTAGACACTATTTAGTATTCCTTCCATTTCAAAATATAAGATATTTTAGCTTTGTGAAACAAATGTATCTAGACTATTTTTAGTATATAGGTTCACTCGAGTTTGGAGTGAATCTATACACTAAAATAAGTCTAGATACATTTTTTTCACAAACCTAAAACATCTTATATTTTGAAACGGAGGGAGTATAATGGTTCATCCAAATTTTGACAAATCTAAGATATCTATTTTGGGACGGAGGGAGTATAAGCATTGTATTTTTGTTTAACCGTGCAGACATTATCATGATAAAAGAGAGTAAATCTATACTTCAATTGCTTGTCTCCCTATGATACATCCTATATTGACAATGATCATACACTGGTCATAATTAATTGGCCCATACGATACATCCTACTACCTCCATTCCGGTTTATAAGACAAATACATATTTTGAGAAAATAGTTTAACCGTAAATTTGTTCAACAAAATACAAACTATATTTAACAAAAAATATACCATTAGATTCATATTTAAAATACGCTTTTAGTGGTACAATTTTTATGATATGATTCATATATTGTTGACCAAATTTGTAGTCAAATTACGTATTTACCTTATAAACTGGAATGGGGGTAGTATGACAATGATTATGCACCGGTCATAATTAATTGGCCCATATGATAGTACTTTCTCCGTTCCGGTTTATTAGACACACACGTAGTTTAAGAACAATTTTGACCATTAATTTTAGTTAATAAATTGTTATAAAAATTATACCATTATATTTATCTTCAAAAGTAGTTTTCAATAATATATTTTTTGGGACATACATTGCATATTTTATTAGTCAAAATTGATGGTCAAAGATTTTTTTAAACTATGTGTGTCTAATAAACTGGACCAGAGGAAATAATATAGTATCCTATGACAATGCTATGTCCCTACTCCTACTCTACAGGTAGCCTGCCGGCTAGTATAGTGGTCTCATTTTAGGGTCATGTGATGCACTACTAGGGGAGTGTGAGGGGGGCACTTGTTACTACTTCCTCCGTTCGCAAATAAGTATACATCTAGCTTTTGTCTAAGTTAAATATAATTAAATTTGATCAATTTTATAGAAAAATATAGGAACATATATTACATCAAATTGTCATATTACGAAACTAGATTTAGAAATAAATCTAATGATGATAATTTAGTGTGATAAATGTTGATACGTTGTCCTAAAAAGTTAGTCAAACATAATAAAGCTTGACTTAGAACAAGTCTAGAAGTACACTTATTTGCGGACGGAGGGAGTAGAGTACAACACTCACTCACTCGCATGGCACGTCCTATGAAGTGGCAGATGAGAAGTGGCAGGTGAAAACTTCTTTTCAAATTCACTTCAATAGGTTGTACTACATGGAAAGGAAGAAATGAGTGACGAGACGTGAGTGCCCATCCTTCGGTGCCCCGAAAAATGAGGCATTTTCCTTGGTGCCATTCCATGATCCATGGTGGAATGACATGCTTGGTCTCATCTTGACATGAGTTGATGTTTGTTTGTGCACTTAGGGCAGCCACAATATTGCTATAGCTAAATCTGACAAAAAGTTGAATTTGGCTTTACCATGCAATTTAGCTACAGCTCCACAATGTAGCTATTCTAAATTCCTGCACCATGCGGTCCCACTCCTGATAAGAATAGCCTTATTTTTAGTCTAAGATATGACAACAGAGGACACATGTCACACGCAGGTTGGCTAATTAATTTGGAACCACATTTGGCATCGGAGCACCCTCTTGCTCCGGTTTCCTCTTTTGCTCAATTTGGAACCACCCCCACAGTGTAGGGAACTAGTTCCAAAAGCCAAAAGGCAAATATGGAATCACTTTTGGCTACACATTGTGGGTGCCCTTACTAGACCTGCTGGTAGTAGCAGAAGTAGGACGTGAAGTTTCTTCTAGCCTAGTGCAGGAAAAAGTGACTGTCGTGTGGGCCCTTGGGCGGACAATCAAAGGTAAGGGCTTGTTTGATTCATAGGATAGAAAAAATAAAGGAATAGGAAAACCATAGGATTGCAATGTCATGTCCACTTCAATCCTATAGGAACCCACATGCAATAAAGTTTGTTTGATCCATCAAAGGATTTTAAGAAAGAGCTTTGGATGGATGTTAGATTTCCTATGCAATCTAGTGCAAATGATTTCCTAGGAAAGTTTCCTATAGGAATCAATCCTACAAATCAAACAACCACCATAGGAAAATTTCCTATAGGATTTAATCCTACAAATTTCCTATACAAATCCTTTGAATCAAACATGCCCTAAATCTGGTGCTACCACTCTAGGGGGATGGGATGGGACATGGTAGATCAACACTTGATGAGAAAATTGTGCATAACACCAAACAAAGTTGTATTAAACACAGAATCAAAACATCTTTTGCAGCTGATCCTAACTTTTGGTGTAAAATGTTGCAGCTAGCCCAAATTAATGTCTTAAGACCCTTAATAGCGCATCTAATATGCGTGGCCAGATTTGTATCCCATATATCAATATTATACAATAAATTTTAAATGTATATCACAATATAAAAGCATTTTTTATCAAATGGGCAACTCCTTCATGTGGACCAACAACACTCATGCTTCCTTTTATTCATGGACAAGAAGTGGAAGAGGTTGGCGCTAAATTTTGGAAGAGTTGGCACAAAAAGTGCAATGAGTCATTAAACTTATGATATTGATGATATTATGTTGATGTTTAAATTTTTGTGTGTGTATGACCTCTATGTTTTCTAAAACTATGCTACCACTTTTTAAAAATTGTCATATAATTATAGTATAATATTTTTATATTATTATAATTGTGATCTATGGTATAAAAAGCTGGCCCCGCATACTAAATATGTTGTTAAGGGTCGTAAGACATCTATTTGGGATAGCCGCAACGTATCACCCCGAAAGTTGGGGTCAGCTGCAAAAAAAGGTTTTAATTATGTGTTTTGTGCAACTTTGTTACCCAAGAGTGGTGTTATGTGCAATTTTCTCACACTTGATGGAGTGGATGTGGGAAAGTCACAACTCCAAAGGCAAGGCCCCCACTCTCGTCACCTACTCCCTCTGTCCGTAAATACGTGTACTCCTAGCTTTTGCATAAGTCAAACTTTTTTTAATTTGACCAACTTTATATATAAATATAGCAATATATATTGTAAAACTAGATTTGAAAACATATCTAGTGATACCAATTTAGTGTCATAATTATTGCTATATTTTTCTATAAAATTAGTCAAACTTTACTAACTTTGACTTAAGACAGGGCTCAAAGTACACTTTTTTGACAGAGGGAGTACCTACCTATCTGTGTGTGCATGCGTGTCCATGGAGTTGTAGAGGTACTGCATTTGAGTGGAGAGCATTTGTAGAGGTACTGTATGTGTGCTCACCTAAAATAGCCAGGATCGTCCATGGCTGATCGATCTGTGGTTGGTGTCTTGGTCGCGCGCATAATGCAGGCCCTGACCCACGGACTACGGTGGCTGGATTAAGTGGTGTGGCCAATCCTGGCCGCCCATTTTTGACCCTGCCGAATTTTAGTACAGCGCCTTAGACCTCACGGTAAGAAATGCAACTGCCAGAACCTTGGCAAAAGATCTGCGAGCGAGGCGGGGTGAGCCTAGGCAGCGGCGTCCTAGCGCCGCGCGAGGCGGGCCGGGCGGCTGCGGGCGAGGCACCCGGCGAGCACTTGCGCAGGACGGCGGTGAGCACTTGCAGGCCGCTCCGATTTTGGTTCTCTTCAATCGATTCAGCATTTCAGCTGTGGTGTATTTCAATCTTATGTATTACAGTACGATTTTGCAAGATTCTAGCTATGACTTTGAGAAGAAAAAAAAGTGATTTGTTATTGTTAATTATGATTTAAAGAGAAGATTAAGGTTAGTTTTAAATCAATGAAATATTTGGCAGTGTTTTGGTGTCTTCAATTCCGCCAACCGAACAAAAGATGGAACCATTCCGTTCCTCATTGTTTCCGAACCGAACACGAGGCCGGAACCGTTCCATCACGTCGGAACGGAGCCATTCCGTTTCATCCCCTCTAATTTTAGAACCGAACACACCCCTAGTATTCAAGGGATGCGCGTAGTGGAGGCCATACTTGGCCGTGGTCCATCCTTATATCTTAATTTCTCTTAGAATTTGATAATAAATCGGCTCACTAACATTAATTGGCCTCGTTTGCATTGAGCCCGCCCATCCTTCATTTGGTGTCACGCTCAATAATACATGTTGCTTATGCTCTATTCCCGTCTCGATTTCCTTTCGCATTGCAACTACTGTGTAGTATTAGTTGTACTCATTAATACGAGATTCAGAACTAGCCGGTTCTACTTAGCTAGCAGGAGAGTCGCTAAGTTTTTAATGCATGCATGCCGCGTGCGTGGCCCGTGGCTCACACTTACTACATGATCGATCAATTCTGTATCGTGCACACGCACATAGGAGCTGTGTCTGTGTTGCTTCGGAGGCTGGTCAGAGATTGTGTGTCTATGTAAGTTCTTTGCCATATTTTGCGGTGATTTATATGCAAATTTGATTGAAAGCAATAATTTGCTTCGGAGGCTGGTCAGAGATTGTGGACGAGGCAATAACGATGGGAAAAAATGTGGAGACGAGGCATATGCGAGATAGTGGCGAAAGTTTTTTTTTAGGGGAGATAGTGACAAAAGGTTTGGGTAGGGTTAAGGCCAGTCGCGGCCATCACTGCACGGGCTTTAATTTGCTCTGGATGGCGTCAACCAGAAATAGCGAAAGGGAGGGGATCGGTGGAGGTGGCTGCGACCAGCCCAGGGAATACAATATGCATTGTTGAGATGCGTGCAACTATATCAGTTAGCAAATAAAAAAATACACGGTTTTTCCATAGAATGCCAATGTAAAAAGGGAAATGATTCAGATCTCCCGGACGATCCCATCGTCCTGCTTCCCGTGCTGACATGTGTTCATTTGCTGCAAAACATGTCGCGTTTGCTACATATGTTCTCGTTTTTGCTTCCGAAGCTAAAAAAATCGGTTCGTTTCAGAAATAGACGTCTCGACGGAGACCTCACCAGCGAAGTCTCTGGCGATGTATTCGGCGAAGTCAGTTTTTTGCTACATTAGAATAACTTTTTAGCTACAATCGTCTTGTGGTTTTGCTACAACAGTGTCAAGTATTTGCTACAAGGTCTCCGGCGAGAATCACCGGCGAATTTTTTTCAGCGAAGTCGGTTTTGCTGCATTAGCATAATTTTTTTGCTGCATGGTCTCCGGTGAGGTCTCCAGTGAGACGTTCTATTTCTGAAACGAACCTTTTTTTTTTGCTTCAGAAGCAAAAGCGGAAACATACGTAGCAAAAGCGGGCCATTTTGCAGAAAAAAGGGATTTGGACCGTTTTTAATGAACATGTGGCAGTAGCTGGAGCAGGACGATGGGGCCTGCATGAATTGAAGAAGCATGCTGACACACAAGCCAATAAATACAGCCAACGTACCACCTTCAACAATGCACAACATATATCTTAGTTCCAACCCCTCTAGCGCCCATGAATGGAGATCATATCTATGTTGAGAGAGGAGATCATATTGTACATGAGAATGAGTTGTGTAGGCTTGAAAGGTACCAGGAAATATTTTACAAGCCAGAAGTTGCTCTCTAGGAGCAATTTGATCATTTCAACTTGATCCATACAAGGATAGAGGGCAACTTATCCACCACAGTGATTCGAATGGTGTGAAGGTCGTATAAATATCATGACAAGGGAGTCAAGATGGCTGTGACATTCCACTTCCTTCATTAGCTTCTCTTGCTTCGGGATCTTAGATCCATGCCAGGCTCTACAGCCCAGAGGGTTTGCTTTGATCCAAAGTGGTTACTTGGGTCTGACCTTACTAGCTTGGTGGTGGTATTGTGTGGGTTTTGTGATTGTCGCGGCAAGAAATTATGCAATACTTACTTTCTTTCATGACAAAGGTGGCCGTGCGTAACATGCCAAAGCCGTGTCGTGTCGTAACAGTTGCACGCCTGGTCATAAGCGAAGCTAAAAACGCTCACATGCATGTCCTCACGATACAGCTCGCGGAACATGGGAGCTTCTGTACACGCAGCGCTATTGTGGTCCGTCGAGACCATATGAGGTTGCAACAATGCACTGGGTCGGTTTTTTCTTTCCCTGAATGTTTAACATCGGAGTGGAATTTGGAACTCAAATTTCAAATCTTGGAATCCCAAGTGTTAGATAAGAACTCCATATGGTTACTATTTCCTTGTATAGAACAAACCGAACCGACATAGGCTTGATTGACTTGTACTACAAGTTGTAATCCGTGTATAAATATAGATCAATGGATCCGTCTCGGGCGTGCAACTGTAACCCGGCGTTACAGCCTTACATGATATCAGGCTATCCCTCCCGATCCTCGATCTTCCCTCCAAACCCTAGCTCCTGCGATCTCGTACCTCCGTCGCCATGACTCCAGAAGAATTCGAGAAGAAGGAATCCGAGCTCAAGGCTCAGGCCGAAGACCTGGACGCTCGTGAGGCTGATATCGCTCTACAGGCAACCACTGCCTCTCGCAAGGCTGAACTCCGTCGCCAGGAGGCTGAACTCGACGCGCACGAGACCGTGCTCGTCAACTCATCTACAACCAATGCCACCAATTGAAAAACAATCAACACCGCCACCTCTCCCGCCTCCCTACCCAGCCCATCTACCTACGGCACCTCCATCAAGCTCCACGTCCCAATTACTCTAGATCTCACAGCCTCCATTTACACCAACTAGCGAGAACTCTTCCTTGTCGCTCTCGGTCGCTACGTCCAGACCATCCATGTCATGGGTGATGCCTCCCCCTCCACCACCTCCACCACGTCATACTAGGGATGCGACGAATTCATCGTGCTCTCATTGATCTACGACTCCATCTTCACCGACCTCCTCGGCATCATCATGCGCCCCGGCTCTACGGCACGCATCATCCGGACGCCATGGAAAACCTCTTCCGCGTAAACAAGAAGCACCGGGCGATCCAGCTCGAAGCGGAGTTCAGGAACACTCCGCAAGGAGACATGACCATCAGCCAACAACCGCGACATTGGCGGCACTGGCCGTGGCCACAGTAGCGGAAGCGGGCGTGGACGCGACCGCGGCAGCAACACTTTGTGGCAGTTCAATCCATGGATCGGCGCACCTACTCGAGCTCACCTTCTGCAACAACAAACAACGACACCCCATGCAAGCAGGCGCAGCCCTCTACGCCGGGCCTTCTCGGTCTATTTGGCCGCCGCAACAAATTTTGCCGCGGTAGCTCATACGCCGGCTAACCAACTTTTGGAGTTACTTTTTTGCTTGTGCCGCCCCAAATAAGTGTCGCACACTAGGGTATTTTTGAAGTGGACTAAGTTGTTCTTTTCGTAACTGTGTTATTTGATCTCTGCAATACAGATTGCTAGTGATTAAAGTAAATGTGGCAATACATCGTAGTGATTATAAAAAGAGTATTATAGTTTTGCAATTGTTGGGATAACACAAGAGTATGTGTGAACATAAAATTGTAGACAAATACATTTAGTTTTGCAATTCTTGAAAGATCCATTCTTCTTTTGTACTAGCTGGCTTCTCTGTTCCCTAACTGACAACGTATATGGACAGCAGGGGATGACTAGGAGAGGCCAGAACACACCAGCTCACGGGATGGTATGGACAGTTGAGACACATATGAGCTTGCCGCATAACGGAGACACATTTTGCACAACTGGATCCTGCAATTTGGCGCCGATGAGTACTTTCCAGAGGAGGAAGATGTAGTTCCTGATGAAAATAACACTGACGATGGCCATGGTGTTGCTCATAACGATTGTGCTGTTTGAAAGAGCAGGAGACAACAGTGAGCGCTCGACATGTGGGCGACGAGAGGCAACTACAGAATCTGAAGAAGATGAAGAAGATGGTTTGTTGATGAAGTGTTGCCCTTGTATTTCATGAACAACCCCTCATGTGGGTGTAAAACATTCATTCGTAGTAGCTAGGTAATATTGTGGTGAACTGTCATTTGCTAATAGCTAGGTAAAATTATTGTGAACTCATATTTGCTAGTAGCTATGGTATTAATTTGGTACTGCGACTTTTATTTGTCGCTTGCTTGAAACTGCTAGTTCAGTTTGCTGCATATGTGTTGTTACGTGGTAACATCACCAGCTGTGAGAAGTGATGAGCACATCACTATGACATGAGCAACCAAACATGCAGAAATTTACATCAAACGACACAAAATCAATTATCTTGGCACCCAAACAACTTGCTAAAATTGCAGGAAAACTAGATATGGACAACCAAACGAACTGCCAAACTTGGACCAAGCTCAATCTCCCCCCCATGCAACACACACCGGGCTAAGTAAAAAAAACAAGAAATTTAAGCCCAAGCAACCAAACACGCTCGTAGTTTTGCAATTCTTCTTCTGTACTAGTTGGCTTCTCTGTTCCCTGACTGTCAACATATATGGACAGCAGGATGACTGGGAGAGGCCAGAACACACCAGTTCACAGGATGATATGGACAGTTGAGAAACATGTGAGCTTACGGCACAACGGAGACACGTCTCAATGTATAAACTCCCAATATAACTAACCCAAAAAAAATACAAAACAAAGTACCACATGTGCCCGACTTTGAGAAGAATGCCAACGCACAAGGCAATAAATTAAACACCTTCACTTCAGCAAATGCCCAACATATATATAAACGTAGGTCCCTAGCAAGACTCCTAGTCCCAATCCCTGTAGTGGCAATGAAGAATATGGATCATATGCATGCTGAGAGATTAGAGATCACATTGTATATGAATGAGCCGCGTAGGCTTGAAAGGCACCAGGAACTATTTTACGGTGACAAAGCCAATCCATGTGACTAGTTTCATTGCTTCAACCTGCTCCATACATGGAAAAGGGGCATTTGATCCACCGTAGTGAGGTGATGTGCAAGAAGATGGTATCAAGCTGATGCCACGGGACACGGAATTGTTTTGTCTATCCACTTAGTTCTCTAACATCTCAGGTGTCCACTTGTGAATGTCGCGGGAAGGAACGCTGTTCCCCACCACCAATCCGTCATGCAGGCGGTGTGACGACGAGAAGTATTCCTTGATGCTGAAATACAATGTGAGTACCCATGAAAACAATTCCATGTCTTCTGACGCACCAATCTTCGGTTATAGAACGAGTAATTGGTAGTACAGGTGATTGCAGAAACACCAACAAAACTAGGCTAGTTCTGAACCAGATTTACAGCACAAGGAGCATTGCAGCAGATACTAACTAGGTACACGATCAGCTATCATCAAACTATCTTCAGTTGACTTCACCATATGAGAGGTGCTCAAGACTCTGTCCTGCTGTTTTCATCAACTTGAGGACAGAGACAATGTTCTAGCTAAGAGGATAGCGGGACAAGATCCTAAATTCCTGCAGCTCCCCATGGAACTCGCTTGACAGGATGGAGGCGGCGAGAGCGGCCAGGTGAAAGCCCGCTGCTCTGCAGAGGGATGGACTGGTCATGGCGCCCGCTGCCAGCGCCATGGAGCCGGGTGTTGACGGTAGTGGGTGTTCCTTAACTGTCCGCCAAGATTTTTTGCATGCGCCGTGGGTAGCCCATGCCCACTTACAGGCCTAGGCATGCCTTCCAAGTGTACACCTGATGCTACAACAGGCATGGACAATAATACCTGGGCATTTTGCATGTCCTCAGCAGCAAATCGAAAATTTCTACTAGTACAGATTCCTGCAGAAAAACACCCAACTAAACTACTCCAATAGGTCTAGTACAAGCAAGTAGTATCAGTAACGAGAAAAGCTAACAATTAGTCACTTCACAGAATGTCACAATCAGTAACATCACAGAATATCTGCTATTCCAATAGTTCTAGCACATGTGCTTTTCATATACCAATTCAAGCAAAAAAAAATCATGTGATACTTCTTTTGAGAAATATGCGCGTCTATGGTTACAAACAACTCCAGTTCTAGAAGAATCGCCCAGATCAAGGTGGTCAATTTGTAATCATAGTGCCAACAATTACCGTGTAGCACTCCCACTCCCAGCCCATATTATAGCTCCAACACAGACTCAGCATAGGAGCATCAGTAATGCATAAAAAAATAAAAACAGAGCTATACATGGAACGAACAAAGCCTGCAGTATCCTTTTCAAAGAGAGTAACTGATCGATGCCAAGGGTGGAGTACTATAGATGGACGTATGCTTTAGATATGGAACAATTTGATGGTCCACGGTTCACACAAAATGTACGATAGAACTATTTTCACCGTTAGTCAAAAGGTTACTCAGATTTACCCTGCCGATATGTTCAAACATGTCAGAGGAGCACGGGTGGCCTGATTAGCAGAAACAACAGTTTTCAAGGGATTTCTGCCATGCTTTTAGATATGAACTATGGGTGTGCTGAGACTAGATCATGGTCCGAGTGACAGCACGTTTGGTGGTGATGTTTTTGCACCATCTGTGTGGCTAATAGCATTGGCTAAAGCAGAAAAACAATCCCCTTGGCTTGTCTTCGATATTGCCTTTAGGCGTGATATCGCCTCGAGAAGCCATTAGTGAGCTCGTCCCGGGGGATTCCGGAGGTAAGATTGTGTTCTCCGAACTGAATGTGCGAGCTGGGGCCATATGTTCTGGTGACGAAAGGGTGGAGAGATAGTCGAGAAGCATTTGCACTATCTGGGTGAAGTTTGGTCTCTCACTTGGGTCTTCTTTCCAGCAGGATGTTAAAATTTCTGACAGCTCCTCTGGCAAATTATCTGCACTTGGTCTGATGTTCTGAAGAAAATGAGGTTTCATAGTCAAGTTACAAATATATGACACTACCCATGGTACATATGATAAAACATATTCTGAACAATCAATGTTACAAACTGCAAATGTTTATGGTGAAACTCTAAAAAAAACAATGTTACCTTGAAAGCAGCAGCATATGCAGCTTGCAGATTAGACATGCCCTCAAAGGGCAGTTTATTGTGAAGTAGTTCCCACAACACAATTGCAAAGCTGTAAACATCTACTTTATGGTTGTAATGCTTCTTTTCACCATGCCTTAATGTGACCGTGCTGTACAACTGTTCAGATGTTTCAGGTTAGTTAGCACAAAAAAGAAAGGCTTTAAAAACTGAAAAATAAATAGCAGTAGCAGAAACCTCTGGAGCCATCCAACGGTAGGTTCCTGTCTCAGCTGTCATCATCTCTGTTAATGTCTCTTCTCTTGCTAAACCAAGGTCAACAAGTTTAATTGTTCTCTGGTCAGCAGTAAGCAGCAGGTTCTCTGTACAAAGGGAAGGGAAAAAACTAAGTACCCGGGATTAACTTTATTTGCATGAAATCTCCTCGGTCGGATCGTTGGAGATTGATGTGAGATAAGATTAACAGACCAAGGAAATGTTATATGGACTAAAAATAAAACCAGATGTTACTCTTGCTAAAGTTACATATCTCATATGCATTGTTGACCATCTCTGGTCTAAACAGAATGGTTTGTCAGCTGTAGCTAACTGTGAATCTGAGACATGCTAATAGGTGCAAAACAGTATGGCACAAGTCACCATCTACTAAACAACTGCAATAACTCCCATTCCTCTACCATTTGTTTAGTATTTCTTCCTCTACCTTATGCACCTCCTTCACCTTGCTCAAGGGAATATCCTCCAGCTTCTTGAAGTACCAACATCCAAACACAACATTTACGAAATGTATAATTTTCTCCAAATTAGGAACAGTTCCTTCAGAGATGCAAGTGGGATCCCACATAAATCCCACTTATAGTTCATTTTGTCATTTCTAATTCAAAAGCTCGGCTAAAATTTTGAACTAGAAATGACAAAAATAAAATATAAGTTGGATTTAGGTACATGCAATGGTTACCTGTGACTATTTGTTAGTTGAATAACCAAACTAAGCGTACGCACTGCACAGGCACAGCCATAACCAGGACATTCATCTTTCAAATTATGCAACTTGATGGTCTAAATAACATACATTTGCGGGGCCAAAAGAGACAGGTATGGATCAGGTTACAAGATGGGCCCTCAGTTTGACTATCTCGGTCAGTCAAGGTCTGTCTCCGTATACTAACTTTTCTTTTTCACCAATGGGACACCCAAACTTGAGTTGGATACAAACACCCATGTACATGTCAGAGTGATATTTCTGCGTACTTCGTGTTTGCTAAATAGAACACTTGAATCGAGTCAGATCCCAGCACCCACCCACATCCAAGTTACACTGATGCTGGGACCCACCTTTCCTACTTATATATGTGAATGACACGTTATGTAGATATACTACTATGTGATATCTCAGTTTCTTACTAGTAAAGATATTTGAGTAGCCAATGCATGCTTAAAAACTTCATATTGTTAAGAGATGAAATCAAAACATGTCAAGTATTATAGAACAAATTATAGTATATGCCTACACATTTATAACATGTTCTCTTTGAACATTGATCCATTAAATTCTCACTATTCATAGAATGAGACTTGATGACACAAATTACATATGCCTACACATCTGCTTGAATAATCATTCTACAACGTGCTACTTGTTCCACTATACATGTAAATATGTAATAATTGAGGAACCTATAAATGGTTCAACATATCCAAATGTATGGAAAATTCTGCTTGACTTGGTGACATAAACCATACTCCTCCATAGGTATATCACACAGTGTGTACCTTACAAGCTTCCCTGTGTCAAGCTTCATGCACTAGCCAACGCAACCAAAAGTCCTAACTGATGGAAAGGGCTAGTGCAATCCACTTATACACTTCAACATCCCCTCTCACGTGTGACGGGGAAAAGTCAGCACGTGCAACCGGAAGAGAGCGACGGCGCGCGAAACTCACGTATGACTCAAGAGGCCTATACATGGACATAGAGGGGTCAACAGCAATTTTAGGATAAATTGTGAAAGCCAGGACTTGAACTCGAGACCTTGGGCTCTGGTACCATGTCAAGCTTCATGCACTAGCCAACGCAACCAAAAGTCCGAACTGATGGAAGGGGCCAGTGCAATCCACTTATACACTTCAACACCCTGCACTTGTGTTCTTGGCACACACACAACTGGTGATGTTCGTGTAAAATTTCCATGTGCTTGGTCCCATTATTAGACTAGCTTGTAATAGCAGCACTGCCAACATAATACAGCATCGGCAAAGAGCAATGTTTTTGAGTCGCCGAGCCAAGTTAAGTCGCCAGCCATGTGGCTTGGCGATTAGTCGATGAAAGTTGCTGTACAGTCGGCATAAGTCGCTGAATAGTCACAAATTGCACTGATTTTGAGAAGTGGCTCAAAACACCTTGGCAAGCAGGAACAAGAAAGTCGTGCACCACTTGTCGCTTTTCAAATCAACATCGTAGCATCTCCTTAATTTCGTTCTAGTGGCAGAATTCGATTAAAATTTGAACCGATGCAAAAAAAAAGCTACAAATAATGTCCAATACAAAATAACAGTATGACACATCAGATGTAGCCATGCAAATACACATTTCTTATGCTATATGAGATTTGGCATGCAATAACATTAAAGTGATACGCTCAGGGTACTGCATAAATTGACTTAGTAGGGGAAGAGAGGGAAAGGCCCATATCCAAATAACAGCAAAATGGAAAATCTTACCAGGCTTAAGATCACGATGAATGATCCCGTGTGCATGCAAACATTCCATGGCTCGGGCAATGTCCAGTGCAAATCCAACAGCTACACGAGGGTCCAAGTTCCTAGGCCGCAAGCTGACCAAATACTTGCGCAAAGAGCCCCCCACTAATAGCTCTGTCACCACCACCATGACAGGCTCTAGGCAAGCCCCGATAAACTGATCAACAAGTGGATATAGTTCTCAATATTGAGAAGCATCCGACACTTCCAGCACAAGGAAAGAATGGCAATAGTCAGAAGGAAACGAACCTTGACAAGGTTCTTGTGCTGCACCCTTGACAGCATGGTGACCTCTCTCAAGAACCTACCCTGCCTCTTGACCACCTCCTCAGGGGTGTCGCCCTTGTGCACAATCTTGATGGCAACGTTTTGGTTCTTGTACCTAGCAACCCCAGCATGAACCAAGAGATAAAGTGTAAGGAAATGATTCATGCAGATCAGAAAATTGTACTCCCTCCGTGTCAAAATAGATGTCAGGAATTTGGATGTATCTATATACTAGATAGTGTCTAGATAGATCCAAAAATTTAGACAAATCCGCGACATGTATTTTGAGACGGAGGGAGTAGATGATAGTGAAAAAAAGACATCCTTACTTCCCCTCATAGACCTTGGCATGTCCACCCTCGCCGATGCGTGGCCCAACAAAGAGAAGCTTAGGGTCGATGAGCCAGTTGGGGTCGATTTGGAGATCTTCACCCGCATAGAACCCACTCCTCGACTCCATTCCAGACAGAGTGGATCCACCTTGGGTCCCGTGGGGTCACCCCACACGACCCCACTAAACTCTGAAAGAAAAAGACTCCTCATTAGAAAGTGATCAGAATTGGCAGTAAAATATACCACTAGCATGTCGTAAAGAACCTCACAGAACACAGAAGTGTCAGTTGTATTCAAAAGATTCCTCATTTGGAATGATTCAAAAGCCCAAAATCTAAGGAGAAAATGTGCCCTCCCTAGTCTCTCGGAGCGTACACAAATATAAGTTGCCAGGGTATTTTTCAATTTTTCCATGGCATTTTTTATTTTTTCTGGTTTTCTTTAGGTCTTTTGTTGTGTCATCAGATCCTAATGGTGTGGCCGGGGGGAGCGCCGCGCGCGCTGGTGCCACCGCGCACATGTTCTCGCTATAGCACGATCCTTCAAAAGTTGTATACATTTTGCTTCGGAATAAATAAACTGTCTGTAAGTAGGCAGAGAAGTATATCGTATACAACTGTGAAGCGGATTCGAAGAACACACAAACAGGAACCACTGTTTCCTAATCAAGCATTGGTCCCTGGAAAAAATCTTGACTGCTACTACTTACTAGTAGTGAAGACACCACTACAGTACGTGATCTCCATGCGCTACTAGTAAAAAGACGCCACTACTAAGTTGGGGAGATGCTAGGAGAGCTAACCTCGTTGCAGCTTACAACGGCAGATCTGGTGACGGAAGACCTCGAATCGCAGCAGCGACCTGCTCAACAGGACGAGCAAGAGCAAATTCGGTCACGTGATGGTGATGATGAAGTAGAAGAAGAGGAGCGGTGAGGGGAGGCCGGCGTGGCGATCCGAGCAAGCGCGCTACCTCAGACAGGGAGCCGGGTCCGCGGCCGCCGCTGCTGCTCGCGTGGCGCCGCCGCTGCAGCAGCTGCTGCTGCTGCTCCTCCCGCGGTGTTGCTGCGGGCGGGTGAGGGAGAGGCTGTCGAGGAGGAGACGCCGTGCCGGTGGCGGCGCCGGCGGGGGCACCGCGGAGGGGCGGTGGGCGCGGAGGGATCTGGACGGGACGGGACGGACAAGACGAGTAGACGACGGGGGAGGGTCGGGAGCGAGAGAGAGACCTCTCTTGCTCTAACAAAGACGATTCATTCAGTCTAATCTGATTCCGCTGTAAACACGACGATTGACTTTGGGCGAACGATGGCGATGGATAGCCGGTGGACACTTTTTTCAGTGAGGGATCGGATCGGAAGGTCGCAGGAAGCAGCAGCGTGAGAGACCCCTCTCTCTGTGTAAACAAAACTACAAGTCCACCATTAGTTTCTTTTTTACAGCCTGACCGATGACCCTGAGCATCCCCACTCGTTGGGTCGTTTTCACGCCAAAATCCGGATCTAATCTGGACCGGATAAAACTCATTTCCTGTCCGAGATATCGAGTTTCCCCTCGTTTCCAAGACGAGTTTCTGCGTTCGGCTAAACTTCAGTTAAACACGGCGAAATTTGAGAGGATTTCATTAATTATGGCGAGTACACATATATTACATTGAATTTAAACTAGGAAAACATAAAAAGGCCGACGCCGAAGACGGACGCCGCTTCTATATGCTGAGACGGGGGTTGTTGCCGGCGTGGATGTGCTTCAGCATGGCGACGAGCGTTCGACCTGGAGCGCTCCACCAGCGGCGCAACGCCGCATTGTTGCTTTCATTGCGGGCGGCTGCCCTCGTGGCGAGCTCTGGAAGCGCTTTGTCGAAGAATCGCTCGAAGACGGTTTGTTCGGATCCTCGGCGAGATCCGGGTCCGGGTCTTTCATGGCGGCGATAGTCGCCTGGATCTCGTCGGCGATGTCCTCGTTGGTCGGCATCGGCGAAATCGGGATCCCGTCGGCGCTGAGATTCCAGCCGAGGGGGAGACGAATGTCTGGCGACGCCATATAAACCGCGTCGTGGAGCATCCGGGCCTCCCACGGCTGCAGCGTGCGGCGGCCGAAGCCGTTCGCCGGCGCGGTGTCGCCGGGAATCTCTCGGTCATGGCGTTTTGCCGGAGTTGTGGAGGTGGAAAGGTGCGAGCGTTTGGAGTGCCGGAGTTGGAAACGTTGTGTGAGAGTGTGAAAGGAGACGGCGATGGGTACAGCTTTTATAGGCTGAGGCCGGCGGCGAGCGTGGGAGGGGTGTAGCGGCGAGGGCGCGAAAAAGGGAAACGACGGGAAGGATGACGACGACCCAGCTTCCGTCGCTGACTGGGCAGGTCCACGCGCCGTCTTCTTTTTTTTCGTCGAATTCGTTTCGTCCGATGTTCCTAGGGCGTTCCCGGGATCCTATGAATGGACTGGAAAGTCCGGATCAAACTTGGTCTAAATTCAGACAAAAAGAGATTCATATAAACATGGCTGGGCCAAATTTCGGCGTCCGGAATAAAATTCGTCCCTCGATCTGAAAATGTGAGTGGAGATGCTCCGAGTACGCACACACACGCTCTCTCTCGGTAGGGGCACCTGTCAGATCTAACGCGACCCTCCATCAGCATTCAGCAGGGCATTAACCACTCTGCAGAATTAACTAAGCAATCCTTGGCAGAGGAAAAGATTAAGTAGCTATACGTGGATCCTGGAGTTAGGACATCACCCGTGGTGTCGTCGGGTCACTTTATTTACTCCTACTATGTTGTTTTTGTGTGTGCGTGCTTCCTAGTTCCTATCACGCGGTTCTTGCGTGGAGCGCTTGGCGCGTGGTGACCATCACGCGGGTGGACCGCGCGCGACTCTGCAACGGAGAAATGCGGTGTTGTGGCGTGGAATTTCAATCCGGCGAGGGAGATGTGCTGCTCCAATGCCCGGTGGGAAGGGACAACGGGTGCTCCACACTCTGAACGAAAATATGAGAAGAGAAGGAGAGAGTTCCACACGCGCGCTCCTCCTCGCCTCGACGGCGACGCGAGCAGCCATGGAATCTGAGTCTGGCGGCTTTTTTTTTTTTAGACGCATGACCTCTGTTCATAAGAGAGAGGTCGCGCCTCCTCTCAGACACACTGCCACACATCCTTTGCGCCTCCAGTTTCAGAGCACTGTGTTACCTAGATCTTCCACATCCCGTCTTGCGGCGTGCACCACGATTCGGGACAATAGGCCTCCGAGACCCCGCTGCTTCGAGTCCTGTATGGAAGAAGGGCGATAAGGTTTTTGGGGAGCGCTATCGGCGCGACTACTGGCTTCGTCACGGACTCCCTCACGGATAGCGACTGCGGCGACGTCTTCCCCGACGAGGACTTCTTTTCCGACATCAGCACCCTCTTCCTCGACGACATGGACAACGACGATTCCTCTTCTGCTACTGTCGTGTATATCTTCTTTCTTAATCTTGTTCTGATCGTATCTAAAGTTTTATGCCTTGCAGTTTGTTTGGTTATATGCCTTAATATGTATTCGCTATTTCACATGATTAGCATATTGCCTATTATTCTAATCATGTTTTATCTAGCGTTTATTATGGATATTTCGCTTGGTAAATTACTCTTTTATTCAACAATCCAAAAACCTTATTTCAGAAAATTTGCCCCAAGTGGCTTTGTTGCTTCTATGAAGCCACCTGTGTTCGAAGGTGTGAATTACAAACGATGGCATGCGAGAGCAGTGCTTTGGTTTTAGACCATGAGCTTCTATAACGTCATTTATGGCGCACCTGAGGGAGAACTTAATCCCGCTCAGGAAGAGGCGTTTCAAAAACATGATACCACTTTCAAGGTTGCCTTGATTAGCATTCTTGGCGACAATATTGTCGATTCATATCTGTCATTTAGCAATGGCAAGGATATGTGGGATGCGCTCGAGAGAAAAATTGGAGTCTCTGATACTGGCAGTGAACTGTATGTCATGGAACAATTCTATGACTATAAGATGGTTAAGAACTGCCCCATTGTGGAGTAGGCTCATGAGATACAGTCAATTGACAGGGAGCTTGAGCACTTCACGTGTGTTATCGGACAAGTTTGTTGCCGGAGGCATTATTGCCAAACTTTCCCAGTGATGGAGAAATTTTGCTACTTCTCTGAAGCACAAGAGACAAGAGTTCTCCGTGACGGATCTCATTGAGACTCTTGATGTGGAAGAGAAGGCGATAGCAAAAGACACACGTGCTCGAGGTACCGAGGGAGGTTCTAATGCCAACCTGGTACAGAAAAGGAACTTCTAGCCTCACAAGTTCAAGAACAAAGGCAAGTTTGACGACAAAGGAAAGTTCGATGGAAAGAACAAGGCCTCACAGTCCACCAGCTTCAAGAAGAAGACTGATAAGAGGAAAGGTGCTTGTCATGTGTGCGGTGATCCTAATCATTGGGCTCCTGCTTGTCTCAACCGCTTTGACAAGCGCCAGCATGGAAAGGGCAGCAAGACTGCTAATGTTTTCATGGGCGACGTTGAGATGAAAGATGTTGGGTATGGTATATTACCTACTGTTCTTTCATTATGTCATTCTCCTGATTGGTGGATTGACACAGGCGCTAATGTACATGTTTGTTCTGATATTTCCATGTTTTCTTCATATCAGGTCAGAGGGACACAAACCGTGCTAATGGGGAACGGCTCGCATGCTTCTGTTCATGGTGTTGGTACGTCGATCTGAAGTTTACTTTGGGAAAGACCGTGCGCCTGAAGAACGTGCATCATGTTCCCTCAATAAATAAAAATCTTGTTAGCGGATCTCTTCTGTGTCGAGATGGCTATAAGATTATATTCGAGTCCAATAAATTTGTAATTTCAAAGTATGGAACCTTTATTGGTAAAGGCTATGAGTGCGGAGGCTTGTTCCGCTTATCTCTGTCAGACATTTGTAATAAAGTTGTTAAGCATATTTACACGAATTTTGAATCAAATGTCTGGCACTCTCGTCTTTGTCATATTAATTTTGGTTGTATGACGCGGCAAGCCAAAAAGAATTTAATCCCTGATTTCACAACTGTTAAAGGATCTAAGTGCCAAGTATGCGTGCAAGCTAAACAACCTCGCAAGTCACATACGACTGCAGAAGTGAGAAATTTAACATCACTAGAGCTCATACATTCTGATCTTTGTGAGATGAATGGTGTGTTGACAAAAGGTGGAAAGAAATATTTTATTACTTTGATCGATGACTCTACGATATATTGTCATGTGTATATTCTGAAATCAAAATATGAGGCTTTAAGTTTCTTCAAAATCTATAAAGCTGAGGCAGAAAATCAACTTGATCGAAAGATTAAGAGGCTTAGTTCTGATCGTGGTGGAGAGTATGTTTCCAACGAGTTTGATTCCTTTTGTGCGGAACATGGCATAATTCATGAGAGGACGCCTCCCTACTCACCCTAGTCAAATGGAGTAGCCGAAATAAAGAACCGTACTCTAACATATTTGGTTAACGCCATGTTAGACACATCGGGTCTCTCTAAGGAATGGTGGGGGAGGCGCTATTGACCGCGTGTCATGTCCTAAACCGAGTTCCCACAAAGAACAAAGAAATTACTCCATTTGAAGAATGGGAGAAGAAAAGATTAAAACTCTCTTACTTACGTATTTGGGGTTGTTTGGCAAAGGTTAATGTACCAATCCCCAAGAAGCACAAGCTTGGACCAAAAACCATTGATTGTGTTTTTCTGGGCTATGCTTTTCATAGCATTGGTTATAGATTCTTGATAGTAAAATCTGAAGTGTCTGACATTCATGTGTTGGAATTATGCCCTAGAGGCAATAATAAAGATGTTATTATTATAATTCTTGTTCATGATAATGTTTATATTCCATGCTAGAATTGTATTAAGCGGAAACTTTAATACTTGTGTGGTTTGTGAACACCACTGTGTCCCTAGTACGCCTCTATGGACTAGTTCATTGATTAATGATGGTTAAGGTTTCCTAACTGTAACTACCTCGGTGAATTACGCTCCTAGTTACAAGTCTGGATGAGCGGAAATGGTTGAAATAGTACGGTGGAGCCCAAATGCCACTCACGGGTAGACCTTTCGGCCGTCCCAACCATTTCCAATTCATCGGGACAAGAACGGGCGGCGTAATCGACAGGCGAAGGGATCAACTACTGTTATCGCCATATTTTGGCCAAAGAAGGAGATGGGCCGTGATCAAGATGGGCTTGGAAGATGCGTATATACAACGTGTTGTTGGATCGGCCTAGTACGTGGATTTGGGCTAAATTGCCCGTGTATCTTGTATCATAGTAGGTTTCGTGTTAGTTTAGGTTCCGTTTCAGTTTAGGTAAAGATAGAATTGTAGAGTTATTCCAAGAGTAGAGAGTCTCCGGACTATAAATATGTACCTAAGGTTATTGAGAAAAGGAGGACAATCACGTTCACAACAAACACAATCTCGGCGCATCGCCACCCCTTGTTTCTAGGGTTTCTTTCGGGTAAGTGTCATTCTTGCGATCTAGGCAGTATTTTTACTTATGCGTTATTTGGTGTTACTCGTACTGAAGCCTTGTTGATGGCGAGTAACATTATTATCATAGATCTGTTGAGGTTAGCATCGGTGTTCTTCGTTATAATCGTTTAGTTTTGCTGCCTCTAGCTATCTCGCCGCCTTTGCACCTGTTCCCGGGTGTAAGGGTGGCATCTTGCTTGATCTTTATTTAAGTCGATTTGATCTGTTATAGTTGTGCCTTGTTCTCCAAGGTTTAGTTTGATATCTACATGATCAGGCCTTGCAAACGGGTTGAACGATCCAGTAATATGTAAGATATGGTTTGCCAATCCAAAGGGTTGTTCCGGAATTGACTTTATGTTGGTTTTAGGCCTTCTTTAGGGTTAGTTTTCCATCATCTTTTATATCTACCAGAGCTCAATTACGTGTAGGACGTTCGGTTATGTAGTGAAAACGTTAAACTATCGTAGATCGATTTAACTTGTATTGATGAAGCAAAACCCCATGTTATCATAGATCTAATGCAGAACCATGGGTTAATCGGCTCTAGAAGCCGATTCACAGGGAAACCTGGGGGCCGGTCACGGCTCGAATTTTACGTATACTTGTTTACCATGCAGGAAACCAATCGGAGCAATCCATCACCTTACTGATCAGGTATAGGTCAGGTGGCACGCCCTCGAACCAAAGCCGGGCGTGTGCGGAGTTTTGCGGGCGTTGCAGAGGACCGAGCCCACCAGGTTACAGGAGCCTCCGGCTCTTCGTGTTGCTCGTCGCTTCGCCGGTGAGTTTTGGCGAGCAACACATTCTGCACGCCGGTGGGACATTAAACAACGTCTACATCAACATCCGACGCTGCGATGGAGAGCAGACCGATCACGTCTGACTGCACGAAGAGCACAAGGCGAAGTATGATGAGATCAGAAATCTCTTCGAAGCCGATCTCATCGGCTCTTTCGAGAGGACCCGCAAGCATGGCATCAAGTGGAGAGGGTTCTCCGCCGAAGGTGCTCTTGATGAGGTGGATCTGTCTGTTCCTTCGGAGGAGCGTACCAGAGCTCTGCGACAGGAAGTCAACTACATGGTGGCTCATTCTCTTCACCGCCATTCTGAGAGCTTGGTAAACGCTTTCGAGCGGGTAGCAGTTCGCGTGGTTCAGGAGATCATGAAACATCAGTACTCTCCGTCGGGGCCTACTCTGGGGACTCACCAGGGAGAAAGACCGCTCCAGACCAGGCCACAGCTGCCATTCACACTTGCAGCTCCAGAGCCGCCAGGGGCACCGGCGTACGTCGTCTACAAGGTCGGAGGACCACAGCGATGCGTTCTGTTTGAACCACCTAAAGAAATCCCACATGGATATGTGTGCACTTACGCATGACTGCAGACTTGGCGCACGAACAGATTGCAACGCAGGGATTCTTTGGGCGGGAGTTTACGGAATAGGGGCTTGGAGGCGTTTACGAGGAATCTCAGGATGGACGCCGACAAACAGGCGTGGCTAGCCAAGTATGCCTGGAACAAGTCATGAGAATCTAGCCCTGCAGCTCAAGCGATTGGAGCAAATCGGTACCATCTGAGGGACGTTAAACCGTGTCAAGAGAAGGACAATCGGCTATTCAAAGCCGTACAACGAAGTTTGATCGATTCCGCTGCCACCCAAGCATCGGCTCCCCGAGTTCTCAAGGTTCGGTGGTCGGAAGGGTCAAGCTCGATCGAGCACATAAGCCGATACCGCACGGCTAGGCATGATTTGACATCGGATCGATCGCGTAAGATTTTTGCGCAATCTCCGACAGACCAGCCTTTGGGTGGTACACCTCGCCGCCACTGATTCAATTCACGGAAGCAAGCTGGAAGAGCATTTCCACATCGGTACCATTCGAGAGCTCGAGAATGGCATTGCAGACTGGCGCAAGTGCGGCGGGAGAAAGCGTAGCGAATACATCCGGCCCGGGACCGTCAAGAACCGATGTTACTCAGCTCGTTTAGCGAGAAGGAAGCGTCGGTGGCGGTGTTGGGTCTCTTAGCACCCATCAAGGATCGGCTTTCCAAGTAGAGTACAACTCATTGGCGACATGGCCCGAAGGTGACAATGTATGAACAGCGCCACCACGAGTTGTACCAAGACAAATTCAAGCGTCCGATAGGCCTGGTCGATGCGTGAAGAAGATGATCCTACACAAGACCAGGAAGTGGCCGTGGCGAGTGGGCTCGAGGCGATCTGTATCCTGCAAATGGGTGAAACAAAAGGGCCTGCAAAGGGTTCGACTTGATGTGAGCAAAGCCGGCAGATATTCGATTCTTGCTAAAGAGAAGCAACGAGGTTACCGAAGGCCACAAAATCCCACGGCTCGAAATGCACGGAGACCATACGCAAGTGGCATCATTCGTTCACCCACACCACCAATGATTGCAAGAGCTACGTCGCCAAATCCAAAGCGGCGATAGAACAAGGCCGTCGATCCTTGGGCGATTCGCCATGAAGGTGGACACAAACCCATTTCCGGCGTCAACATGGTAGAACTCGATGTCGCGAGGCGCCACCGGATTTCTCGTTCGGCGTTAATATGGCGGTCTGGGTACCACCGTGACAAGCAGGAAGGTAGTCGCTCGGGGCAAAGAAAGAGAGGAGGCTAGTCCACGACCGGCCCGGCCACAATGACAAAGTGGTACTAACAGAGGAACAAGTGAGGAGAGTGCAATATCGGAAGCCACATTCCACGCATCTCCTTAACAAGTATGAGCGCCAAGATGACCAACGTCGCCGATGTAGCGACGACGAAAGATATGAGCACCTTGCTAGGGGACCGTCAAAAAGGAAGGCGCAGACAAACATTGGGATTGTCCTTTCTTCAAGTATTGCTGGGACGCAGGAATGAGCCGATTGCCTACAGTCGACAACTGCCCGGAATGTGGTCAGCCGAGTGAGGACGCGGAGCCAGTTTCGGTGTTCCAACGTCTAGGGCCTCTCCCACCTCAGAGCCGTTACAGGGAGTCCACTCGAGCAAACGTCCTCGCAAAGCCAAGGGATGACAAAGAAGAAGACAGATATCACCGTCCAAGGTGGTGTCCCGACGGACTCAGACACACCCAAAAGCGCAGAGTGCAGCGGCTACGTAACTTGGAGGAAGCCGAAGCTCAGTATCTCCACGCTTTAAAGAAGGCACGGCCTGATCTGGCCGTCAAAGTGAGGCAGACTTTGGAAGCGGAAGATCGCCCGGGAAGGAAGGAGTGGCGCCCCAAACCGGTAAAAGCCGATGCAAAGACATTGGCTGGCACAAACATGGTGTTCATACTTCCGTCAGAATTCTGCGCGCCAAGAACCAATGAGCTACCGGTGGCACAGTTCGACTGCGGCCCACAGCCGGTTATCTTTGAGAAGCCACGTGAGAAGGGTTACAAACATCTGAAAGCCCTATACCTACGGGGTTACATCAATGGGCAACCTGTAAGCAAGATGTTGGTGGACACCGGATCGGCAGTCAATATCATGCCATACTCCATGCTACGGCGTTTGGGACGCTCCACTACAGATTTGATCAGAACCAACGTCACGTTAAGCGACTTCAACGGTCAGACTTCGGAAACGCAAGGCGTACTGAACGTAGATCTGACCGTGGGCAGAAAAACCATCCCCACGTCATTCTTCGTCGTGGACAGCAAAAGCACTTACACTGTCTTGCTAGGAAGGGATTGGATTCACGCTAATTGCTGCATTCCGTCCACAATGCACCAGTGCCTGATCCAGTGGGACGGAGATGAAGTGGAGGTCATCCACGCAGATGATTCTATCGAGATCTCCATAGCTGGCATGAACGTCTGGGAAGCAGAAGACCAAGAGCCGATCTCTGGAATCAGTCTAGACGGCTGTGAGCGTATTGAAGCTACAAAAAACGGGGTGAGGCTGGTCTTATCCACTGGCCTTACAGAGTAGAAAAGCCCACGATCATCCGTGGTACGGCCGATCCCTGCGATCGGCCACAAAAAATAAGAAGCAGCGATCGTACGACAAGCAGCTCATGTAGTCGTAGCAGAGAGATGCTCTGCCACTGTAAAACAATAAGGTGTAAACCGTCCTTGACTAATGCAAGCAAAAAGGGGGCCGATTCAAGCAATCGGCCCAAATTATTTTCGTTATCCTCACCTACCGCTTGCCCGGTGTTTAGCATCGATTTGGTGTGACGGGAAGCTAGGGTGGGTTCACATCCGATGAACTAGAAGAAATCGACATTGGTCCCGGGATAAGCCACGACCAACATTTATCGACAAGAAGTTAGATCCGAGTATGCGGGCCCTATGATAGCCCTTGAAAAATATCGATCGCTTCGCTGGGACTACGTAAATGCAGGTTAGACAGAGCATCATTGAGCATCGACTCCCTCTTAAAAAGGATTTCGGCCATTTCAGCGAGCACGACAAATGAAGGCGAATTCGGAAGAAGTCAAGAAGGAGGTCGAGAAAATGTTGACCAAGTTGATCAGCCATGCGGTATCTTGAGTGGATTTCTAGTATCGTACCTGTAGAGAAAAAGGATGGCCGGTGGCGTGTTGCCATAGATTTTCGGGATCTCAACAGAGCTACCCCAAAGGATGAGTATCCGATGCCGGTGGCAGAAACATTAATCAATGCAGCAGCTGGTCATAAGATTTTGAGCTTCATGGACGGCAATGCCGGTTACAACCAGATCTTTATGGCCCCAGAAGACATACACAAGACCGCATTCCGAGTCCCAGGGTCGGTGGGGTTGTTTGAATACGTGGTCATGACGTTTGGACTGAAAAATGCTGGTGCCACGTACCAAAGAGCCATGAACTACATTTTCCATGATCTGATCGGCAAGCTGGTGGAGATTTATATCGATGACGTAGTGGTCAAGTCTGCCTCAGTAGAAGGACACTTGGGCGATCTGCAACGCGTCCTGGACCGAACGAGAAAATTCGGACTACGGATGAACCCAAAGAAGTGCGCCTTCGGGGTAACGGCCAGTCAGTTCTTGGGTTTCTTGGTCCATGAACGCGGGATTGAGATCGGCTTTGAAAAGTCGAGGCGGTCACGAACAATGAAGCCACCCACCACAAAGAGAGCTGCAGTCTCTCATCGGCAAGATCAACTTCGGAAGATTCATCTCAATCTGTCGGGAAGGATAGAGCCGTTCATGGGACTAGTAAAATTAAATCGACGAGGAATTCCCGAGGGGAACAACAGCGAGCCTTTGACGAGATCAAAGAATATCGACAAGCCGCCATGTTGGTTCCACCCCGGACGAGACCGTTCTACATTTACTGCCGATGTCGACACGTCCATCGCCTCGGTGGTGGTGCAAGTTTATGATGGGCTGGAGCGAGTCATATTTTACATAAGCGGAGGATCTTTGGGCCTTGAGATACAAGGTACCCGATATCGATAAGTTGTGCCTCACTGTTTTTCACCGCACTAAGCTGCGCCACATTTTGCTATCGCAGAGATCATCATCATATGCAAATCGGGCGTCATAAAGCACATCTTGTCGGCTCCTATGTTAAAAGACCGACCGGGCAAATGGATGTTTGCATTATCGAGTTGACATCCGGTATCAACCCGAAAGTAGTTAAGGGACGGTTGGACGATCTTATTGAAAGGATCAACACCAACATAGCGACCGTCCATAGGCGTGGGCTATGTTTTTCGACGGATCGGTTTGTGAAGATGGCTGCGGCATCGGCATTTTACTCGTGTCGCCCGGGCAACATTTTCCTTCTCCATTAGATTGTCTACCTCTCGCACCAACAATGTAGCCGGTATGAGGCGATACGCAGGGAATGGAGTTGCTCATCGGGCTGGAGCGAGCGTGGAAATTTTGGAGACTCCAAGCCGGTGATTTCTCAACTCACGGAGGAATATAAGTGTGAGCGAGTCGCTCTTCCCATTATGGATGCAATGCCGTGAGCTGATGGCATTCGATACATAAACTTCACCGGATCCCACGATCGCAGAATCCGAGGCGAACGATCTTGCGCAGATGGCTTGTGCTACAAGGGCGTTGCAAAGGGCCGATGTCCAAGTACGCAAGTTCACAAGCAGACGATCGAGAGCCGATATCTTCAATTACTTGAAGGATTCGCCTGAAACCTAAACGGATAAGATACAAGGCCATGAAGTACGTGCTTATCGGGGATGACATGTTTTACAGGACTCTGGAAGGGCTATTGCTCAAATGCCTGGGGACAGCCGAGGCCAATCGGCTCCTACAAGAGGTACACGGAGGCGCCTGTGGAACTCACCAATCAGCTCATAAGATGAAATGGTTGATCAGGCGATCAGGGTTTTATTGGCCCACCATGCTTGAGGACTGTTTCAAGTACTACAAATGGTGTCAAGCATGCCAGAAATTTGGGAAAATTCAGATGGTACCCGCGTCAGCAATGAACCCCATCATCAAGCCTTGGCCATTCCGAGGTTGGGGCATGGACATGATCGGCAAAATCAATCCTCCATCAAGCAAAGGCCACATGTGGATTTTGGCCATCAGACTACTTCACTAAATGGGTGGAGGCTGTCGATGAAGTCGAGAACTCAAGGATGTTATCAATTTTGTGAAAGAACATGTCATCCATAGATTCGGATTCCCAAACTATCACGACCGATGGAGGTTCGGTCTTCATTTCTCACGAGTTTAGAAAGTTACTGGAGGACACGGGATCAAGCTGATTAGATCATCTCCATACTATGCTCAAGCAAATGGGCAAGTGAAGCATCCAACGAGCCTCATCAAACCGATCAAGAGAAAAGTCGATGAGCACCCTAGGCGTTGGCACGAGGTTTTGTCGAGGCGTTATGGGCTTATCGCATGTCATGCCATGGAGCAATAAAACCTCGCCATACCATCTAGTATATGGACAAGAAGCCGTACTACCGGGAAATTACACTGGATCGAGACGTCACTTTTCGTGACGATCTAACAACAAGAAGAATACGCACCTGATGAGTGACGGTGTGGAGGATTTAACCGAGCTCAGCTATGGTCCGGAGAAAATCAAAGAGAACAAGGCCAAGGCAGCTCGTGCATATAACAAGAAAGTAAGGCCAAAGGAGTTCCACGTTGGTGATCTAGTATGGGAAGCTGTGTTGCCATTGGGGACTAAAGATGCAACATATGGTAAATGGTATCCAAATTGGCACGGGCCGCATAGGTCGATCAAGTTTTAAGAGGAAACGCACATGCTCGAAAGGTGGGCGTGAAATTCCCGGTGGCGGTCAACGGTCAACATCTCAAGAAATATTTCCCAAGCATGTGGGATGATGGACAGTAAAACATGGGGGCCGATACATGAAATCGGCCAGGTAAAAGCACGTGAGATGTTGGACAGTAAAATATGTAAGGGGCCGATACTGAAAATCGGCCGAATAAAAAAATATATATAATATAGCCGATGCATGGTCATCGACTCTAGAGGTTCACATATGCTACAAACAGGTGCCAGTTTACACATATGAGCTACTGAAGAAATGCCTCGAAGGCGTGGAGGGTGTCAGCACGGACACGATCCACCTCGGCGATCTCGGCTTCGTCATCTTCATCCTTACCCATCACTAGCTGCTTGCTCAGGGCACGTATGTCTGCCAGATCGGTTTTCAGTTGAGCTTTGAGGCCTTCCGCCTCGTCTTGGGAACGGGCGATGGATTCTTCCTTGTCGCGGATGAGCTGTTTAGTCACCCGGACCTTCTCCTCAAGATCTTCCAGCTCCTTTTTCAAGGATGCGAGCTCGGCGGTACTGACGGAGGTGTCAGTTTTAGCATCCAGACGCCTTTTTCGTTAAGCTGCGACATGCATGCGCAATCGGCTTTCGGCGGAAGTTGGGCGTGGCGCAGATTGATCCTTTCACGAGCTAACTTCACGTGGCGAAGAAGACAGATTTGCAACGACCAAAGCTTCACTTGCAATGCTCTTTGGAAGATGGTCCTGAATTTCGGCAAGAACGCTCTTCACTTCCTCGAACCCTCGATCAACTCCTCGATCGGGAGGGCAAGGTTTTAAGACGCTGGAATTGAGGTAGAGCAACCCTGGCTTGTGGTTCAGCGTGGGCAGCAGAGGGAGTTGGTTCGATGGATTCAGGGTCGAACGACAGCAAACCTGAAAGATCACAACTCTGGCAGCCAGAAAAGCGTCAGTATGCATCCAAATGTGTAAGGATGAGCCGAAAGAACCTAAACGTACCTCTCCTAAGATCGAGGGGATAGCCGATGAGGAGACCATCGGTTTGTGTGTGGTTGCTGGAAGCTTGGCCAGAGTAGTAGCCGTTTCATCTGCACCTTCGGGGATTCCCAGATCCGGCGTCGGCACTGCCCCGGCTTTCCCACTGGAAATGTCAGGCGTCTGCATGAAAGGTGTTCTTAGCCGGTGTAAATAACGGTAAATCGGCAGACAAAAAAGGGTGGTGATTTTCGAAACCTCCTGACTCGACGAAGAAGCTTGTAGTCCTTTGCAAGTTCTCTTGGGACCATGATTGGCCCCTCGGCTCGACGGGGCGGCAAGCAGGTTCAGGAGCCGACCTTTTCCTAGAAGCCGATGGTGGTGAATCTGGCTGGTTCGGTGTGATGGTCCTCTCAGAATCCGTTGGGCCTAGTTCTCCTCGATTGGTCTGGGCATCCTCACTGGAGGTGTCTTCAACGGAAGCCTGTAAAGGAGGAGAATCAGTAATCGCGAGCATGACTGCAAGAATGGAAGGATGATCAGGATCGACCAAGGCCTAAATTAGCTTACATGCGCCTGTTCGAGAAGGGCTCCGGCCTCAAAGTCTTCCTAGCAGCTACCTTCCTCACTATCGCTCTGGTTTTAGTGAACTCGAGGCGGTGACTTAGGAGCTTGGTTTCTTGGAAACCGATTGTGGGGTTATCGGTATTTACGCATTATGACCTTTTTCGAGGTGGCGAGTCTTTGCAGAAAAGAACCACAGAGCTGGCGGAAGAACTTCGAAGGGGAGCCATCGCTGCGTGAGGCTCAGGCCATCTTGTTCTGCAAAGAGAAAGAGTGGATTAATAAAGGATCAATTGCAGTGCATCAAGAAAATTTGCAAGTAGTGGTACCGTCCACGGGATGTCATAATCGAGTCATTTCAAAGAACGGTCAGTGGCTCTCCGAAGACGTGAGTCTTCCACATCGACCACCAGTCTTCAAAGCCATCGTTGATGAGGCAAAGGTGAGGTCGTTGGGAATTGGGATGGTCGAGCATCAAAGAAGGAATAACACCTTTGGTGGTGAGAGGATCGAGCGGATCGGATCTGCTCTGTAAGGTGATGGAGAAAGAAGTGGGAGCTACTTGTCCAAGGTCAATTGGCGAGCCACTACGACGGCTGGTAGAATTCATACCAGGCTTGATTATTACATTGGACGTATTCATGCCAACCTGGAAGGAAGCGAGACGAATCACGGTGGAAAAGAGCCGAGTGCTAGTGTCATCGGCAAAATTGTCCACTGAAGGAGAGGGATTTTCAAAGTGTTCGATTCCTCCATATAAGGGAAGAAGGTAGGGTTGTCCAGCCTGGAAGAAAGTCTTGAACCACTTGGATGCTTCTGAGGATAATTTGCTGCTGGCACTGCATAAAGCTTGGCCATAACTAGTGCATCGTATCTGCTTCCCTTTAACATCGGGAAAGGTACAACTCGCTAGAAGGGGGAAGTCTGGGATCTGGTTTTGAAAGTACAGCTGAGCCCATAACTGAATGAACCACCAAGGACCACCTGTTTTGATTGCTATGTCTGAGAACAGCTTAACAGACATCAACTGGAGATATCGATAGACCTCTCCAAGGAACAGTTTGCCGATGCCAAGTTGAGTACCTTTGGCTAGTTCGTGGGCTAGGGAGAGATAGTTCTTGGTTGAAGCCAGGGAAGGGCCACAGAATATGAAATGCTCCAGCCAGAAGTTGAGGAAGGCTGTATGTTCTTTCTCTGAGACAGGGCCCTTTGTTTTCATATGGCGTTGGAGATAAGCACCCCAACTTGTCAATTGTTTGGAAGACAGCTTTGTAGGGGACTTTGGTCATTTGAAAGCGAGAGGGTGGGTGATGTAACATCCAGGCAAGTAATCATCACCACGCCTAACAAGGTTGGTGACATAGGGCCATGACCGAACATAAAGCGATTGAGCGTCATCGGAAGTAGCCGATGGTTTTCAGAAGGTTCTCATGTTTTTCAAGAGGAGACAATGATAAGTGCAAGGCATCGGCTATCCCTGTAGTTTCCCATTGGGATTGGTAAGCTCTAGCTACTCTACTGAACCAGGAGACCCAGTGTTCAGGGGGATTAGGCCAGGCTCGCAAGCAGTCGGCCCAAGAGTTCAGATCTAGACCTTGGCTTACGAAGGGGATTCTATTTGCTTCGCAAGAAATCAGATGGGCAGGACTAGAATCTGTACGAGGGCCAAGACAAAGAGCAATCTTCGAGAGAACGGATTTTTTCATTTCAGAAGCTGGTTGCTTACAAAAGGACTGGTCGATTACAGAAGGAAGCTTATGACTACTACTGTTACTGGTTCCTAATCTAGCCCGAGGTCGTCATTGCCGCCGTCTTGTCTTGTGCGCTATCCTCGGCCGCTTAAGGCTCGTCTTCGCTTCTTCTTGAAGAAGCAGCGAGGACCTCCTCGTCTTCGCTGCCGTCGGTATCCTCATTTGGACCCGGTCGGAAGTACTTCACCGGCTGGTACTCCTCGGAGGAGGTGTCCTCTTCTTCCTCCTCCTCCTCGGAGGAGTCGACGAATCCAGGACATGGCGTCGTCGATGCTGTCTGCCTCCAGTTCCCCATCAGCGAGGAACTGCAGGTCTTCTTCGCCGTCGGTTAAGGACGCGTCGTCCTCCGACCAAACGGCGAAATCCCAACCCCTCTCGTCCCACCATTGTGGGGCGAGAGTGTTGTACGCCGCCATCGGCGGGTGCTCCGACGTTGGCTCTCGGTCACTCATTGAGTTGGAGGCGTGGGAGGACAGGCCAGAGGAAGCAGAGGAGGCCATGGCAGAGAAAGAGGGTTTTTTCGGCGGAGGAAGAAGGGTTTCTTTGCTACTAGAGGAAGATGGGGACTGCGAACTACTCAGACGGATTTAAATAAGGGGAATATGGGAGAGACGGTTCAATGCCATAGCGGTTTCCCAGATTGCACTGCCAAAATCGTCAAATCATGCAGTGCGAAGAAGGTGAGAAGACAGGGCATCATGATGAAGGGGTAGCGTGACGATTCTGTTCTGCCACGCATTCTGTCAACGCGCAACCCGATACAAAAAAAAAGAGAGGAGAAGAAAAAAAAACACACACAGAGTGGTTTTGGAATTATCATTGCCAAAACCAGGGGGGCATGTGTTATCGCCATATTTTGGCCAAAGAAGGAGATGGGCCGTGATCAAGATGGGCTTGGAAGATGCGTATATACAACGTGTTGTTGGATCGTCCTAGTACATGGATTTGGGCTAAATTGCCCATGTATCTTGTATCATAGTAGGTTTCGTGTTAGTTTAGGTTCCGTTTCAGTTTAGGTAAAGATAGAATTGTAGAGTTATTCCAAGAGTAGAGAGTCTCCGGACTATAAATATGTACCTAAGGTTATTGAGAAAAGGAGGACAATCACGTTCACAACAAACACAATCTCGGCGCATCGCCACCCCTTGTTTCTAGGGTTTCTTTCGGGTAAGTGTCATGCTGCCTAGATCGCATCTTGCGATCTAGGCAGTATTTTTACTTATGCGTTATTTGGTGTTACTCGTACTGAAGCCTTGTTGATGGCGAGTAACATTATTATCATAGATCTGTTGAGGTTAGCATCGGTGTTCTTCGTTATAATCGTTTAGTTTTGCTGCCTCTAGCTATCTCGCCGCCTTTGCACCTGTTCCCGGGTGTAAGGGTGGCATCTTGCTTGATCTTTATTTAAGTCGATTTGATCTGTTATAGTTGTGCCTTGTTCTCCAAGGTTTAGTTTGATATCTACATGATCAGGCCTTGCAAACGGGTTGAACGATCCAGTAATATGTAAGATATGGTTTGCCAATCCAAAGGGAGTTGTTCCGGGAATTGACTTTATGTTGGTTTTTAGGCCTTCTTTAGGGTTAGTTTTCCATCATCTTTTATATCTACCAGGCTCAATTACGTGTAGGACGTTCCAGTTATGTAGTGAAAACGTTAAACTATCGTAGATCGATTTAACTTGTATTGATGAAGCAAAACCCCATGTTATCATAGATCTAATGCAGAACCATGGGTTAATCGGCTCTAGAAGCCGATTCACAGGGAAACCTGGGAGCCGGTCACGGCTCGAATTTTACGTATACTTGTTTACCATGCAGGAAACCAATCGGAGCAATCCATCACCTTCCTGATCAGGTATAGGTCAGGTGGCACGCCCTCGAACCAAAGCCAGGACGTGTGCCGGAGTTTTGCGGGCCGTTGCCCGAGGGACCAGGGCCCACCAGCAGTTCTGGGAGCCTCCCGGCTCTTCGTGTTGCTCGTCGCTGCTCGCCGGTGAGTTTTGGCAGGCAACAACTACATACACAAATGAGTATGTATGCAAGCCACCATACAACAGTACATCAGAGCCATACCATCTAAAAAGAAAGAAAATATAGCAACGCCATACGGCAAGATTCAAATGTCCTAGATAGATATAATATTTTAGGATATCTCCTCATACATCAAACATCAGAGTATCAGGCGGAAGCGTAAAACAAGATCCGAGTACGGATAAGAAGCAAATCGGCATAAGATGCCCCATAAATAAGCACATCCCGCCCACAGATCTCACGGATCCGCTCCTAATCTCTACACCGAACGATCGCCCACATCATCCGCCTCCTCCACCCATATCCATCTTGTGAGTGTACTGCTCATCCGAATCAAATAATTTATCGTGTGAGACCCTAGGGTACTCAAAGAAGTCTTTATGCCTCTAAAGGGGACACAACCTGGGTGACGAATTGCAGCCAAAGATAAACCCTAACAGTTCTATAGATAACGCTAACCATCCGCCTAACCAAAGATAGACGGATGTCCGAATTAATGACAACAGCTATAATAAAGTGATACCATCAGATCCATCCTCCTCCTCGCTACCAACGAGGAAGCGACGAACAACCCCCATCCGCTGGCGTTTTATTATCCATTCCATGAGTGTTGCACTATTTACTAGTCGATTTAGTCAAATTAAAAGCGGTACTTTTGTTTATGCTTGTCTATGATCGAAACCGTGCTCCAAGTCGTCCATAACCGCGACACGGCCGAAAGTTTTACCGCAGGGTGCACAAATAGCAACACACACTCGATCAACCTCGAAAAACCAAATCAAAACCCAACGAGGCCTTCACGACAAAGCAATCACAGGATTCAGAATATTTCAGGGGCCACCCATTGAGTACACCAAGAACGGTTAATGACTCAGAAGGACCCAAGGTTTGGGTGGACGGTCAGAACGATCGGGAACCCAAAACGGGCTTGTCGATACCGCGAATCGTGTCCCGATCCTAAATAAAGAGTGCTCCTCGCACAATCGTAAATAAAGCAGTAAAGCATGGTATAAGTACAGGATAGTAAATAAAACCTCAAACTAGTTTGTGGCCCCAAGAAATAAGAATGAATCAAGCTCTGGCTCAGGGGGGTCCCATAAGCCTCCCGGATGTGGATAGCACGAATAATCAAGGAACAGGAATCAAGTACTCGGGGTCCTACGGGACACAAGTGATCAGGAAACACCAAATAGCAGATATTGCTCACCGATGCCACTTTCATTAGTTATCCCATTACTACTCACGTTAAGTTGTTTAGGTACCTCGTTATCCATCAGACTCTCACATACCCTACACATGCTGTTCTACGACTCGCATGGCTCAAACAACTCCTGTAGTAATGGCTCATGGGATGGAGGAACAAGCTTGGTGGGGTTTAAAGGTAAAGGCTATGCAATACTTGGGATTCAGTTTAATGCAATCGCGACTCAATGATGCAAGAATAAGATAGAGGCAATAGGTACTGTATGTATGCAAGCATGTGGTAGTGCTTGCCTGGCAACTCAGTTGAAGCGAGAGAAGGATATGGGTAGTGCTCCTGGATTTCTTGATATATCCCCTGCTCAGAGTCTATTCGAAGAAGAACCAAACAAACAAGGCCAACATAAATAAAGTTCACAAGCATATGACTCGAATGCGACAAGCAAACAATCATGCCATGATGAATGATGCACAATTTGCATGGCATTAATGTAGCATGGCATGGGTGAGGTGGAGAGTACAAGAAATAAACATTTCATGGGGTTTTTTAATCACATTTATACTCCAAATAGTTGCTATATACTTTATATTTATATGATGCATGCTTCAATTCAAAACATGGAATGCATCATCAGAAAGGTCTCGTCGAGCTAATCATTTTAGACATATCATTTGTTGAATTTGGAGTTATAAAACAAAAGTTATTAATTATTTAAGGATTAATGGCATTAATTGTAATTTTAATTAAATTAGAAAATAAAGTGCTCAAATGATATTGTGGATAGCATATTTGAATTCCTCGCATTTTTCTGATTCAAATTCATATATTATTTGTTAAATTTGGATTTATAAATTAAAAGTTATTTCAAAAACAGAATTAAAATTTGAATTTAATTTTAATTTGAAAAAGGTTTGAATTAAACAGAGAACAGGAATTCTTTTCTCACACAGACAGTCCTAGCCGCAGGCAATGACAAGTGGGCCTACTGCTGGCGGGTCACACGCGCGCGGAAACTCCTTTCCACCGCGGGCTTAGCTAGCCACCGAGGCTGACAAGCGGGGCCAACGGCTGCGGTCCCACCACGCGCTTGCGCGAACTACACACAGACACGTGGGCCAGAGCGAGGACCGCGGGTTGAGGGAATAATAAAAAAAACAGGGGGTTATGTGCAAAACAGCCATGCCATCGATTTCTCCTTTCTTCGTCATGGACAGACGCGGCGCTGTGGCGCGCGGCGCTGGGATCGATTCCCGACGCGACACGCTTGTGATGGCGGAAACCACCGCGTAGGGCTGGGGTGGTTGCAGGAAGGGGTAGGCTAGATAGGGTGTGGGGTGACGCAGAAGTTGGAGGTTCATGCGACACGGCGACCGAGGGTGCTCGACGCTTGGTCCGCGAATACTGAAACAATCGCTGCGATGATGTCTAGGGAAAGGGAAGCTCACCGAGGTCGCTTGCGGATCGCAGGGCGCTGACGATCGTCGACGAGGCAGGAGCCGAGCGATTCTAGGGTTTGCGTCGGGGCGTCGGCGTTCCTGGGCGCCTGGTCCTTATCCTTCGCGTCTGCGGGTACAAGGGTGGTGCAGGGGTCCTCGTGGTCTTCCTCACCAACCTCAGACGTCACGCCACCGGCTAGGGAGAGGGGTGAACGAGGAAGACCGACGGTGGCCGGCGTCGGTGTGGCTGAGGTGAGGGAAGGCAGGGGAGAGGGGAGTGGCCTGGGACGGATCTGGGGATGCAGGGTAGGCCGTGGGGGTGGATAAGAACGGGGGGAAAGCAGATGGCGTGGTGGAGGGGAAGGTGGCTTCGACCACCTTTATCCTTCCCTCCTTCACGTGCACGGCACGGGGCCAGGGTAGGGTAGGAAGGGGGGAGGGTCTGCAGGTGGACCAGGACGAGGGGGAGGGAGGCTCGGGCTGGAGGGCCCTCATGGCAGGGAGAGGGAGGAGAGGAAGAGAGGCTCGGGTAGGGTTTGCTAGGGCAGGCAGCTGTGGTGGCTAGGGTTGGGTAGATGCTTCGGCAAAGGGAGGGAGGGGGGCTAGGGGGGGGGTGGGACCAGGGAGAGGGGGTGGTGGCCCCTTGCTGGCCGAGAGAGGAAGGAAAGGTGGCTAGGGTTAGGGTTAGGTGGGGGTGTGGGTTAGAGAGAAAGAAAAGAGAGAGGAGAGAAAGAGAGAGAGTTTAGGGTTAGTGATGGGGCCTCGGGTTTGATGAGGAAAAAGGAGAGAGAGAGGTGATGGGTGGATAGGAGCACTTGGGGTGTGGCCACTTTTGGTTAAGCAAGGAGGCCGAGAGATTAGGGTTTAGGGTAGAAGAGAGAGAGGGTGGTATGGTGATGGTGGGGATGGTGTAGGGTTTAGGAAAAGAATGGAAAAGCCCACACATGGCTTGCATGGATGGATGATGATGTAGGGTTTTTGAAGGAAGGATAAGAGGGATAGAGATGAGATGGGAGATGATCCACTCAAGAATTCAAATAAAACTCAAAGAGGTCAAAGGATGGTTATGGTTGCATGGCCCATGCAAGGGTATTAAATGCCATGTCTTAATCTTGTGAAAACAAAATAATGAGCATGGCATTATTCCTATGCATCCCCAAATGTGGAGTAAAGGCCAAGCAAAGAATTTGAATTAGATCCATCCTATCTCCCATGAGCTAGATTAAAACCCAAAAGAAAATAATTACCAGCTCATGGATAATGGGATGGTGGAATTGTAAGGTGGTGAAAGAAAGGTGGTGGAGTTGACTAAAAGATATGCCCCCAACTCAAATTGGGCATTTAAACAATATATCAAAAACCAAATACAATATCAAAAGGCAAATACAAATAATAATGCATATGAGATAAGAACCAAAACAAAAAGGGTTTTGCATGATGCTCAAATGCAAGGTGGCATGATGACATGAGCATGATATGATGATGATGCAACAATTATATGTAGGAAGTAGCCCTTTTATTACTAAACCAAGTAGCATTACAATTGTTAGACAAATGGGATGCTACAACTCAACCCCACTAAACAGGAATCTCGCCCCGAGATTCTAGGAAGAAGAAGAAGACACAAAGAGGGTAGGATAGTTGGCACGGAGTTCATCTTCACGCTCCCAAGTGGCTTCATCAACAGAATGGTGCGACCACTGCACCTTGCAGAACTTGATGGACTTGTTGCGAGTCCTTCTTTTTGCGGTCTCAAGGATTTTTGTGGGGTGTTCTTGATAAGACAGATCTTCTTGGAGATTGATTAGCTCATGATCCACGGTCCTGCCGGGATCTTTGAAGCACTTCTTGAGTTGAGAGATGTGGAAAACATCATGGACCTTGAGTTTTTCCGGGAGCTCAAGAGCATAAGCAACTTCTCCTCTTCTTCCACGAATTTTGAAAGGAACGATGTATCTAGGAGCCAGCTTTCCTTTGATACCAAAACGGTGTGTGCCTTTCATGGGAGTGACACGAAGGTAAACGAGATCACCAGGGGCATACACCATGTCCGTGTGCTTCCTGTCATAATTGCTCTTCTGGCGACTTTGAGCAATCTTCAGATTTTCAAGAATGATATGCACCTTCTCCTCCGCTTGAGTTATAATGTCAGGGCCAAACCAAATTCTTTCTCCTGCACCCGACCAACCAATCGGAGTTCTGCACTTGCGACCATAGAGAGCCTCAAATGGTGCCATCTTCAGACTTTTCTGGAAGCTGTTGTTGTAAGAGAATTCAGCATAAGGAAGACATTCCTCCCACTTCATGCCAAAAGAGATGACGCAAGCACGAAGCATATCCTCCGTAATCTGATTGATCCTTTCAACTTGTCCTGCGATCGAGGGTGGTAAGTTGGCTGAAGTTCAACTTTGTTCCCAAAGCATTTTGGAAACTTTCCCGAACTTGAAGTGAAAATGCTCCCACGGCCCGAACTGATCTCGAGCGGAACCCCATACAGAGACAATTCGTTGATATAGAGCTCACCAACCGAATTGCGTAAATTGTTTCCTTGACGGGAAGAAGTGAGACACTTTAGAAAGCCTCCGATGACAACAAAGATTGCATTGTTGCCCTTCTGCGACCTTGGAAAACCAGTGATGAAGTCCATCTCTACTTTCTCCCATTTCCATTCCGGAGGTTTCAATGGCTGTAGAAGACCGAAAGGTTTCCGATGAACAGCTTTCACTCTGCGGCAGACATCACATTCCGAGACATACTTGGCACAATATCGTTTCAAACCCGGCCACCAATATTGTGTTTTCAAGTCCATGTACATCTTTGTGCTGCCAGGGTGAATAGAAAGAACAGAATCATGCGCCTCCTTGAGAACTTGCTCTCTCAAACCCGGGTAGTTTGGAACAAACATCCGGTGTTTAAAGAAAAGCGTGCCTTGATCATCGACGTGGAAAGACTCATACTTCGGAAGCTGAAGTTTGGAGATGATCTTTTTGGTGTGCGGATCACCAAGCTGACGGAAGCGAACCTTTTCTTCCAAGAGGGGAGTAGCCAGAAGGTTCAGGAGATGCCCTTGTTTCACAATTTCAAGGTTGAGCTGACGGAATTCCTCGCACAAGAGAGGCTGTTGTTCTTCCATCATGAGGTTGTTGACATAAGCTTTGCGGCTGAGAGCATCGGCCATGACATTAGCTTTGTCCGGAGTGTAGTTGATGTTCAAATCAAAATCATTGATTGCTTCAATCCATCTCCTCTGCCGAAGGTTGAGATCAGGCTGAGTGAAGATATACTTCAAACTCTTGTGGTCAGAAAAGATCTCACAACGGTTGCCAAGCAAGTAGTGCCTCCATAGCTTCAAAGCAAAGACAACTGCTGCGAGCTCAAGGTCATGTGTAGGATAGTTGATCTCATGCGTCTTCAACTGTCGAGAGGCATAAGCAACAACTTGTTTTTCTTGCATAAGGACCGCACCCAATCCTTGCAAAGAGGCGTCACAGAATATCTGGAAAGGCTTAGATGTGTCCGGAGGAACCAAGACTGGTGTGGAAGTGAGCTTCTCTTTGAGTGTCTCAAAGCTTGCTTGACATGCAGGAGTCCAAAGGTATTTCTTGCCCTTTTGAGGAGATCGGTAAGAGGCTTCGCTATCTTCGAAAAGTTCAACGAAGCGGCAATAACTAGCCAAACCAAGGAAACTCCGACTTCTTTGACATTAACGGAGGAAGCCATTCAACAATTGTCTTCACGGTTTCGGTTGATCGCAATGCCCTTGGCAGAGATGACATGACCAAGATAGGTTACTTGAGGCGGCCAAAACTCACACTTTGAGAACTTTGCATACAAGCGGTTCTCACGAAGCTTGTTTAGGACACATCGAAGGTGTTCTTCATGCTCTTCCTTTGACTTAGAATAGACTAGGATGTCATCCAGATAGACCACAACGAACTTATCAAGGTACTCCATGAAAACCGAGTTCATAAGCCTCGAGAAGGTAGCAAAAGCGTTGGAGACCGAAGACATGACCGTGTACTCATACAGCCATAGCGGTGGTGAAAGCTGTTTTAGGAACATCTTCCTTGCGAATCTTGATTTGGTGATAACCACTTCTCAAGTCAAGCTTAGAGAACACCACGCTCTAGCTAGCTGGTCAAGAGATCATTAATCCGGAAGGGATATTTATTCTTGATGGTTTTAGCATTGAGAGCCCGGTAATCAACACAAAGTCTATCACCATGTCTCGCTTCTTCACAAAGATTGTCGGGCTACCCCAAGAAGAGGTTGTGTTGAATGAAACCCAACTTCTCTTGTTCATCAAGTCGACGCTTGAGTTCACCAACTCGAGACCCATTTTATAAGGCCGCTTGGAGTTAGGAGCCGTTCCAGGTTCAAGCTCAATTACAAACTCAACCTCACGATCCGGAGGCATACCCGGCAACTCTTCAGGAAAGACATCTGGGAACTCACAGACCACCGGAACACTCTGAATAACTTCCATAGCATTATCATTCAGAGCCGCCAAAGAGAAAAGCTGGATAGCAGGAGTCAAACTTGGAGAAAATACTATATGGCCTTCAGGAATCTTCAGAGAAACCGAGCGTTCAGCACAATCAATCACAGCTGCATTTGCTGTCAACCAATCCATGCCCAAGATGACATCAATGTCAGAATTGCCCAGAACAATTAAGGACTCCGAGAACGCAGAGCCACCAATCTCAATTTGATTGCCATGGCTGATATGAACAGCCCTCATGTTTGCTCCAGGAGAAAGGACCATTAACCGCTTGAGGAGGGGAACCAAGACTAACTCATTCTCATTTGCAAACTTGTGAGAAACAAAAGAATGCGATGCACCAGAATCAAACAAAACTCGTGCAGGGGCTGAGTTAACGGAAAGCATACCCATCACAACTCTAGGTGCATGCTCAGCTTGAGCGGCGTTGACACAGTTGGCACGAGCAACAGTAGACCCGGGCTTGGTGTTGATGTTGAGAGCCCGAGGTGGTGGTGCACGAACCAAAGGAGAGCTTGCCGCAGATCTTGGAGGGGGTGGAGGAAGAGCTTTGTTTTTCAAAGGACAGTTCCAGCTTAGATGCCCAGAGTCTCCACACGTGAAACAAGCACCAGGTGGACGTGGAGCAACGAGCTGTGGACTCCGCCAGCGCCAGTAGTGGTGGTTGTAGCCCCAGGAGCAGCAGTGAGGAAGTTTGGTGGCCTTGCCGTAGCTTGCGTGTCTTGGTGGAGCCGGAGCGACGGTGGGGTGTTAGGAACCCAGACACGCTTAGAAGGAGCCGACATAGTCAAGAGCTTGGTGCATCACGGTTGTGTTTCTTTGACTCTCAAACACTTGCCTACTTGCTTCCTCCCCGCAGAGTCAGTATGCTGAAGTTCCGTAAAAGATGCCGCCTTGCATGTGTGATTGCATATTTGATCGATGCATTGAGCCCTTGCCGAACCTCTTTTGCTTCTTCTTGTCATCGATATCTCATCGCCACCATAACGAGAAAGATTCATGAAGTTCTGATGTAGGTATTGACATTATCATTTCCGCTTGAGGTTGAGAAACACTTACTTCATCCTTTCCATGACAATTTCTCGATGACATCGCTCTTTGAATGCTCCAAAGGAACTGCTCCCAAGTAGGCAAAACCAATGCGCTTGCCTTCGTGTAATTCTCCCACCAGAGCTGCATCTCCTTCGAAGGTGAGTAGCACACTTTACCCATTCTTGCTCAGAACATCGCAGCCTCGAGTAGCCTTGACATCTCACGCAACCAATCATCAGCATCAAGTGGTTGATCGAAACATCAAATTGGCGAGGGTTGAACTTCGTGAAGCTTTTGATGTCTCCTCGCTTGGGAGGTGGAGGTAGCGGAGCAAACTCATTCCTCCCGACACTTTCCTCAAAACGCCTGGTTCTCACTGCATTGCTGCCTGCATTGACGATGTTTGACAACGGAACCCGCCCAGGTGGTATGTCCTTATCGTAACGTGTGGTGGAGCCATCCTGTGATTGATATAAACAAGTCAAGACTATAATGGAGAATAATAATAATCCAAAATAGTACCAAGATGGAATTAACCAAGATTAAAGGATACAATTTACTAAGATGATATTACAATATCAACAAAGTTCAAAGCACCTAGAAGATATTAAGCATATCGCACACGACTGAAAAGGAGTGTGGTACACAGATATATCAAAGAAATTTTTTCCACAAATTTCGGCATTAAAATACCAATAGATGCGCAAAATCACTTAACGAATCAAGATTAGTGACTCTACCAATTCAATATACAAAAGCGAATGATAAGAGTAGTGGTATGGTCGCGACTCCATCCCGCACTCAAATCATTACTACGCACATGAATAAGTAGAACACAAATCCTAACCCCTTCTTCTCACGTTGAACCTAAAGATTGGTAACTACGGAAACGAACACCCCAAACAAGATAACGTCGGATAACAAAGAGTAAGACAGATCGCGGCGGTATGCAACGAATCAGATAGATCGCATCGGTTTGCAAAAGCCTGTTGGTATGGAATGTACCAACAGTTGATAACCAAAAGGCCGATTGTGATAACAACTTGGATGCAACAGATAGACAAGGAATTACACACTCACACACACATACAACCTATGGTACTACGGAAACCCAGAACACGTGAATCCTAGTTTGAACTTTTAAGAAGAGGATTGAAAACGTTACACTTCCTTACCAGAAAAGGGTGGGTGGGTGGGTAAGAAGAAAAGTGAAAGCAGTCCTACTCTCATGTTTTGTTTTTCCCTAGTATACATAACTACCAAAAATATTTGCTAGACTGACAACGACCATTTGGCTGAGACCCTGAAGGGCGGGATGGCTCTGATACCAATTGTAACTACCTCGGTGAATTACGCTCCTAGTTACAAGCCTGGATGAGCGGAAATGGTTGAAATAGTACGGTGGGGCCCAAATGCCACTCACGGGTAGACCTTTCGGTCGTCCCAACCATTTCCAATTCATCGGGACAAGAACGGGCGGCGTAATCGGCAGGCGAAGGGATCAACTACATACACAAATGAGTATGTATGCAAGCCACCATACAACAGTACATCAGAGCCATACCATCTAAAAAGAAAGGAAATATAGCAACGCCATACGGAAAGATTCAAATTTCCTAGATAGATATAATATTTTAGGATATCTCCTCATACATCAAACATCAGAGTATCAGGCGGAAGCGTAAAACAAGATCCGAGTACGGATAAGAAGCAAATCGGCATAAGATGCCCCATAAATAAGCACATCCCGCCCACAGATCTCACGGATCCCCGTTCCCGGAATCTCTACACCGAACGATCGTTGCCCACATCATCTGCCTCCTCCACCCAGTATCCATCTTGTGAGTGTACCTGTTCATCTGAATCAAATAATTTATCGTGTGAGACCCTAGGGGTACTGTAACACCCTCAGAATCGGACCTATGCAAGTTTGAGCAAAATTCGCCAAACCCGCATAGAAACTATTCAAAGGTGCCCACCAGGCACTTTCGTGCGGGTGGAAAACGAAGTAATAACATTACACAACAGTCCTCGATGGGACCCACAGAACAGATATATATACAATGACTCCAAGAGTCAAGAATATGATATATCTGACGAAGATCCAAATCACCTTGAAAACGATATAGCGTCCAGCTACGGACAAGATGCAAATGGGGCTAAGAGCTCGAAGAATAACCAATGGCGCCCATAACCCTGCCCAGCCAAGCCGAAGGGTAACCCCGCTAACGGCGACGATCTCAAAACCTTAACAAAAGGTGCCGACAAAGGGCAAAGGAAAAGAGGAGCGTCGATCGAGGCCAAGACACGAGGCTAGAATGGCGGTCCTCGCCTACATAGGTATGGTGGATCAAGCGCAGCGCAGATGCACTAAACAACCTATAGAGACTCGATACAATGGCGGATATCGAGAGGGATAAGAATGACCTAACCGGATCCAACTGAAGCTATCACCAAACAAACCCATCCCGGTGTTTCCTCGAGACCAAACGAGAAGTCAACCGAGGAACTCACACAGCTGGCAGTTTAATCGATTATAGTTGTGGCACTTTACTAGTCAGGTTTAGATATTTGTCCTGATAAAGTAAGCAGTGGGCACTTTTAGTTAACCATTCCATGATAGTTGCAACACTTACTAGTCAGATACAATTAGCATGAGATAACCCAAAACCCAGCAGTTGTTGGTACTTTTATTCAGCCATTCCGTTGTAGATGCAGTACTTACTAGGCAGATACAATTGTCGCAAGCGACCACCAAACAAGCAATTGTGGGCAGTATTAATTAGCCATTCCATTATAGTGAAGCTGATTACTAGTCATTATAAAGTCAAATTTATAGCAGAAACTTTAGTTATGCTTGTCTATGATCGAGATATCATGCTCCAAGTCGTCCATATCCGCGACACGGCTTTGAAAGTTTTACCCGCCGGGTGCACCAATAGCAACACACGCCGATCAACCTCGAAAACCAAATCAAAACCCAACGAGGCTTTCACGATGAACAATCACAGATTCAGAAACATTTCAGGGGCCACCCATTGAGTAGATCCCAACGGAGTAAGCAAGCTCGAGACGGACTCAAGGTTTGCGACATAATGGTAAACGATGGGAACCCGAAAGTGTGGCTGGGCTTGTCGATACCGCGAAAACATTACGCTTACCTAAATAGACAAGGTGCTCCTCGCACAATTTAAATACGTAAAGTAGCATGGCATAAGTACAGATCGTAAATAAAACCTCAAACTAGTTTGTGGCCCCAAGAAATAAGACTGAATCAAGCTCGCTCGGGGTCCCATATACCTCCGGATGTGGATAGCGATAAAACAAGGAACAGGTATCAAGTACTCGGGGTCTTACGGGACACAAGTGGGCGTTCGGAAACCAAATATTATCTATCACCCACCGATGCCTCTGCTTATTTCAATTTTAGTTGTTAAACAGGAATTAAAGTGAACGATAAGTAAAACTATGATCATTTCCAACAACAACATGCGGCAATACATCAACAACTGTGGCACTTGACGACACGCGACAGCACTTGAGCAAGCGACTATGACGCGCAAGTCCAACTATCTACCAAACAACAGGTAATGGGATGTGTCCAAGGCAATATATGGCTGCAAGGGATATTCCGGGTACGAAAACTAGAGCATCGCATCACAGATAGCAATAGATCAACAGGAGGGAATAAATACTATAAAAGTAAGATAGGTAGAAAGGGGGAGATGCTCGCCTGAAAAACATTGTCGAAGGATTCATCCGAAGATCGGTGCGAAGCTCACATCAACTCAACGGCCTTATCCGCGAAGAACCAAAACACTAGAAGAAACACCGAATGCGATATTTAATTCAATGGCAGAAGCTCGGCATGATGCATGCATGATGGATGACAGGGCAAGGTGCGATGCAATTAGATCATATTAAGCGGAACCGGGGTCCCGACATTTAATTAGATGGTTCGAGTTATTTAGAACCCCCGCAATTAAATGTTGTCTTTACATGGCAAGATATGGTACCGGTTCGCTACACAAGTTTTAAATGAGGCCAATATGAGACTAGATTTGCCCGCATATGGGCCCCATATTTAATTAGAGGTGAATCGGCATAAGGCCCCCAAACCACATGATATGCATGCGAGTATGACAATCCAATATGCAACAAGTTGTTATTATGTTATAAAATAGGGTTTCGGGAAGGGTCCACACATTAGGGGTCTCGACGATCTTGGGGTTCCGGGGTTCGGGGTCGGTCTCGGGGTCCAGGGTTCGACGGAGACGTTCTCGGATAAAAGGGGTAGGTCTTGGCGCATCCGGGGTCTTCGGGTCATGTCGACGATCATGGCGTTCGGGAGGAAGTACTCGGCGTTTCGTGATGATCTTGTTGATTCCATGTCGAGGCCTTGGCGCCGGATCGGTCTGCGGATCGGGGCATCGGGTTTGGGGTTCGCGTCCGTGACGGTCTTGTTGTTCCGCAGTCCTCGAGGTCGATGGTGAACTTGTCCGATACCGTTCGGTCCGGAAGGAGCACTTGGCATAGTGCTCGGTACGGAATCGTCCCGCCAACGGAAGCAGATCTTGTCGGGCCTCATGTCGCTCTTGGGTTATCATGCGCAATTGTCGGTCTTGTCCGGATGAACTTGACTTGACGGTTCGATGTCGTTGTAGCGCTTGGCACGCGGATTCGACTTTCGCAGATCTTGGCACGGTGATGCTTCATCGGTGATCCTCCGGTGGTACGCGCGACATCCCCGGGCGTTGGTGGTCTTGGCATCGGGCGTTTGGCTCTGGAACCGCTCGGCACCACAGGCGAGCCCGGCCGATGTTGGGCCGCAAGGCAGCATGGCGACGGCGATAACGGAGCTCGGCCGAGGCGGCGCTCGCTCGCGGCGGTGCTTGGGCCACGCAGCGACGGTGGGGCTCGGCCTCGAGGCGACGCGCGCAGGACCGGGGCGCTAGCACGGGGGAACCGAGGCGGCGCTACAGTTTGCGGGCCGACGCTGGGCGCGCGAGGCGGCAGGAGGCGAACGCCGGGCGCGTCAAGGGGAACGGGCCGAGGCGGCGGGAGGAGGCGCCCGGGCGGCTCGGGAGGTGACGGGTGGGGCAGTGGGGTTGTGGAGCTCCGGGGAGGCGGGTCGCCGGGAGGTTGGAGAGGGCGAGCCGGAGGAGAGGCGGTGAAGGCGCAGTGTGGCGGATGGAGCTCGGAAGGACGCCTAGGGAACGGAGGAGGAAGGCGGCGAGGAGGCGCCGGGCTGGCGGTGGCGAGCGGCCGAGGCCGCAGCGAGGGAGGAGGGTGGCCGAGGAGCGCGGCTGGCGCCGGCGATCTTGGCGGAGGGCAGCGGACGCCCGGGCGGCGGTGGCGGACGAGGTGGCGGGCGGCGCCGCGTCCGGCGAGGTGGGGGCCAGGGGTCGGGGTCGGTGCAGCGAGCGGCGGAGGGAGGCGCCGCGGCTCGGGAACGGCGGGGAGCAGAGGGAGGAGGGCCGGCGAGGGCGGTCTCGTCGGGGCTGAGGAAGAGAAGGGGCGGGGGAAGAACGCGGGGTTGGCGTGGACCGGGTCCAAGGGCGGGCAGGTGGGGTCCTGGGTGGGCCCCGGGGGTCAGGGGAAGGTGGGAGTGGGGGTCGGTTTTGGAGGGAGGGAGAGAGTGGTGGAGTGGAGGCTGATGTGGCGGTTGGTGGTTGGGTGGGGGAAGAGAAAAAGTGAGGTGGCATGTTCTGATTGGCCAGAGTGATGTGGAGGCAAGGGTGGGTAGGAAGTTGGGTAGTTTTAGGATTTAGGTTGGGCCGATTTATTTTCTGGGGTGGTCGTCAATCGCCCGCTTCGATCGCCTTATTAAAATAATTAAACGCGTTTATTTAATTTAATCGCACTGCTTGTAAACCAATAATAGACAACAAAATATTCCGCGACGGGTTTGAATTTGAAAACAAGGCAGGCGTTTTAGAAAACAAAACAGGCTTGAAAATAGTTTTATGCAAACAATGCATGATGATGACGATGCAATGCACAAATTCAATGCGATTTTCTAGTAGTGGTTTTTGGGATGCCACAATTGACACCACTAACAATGGATCTCGCCTCGAGATTCGCCTCATGGTACCGGAAGGAAGGTCGGCGTGATGCGTCTTCTCGCTGTAGATCCTCGCGACACCACTAACAAGAGTCGTTGTCCGTGATCGCCGAGGAACACTCAGGGACAAAGGTCGAAGGTAGAGGTATCAACAAATAAAGCCACCTCTAACTTCGATAGGAAGAGGGAATCGATGCATTCTCGTCCACTTCAATGTACAAAAGCGAATAGAAGGGGTAGTCGGCATGGGGGCCAATCCATCACGCACCCAAACTATTACTCTGCACAATCAGTAGAAAAGAGTGCAACCATTGTCGGAATCAGACTGAAGATCTCGACACTCGAGGTTCGGACACAAAGGAGGGATGCAGCCTCTTCGTCGGATCTGGCGTAGATGATGTCGTCGCGTCGGAGAACACCGGAAGGCACAAACAAGGAACAAAGAATGGTAACACCGCAGACGGTTTCCTCAGGCAGCTTGAACACCGGATGGTAGAACACCGTTATCAAAGAAGGAAGCGAAACCCTGAAGGTACGACGGAAACCCAACCACGAGAATTCCTGGACTCGAAGAAAGAGAAGAGAGCGGATTCAAAACACGTCGGGATAAGAGGAGAATAGAAGAGGGGTAAGAAGTAAAATCAGACCTAACCAGAACTATCCAACCGATTTTCAAAAATAGTTTTGACACTCTACTTCGGCCGTTAGCTAGGTTATCCTACAGGCTGGACTTGTGGGGTATCGAAACTGCTGAGCTCTGATACCACTCTGTAACACCCTCAGAATCGGACCTATGCAAGTTTGAGCAAAATTCGCCAAACCCGCATAGAAACGATTCAAAGGTGCCCACCAGGCACTTTCGTGCGGGTGGAAAACGAAGTAATAACATTACACAATAGTCCTCGATGGGACCCATGAGCAGATATATATACAAATGACTCCAAGAGTCAAGAATACGATATATCTGTACGAAGATCCAAATCACCTTGAAAACGATATAGCGTCCAACTACGGACAAGATGCAAATGGGGCTAAGAGCCACAAGAATAACCAATGGCGCCCATAACCCTGCCTGCCAAGCGGAAGGGTAACCACGCTAACGGCGACGATCTCAAAACCCTTAACAAAGGGTGCCGACAAAGGGCAAAGGAAAAGAGGAGCGTCGATCTTGAGGTCAAGACAGCGAGGCTAGATTCGGCGGTCCTCGCCTACATAGGTATGGTGGATCAAGCGGCGTGAGATGCACTAAACAACCTATAGAGACTCGATACAACTGGCGGATATCAGAGAGGGATAAGAATGACCTAACCGGATCCAACCTGAAGCTATCACCAAACAAACCCATCCTGGTGTTTCCCCCTCGAGACCAAACGAGGAAGTCAACCGAGGAACTCACACAGTTGGCAGTTTTACTTAATCAGTTATAGTTGTGGCACTTTACTAGTCAGGTTTAGATATTTGTCCTGATAAAGTAAGCAGTGGGCACTTTTAGTTAACCATTCCATGATAGTTGCAACACTTACTAGTCAGATACAATTAGCATGAGATAACCCAAAACCCAGCAGTTGTTGGTACTTTTATTCAGCCATTCCGTTGTAGATGCAGTACTTACTAGGCAGATACAATTGTCGCAAGCGACCACCAAACAAGCAATTGTGGGCAGTATTAATTAGCCATTCCATTATAGTGAAGCTGATTACTAGTCATTATAAAGTCAAATTTATAGCAGTAAACTTTAGTTATGCTTGTCTATGATCGAGATACTGTGCTCCAAGTCGTCCATATCCATGACACGGCTTTGAAAGTTTTACCGCGGGTGCACCAATAGCAACACACTCGATCAACCTCGAAAACCAAATCAAAACCCAACGAGGCTTTCACGGTGAACAATCACAGGATTCGAAACATTTGAGGCCACCCATTGAGTAGATCCCTGAACGGAGTAAGCAAGCTCGAGACGGACTCAAGGTTTCGACAATGGTCAGAAACGATCGGGAACCCGAAAGTGTGGCTTGGTTGTCGATACCGATGAAAAATTACGCTTACCTAAGCGATGACAGTGCTCCTCGCACAATTTAAATACAGAAAGTAGCATGGCATAAGTACAGGATCGTAAATAAAACCTCAAACTAGTTTGTGGCCCCAAGAAATAAGACTGAATCAAGCTCGCTCGGGGGGTCCCATATACCTCCGGATGTGGATAGCGCGATAAAACAAGGAACAGGTATCAAGTACTCGGGGTCTTACGGGACACAAGTGGGCGTTCGGAAACCAAATATTATCTATCACCCACCGATGCCTCTGCTTATTTCAATTTTAGTTGTTAAACAGGAATTAAAGTGAACGATAAGTAAAACTATGATCATTTCCAACAACAACATGCGGCAATACATCAACAACTGTGGCACTTGACGACACGCGACAACACTTGAGCAAGCGACTATGACGCGCAAGTCCAACTATCTACCAAACAACAGGTAATGGGATGTGTCCAAGGCAATATATGGCTGCAAGGGATATTCCGGGTACGAAAACTAGAGCATCGCAACACAGATAGCAATAGATCAACAGGAGGGAATAAATACTATAAAAGTAAGATAGGTAGAAAGGGGGAGATGCTCGCCTGAAAAACATTGTCGAAGGGTTCATCCGAAGATCGGGGCGAAGCTCACATCAACTCAACGGCCTTATCCGCGAAGAACCAAAACACTAGAAGAAACACCGAATGCGATATTTAATTCAATGGCAGAATCTCGGCATGATGCATGCATGATGGATGACAGGGCAAGGTGCAATGCAATTAGATCATATTAAGCGGAACCGGGGTCCCGACATTTAATTAGATGGTTCGAGTTATTTAGAACCCCCGCAATTAAATGTTGTCTTTACATGGCAAGATATGGTACCGGTTCGCTACACAAGTTTTAAATGAGGCCAATATGAGACTAGATTTGCCCGCATATGGGCCCCATATTTAATTAGAGGTGAATCGGCATAAGGCCCCCAAACCACATGATATGCATGCGAGTATGACAATCCAATATGCAACAAGTTGTTATTATGTTATAAAATAGGGTTTCGGGAAGGGTCCACACATTAGGGGTCTCGACGATCTTGGGGTTCCGGGGTTCGGGGTCGGTCTCGGGGTCCAGGGTTCGACGGAGACGTTCTCGGATAAAAGGGGTAGGTCTTGGCGCATCCGGGGTCTTCGGGTCATGTCGACGATCATGGCGTTCGGGAGGAAGTACTCGGCGTTTCGTGATGATCTTGTTGATTCCATGTCGGAGGCCTTGGCGCTTCGGATCGGTCTGCGGATCGGGGCATCGGGGTTTGGGGTTCGCGTCCGTGTGACGGTCTTGTTGTTCCGTGCAGGCATCCTCGAGGTCGATGGTGAACTTGTCCGATACCGGGGTTCGGGTCCGGGAAGGAGCACTTGGCGTAGTGCCTGGTACGGAATCGGTCCCTGCCAACGGAAGCAGATCTTGTCGGGGCCTCATGTCGCTCTTGGGTTATCATGCGCAATTGTCGGTCTTGTCCGCGGATGAACTTGACTTGACGGTTCAATGTCGTTGTAGCGCTTGGCGTCGGCGGATTCGACTTTCGGTAGATCTTGGCACGGTGACAGTTCTCATCGGTGATCCTCCGGTAGTATCGCGGAGACATCCCGGCGATGTTGGAGGTCTTGCCGGGCGTTCTTGGCTCGGAACCGTTCGGCACCACAGGGCGAGCCCGGCCGATGTTGGGCCGCAAGGCAGCATGGCGACGGCGATAACGGAGCTCGGCCGAGGCGGCGCTCGCTCGCGGCGGTGCTTGGGCCACGCAGCGACGGTGGGGCTCGGCCTCGAGGCGACGCACAGACCGGGGCCAAAGACGGGGAACCGAGGCGGCGACGCTACGATTGCGGGCCGGGGCCGGGCCATGAGGCAGGAGGCGAACGTCGGGCCTGGCGAACGGCCGGGCGGCGGGAGGAGGCATCCGGGCGGCTGGGGAGGTGACGGGGTGGGGGGCGCAGGTGGTTGCGGTGGAGCTCGGGAGGCGGGTCGTCGGGAGGTCGGAGAGGCGAGCCGGAGAGGGCGGCGGTGAAGGCGCGGTGGCGGGATGGAGCTCGGGGCGACGCCTGGGAACGGAGGAAGGCGGCGGGCGGGTGGCAGTGGCAGGCGAGGCAGCGAGGGAGGAGGGCGGTGTCGAGGAGGCGGGCGGGCTCGGGGCGCCGGCGAGCTTGGCCGGGAGCCATGTGACGCCGGGGCGTTGGTGGCGGACGAGGTGGCGGGCGGCGCGTCCGCGAGTGGGGGCCAGTGGGGGTCGGTGCAGCGGCGGAGGGAGGCGCCATCGGGAACGACGGGGAGCAGAGGGAGGAGGGCCGGCGAGGGCGGTCTCATCGGGGCTGAGGAAGAGAAGGGGCGGGGGAAGAACGCGGGGTTGGCGTGGACCAGGTCCAAGGGCGGGCAGGTGGGGTCCTGGGTGGGCCCCGGGGGTCAGGGGAAGGTGGGAGTGGGGGTCGGTTTTGGAGGGAGGGAGAGAGTGGTGGAGTGGAGGCTGATGTGGCGGTTGGTGGTTGGGTGGGGGAAGAGAAAAAGTGAGGTGGCATGTTCTGATTGGCCAGAGTGATGTGGAGGCAAGGGTGGGTAGGAAGTTGGGTAGTTTTAGGATTTAGGTTGGGCCGATTTATTTTCTGGGGTGGTCGTTCGGGTCAATCGCCTGCTCGACCGCCTTATTAAAAATAATTAAACGTTTTATTTAATTTAATCGCACCGTTTGTAAACCAATAATAGACAACAAAATATTCCGGCGACCCGGGTTTGAATTTGAAAACAAGACGGGGCGTTTTTAGAAAACAAAACAGGCTTGCGAAAATAGTTTTATGCAAACAATGCATGATGATGACGATGCAATGCACAAATTCAACGCGATTTTCTAGTAGTGGTTTTTGCGGGATGCCACAGGTACTCAGCAAGTCTTTATGCCTCTAAAGGGGACACAACCTGGGGTGACGCAATTGCAGCCAAAGATAAACCCTAACAGTTCTATAGATAAACGCTAACCATCCGCCTAACCAAAGATAGACGGATGTCCGTGAATTAATGACAACAGTTATAACAGTGATACCATCAGATCCATCCTCCTCCTCGCTTACCAACGAGGAAGCGGACGAACAACCCCCCATCCGTTGGCAGTTTTATTATCCATTCCATGAGTGTTGCACTATTTACTAGTCAGTTACTTAGTCAAATTAAAAGCGGTACTTTTGTTTATGCTTGTCTATGATCGAGAAACTGTGCTCCAAGTCATCCATAACCGCGGACACGGCTTTCAGAAAGTTTTACCCTGCAGGGGTGCACAAATAGCAACACACACTCGATCAACCTCGGAAAAACCAAATCAAAACCCAACGAGGCCTTCACGACAAAGCAATCACAGGATTCAGAAATATTTCAGGGGGCCACCCCATTGAGTACACCATAGCAACGGTTATGACTCGAGAAGGACCCAAGGTTTGGGTGGACGGTCAGTAAACGATCGGGAACCCAAACTGGGCTTGTCGATACCGCGAATCGTGTCCCGATCCTAAAAGCAGTGCTCCTCGCAATCGTAAATAAAGCGATAAAAGCATGGTATAAACAGGATAGTAAATAAAACCTCAAACTAGTTTGTGGCCCCAAGAAATAAGAATGAATCAAGCTCGCTCGGGGGTCCCATAAGCCTCCGGATGTGGATAGCGCGAATAATCAAGGAACAGGAATCAAGTACTCGGGGTCCTACGGGACACAAGTGATCAGGAAACACCAAATAGCAGATATTGCTCACCGATGCCACTTTCATTAGTTATCCCATTACTACTCACGTTAAGTTGTTTAGGTACCTCGTTATCCATCAGACTCTCACATACCCTACACATGCTGTTCTACGACTCGCATGGCTCAAACAACTCCTGTAGTAATGGCTCATGGGATGGAGGAACAAGCTTGGTGGGGTTTAAAGGTAAAGGCTATGCAATACTTGGGATTCAGTTTAATGGAATCGCGACTCAATGATGCAAGAATAAGATAGAGGCAATAGGTACTGTATGTATGCAAGCATGTGGTAGTGCTTGCCTGGCAACTCAGTTGAAGCGAGAGAAGGATCTGGGTAGTGCTCCTGGATTTCTTGATATATCCCCTGCTCAGAGTCTATTCGAAGAAGAACCAAACAAACAAGGCCAACATAAATAAAGTTCACAAGCATATGACTCGAATGCGACAAGCAAACAATCATGCCATGATGAATGATGCACAATTTGCATGGCATTAATGTAGCATGGCATGGGTGAGGTGGAGAGTACAAGAAATAAACATTTCATGGGTTTTTTTTAATCACATTTATACTCGGTGCGGTCAGATCGTGCAGGGCGCCGGCGATCGTCGACGAGGCAGGAGCCGAGCGATGCTAGGGTTTGCGTCGGGGCGTCGGCGTTCCTGGGCGCCTGGTCCTTCTCCTTCGCGTCTGCGGGTACAGGGGTGGTGCAGGGGTCCTCGTGGTCTTCCTCGCCAACCTCAGACGTCACGCCACCGGCTAGGGAGAGGGGTGAACGGGGAAGACCGACGGTGGCCGGCGTCGGTGTGGCTGAGGTGAGGGAAGGCAGGGGAGAGGGGAGTGGCCTGGGACGGATCTGGGGATGCAGGGTAGGCCGTGGGGGTGGATAAGAACGGGGGGAAAGCAGATGGCGTGGTGGAGGGGAAGGTGGCTTCGGCCACCTTTATCCTTCCCTCATGTGCAGCATGGGTCCAGGTAGGGTAGGCAGGGGAGGTGCAGTGGACCAGACGAGGGGGAGGGAGGCTCGGGGAGGCCCTCATGGCGAGAGAGGAGAGGATAGAGGCTGGGTAGGGTTTGCTAGGGTCGGGCAGCTCGGCCAGGTGGCTAGGGTTGGGTAGATGCTTCAAAGGGAGGAGGAGGCTAGGTGGGGTGTGGGACCAGGGAGAGGGGGTGGTGGCCCCTTGCTGGCCGAGAGCGGAAGGAAAGGTGGCTAGGGTTAGGGTTAGGTGGGGGTGTGGGTTAGAGAGAAAGAAAAGAGAGAGGAGAGAAAGAGAGAGAGTTTAGGGTTAGTGATGGGGCCTCGGGTTTGATGAGGAAAAAGGAGAGAGAGAGGGTGATGGGTGGATAGGATCACTTGGGGGTGTGGCCACTTTTGGTTAAGCAAGGGAGAGGCCGAGAGAGATTAGGGTTTACGGGTAGAAGAGAGAGAGAGGGGTGGTATGGTGATGGTGATGGTGGGGATGGTGTAGGGTTTAGGGAAAAGAAATGGAAAAAGCCCACACATGGCTTGCATGGATGGATGATGATGTAGGGTTTTTGAAGGAAGGATAAGAGGGAGAGAGATGAGATGGGAGATGATCCACTCAGAATTCAAATAAAACTCAAAGAGGTCAAAGGATGGTTATGGTTGCATGGCCCATGCAAGGGTATTAAATGCCATGTCTTAATCTTGTGAAAACAAAATAATGAGCATGGCATTATTCCTATGCATCCCCAAATGTGGAGTAAAGGCCAAGCAAAGAATTTGAATTAGATCCATCCTATCTCCCATGAGCTAGATTAAAACCCAAAAGAAAATAATTACCAGCTCATGGATAATGGGATGGTGGAATTGTAAGGTGGTGAAAGAAAGGTGGTGGAGTTGACTAAAAGATATGCCCCCAACTCAACTTGGGCATTTAAACAATATATCAAAAACCAAATACAATATCAAAAGGCAAATACAAATAATAATGCATATGAGATAAGAACCAAAACAAAAAGGGTTTTGCATGATGCTCAAATGCAAGGTGGCATGATGACATGAGCATGATATGATGATGATGCAACAATTATATGTAGGAAGTAGCCCTTTTATTACTAAACCAAGTAGCATTACAATTGTTAGACAAATGGGATGCTACACTAACCATGGACATGAGTTGTCGATTAATAATGAGATCATATCATTGGGAGAATGATATGATGGACAGACCCAAACTAAGCGAAGCAATTAGATCGTTTCATCGTGTTCATCTTTGCGAAGCTTTTCTTATGTCAAATATTGTATTCCTTAGACCATGAGATAATACAACTCCCTGGTATCGGAATAAAGCTTTGAGGTCATCAAACGTCATCCTATGAGAGGGTGATCATAAAGGTGTCTCTCAGGTGATCGGAAAGTATCTGTTGGGTTGTATGTATCCTGATGGGATTTGTCCCTCCCAAGTCGGAGAGATATACTTCGGGCCCACTCGGTAATCGATATCAACACCGCTTTCAAGCATGTGGTTAAGGAGTTAATCACAAAGTGATATTGTATTACGGAACGAGTAAAGTACTTGCTGTGAATGAGATTGAACTAGGTATGACGGTACCGACGATCAAATCTCGGGCAAGTAAAATATCGCGAGACGAAGGGAATATATATATGGGATTGATTGAATCCTGGCATCGTGGTTCATCCGATATGATCATCGATGGATGTGTGGGAGTCAATATGGGTTTCCAGGCCCCGCTGTTGATTATTGATAGAAGATCATGTCTCAGATATTCTCGAACCGCAGGTCACACTTAACGTGTCTCGACGCTAGGATAGATTGGATAATTGGTTTATGAGTTTTTGTTCGGAGTCTCGGATGGGATCCAGGACATCACGAGAGGTTCCGGAGTGGTCCAGAGAATAAGATTCATATAAGGCAGTGCAGTTTTTGGAGTTTGGAATTGTTCTGGGTTAATCGGTATTGTACCGGAAGCTTCTAGAACCTTCCGGAAGGGGACCAACGTGGCCCCACCTTCCGGGAGGGGGCATGGGCCTATGAGGGAGTGCCCTGGCCACATTGGGCCAGGGGCACAAGGCCCCATAGGGCCCAACCGGCCAGCAAGGGTAAAACCCTAATTGGACCTTCTAGAAGGGGGGGGGGTTCCTTGCCCCCCACTCTTCCTCCTTGGCCGTCGGTTTTGGCTTGGGGGAGGGGCTAGGGCTGACGCCCACCCCTATATATAAAGAGGGCTGGGGGGCACACCCCCCCACACCTTCCCCTCAAGCCAGTCGCCCTGCTGTCCTCCTCTCTCTCTCCCTCCCGACTGCGTGTAGGCGAAGCCCTGCTGCAGAAATTCTCCACCAATTGCACCGCGCCGTCGCGTTGTAGATCCAACCCATCTCTCCATCATACTTGCTGGACCAAGGAAGGAGGAGACGTCGAGGTGCTGCACGTGTGCATCTCACGGAGGCACCGCCACTTGTGGTGCTAGATCGGATCGGATCGCGAGGAGGAGAAGCGAGTACGACTACATCACCCACGTTAAACGCGTTCATTGTGAATCTTAAAGGGTATGAAGATCTAATCCAATCTCTCTCGTTGTTTGCATCTCCTAGATTAGATCTTGGCTTCCCTCTGTTTGCATCCGTAGAAAATTTTGATTTACTATGTCGCGAAACCCTTCAGTGGTATCAGAGCTAGATCTATGCGTAGATGTGTTTCACGAGTAAAACGCAACATGGTTGTTGCGAGCGTTGATGTTTTCTATTGCAAGCCTCTTGTTTGTGTTCTTATGACGCGGGATAGTGAGATTGAAGTGGTCCGGGCCAACCTTACGCGACGTCGTTCGCGAGACCGGCTCCGCACTTGACGTGTGGCTTGTTCCACACGTGCGGTTGGTGGATGCCAGTTTCTCTCACTATAGTTGTCATGGGATTTACACCGGAGTTTGGCAACCATAATATCACCGTTGTGGCTTTCCGTAGGTAAGAATCGTTCTTAGCATCTACTCCCATAAGCCATGTAAAACATGCAACAACAAAGTAGAGGCGTCTAACTTGTTTTTGCAGGGAGTGTTTTCTGTGATATAGTATGGCCAAAGATGTGATGTGTATAATGTATGCGATGATCATGTTTTGTAATGTTTCACGACTTGCCTGTCGATGAGTACACAACCGGCAGGAGCCATATGGTTGTCTTTATAATTGTGTATGACCTGTGTGTCAACTTCTTATCGCCATGTAATAGTTTCACTTTATCGCTAAGTAGTTAGCAATAGTTGTAGTTGCTATTCTTGGTGGAGGCAATCATGGTGGAGTGATGGAGATCATGCCGGCACGCACAAGATGGAGATCATTGCGCGAATATTGGATATACCATGTCACATAAAGTTATATGCATGTGATGTTTATCCTTTTATGTATCTTATTATGCTTAGATCGCGACGGTAGCATTATAAGATGATTCCTCACTTAAAGATCAAGATAAAAACTGTGTTCTCCCCAAGTATGCACCGTTGCGAAAGTTCGTCGTGTCCAAGCATCACGTGATGATCGGGTGCTATAGACTCTACGCTCACATACAACGGGTGCAAGCCAGTTTTTGCACACACGCGGAAATACTTGGGTTTGACTTGACGAGCCTAGCATGTACAGACATGGCCTCGGAACACATGAACGGAAAGGTTAAGCATGAGTCATATGAATGTGTTATCGCCATATTTTGGCTTACGAAGGGGATGGGCCGTGATCAAGATGGGCTTAGAAGATACATATATTCAACGTGTTGTTGGATCGGCCTAGTGCGTAGATTTGGGCTGAATTGCCCGTGTATCTTGTATCTTAGTAGGATTCGTATTTGTTTAGGTTCCGTGTATGTTTAGATAAAGATAGAGTTGTAGAGTTATTCCAAAAGTAGAGAGTCTCCGGACTATAAATATGTACCTAGGGTTATTGAAAGAGGAGGACAATCACGTTCACAACAAACACAATCTCGGCAAGATCGCCACCCCTTGTTTCTAGGGTTTTCTCGGGTAAGTGCCATCGCCTAGATCGCATCTTGCGATCTAGGCGATATTCTATCGTTATCCGTGTTACTCGTCTGAAGCCTTGTTGATGGCGAGTAACACCTTTACTGATTTGTTAGAGCTAGCATCGATACTTTTACTATGATTGCTTATTTATGCTACCTCTAGCTATCTCGCCGCCTTTGCACCTTCTCCCGGGTGTAAAGGTGGCATCTTGCTTGATTTCGCTTAAGTCGATTTGATCTTATAGTTGTGCCTTGTTCATCAAGGTTTAGTTTAATATCTACGTGATTAGGCCTCACAAACGGGTTGAACGATCCGTGTCGTAAGGTATGGTTTATTGATCTTAGAGGACGTTAGAATTGACGTTATGTTGGTTTTTAGGCCTTCTCTAGGATCGGTTTTCTACTACTTTTCGTATCTATTAGGCTCAACTACGCGTGGGACGTTCCGGTTGCGTGGTGAAAACACCAAACTATCGTAGATCGATTTAGCTTGTAGTAATTAAGCAAAACCCCATGTTATTATAGATCCAATGCAAAGACATGGGGATAATCGGCTCTGAAAGCCGATTCTGGAAACACAGGCCGATCACGGCTCGAATTTTACGATACTTGTTTACCGGCAGAAACCAATCGAATCCATCACCTTCCCGACCAGGTATAGGTCGGTGCACGCCTCGAACCAAGACAGGACGTGCGTGCGGAAGATTTGCGGTTGACCGAGGACCAGGGCCCACCAGCCTCGGGAGCCTCCCGCTCTTCGTGTTGCTCGTCGCTGCCCGCGGTGAGTTTTGGCAACACATTACAGCGCCGGTGGGACATTCAACAACATCTACATCAATGTCCGACTGCGATGGAGAACAGGCCGGTCACGTCTGACGAGCTTCTGCCGCCGAGCACAAAGCGGTATGACGAGATCAAGGGCTCTTGAGCCGATCTCATCGGCTCTTTCGAGAGGACCTGTACGCGTGGCATCAAGTGGAAGGGATTCTCCCCCGAGGGTGCTCTCGATGAAGTAGATCTGTCTGTTCCTTCGGAGGAACGCTCCAGGCTCTGACGATGAGGTCAACTACATGGTGGCTCACTCTCTACCGCCACTCGAGAGCCCGGTGAACGCTTTCGGCGGGTCGCGGTTCGCGTGGTCCAGAGATCATGAAACATCGATTACTCTCGTCGGGGCCTACTTTAGGAACCCACCAGGAGAAAGACCGCTCCACACCAAGAATCGCCATTCACACTCATGGCTCAGAGCCGCCAGATCAGCGGCATACATTGTCTACAAGGCCGGAGGCGATCCAGTGATTGCCAATTCCTGTTCGAGCCACCCAAGGAGATCCCATGGGTACATATGTGCCTACGTGGGGCTGCAACAACTTGGCGCTTGACCAGCCAGATCGCATCAGGAGTGTCCGCGGGGTTCTCGCCGCAGATCTTCGAGGCAAGCGTTCCCGAGCAACGATATGCAGGATGGACGCCGACAAACAGCGTGCTAGCCAAGTATGCCATCGAACAAGCCATGAGAGTCTAGCCCTGCAGCTCAAACAGTGGACCAAATCACTACCATCCCGAGAGATCGGTTAAACCCGTGCGAAAAGGCGCCAATCGGCTACTCAAAGCCGTACCCCAACGAGTTTGACCTGATTCCACTACCGCCCAAATATAAGCTCCCGAGTTCTCAAGATTCAGCGGTCGAGGGGTCAAGCTCGATCGAAAGCACGTGGCGATACACCGCAGCTAGGCATGATTTGACATCGGATCAAATGCGCGTGAGATTTTTGCACAATCTCTAGGACCAGCCTTTGGGTGGTACACCTCGCGCCACCGATTCAATTCGCACTGAAGCAACTAGAAGAACAGTTCCACATCCAGTACCATTCGGAGGCTACCGAGGCTGGCATTGCGGACACTGGCGCAAGTCTGACGAAGCGGGAGAAATCTGGCGAATACATCCAGGGCTCAGACCATCAAGAGCAGATGTTACTCGGCTCGTTTAATGAAGGAAGCAATCGAGTGGCAGTTTTGGGACTCTTAGCACCCATCAAGGATATAGCTTTCCGGTGGAGTACAACTCACGGCACACATGGCCGGAAATCGATGTATGAACAGCGCCACCGAAGTTATACCAAGACAGGTTCAAGCGGCCCGTAAGTCGTTCTGAAGAAGATGATCCTACACAAGACCAGGAGGTGGCCGTGGCGAGTGGGCTCGGGGCACCGTGTCCCGCAAGTGGGTGAAACAAATAGGGCCTTTGAAAGGGTTTGACTTGATGTGAGCAAAGCCGAGCAGATATTCGATTTCTTTGAAGAAAACAATGAGGTTACCGAAGGCCACAAAATCCCTACCGCTCAGGAGATGAACTGGAAACCATACTGCAAGTGGCATCATTCGTTCACCCACACCACCAATGATTGCAAAGAGCTACGTCGCCAAATCCAGATGGCAATAAAACAAGGCCGCCTGATCCTCGGCGATTCGCCATGAAAGTGGACACGAACCCGTTCCCCGGTGTCAACATGATAGAGCTCAGTCGCTCCGCGAGACGTCAACTGGACTTTTCGTTCGGTGTCAACATGGCTGGGTCTGGGCACCACCATGACACGTACAAGGAAGGAGGCGATCACTCTCGGGGCAAAGAAGAGAGAAGGCTGGTCCACGCGACCCAGCCATGATGACGGAGATACTTATCAGAGGAACAGGTGAGGAGGGTGCGGTATCAGAAGCCACATTCCACGCATCTCCTTAATAAGTATGAGCGTCAGCATGATCAACGGCGCCAGCACAGTGGAGGCAATGAAGGACATGGGCACCTCGCCAGGAGACCACCCAAAGAGAAGGAAGGCGCAGACAAACATTGGGATTGCCCCTTTTTCAAGCATTGCTGGGACGTGGGAATGAGCCGATTGCCTACAGCTGACAACTGCCCAGAATGCGGACAACAAAAGAAGGGCACGAGGCCAGTATCGGTGTTCGAACGGCTAGGACCTCTCCAACCTCAGAGCCGTTCTAAGGAGTCCGCTCGAGCAAAGGGCCTTGAGAGGCCCAGGGATGACAAAGAAGAAGACAGGTTTCACCGTCCAAGGTGGTGCCCCGATGGACTCAGACACACCCAGAAGCGTAGAGTGCAACGGCTGCGTAACTTAGAAGAAGCTGAAGCGCAGTATCTCCACGCGCTAAAGAAAGCACGGCCTGATCTAGCGGTCAAAGTGAGGCAGACTACGGAGACGGAGGGCCGCGCGACAAGGAAAGAGTGGCGCCCCAAGCCAATAAAAGCCGATGCACAGGCATCGGCTGGCACAAACATGGTGTTCGTACTCCCGGCAGAGTTCTGCGCGCCACGAACCACTATGCTACCAGTGGCACAGTTTGACTGCGGCCCACGGCCAGTTATCTTTGAGAAGCCACGAGAGAAGGGTTACAAACATCTGAAAGCTCTGTACCTGCGGGGCTACATCAATGGACAACCCGTCAGCAAGATGTTGGTGGACACCGGAGCGGCAGTCAATATCATGCCATACTCCATGCTACGACGTTTGGGACGCTCCACTGCGGACCTGATCAAAACCAACGTCACGTTAAGCGACTTCAACGGCCAGTCTTGAACGCAAGGCGTTACGAGCGTGGATCGACCGTGGGCAGGAAAACCATACCCACGTCATTTTTCGTGAACAGCAAAAGCACCTCGCCGTCTTGCTAGGAAGGATTGGATCCACGCTAATCGCTGCATTCCATCCACGATGCACCGGTGCCCTGTCTGATGGGACAGGGATGAAGTGGAGGTCGTCCATGCAGACGATTCTATCGAGGTTTCCATTGCTGGCATGAACATCTGGGAAGCAGAAGACCAAGAGCCGATCTCTGGAATCAGTTTGGACGGCTGTGAGCGCATCGAAGCGTCAAAAAACGGGGTGAGGCTGGTCTTATCCACTGGCCTGACAGAGTAGTAAGGTCCACGATCTTACGTAGCACGGCCGATCCTCGCGATCGGCCACAAAAAATAAAAAGCAACGATCATACGACAAGCAGATCATGTAGTCGTAGCAGGGAGACGCCCTGCCATTGTAAAACCATGAGGTGTATGCCACCCTCGACTAACGCAATCAAAAAGAGGGCCGATTCAGGCAATCGTCCCAAATTATTTTTGTTATCCTTACCTACTGCTTGCCATGTGTTTAGCATCGGTTTGACGGGATGAGTATCGGATGGCTGAGAGCCGATATCTTCAATTACTTGAAGGATTCGGCTCGGGGGGCACCTAAATGGATGATGGATAGTATAGTAAAAATGTGGGGGCCGATGTGGAAAATCGGCCGATTAAAAAACACAAGTTACAAACAAGTGCCAGTTTACACATACGAGCTACTGCCAGTTTACACATATGAGCTACTGAAGAAGGCATCGAAGGCGTGGAAGGCGTCATCCCGGATACGATCCACCTCGGCGATCTCGGCTTCGTCATCTTCATCCTTGCCCGACACTAGCTGCTTGCTTAGGGCGCGTATGCCTGCCAGATCGGTCTTCAGTTGAGCTTTGAGGCCTTCCGCCTCGTCTTGGGAACGGGCTATGGATTCTTCCTTGTCACGGATGAGCTGTTTAGTCACCCGGCCTTCTCCTCAAGATCTTCCAGCTCCTTTTTCAAGGATGCGAGCTCGGCAATCTTGTGAAGTGTCGGTTCTAGCATCGAGATGCCTTTTCTCATTAAGCCGACATCTTTCTGCAATATCGGCTTTCAGCGGGAGTTGGGCATGGCGCAGGTGGATCCTTTCACGGGCTAGTTTCACCCGTGGCCCGAAAAGGGACAGATTTGCAACCGACCAAAGCTTCACTTGTAATGTGCCTGGAAGATGGTCCTGAATTTCGGCAACAACGCCCTTCACTTCCTCAGAACCCTCGATCAACTCCTCAAGCGGGGAAGACAGCAAGGTTTTCAGGCGCTGAAATTGAGGTGGAGCAATCCTGGCTTGTGGTTCAGTGTGGTCAACAGGGGGAGTAGGTTCGATGGATTCAGGGTCGAACGACAGCAAACCTGAAAGATCGCAACCTTGGCAGCCAGAAAAGTGTCAGTATGCGTTTAAACATACAAGAACGGACACGAAAAATAGTATGTAAACGTACCTCTCCTATCGAGGAGATAGCCGATGAAGAAACCATCGGTTCGTGTGTGGTCACTGGAGGCTCGGCCAGGTTGGCAGCCGTTCTATCTACACCTTCGGGGTTCCCCAGATCTGGCGTCAGCACGGCCCCGGCTTTCCCACTAGAAGCATCAGTTGCCTGGATAAAGGGTAATTTATCAATATCGAAAAGGAGTGAGGCGGGAGCATAGAAGATGAGGATTTTTCAGAACCTCTGCTCGGCGAAGAGGCTTGCAGTCCTTTGCGAGCTCTTTTGGGACCAGATGGCCCCCTCGATCGATGCTCGGGCAGCGTTCGAGGCCAACCTCTTCTTGGAAGCCGATGGTGGTGAGTCCGGCTGGTTCGGTATGATGGTCCTCTCGAATCCGTGGGACCTAACTCCCTCGATTGTGCAGGTATCCTCGTGGAAGAGTCTTGACGTAAGCCCGCAAAGGAGGGAGTCGATGGCGTGGGTGTGGCTGCAAGAATAAAAGAAGTAACAAGGATCGACTAAAACCTAAAGTTAGGCTTACGCGCGAGCTGTCTGGAGAAGGGCTCCGGCGCCTCAAGGTTTTTTCCGGCTACCTTCCTCACCATCGTCTGGTTTTAGTGAACTCGAGGGGCAGGTGACTTAGGAGTTGCTGGTTTCTTGGAAGCCGATTGTGGCGTCGTCGGTTTACGCATTATGACCTTTTCGAGGTGGCGAGTCTTTGCGAGAAAGAACCACGGAGCTGGCGGGAAGAATTGAAGGGGAGCCATCACGTGCGTGGGCTCAGGGCCATCTTGTTCTGCGAAGAGAAAGAGTGAGTTAATAAAAGGATCAATTGAGGCTGCATCGAGAAAATTTGCAAGTAGGAGTACCGGTCCACGGGATGTCATAGTCGGCGTCAACTGTTTAAAGAACGGTCCCAGAGCTCTCTAAAGACGTGAGTCTTCCACATCGACCACCAGTCTTCAAAGCCATCGGTTGATGAGGCAAAGGTAAGGTCGGTGGGAATTGGGATGGTCAGAGCATCAAAGAAAGAGTAGCACCTCTGACTGGTGAGAGGATCGGGCAGATCGGCTCTACACTCTGTGAGTTGATGAAGAAAGAAGTGGGAGCTACTTGCCCAAGGCGAATTGACGAGCCACTACGATGGCTGGTAGAATTGCATCAGGTTTGATTATCCGGTTGGATGTGCTCATGCCGATGGAAGGAAACAGGGCGAGCGAATAACGGTGGAAAAGAGTTGCCGAGTGCGGTGTCATCGGCAAAGTTGTCCACTCAAGGAGAGTGGATTCTCAAATGTTACGCTTCTTCCATGTAAGGAAGAAGTTGGGGTTGTCCGAGCCTTGGAAGAAGATGTTGAACCATTTTGACGCCTCTTGAGGGTCGATTTACTACGGCAATCGATACAAAGCTTGGCCATAGCTGGTGCATCGGATTTGCCTCCCTTTAACGTCGGGAAAGTGCAACTCGCGGAAGGGGAAGTGCGGGATGCGGTTTTGGAAGTACAATGAGCCCAATTTGGATGAACCACCAAGGTCCACATTACGATTGCTATGCCCGAGAACATTTTAACAGACATCAACTGGAGTTATCGATAGACCTCTCCAAGGAACAGTTTGCGATGCCAAGCTGGGTACCTTTGGCCAGTTCGTAGGCTAGGGAAAGATAGTTCTTAGTGGGAGCCAGGGAAGGGCCACAGAAGATGAAATGCTCTAGCCAGAAGTTGAGAAAGGCTGTATGTTCTTTCTCTGAAACAGGGCCCTTGGTTTTCATATGACGTTGGATATAAGCGCCCCAGCTTGTGCAATCTGTTTTGGAAGATAGTTTGTAAGGGACTGTGGTCAGTTTGAAAGCAGAGGGGCTGGGTGATGTAACATCCAGACCAGTAATCATTGCCACGTCTAGCAAGGTTGGCGACATAGGGCCATGGCCGAATATGAAACAATTCAGGGCGTCAGACCAGAAGTAGCCGATGGTTTTGAGAAGATTCTCGTGTTTTTCAAGAGGAGACAATGATAGATGCAAGGCATCGGCTATTCCCAAAATTTCCCATTGGGGTTGGTAAGCTCTAGCTACTCTACTGAACCAAGAAACCCAAATTTCAGGGGGATTAGGCCAGGCTCGCAAGCAGTCGGCCCAAGAGTTCAGATCTAGGTCCTGGCTTACGAAGGGGATTCTATTGGCCTCGCAAGAGATTAGATGGGCAGGACTAGAATCTGTACGAGGGCCAAGACAGAGAGAATTTGGGAGAGAAGGATGCGGCAGCAGAATGTCTGAAACCTAGAAGATTTAATGGCGAAATAAAGGCATTAATTCAAGTGTTCGCCATCAAGTTTTAACATTGTGTTAAAATTACGAGGGGTAAGCGTACCTTCAAACCGGAGACCTCCGGATTGGTGGTGGACGATTCTGCCATCTGGTTTGCCGGCGGAGATGGATCTGTGCGGAGTAAGGATTGGGGGTTCTTGTTGCTATGAGCTCGATCTGGTCGGTGGCGGTTGGGGATCTAGGCCCTTTTTGAAGAGAGTCAGTTACCGTTTGAAACTTGGAAGTGGTTTGGTTTTGCCTAAATATCTGGTGGGTTGACCTTGTCAACAATTTGGGGAAAGTTGATATGCATCGGCTCTTGAGTTGTGGTTTGGTTGACTGTGAAAACATGATAAGGTAAAAGCCGATGCGTTGCTATCGGCTCTTGGAGCATCGACTTATTTTCAACATCGGCAAAATTGGGACGACAAAATTAGCATCTTTGAGGAAACAGATTCTCATTCATTTGGAGACGGATCGATTACAAAAGGGGGGTCCGGCTACTACTACTACTATTGTTGCTAATTCCTAATTTAAAGGGCGAGATCGTCGTATGTCGTCGCCGTCTTCTTCATTGTCTTCGTTGCTACCGTGTCGTTTCCATTCTTCTTCTTTGAAGAAGCCAGTAGGGGCTTCATCGTCTTCATCATCATCTTCTGTATCTTCGCTTGACCCGGCGCGGAAGCGCTTCATCGGCGGATACTCATCGGAGGACGAGTCTTCCTCCGATTCTTCCTCTTCGTCTGAAGACTCGACGCCGTCCCACGACCAGGCATCGTCACTACTTTTCGCCTCCAGCTCCCCGTCGACCAGGAACTGAAGGTTCTCTTCGCCGTCTGTCAGGGACGCATCGTCCTCCGACCAGACGGCAAAGTCCCAGTCCCTGACATCCCACCATCGTGGGGCGAAGGTACTATATGTGGCCGTAGGTGGGTGCTCCGGAGTCGGCTCACGGTCACTAATGCTATTGGAGGCATGAGAGGATAGACCGGAGGAAGCAGAGGAGGTCATGGCAGAGAAGGGTTTTTTCCGGTGGAGAAAGAGGGTTTTCTGGCTATGGGAGGAAGATGGGGACTGTGAACTGTTCAGGCGGATTTAAATAAAAAGGAATAGTGAAGAAACGGTTCAATGCCATAGCAGTTTCCCAGATTGCGCTGCCAAAATCGTCAAATCATGCACTGCGGAGGAGTTGAGAAGACAGGGCATCATGATGAAGGGGTGGCGTGACGATCCTGTTCTGCCACGCGTTCTGACGTACGCGTAACCCGGTAAAGAAAAAAAAAGAGGAAAACCCAGGAGAAGAGAAAAAAAACACACAGAGTGGTTTTGGAATTATCATTGCCAAAACCAGGGGGGCATGTGTTATCGCCATATTTTGGCTTACGAAGGGGATGGGCCGTGATCAAGATGGGCTTAGAAGATACATATATTCAACGTGTTGTTGGATCGGCCTAGTGCGTAGATTTGGGCTGAATTGCCCGTGTATCTTGTATCTTAGTAGGATTCGTATTTGTTTAGGTTCCGTGTATGTTTAGATAAAGATAGAGTTGTAGAGTTATTCCAAAAGTAGAGAGTCTCCGGACTATAAATATGTACCTAGGGTTATTGAAAGAGGAGGACAATCACGTTCACAACAAACACAATCTCGGCGCATCGCCACCCCTTGTTTCTAGGGTTTTTTCTCGGGTAAGTGCCATCGCCTAGATCGCATCTTGCGATCTAGGCGATTATTCTATGCGTTATCCGGTGTTACTCGTCTCGAAGCCTTGTTGATGGCGAGTAACACCTTTACCAATTTGTTAGAGCTAGCATCGATACTTTTACTATGATTGCTTATTTATGCTACCTCTAGCTATCTCGCCTTTGCACCTTCTCCGGGTGTAAAGGTGGCATCTTGCTTGATTTCGCTTAAGTCGATTTGATCTGTTATAGTTGTGCCTTGTTCATCAAGGTTTAGTTTAATATCTACGTGATTAGGCCTCACAAACGGGTTGAACGATCCGTGTCGTAAGGTATGGTTTATTGATCTTAGAGGGGACGTTCCGGGAATTGACGTTATGTTGGTTTTTAGGCCTTCTCTAGGATCGGTTTTCTACTACTTTTCGTATCTATTAGGCTCAACTACGCGTGGGACGTTCCGGTTGCGTGGTGAAAACACCAAACTATCGTAGATCGATTTAGCTTGTAGTAATTAAGCAAAACCCCATGTTATTATAGATCCAATGCAAAGACATGGGGATAATCGGCTCTGAAAGCCGATTTACAGGGAAACCTGGGAGCCGATCACGGCTCGAATTTTACGTATACTTGTTTACCGTGCAGGAAACCAATCGGAACAATCCATCACCTTCCTGACGGTATAGGTCGTGGCATCTCGAACCAAGACAGACGGCGTGCGTCTTTGGAAGATTTGCGGGCCGTTGACCGAGGGACCAGGGCCCACCAGCCGCTCTGGGAGCCTCCCGGCTCTTCGTGTTGCTCGTCGCTGCCCGCCGGTGAGTTTTGGCAGGCAACAGAATGATATGATCGACACTTCGTTGTCCACCATTGAAGCCACATCTCTTCTCGTGATGATCGGATTAGGTGTGGTGAATTTGGATCATGTTCACTAAACAACTTGAGGGATGTTGAATTTAGTGGGAGTTCATCTAGTAATTTGATTAAAAGTTGAACTAGTTATCATGAACATAGTCTAATTTGTACTTGCAAACATTGTAGATCAAATGGCTAAGTCCAACTTCAACTTCAACGTTTTTGCTGAGAAGGAAAAGCTTAAAAACAATGGGTCTAACTTCACCAATTGGTTCCGCAATCTGAGAATCATTCTCTCTGGCGGTCAAAAGGACTATGTCCTTGAGAATGCGTTAGGTGACGCCCCTGCTGCAACTGCGCCGGCTGATGAGAAAGCTATCTATCAGTCGCGCAAAGATGATTATGGTGTGATTAAGAGCACCATGTTGTTTGCTATGAAACCGGAACTTCAAAATCATTTTGAAGACTATCCCGGGCCCTTTGAGATTCTCGAAGAGCTGAAAACCATGTTTCAGACTCAGGCCCGTTCTGAGAGATATGAGATCTCTGAGAAGTTCTTTAACTGCAATATGGAGGAAGGGAGTTCCGTTATTGAGCACACCATTAAGATGACGGGCTACACTCAACGCCTTGAGCAACTGGAATTCATGATTCCAGAGGAGCTCAAGATTGACAGGGTTCTGCAATCACTCCCTCCCAGCTACAAAAGTTTTGTAGTGACTCATAATCAGATTGGTTCCACTGATACGATCACCGAGCTCTTCGCAAAGCTGAAGGCCGCGGAAGTGGACATCAAAAAGGATAATCATGTGTTGATGGTCAACAAGCCCACCTTTAAGAAAGGTAAGGCAAAGAAGCCCTTCAAGAAGGGCGGCGGCAAGCGCACTGCCCCTGCTGAGAAGAAGCTCAGGTCTGGTCCTAAGCCGGACACTGAGTGCTTCTATTGCAAGGACAAGGGTCCTTTGGGCATATCGTCCGAAGTACTTAGCGGACAAGAAGGCTGGCACCATCAAAGGTATATTTGATATACATATTATTGATGTTTTCCTTACTATCCCTCGTTGTAGTGACTGGGTATTTGATACCGGTTCAGTTGCTAATATTTGTAACTCGAAACAGGAGCTACGGAATAGACGGCGGCTTGCAAGGGATGAGGTGACGATGCGCGTTGGCAACGGATCAAGAGTTGATGTGATGGCCGTCGGCACGCTCTCCTTAGTTTTACCTTCGGGATTAGTTTTAAACCTCAATAAATGTTATTATGTGCCTGCGTTGAGCATGAACATTATTTCTGGATCTTGTTTATTGCAAGACGGTTATTCATTTAAATCGGAGAATAATGGTTGTTCTATTTACATGAGTAACATCTTTTATGGTCATGCACCTATTGTGAATGGTTTATTTCTTCTAAATCTTGAAAGGGATGAAACACACATCCATAACATTGAGGCTAAGAGATGCAAAGTAGATAGTGATAATACTACTTATTTGTGGCACTGTCGTCTAGGTCATATTTTTGTAAAGCGCATGAAGAAACTCCATTCTGATGGACTTTTGGAGTCTCTTGATTTTGAATCATTTGACACATGCGAACCATGCCTCATGGGCAAGATGATCAAAACCCCGTTCTCCGGTATGATGGAGCGAGCAACGGACTTGCTGGAAATCATACATACCGATGTATGCGGACCGATGAGTGTTTCGATGCGCGGTGGATATCGCTATTTTCTCACTTTTACCGATGACTTAAGTAGATATGGGTATATCTATTTAATGAAACATAAATCTGAAACGTTTGAAAAGTTCAAAGAATTTCAGAATGAAGTGGAGAACCATCAATGTAAAGATTAAGTTTCTATGATCCGATCGTGGAGGTGAATATTTGAGTTATGATTTTCTCACGCATCTTAAAGCAAGCGGAATCGTTTCGCAACTCACGCCACCCGAACACCACAACGCAATGGTGTGTTCGAGCATGGAATCGAACCCTATTAGATATGGTCCGATCGATGATGTCTCTTCTTGATTTGCGTTATCATTTTGGGGTTATGCATTAGAAACCTGCATTCACTTTAAATAGGGCTCCATCTAAATCCGTTGAGACGACACCGTATGAACTGTGGTTTGGTGCTAAACCTAAGTTGTCGTTTCTTAAAGTTTGGGGATGCGAAGCTTACGTCAATAAGTTGATGCCGGACAAGCTCGAACCCAAATCGGAGAAATGCGTCTTCATAGGATACCCTAAGGAAACTATTGGGTATACCTTCTATCACAGAACCGAAGGCAAAGTGTTTGTCGCAAAGAACGGTTCCTTTCTTGATAAGGAGTTTCTCTCGAAAGAAGTGAGTGGGAGGAAAGTAGAGCTAGACGAGGTTATTGAACCTTCCCTTGAATTGGAGAGTAGCGCAGCACCTGAAATTGTTCCAGTGCCGCCTGCACCAACAATAGAGGAAGCTAATGACAAAGATCATGAAGCTTCGGATGATGCTGCTACTGAACGTCGCAGGTCGACAAGGTCGCGTGCCCCTCCTAAGTGGTACGGCAACCCTGTCTTGACTGTCTTGTTGGTAGAAGACAGTGAACCTACGAACTATGAGGAAGCGATGATGAGCCAGACTCTGAGAAATGGCTGGAAGCCATGAAATCCGAATTGGGATCCAGGAGCGAAAACCAAGTATGGACTTTGGTGGACCCTCCTAGCGACCGAAAGGCCGTTGAGTGCAAATGGATCTTCAAGAAGAAGACGGACACGGATGGTCATGTTACCGTCTATAAAGCATGGCTTGCCGCGAAAGGTTTTCGACAAGTTCAAGGTGTTGACTACGATGAGACTTTTCTCTCCCGTAGCGATGTTTAAAGCCATTCGGATTTTATTAGCAATTGATGCGTTTCATGATTATGAAATATGGCAGATGGATGTCAAGACTGCGTTCCTCAATGGCAACATTGATGAAGAGTTGTATATGATGCAACCCGAAGGTTTTGTCGATCTTAAGGATGCTGATAAAGTATGCAAACTTCAGCGTTCCATTTATGGACTGAAGCAAGCATCTCGGAGTTGGAACCTTCGTTTTGATCAAGTGATCAAGAGCTTTGGATTTGTTCCAAATTTCTACGAAGCTTGTATCTACAAGAAAGTGAGTGGGAGCTCGGTGACGTTTCTGGTACTATATGTAGATGACATATTGATTATTGGAAATGACATTAACATGCTTAACGATGTGAAGAGTTATTTGAACAAGTGTTTTTCAATGAAAGACCTAGGTGAAGCTGCTTATATATTGGGCATCAAAATCTATAGAGATAGACAAAGACGCACGATAGCTTTAAGCGGTACATACCTAGACAAAGTTACGAAAAGGTTCGAATGGATAAGGCAAAGAAAGGTTCGGTGCCTATGTTGTCGTAAGATATTGAGCAAGGCTCGGTCCGCCTACGATGAAATGATAGGGAAGCTATGAGCAAAGTGCCTTATGCCTCGGCCATAGGTTCCATCATGTATGCCATCTTGTGTACTAGACCGGATGTGTCCAATGCTCTTAGTTTGACGAGATATCAAAGTGATCCAGAGTGGAACATTTGGACAGCCGTGAAGAACATCCTAAAGTACCGAATAGGACTAAAGAAATGTTCTTAGTCTATGGAGGTGATGAGCGACTTGTCGTAAAGGTTACATCGACGCTAGTTTTGACACCGACAAGGATGATTCCAAATCTCGACGGGATACATTTATATTTTGAATGGAGGAGCTGTGGTGGAGAAGCTGCAAGCAAAGCGTGATCGCGGGATCTACGGTGGAAGCGGAATACATGGCTGCCTTGGAAGCGTCATGTGAAGGAGTTTGGATCGAAACTTCATCATCGAGCTTGGCGTGGTTCCAAGTGCATTGGACCTTGGAGATATTGTGTGACAACACTGGCGCCATAGCACTTGCTAAGGAACCAAGATATCATCCAAAGACCAAGCATATCAACCGCAAGTTTCATATAATCCGAGATTATATTGCAGATGGAGATCTGAAGATTAGCAAAGTACATACATATCTGAATGTCGCAGATCCATTGACTAAACCTCTTCCACGTGTAAAACATGATCAGCACCTCAGTGTCATGGGTGTGAGATTGTTGCCAAATGTAAACTAGATTATTGACTCTAGTGCAAGTGGGAGACTGTTGGAATTATTCCCTAGAGGCAATAATAAAGATGTTATTATTATAATTCTTGTTCATGATAAAGTTTATATTCCATGCTAGAATTGTATTAAGCGGAAACTTTAATACTTGTGTGGTTTGTGAACAACACCGTGTCCCTAGTACGCCACTATGGACTAGCTCATTGATCAATGATGGTTAAGGTTTCCTAACCATAGAAATGAGTTGTCAATTGATAATGAGATCATATCATTGGAGAATGATATGGTGGACAGACCCAAACTAAGCAAAGCAATTAGATCGTGTCATCGTTTTCGTCTTTGCGAAGCTTTTCTTATGTCAAATATTGTATTCCTTAGACCATGAGATAATACAACTCCCTGGTATCGGAAGAAAGCTTTGATGTCATCAAACGTCATCCTATGAGAGGGTGATCATAAAGGTGTCTCTCAGGTGATCGGAAAGTATCTGTTGGGTTGTATGTATCGAGATGGAATTTGTCCCTCCCAAGTCGGAGAGATATACTTCGGGCCCACTCGGTAATTGATATCAACACCGCTTGCAAGCATGTGGTTAAGGAGATAATCACAAAGTGATATCGGATTACGGAACGAGTAAAGTACTTGCTGTGAACGAGATTGAACTAGGTATGACGGTAGCGACGATCGAATCTCGGGCAAGTAAAATATCGCGAGACGAAGGGAATATATATATGGGATTGATTGAATCCTGGCAGCTTGGTTCATCCGATATGATCATCGATGAATGTGTGGGAGTTAATATGGGTGCCTGACCCTTTGTTGATTATTGATAGAAGATCATATGCATATTCTCGAACCCGCAGGTCACACACTTAACGTGTCTCGGCGCTAGGATAGATTGGATAAGTGGTTTATGAGTTTTTGTTGGTCTCGTATGGGATCCGGGACATCACGAGAGGTTCGGAATGGTCCGAGAATAAGATTCATATAAGGCGTGCATTTTTGGAGTTGAATTGTTCGGGTTAATCGGTATTGTCTGGAAGCTTCTAGAACCTTCCGAAGGGACCAACGTGGCCCCACCTTCCGGGAGGGGGCATGGGCCTATGAGGGAGTGTCCTGGCCGCATTGGGCCAGGGGCACAAGGCCCCATAGGGCCCAGCCGATTCTATAGGGTTTAAATCATTTAAACTAGGGATAGAATTTCTAGGAGGGAGAGTCCTTGCCCCCCACTCCTCCCTCCCTTGGCCGCCGGCCCAAGGCTTGGAGGAGGGGCAAGGGCTGGCCGCCCCCCTCTATAAATAGAGGGCTGGTGCGCCCCCTCCCCCCTACACCTTGCCTCCAACCCTAGTAGCCTTGCTACCTTCCTCTCTCCCTCCCGACTGTTTGTAGGCGAAGCCCTACAGCAGAAATTCTCCACCATATACACCACGCCGTCGTGATGTAGATCCAATCTCTCTCTCCACCATACTTGCTGCCCGAGGAAGGAGGAGACGTCGAGGTGCTGCACGTGTGCATCTCACGGAGGCACCGCCTCTTGTGGTGCTAGATCGGATCGGATCACGAGGAGGAGAAGCGAGTACGACTACATCACTCACGTTTCGACGAATGTTCCGCTGTGCGAATCTTCAAGGGTATGAAGATCTAATCCAATCTCTCTCGTTGATTGCATCTCCTAGATTAGATCTTGGCTTTCCCTCTGTTCGCATCCGTAGAAAACTTTGATTTACTATGCCGCGAAACCCTTCATGAAGATCTAATCCAATCTCTCTCGTTGTTTGCATCTCCTAGATTAGATCTTGGCTTTCCCTCTGTTTGCTTCCGTAGAAAATTTTTATTTACTATGCCGCGAAACCCTTCATATTCACACTTGCTGGTGGCGCTGTTTCTTGGAAATCTTGCAAGCAGACCATCTTAACGAGGTCAACTATGGAAGCAGAACTCACAACATTAGACACAACCACTGTTGAAGCAGAGTGGCTTCATGAACTCTTGATGAACTTGCTTGTGGTTGAAAAACCAATACCCGTAATCCTTATGAACTGTAATAATCAAAGTGTGGATTTTCAAGGTAAATAGTTCTAAGGATAATATGAAGTCATCAAGACATGTGAAGAGGAGACTGAAATCTGTCAGGAAAATGAGAAACTCTGGAGTTATTGCATTGGATTATATCCAAACATCTAAAAACTTGGCAGATCCCTTCACAAAGGGTCTATCACACAACGTGATAGAAAATGCATCAAAGGAGATGGGTATGAGACCCACAATTTGAGCTTTCCACAGTGGTAAACCACTCTATGTGATCGGAGATCCCATGAATTAGAATTGGGAGACAAGCTATTGGTTAGTTGAGAGGAAAGTATCCCTACTTTAATAAACACCGCCCCATAAAGATGCAATACTTTCCTATTCTGCACGGCAGGTTGATTTATTATCTTAATGTGTTCTAAGTGGCTTATCCTAAGCAAAGATGTTGTCCTGCAGAACATCTTTTGAAGAACACACCTATATGAGTCTGACTGTTAAAATGTTGCAGTTTATGAGAGTAGGGTGCTCTCTAATAAACTCATGAAAGGTCATGGAGTATGACGTATACGCTCCACCCGCGGGGAAGTCTCACGGTAGCCTAGTATCGGTCAAGACTTTTTGTGAAGCTAGGTTCGCAGCAAACTTGCAGTTCAAGGCATAGTCCATTGTACAAGTTGCAGCCTAGTATAACATAAAGCTCTAGGTGGAAGTCCAACTTAACAGTCTCCACTACAATACCGGTATATAAACAATGTTTTGGAACCAATGGCAAACTTCATGTGCCTCTGGGATCTGGTGGGGGATTGTTAGAATTTTTACCTAAATAGGCCCAGCCCATTTATTATATGTCAATAAATTCCTCAAATCTTAGAGGCCCATTTGGCCCATTAATGCAAGGCAAGAGCTGGGACAAATGTTTAGTCCCACATTGCTAGTTGAGTGGAAGTTGGACCAGCTTATAAGGTGAGCTCTCCTACCACTTGGTAAAAAGGATGAGAAGGAGAAGGAGAGAATTTCACACGCGCGCTCCTCCTCCTCGCTCGCCTCGCCACGCCACGCCACGCCTCGCCTCGCCTCGCCTCGTCACGACGCACGCGCGCCGCGGGTTGCAGGAATCTCGCCGAGACGAGCTTTATTTTGCCATGCATGAATGGTATATGAACAGTTGTACAGAAGCTGAAACATTTTGCTTTGAGTGGACTTTTAATACGAGTTAAATGAATACGAACTGAGTGGAGGCTGTCTGGTGGGCTGCCGCCTGTTCGCTTCATCTTCCGTCCATTCGTTTCATCTTCTACGCAGTCTGTCTACTTTCCCCTCTGTGCCTATAAGAGAGAGAGGTCGCGCCTCCTCTCAGACACACTGCCACACATCCTTTGCGCCTCCAGTTCCAGAGCACTGCGCTACCTAGATCTTCCCCATCCCGTCTTGCGGCGTGCACCGCGATCAGGGACAGTAGGCCTCCGAGACCCCGCTGCTTCGAGTCCTGTACAGGAGAAGGGCGACAAGGTTTTTGGGGAGCGCTATTGGCGCGACTACTGGCTTCGTCACGGACTCCCTCACGGATAGCGACTGCGGCGATGTCTTCCCCGACGAGGACTTCTTCCCCGACATCAGCACCCTCTTCCTCGACGACATGGCCAACGACGGTTCCAACGCCGGCGGTTCCTCTTCTGCTACTGCCGTTTATATATTCTTTCTTAATCTTGTTCTGATCGTATCTAAAGTTTTGTGCCTTGAAGTTTGTTTGGTTATATGCATTAATATGTATTCGCTATTTCACATGATTAGTATATTGCCTATTATTCTAATCATGTTTTATCTAGCGTTTATTATGGATATTTTGCTTGGTAAATTTCTATTTTATTCAACATATTCAAGAAGCTAAGTGGTGATTATAGAATTTGAATCGGAATAATAAAATAAACAGTAAACAATAGCAGCAGATTCCCAGTTTTCATAGGAAGTAGTAACTTGTAACTTTCAGTTCCTAAAAGCGTAGGCATAAGGTGATAGCGGGGGTGCATGAACGATAATGATCATATGATGTAATCCAAATAACATAGCATTTATCTCTAATTCAGTTGTGTGTAGGTATGTGTTCCAAACATAGTTATGTGTACTAACCAAGAGAATTTGCATAACATCTATTGTACTACCTGCCCATTTCACCGGGACCAACTTGGAACTACATGTAATTAAGGTATATCCTTTCGAATAGCCCGGGACAATGATTAACGGTCCATGAACACAATATCCTCAAACTATCATATATTCCCCTTGTTTTCCTAACTGTCACTTTAGGGTTCGCAGGTTCAACATAATAATAGGTAATACACCTTGCAGATAGATATCAAACTCAAATATATGATGGAGCAATAAAAGTTCAATGCTGAAATCATGTCACTCGAGCCCTGGTAACAATCATTAAAAATAGGAAAGGTGCATAGGCACTCCTACAAGAATGTCCTAAAGACAAATACTTATAATCTCGATTCAAATGGATGATTACATGATCAATCAATCCCCATCCACCTCACATGCCTATAGGGAACTACTCACACATGATGATGGAGAGTGAGCACATGGTTGTTGGGAATGACGTTGGTGATGATGGTGATGAAGGAGGCATAACCCCCCCCCCCCCCTCTCTGGAGTGGAGAGCATGACCAATCTGACTCCATAAACATGAATGGTTCGCAGCATGAAAATAAAAATTCCTACGATGGGAACAACTAAGTATCAAAATCTATCCACTAGATACAAGCAACGGGTGGATATACATCCATAGAATACATACCCTCGAAGACCGAATAGCGTCAACGAGGTTGTACTCATGGATGATGTAGTCGAATGCTTGCCGATCTCAAGATCATGATGAAGTCCATCTGATCCAGCCGGTCCAGCATCATCAAGTCCAACACCGCAAAGCAGTGGTGCATCCGTTATCGCACACACGTCTGGGTACCCCGACAACCTCCGCGCCCTCGCTCCAGTGAAGCAGCGGAAACAACAAATCCTTCCAGAAAAATCCACCAGGAACATGTATCTCGCTGATTCGATACCATGGGAAAAATCTAAAGGGGGAGAGAGATCCTTCGCGAGGAGGTGTGAGATGAGATGAGGAGAGGGAGGCCTTTTATAGAGAGAGGGGGGCGCCCAAGGGGCATGGCACCCAGCCATGGTGGTTTCCCCCACCTTTTCCACATTCATGTGGGTGGAGCTCCCACTCAAAAATGAAAAGCCTCCACTCACATAAACATGCCTCCACTCAAAAATCCACTCACGTGCATTAAATTTCCACCAAATTTAATGCAAGATCTCATTTAAATAAAAATATTTTATTTATTTATTCAGATTTTGTTAATTACTTGAATTAACAAATATTCACATAAAACCCCTTACAACATTTCAATTTCACATGCAGAACCAGATTCAACAATTTCAACTGAAACGATTCCAGTGTCTAGTGAAATAAATTCCTACGCTTTTCTTTCTTTCTCTGGAATCTTATTTGATTCAAATGGTGTCGGTATCCCTTAAGTGTGTCAACCTACGGTTCACGAATAATGCAGACATGATCGAGACCCCTCTCCGATCAATAATCAACAGCGGGACCTAGAGATCTGTACTGACTCCCACATATTCAACGATGACTTTTGTGATCGTGTGAACCTTATACGCATGTAACTCAATCCATTTGTCTCGCGATATATTACATGTCCGAGATTCGATCATCGATATCTCCATACCTAGTTTGATCTCGTTAACGGCATGTACTCTTTTCTTGTTCCTGTGATATAACATTCTAGTGATTAAATCACTTGCTTGCAAGCTAACTAATGTGATATCATCGAGAGTGTTCAGAGTATATCTCTCCGTCATTGGGATGGACAAATTACACTCTTGATATATGAGCCTCAACATAACACCTTTGTAGCACTGAACCCATCTTTATAATCACCTTGTTACGGTGTGACGTTTGATGTTATCAAGATACTCTTCCGGTGTTAGTGATTGACATGATCTCATGGTCTAAGGACTAAGATTACTTCGTATGATGTTATAACAATATAAATACAATGAACTTGATCGTAATTCTATATTTCGGATGAATGTTTATCACACCATTCCAACAATGTTGTTACCTCGTTATTAACAACATCCAATGTCCATGATCAGGAAACCTTTGATCATCTTGTTAATCAACGAGTTAGTTTATAAGAGAGGCATAACTAGGAACTTTCTTTTTGTTTATTAAACATACGTGTATTAACATTTCCGTATTAATACAATTATAGCATGCAAAATAAACATTTATCATAAATAAATAATACGATAATAGCCACTTTATATTGCCTCTCGGGCATATTCCCTTCAGTCTTCCACTTGCACTAGAGACAATAATCTAGTTTAGAAACTTTGCGTATTGAACACCTATGGCTTTCTGGTGTTCCATATACGCGATTACAAGTGGTTAATATAATCTACGGATCTGATGCTTTCAGGTCCGTGTGTATTTGCATGTATTTGCGTCTTCACGCATCACTCATTCTCCAATGATATGACATTGTATAAATTTGTTCTTTTGGTGAGACCTTTAGTTCCTTGGGGTTAAATCATGTCGATACTATTGTCGTACAATATATCTTTAGTGTTAGCCCATGGCGAACCATACCTTAGTTTGATAACAAACTACTTGACACAAATGCCCTCCTTTGCTTCTACTGTAGCAATCATATACTTATCCTTTTGTTGTAGTATCCGTCATAATGTCTTAACTTTGAAATTCATCCAAATACATCATGGAAACTTTCTTTCCATTTCATTGTGCCACCCATAGTTTAAATTGAGATAAACTTAATTTGTATCTTTTGACAAAACTAGTATCATTTTTCAATAAACTATTTGTCTCTTATACAAATGGAATATATTCTTAGTTCTTCCAAAATATTATAAGAATATCCTTACTATCGTGCAATGATCATTTTATAATTCATTCTGGTATATGCTCATAACACTTAGAGAATATGACATATCTGGATATGTACATATCATGTTATGATTGATCAAAACATTCTTGCGATTTCACTCATCAAGTGTCAAAGCACTTGAATCTTGTTTCACTTACCAAGTGTCGATATACTTGAATCTTGATTCAATTCTTTTCCATGCAATAAGATCTTTTTCTTGTCATTTCTATATTGAACCCCTTCAATATCTCATATATGTACGTTTGGCACGACCATATTAGCGTCATTGTCTATCCATGTAGACATTCATGCTAAATATTCGGGTTTTGCCTAAGTATTTCATTGAAATGAAATTCTTAACCTTTATCAATAAAAGATACATCATTTTCAATCAACAAGATGTCCTCCACATAATATAATAGAAATATGTCTCAGCGCTCCCACTTAATTTCTTGCAAATGCAAGCATCTTCATCGTCTCCTGATGAAAACTCTTGTAACAGTTTCATCATGGTGAAGATTCCAACTCCGCGATGCTTACTTCAACCATTGAAGCTTGCATGCCATTTTTAGCATCCTTTGAATTAACAAAACCCTTTGGATCGTGTCATGCACACGTCCTACGTAATCATTCTATTAGAAGAACTTTGTTCTGTTTATTCATCTACCATATACCAAATTATATGTAGTGGTTGCTATTTTAATCCATCGAGACTAAATATCACTTATGAAAGATCAAATCTTGTCATAGTCAACTCCTAAACATTGTCGTAAAATAATTTACGACACGTCAACTATTTCATAGATGTGAAACATCCATGTATGTTTCTTTATAGATCCAAATATGACCGATTGGTTTTTACACCTTTCCGGAGGGTCTTCCAAGTTCAAAAAACTTGATTTCTCGTGTATGGAACTATCACGGATTATATGGCTTCAAGCCATTTGACGGAGTCAGGGCTCATCATTGCTTCTTTGCATGTAGTCGGTTCATCATTGTCAAACAACAATAATTTACTCTCAAATATTAGCATTTGATTGTTTATGCGACCTACTTGGTTCAATAGGAACTTAGACCTCTATGACCACAACCTTTGAGGCACATGAGCCATGAGCATTATGGATGCCTCCGAAACGTTTTCCAGCGCTGTGCAACTCAACACATATAGCTAAGGTTCGTTAACCTTATCAAAGTTCTATTGTCCTCCCACTTAACTTTTGCAAAAAAATCCTTTTTCAAGAAACTTCATGTTTCAAGAGACAAACCATTTTGTCCTCGGTGTTATGGAGGAATACCCAGTGGTTATTCGAAATAACCTACAAAGACATGCTCATCCGACTTTGGTTGTAAACATCTTACTTATGCTTAGCATACCAAAATTTAAGAAAGGAAAACTTGGGTTTTACCCCAAATCATAACTTACATGGTGTCATTTCAATGGATCAAGATGGAGCTCTTTTCAGTATAAAAGTGGTAGTCTCTAAAGCTTTAATCTTTTTAAAACATAATGGTAGTTTTGTAAATAACACCTTTGATCCAACCATGTCAAAAAAGGTTTCATTACAAATCTCAAACACTCCATATTACTATGGTGTTTCGGGAGATGCAAATCTAGGTGTTTTGCTAAACTTGCAACTCAAATAAATCCCTTTATGATAAAATCATAAATTATTTATTTTCTTGTTACAATGATTTTCCACTTCATCTTGAAAGTCTTTGAACGTTTTCAAATATTTCATACTTCTTTCTCATTAAGTGAATATTCACTCAAATTTCTGGAGAAATCATATGAAGTTGAAATCCATCGCTTACGACTACACATAATGGAATACATACATCGATATGTATAAATTCCAATAATTTAGTCGATCGTTCTTCTTTGGCCTTTGAACGAAGTTTTTAATTATCCCGAGGAAAGTCTCACAAGCGTCATTTGATCAAATCAAAGACTCCAAAAATCCATGAAAATGGAGTTTCTTCATGTTTTCTTTCCAATATAATTTAAACGGCAATGTCACTTCGTAAGTGATCTTTCAATCATTTGTCTTGCGACATTTTAACATTAGGTTTTATGGATGTGATTTCTCCAACTAGATTTGTAAATCATCCATCTTATATGGAATACGGTAATTATTTGAACAATCTTTATTCTCATTTTACCTGATTTCAATAACTATTATGGAAACAAATCTTGAAGGCAAGCTTTGATGTCAACGAGAAATACAAACAACGGTTTGTTTGTTTTCGATGAACATCATCACATATTCTGTTGCTAGTTACTTAGGACATTGTGGTTCATGAATTGCGTCATTTTGTATGAAATTTCATACCAACCAATTCGGTATTCAATATCCAAGAACCGCATTGTTTAACAAGCAAAGAATACAACCAAAACATGTATATCATATATATACCTAAACTGGATATTTCCAGTCTTCTCTTTTCTGCCAAATATATATTATATATTCTCTTTTAGCATTTCCTTTTTTCCTTTTAAAATAATCTATCAACATCAAAAGTGGCGCCATATACATGCCACATAGTCCAAAGAGTGTATATTCAAATACTAATATCTTTGGACTTGCACTTTGAAGTAGATCACCATCATTAAATAATTGGTGTTCTTTCAAAATCCATTGTTTAGTAATCTTTTAGTGTAGTAAACACTTTACATACATTTTCTATTCATCCTTATCATGACTACTTTCATGATCAAGCTAATATAGCTTATAAAGGCGAATCGTGAGTATAACATTACTTTCCAAAACCCTTTTGGATGATTAGGATGTCTAGCATCTCCAACCTTTGCAAATTCTCATCCAATATGAGAACGTATATTACGCTTCGTTCGGATGGTCGAATTGAGACACGGTATTAGACATTCGGGAGGAGACCGTCCCGAATATCCCGAATTTTCCTGTTCGGCTGGACTGGGCATTGACTCGCTGTATTCAGTCTCAATATCGTGCATGGCTGGGAACGAGAAAAAAAGAAGCGGGCCAATCTCCAGGGATACCCCTCGACATTGGTAGACATTGGGGGCGACGGCAGAAAGCGCGCGGGAAAAGCGAGTGGCGGCGCAGGTAGGTTTCGTCCCCTACCTCTCCCTCCTCCGCCGTCTTGGCGCGGCGCTGGCGTACTCCCGGCCCGGCCGTCCTCTCCCCAATGCCTCCCTCTCCCCTCTCACGGCTCTCTCCCTTTCGCCAGGTCAGGGACGACTCGGCCCAGCTCCGGCGACCAGAAAACGAGGGCCTCCCGCCAGCTCCGACGACCAGAAACCGAGCTCCGGCGCAGGTATGTCGCTGGTCGCTGCTCTCCCTTCTTCCCCTGCGATTTCCCCTACTATGTCCAAATTTCTTCACTTCCTCTTAATTTGATGATTTATTCTCTGTGCAGCACGTCTAGGTTAGATTAGGCAGGGATTGGGCAACCTCTACCCCGATCTAAAGTCCTGCAGTGCATCTAGGTATAAATTTCTTTGCTACTGTGTTGTGGTCTGATATTGGTATATGTGAATTTTGTGATGTGCTGATTTGGTATGTGAAAAGCTTTGTGACAAATACGTCTTAGAACAGATCCTATAATTATGCTTGTGAACATCTTTGTGAAATATATTATTGCACTAGAAATGGCATGCCATGCTAATAAAATTATGCTTGTGAATGTGTTTGTAGTTGCACAATGTCGAATGAATTAGAGTTGATTACTTACATTGCGGAAGAAAACAAAAGGAGAAAGAGGAAAAGAAAGGAGTTCATGAAACTATATTTTGAATCCACTCTTCTCGCGTTGGCATATGTTAGAACACAAAGGGGGCCAAGGGATTTAGGGATCTTTACTGATGATGAGTATAAACACTCTCTTAGGAAGTACTTATTGAAAGAAATGTACGATGGGGCTAAAGTTGCATGCTATGATCAACTTCGTCTAACAAAAAGAAATTTCCATGACTTGTGTGCTATGTTGCGTGATAAGTGTGGTTTACGGGACAGTGTGTTTGTTGCTATGGAAGAAAAGGTTGCCATGTTCTTGCTTGTTGTTGGTCATGGTTTAAAAATGAGGTTGTTGCGAGGCCAGTATAAGAGGTCATTGTCTACTATTAGTTCACACTTTTCTGAGGTGCTAAAGGCCATTCTATCTCTCCATGGAGAGTTCATTAAGCTGCCGGATCCTTCCATTCAACCTCCCAACAATTACAAATGGAAGTGGTTTGGCAATGCACTTGGCGCATTAGATGGTTGTCATATTGATGTTTGTGTTAATGTGGCTGACCAAGGACGGTATCGAAACAGAAATCAAGCTATCAACACTAATGTGCTTGGTGTTGTTGAATGGAACATGAAATTTCTTTATTGCTTGCCCAGGTGGGAGGGTTCAGCTTTGGACTCGAGAGTCCTACGTGATGCAATGAGAACAAGTCGCCGAGATGCATTTGCTGTACCCATTGGTACTACTCTTTCTCTTGGCAACTTGTTTCTATTTGCATTAGTCCTTGGCTAACTCATTTGTTTGCTTTCACAATAGGAAAATATTATTTAGGTGATGCTGGTTACACCAATGGACCCGGATTTCTTACTCCTTTCAGATCCACTCGGTATCACTTGAAAGAGTGGGCAGAAAGTGCACAACAGTCTAAAACAGCCAACGAGCTGTATAACTTGCATCACGCTCGTGCTAGAAATGTAGTTGAGAGAACGTTTGGGTTGTGGAAGAAAAAGTGGGCTTTCTTACGGTGTGCAAGTTACTTTAACATAGAAGATCAGGTACCATATGTCCCTATGGTTGTTCAGTAATAAGGTGATAAATGAAAGAGAAATTCTCACTTGCAACTAATATTTTTGCAGATCCGAATTATTAGTGTTTGTGCTATTTTGCACAACTATGCAAGGGATAGACAATATTTGATGGACAACCTATTGTTGGAGGAGGTGGATAATGAAATAGCAGCTCAACCAATTGAGGCTGAAGATGGTGCTGGTTATATTACAACAGTTCGAGTCACTAATGCATGGACGAACTTTAGAAAGCAACTTGCGACTGACATGTTTGCTGATTACCTTGTTGCACGTGATGAACAAGAGGAGTAGGATAATGTGTGGTAGCTAGCTAATGGTATTTCCTTTTGCAATAGCTAGCTAGAAGTTGGTCGTGGATAATATATGGTGCCTTTTGGATACTTTCTGATTGTTACTAAAATGGTGTCTTTTGTACATGCATCATTATGACAAGGAAATTAATATATATATATGATATATTCTAGCTGTTATTAATATATATATTGTGTCCTCCTATTGTTTCGCATCTATTGACTTGTGTAGGTCCATGGAGGAAGCAAATAGAAATAAGTATAGCAGGAATTATGTGCAATGGACTCCGGAGATGGACCGTGCCTTGTTGGACGTGCTTGTCGAGCATCACAACAATGGTGATCATTCCCAAAATGGATGGAAGTCACATGTGTACCGACATGCAATACAAAATGTCCGCGACAAGTGTGGTGTTGATGTCACAAAGGAGAAGATTGTGTCAAGGTGCAAAACTTTTGACAAGCACTATGAGATTGTTAGCAAAATTCTTGCTCAAAGTGGATTTGGATGGGATTGGGACAAGAATGTGTTGTTGCTTGAGAGTGATGAAGTGTGGGACAGATATGTGGAGGTATGTGACATGCCACATGCTCATTTTATTGCTCATTGTACTAATGTATAACGTATCAATGTAACTTAACTTTCTATGTGCTTGCAGGCTAATGAGAAAGCAGCCATATACAAGAATAAGGTAATCCACAATTGGAATGAGATATGTATCATTTACTCAAAAGACCATGCCACTGGTCAAGGTGCTAGGACAGGTGCTGAGGCTTGATAATGATAATGAGGTGATACCACCTACACGGGATGCCAATGATATCTCTCTGGACTTTGCTGGTCCATCGGCAAAGAGGCCACGTTGGGGTGATGCAATTATGTACATGCTTGGAGAGGTGAGGAGTTCTTTCAATGATGCAATGAAGTCAACTGAGCCATTGCAAATGCCACAGGTTACTCCTCCTTCTGCCATACTTGCCGCCGTTAATGCCATACCCGATTTGTCTCATACTGATAAGCTACGAGCTTATGGAAAGCTAATCCACGATGAACGTTCGTTCCTTGCACTTATGGAGCTTCCTGTGGATTTTAGGAAGGAATGGTTGTTGATGATGATGGCATGATTCACATTTGATTCCTATGTTCGAAACTTGTCATTTGTGCTCTCTATCTTAAGAACTAGCAATATTGGATATGGACTATATTGTGTGTACTGCTTTTTATGGACTTGTAATATCATCGAACTTGATATTGTGTTATCAAGCTATTTTGGATAATTATATTGTTTGTATGTATTATTGTCAAAAATTATTTTATTGTTGTCGCGAGTAATAGAATGTCTGTGTTGTCAAGCTATTTTGGATAATTATATTGTCCGTATGTATTATTGTCAAAAAAATATTTGCTTGTTGTCAAGAGTAATAGAATGACTGTCACACAGTACATTTATTACACGTATGTACAAAAGTTGAAGAATACTGATAAATGTCTCAAACAATTTCAATATGCATCAATTTGACCATCCAAACACCATTTGGCATTCAACCTCAATATCTTGTTTTCTTCCGAATATCTAACACATCCAAACACAAATATTGGCATTCTAGCTCAATATCAATATCCTGAATATTGGACATTCAACCCAATACAATGCCTAGCCTCCAATGCAAACATTCAAACGGAACGTTATACTTATCATATTGCAACCAAAAAATTGTTTCAGATATCGTTATATCTGCCACACATGATGGTTTCTGAAACAATTCTTTCAACTCCTAGATAATCTCGATATTTAAATCAAGAATCATGGAGGCAAACATGACGCTTAAGATACTAACACTGGAATTGTTACTCTCGATTTAATACTAATTATCAAATTTCACGGAGTAAACAGAGTTTGATGAAAGTTTGTAATAGGACTTTAAACTTTAGATTAACACTCAACACAATACGATACCAGTTCGTAAAGTAAATATCCAGAATTCTATAGTTCTATTATCTTAATTACAACTAATTATAAGGTGGTGAACGAATGCCAATGACTATAAAAATTATGCAAATTCACTTTGATTTAATTTATGATAAATTGAGTTCTACTAATCCAAATTAGAAATAAACTCCCACTCAAAAACGACACCCCTCGTGTCTTTTTGGTGATTACATGAACCAAATCCACTACACCAAGTCTGATCATCACGTGAGTCGGTGTAGCTTCAAAGGCGAGCATCCATATGGTCATCATATCAAAACATATGACTCATGCTTAACCTTTCGATCTGTGTTCCTAGGCCATGTCTGCACATGCTAGGATCGCCAAGTAAGAACCTTAGTATTCGCGTGTGTAAAACTGTCTTACACCCAAGATATGCTCATTGATTCAAGTACACCCGATCATCACGTGATGTCTTAAAGCGGCGAAATATTATCGATACATACTTAAGGAAGAACACATTTTTGTCTTGATATCAAAATAAGGGATCATCTTATTATGCTAATAAAATGCCAAACTAGCAATATAAGATGGAACAAACATCACATGTGAAAAATGAAATGATATGGTCCTTACACTTGATCGTTATCATGTGCATCGTGGTATGATATTCATCATTCCTTTTATGTGTAAGGCCAAGGTCTATGGAACTTACACGTTATGTGTGTTGTAAGAGTATCGACTTATATTTTTACTTACAACATCACCATATCATGACACTAGCCCAGCAACAATCTAAACTAGACGCTTCTAATTTATCTATTGCAAGTTTTACGTGGCTGAGGGCTTTTAGAGATAAAACCGTTCTTACCTACGAACATGGAACCACAACGATGATAATCAAATTATTGACAACTCGTTGTAAATCAGATATTGACTATAGTAGGAGAGACAGACACCCGCAAGCCACTTATGCAAAACTAGTTGCATGTCAAGCGTGGAACAGGTTTCATGTGCGAGGACATGTAAACTTTATCCGGGCCGCTTCATCCCACTATGCCGCCAATATCCAAAATATCCAAAATAAAGTTTGTCCGGGCCGCTTCATCCCACATGACCATCAGTGCCCACATATTCATATGTGTATTACCCGTGCAAAGCATCTACGCATAGATCCGGCTCTGGTACCACTAAAGGGTTCGCGGCATAGAAAACAAAAAAATTCCTACGATGGGAACAACTAAGTATCAAGATCTATCTACTAGATACAAGCAACGGGTGGATATACATCCATACAATACATACCCTCGAAGACCGAATAGCGTTAACAAGGTTGTACTCATGGATGATGTAGTCGAACGCTTGCCGATCTCAAGATCGTGATGAAGTCCATCTGGTCCAGCCGATCCAGCACCATCAAGTCCAGCACCGCAAAGCAGTGGTGCATATGTGATCGCACACACGTCCGGGTACCCCGATAACCTCCGCGCCCTCGCTCCAGCGAAGCAGCGGAAGCAACAAATCCTTCCAGAAAAAGCCACTGGGAACATGTATCTTGCTGATCCGAGACCATGGGGAAAATCTAAAGGAGGGAGAGGGATCCTTCGCGAGGAGGTGTGAGATGAGAGGAGGAGAGGGAGGCCTTTTATAGGGAGAGGGGGCACCCAAGGGGCATGTCGCCCAACCATGGTGTCTTCCCCACCTCTTCCAAATTCATGTAGGTGGAGCTCCCACTCAAAAATGAAAAGCCTCCACTCAAAAATCCACTCACATGCATTAAATTTTCACCAAATTTAATGCAAGCTCTCATTAAAATAAAAAAATTATTTATTTATTCAGAATTTTGTTAATTACTTGAATTAACAAACATTCACATAAAACCCCTTACAACACTTCAATTTCACATGCAGAACCAGATTCAGCAATTTCAACCGAAACGATTCCGGTGTCTAGTGAAATAAATTCCTGCGCTTTCTTTTTTTCCTTTTTCTGGCATCTTATTTGATCCAAACTGTGTCGGTATCCCTTAAGTGTGTCACCCTACGGTCTGCGAATAATGCATACATGATCGAGACCCCTCTCCGATCAATAATCAACAGCGGGACCTGGAGATCCGTACTGACTCCCACATATTCAATGATGACTTATGTGATTGTGTAAACCTTATACACATGTAACTCAATCCCTTTGTCTCGCGATATATTACATGTACGAGATTCGATCATTGGTATCTCCATACCTAGTTTGATCTCGTTACCGACATGTACTCTTTTCTCGTTCCTGTGATATAACATTCTAGTGATCAAATCACTTGCTTGCAAGCTAACTAATGTGATATCACCGAGAGGGCCCAGAGTATATATTTCCGTCGTCGGGATGGACAAATTCCACTCTTGATCCATGAGACTCAACATAACACCTTCGTAGCGCTGAACCCATATTTATAATCACCCTGTTACGGTGTGACGTTTGATGTTATCAAGATACTCTTCCGATGTTAGTGATTGACATGATCTCATGGTCTAAGGACTAAGCTTACTTCGTATGATGTTATAGCAATATAAACACAATGACCTTGATCGTAATGCTATACTTCAGATGAATGTTCATCACATCATTCTAACAATGTTGTGACCTCGTTATTAACAACATCCAATGTCCATGATCATGAAACCTTTGATCATCTTGTTAATCAACGAGCTAGTTTATAAGAGAGGCATAACTAGGAACTTTATTTTTGTTTATTAAACACACATGTATTAACGTTTCCGTACTAATACAATTATAGTATGCAAAATAAACATTTATCATAAATAAGGAATACGATAATAACCACTTTATTATTGCCTCTCGGGCATATTCCCTTTAAAACGAAGATTGTGGATGTGGCGGCGCTCTGTTTTGCGAAAAGCTCCGTGCTTCTAGATACCTAGGTTTTTTAGGTATATAAGGGGTACGCGAAAGGAGGACGAGACAATGCTCTAAGGCTAAAAGTGTTGGAGATATGCCCTAGAGACAATAATAAATGTAGTTATTATTATATCTTTGTGTTTATGATAAATTTTTACATTCATGCTATAATAGTATTAACAAGGAAACCTTGATACTTGTGTGATTTGTAAACTTAATTTGAAGTCCCTAGTATAGCCTCTATACATCACTAGCTTGTTGGTTGATAAATGATTGTGGTTTCCCTATCATGAACATTGAGATGTTATCAACAACAAGATCATATCGTTAGGAGAATGATATGGTGGACATACTCCTATAGATAAGCGTAGCATAAAGATCAAGTCATTTCAATAGTTCAATTGCTATATGCTTTCTGATACATAGTAACCTAATTCCTTCGACCATGAGATCATGCATATCACCTTTACCGGATGGATGCTTTGATGACATCAAACAGCACACCGAATCGGGTGGTTATAAAGGTGGCATTGAGTGTTCGAAAGTATTGGTTGAGACACATGGATCAAGAGTGGATTTGTCCATCCATATGACGAATAGATATACTCTAGGCCCTCTCGGGAATGTCATCCAATTAGCTTGCAAGCATGTGACTGGTTCAGGGATCACATATCACGGAACGAGAAAAGAGTACTTATCGCAGAACGGTTGAACTAGGTATGCAGAGATACCGACGATCATAACCTCGGATAAGTAAACTATCGTGAGACAAAGGTAAATTGGTATCGTATGTAAGTGGTTCATTCGATCGCAAAGTAATCGAGAAATATGTGGAGCCATATGAATTTCAGATTCCTCTATTGGTTATTGTTCGGAGAAGTGTCTCGATCATGTCCGCATAATTCACGAACCGTAGGGAGACACACTTAAGGATTCGACGTTGTTTGAGTAGTTATGGTATTATGAGAAAGAGACCGAATGTTGTTCGAGTCTCGATGGGATCCGGATATCACGAGGTGATCCGGAATAGTCCGGAGAATAAGATTCATATAAGGAAAGTCCCGCTTGGAGTTCGGGAATGATTCCTGTTTTCATCGGAATGTTCTAGAAGGTTCGGAATGTCCCAAGACTCGGAGGGAAGGGGTACATGAATGTGTCATTGCATATTGGAATGATTGCATCATGTACTAAGTGTTCTCGTTGTTCCAAATAAAGGATTAAATTTAATCCTAAATTGAAAAGTCAAATAACAAGTTTGAAAAGTCAAATGGCTAAAATTGGAAAGAGGGAAAGAGGGAAAGAGGAAGGAGAGGGAAACCGAGTTGGGGAGGGAATCCCTCCTCCAACCGGCGGCGCCTCCTCCAAGCCGAGTTGGGGAGGGACTCCCCTCCCTCCCCTTGGCCGCCGGCCCCTTTACCTATATAAGGAGGGGCAGGGCTCCCTCCTCAAAACACACAAGTCCCTCACCTCAAACCCTAGAAAGCTGTAGCCCTCCATAGCCGCCGCCACCACCTAGGGTTTTTGCCCTAGCCGCCGACTTGGGGTCCCCGGAACCCTAGCCGCCGGCTCTAGCCCCTCCTCCTTGGTGTGTCTAAACCCTAGATTGCTGAGGAGCTCTCTCATACTCCACCATACTCGCTCCGGCGAAGCCTCGCGAGATCTCCCTCTACTGGGTACCACGCCACAGTCCGGAATCACGAGGAGAGTGCTACAACCTCACGCCATCTTGGAACAAGGGAGAGGAAGGTCTTCACGAGTACCGAACGTGTGACCGATCATGGAAGCGCCTTAACGCAGGAAGGATCGCTCACACGATCTTGAGATCGGAAGAGTACGACTACATCACCCACGAGAATCCGCCTCGTTAAACACTTTGGAATCTTCGAGGTAAGTTATTCCATCGACTCGTTGCTACAATCTAGTAGATAGATCTTGGCTTGTTTGTTTGTATGCGATAGAAATTTTTGTTTTCCATGCTACGAATCCCTACAAGGGTATCGAGCCGTGTCTATATGTAGATCACAGACGAGTAGAACACAATGGTCATTGTGGCGTTGATGCTTTTATTGTCGATTGCTTCTTGTGTACTTTGCATCTTGGTATGTTGGGATGAAGCGCCCGGCTAACCTTACATGACATCGTTCATGAGACTTGCTCCACGCTGACATGCAACTAGTATTGCATAAGTGGCTTTATGGTGCTCGCTTTCTCCTAGCATAGTTAAGATCCAATTTACAACGGTGATCAACAATGCTAGTATCAATGTTGTGGTTCTTGTTCGTAAGTTAGAACGACACTTATTGAAAGCCCCAAACCACGTAAAATATGCAAAGAAAGTAGAGGCGCCTAACTTGTTTTTGCGGGTGTGCGTGATGTGATATGGCCATGATTGTGATTATATTTGATGTATGCAATGTTCCTTATTGTAAGTTGGCAACAAGGAGCCGATGGTTGTCTTTAATTTATGTTAAGACCCGCGGTGTCTATTCAAAGTAGTTGTAATAGTTGAAGCCGGTGGACGACAACCATGTAGAAGTGTCATTGACCTTGATGCAATGCCCGTGATGATGGAGATCATGTTCGTGCTTGAAGATGGAGATCGGAAGCACAAAGAAGAAAGGCCATATCATATCACATATTATTGAATTGCATGTGATGTTAATCCTTTATGCATCTTGTATTGCTTAGTAGACGACGGTAGCATTATAAGATGATCCCTCATGCACATGAATTTCAAGTCATAAAGTGTTCACCCTTAGTTAGCACCGCTGCTAAAGCTTGTTTTTTCGAAGCACCACGTGATGATCGGGTGTGTTAGATTCTGCAAGTGTATACAACGTGAGCAAGCCAGATTTGCTCATACAGAAACTAAGGTTTGATCTTGACGAGCCTAGCATGTACAGACATGGTCTCGGAACACGTATCACCGAAAGGTAAAGCATGAATCATATAGTAGATATGATGAACATGACGATTGTTCGCCATTGAAACTATATCAACTCTCGTGATGATCGGTGTTGATGTAGTGGATTTGGTTCGTGTGATCACTAAAACAATGTGAGGGATGTTGTTTTGAGTGGAGTTCACCTAGTTTAATTTCATTATTAATTTGAACTCAATTTGTCATAAACTTAGTCTAAACTATTGCAAATATGTTGTAGATCAATGGCAGCCCCTACCATCAAATTTAATGCTCCTAGAGAAAGAAAAGTTGAAAAACAATGGAAGCAACTTCATGGATTGGTTCCGCAATTTGAGGATTGTCCTCACAATGGTAATTTGACCTATGTGCCGGATGCACCGCTTGGTGACCCACTGCGGTGATGTCCGATGAAGTAAAGAATGTTTACCTCGCTCGGAAGAATCAAGATCATAGTTCAATGTGCTATCTTGTATGGTTTGGAATCGAGCTTCGTAAAAGGTTTGAGAATTCAGACCCATATGATATTGTCGAGGATCTCAAATTGATTTTGAGACTCATGCGACAATTGAAAGTTATGAGGCTTCAAAAGTTCTTTAACCGCAAGATGGAAGAGGGCAGTCACAAGCTGAGCATGTGCTTAAGATGTCCGGGCACGCAAACAAACTTCAAAGCTTGGGTATAGTGATTCCTAATGCTTTGGGGATTTACCGTGTCCTCCAATCACTACCACCAAGTTACAAGAACTTTGTGATGAACTACAACATGCGTAACATGAACAAAGAGTTGCCGTAACTGTTTGCTATGTTAAAATCTGTATGGAGATCAAGAAAGAGCACCAAGTGTTGTTGGTCAATAAGACCACCAAATTCAAGAAAGGCAAGTCTACAGATGGGACACTTCAAGAAGGGTGGTAAGAAAGTTACCACCGACGAAGAAGACCAAGGCTGGACCCAAGCCCGACATCGAGTGCTTTTACCGCAAGGGAGAAGGTCATCGAAGCGGAATTGCCCAAAGTACTTGGCGGATCAAGAACGGCAACATCAAGAAGAAAGGTATATCTTATATACATGTTATTCATGTGTATCTCACTAGTACCGTAGTAGTGCTCGGTATTTGATCGTTCGGTTGCTCATATTTGTAACTCAAACAGTCGCAGAATAAACGGAAGCTAGCGAAGAACGAGGTGACGGCGCGCTGGGAAACGGATCAAAGGTTGATGTGATCGCGGTCGGCACGCTACCCCTTCATCTACCATCGGGATTAGTTTTATACTTAAATAATTGTTATTTGGTGCCTGCGTTGAGCATGAACATTATATCGGGATCTTGTTTATTGCGAGACGGTTACTTGTTTAAGTCCGAGAATAATGGTTGTTCGATTTATATGAGTAATATGTTTTATGCACATGCACCTTTGATAGATGGTCTATTCTTATTGAATCTCGATAGTGGAAATACACATATCAATAACATTGAGGCTAAACGTTTGAAATCAAGCGATAATTCGACCTATATGTGGCAATCGCTGCCTTGGTCACATTGAGTGAAACGATGAAGAAACTCCATTCGATGGACTTCTTGAATCACTTGATTTTGAATCACTTGAAAGATGCAAAGCATGTCCGATGGGAAAATGACTAAGACTCCATTTTCGGTATGATGGAGCGAGCTATGACTTATTGGAAATCATACATACCGATGTGTGTGGTCCAATGAGTGTAGCATCGCTGTGGTTATTGTTATGTTCTTACCTTCACGGATGAATTGAGTAGATATGGGTATATCTATTTCATGAAACATAAGTCCAAAACTTTCGAGAAGTTTAAGGAGTTTCAAAGTGAGGTAGAGAATCAACGTAACAAGAAGATTAAATTTCTACGCTACGATCGTGGAGGTGAATATCTAAGTTACGAGTTTGGCGAGCATTTGAAGAAATGCGAATACTTTCACAGCTTGACACCGCCGAACACCACAACAGTAATGGTGTGTCCGAACGTCAGAATCGAACTCTTAGATATGGTTCGCTCTATGATGTCACTTATGATTTACCGCTATCATTTTGGGGTTATGCATTAGAAACAGCCGCATTCACTTTAAATAGGGCACCGCCTAAATCCGCTGAAACGACACCGTATGAATTATGGTTTGGGAAGAAACCTAGATTGTCGCTCCTTAAAGTTTGGGGATGCGAAGCCTATGTAAAGAAGTTACAACCGACAAGCTTGAACCCAAAGCGAAACATGCGTTTTCATAGGATACCAAGGAAACTATTGGGTATACCTTCTATCATAGATCCAAGGCAAAATCTTCGTTAAGAATGGATCCTTTCTAGAGAAGGAATTTCTCTCGAAAGAAGTGACTGAAGGAAAATATAACTCGACGAGGTTGTCGAACCTTCTCTCGAATTGCAGTAGCGCAAAGACCGAAGAAGTTCCCGTGGTGCCTGCACCAATAAGAGAGGAAGCTAATGATGATGATCATGAAACTTTGGTTGAAGTTGCTACAGAACCTCGCAGGTCAACGAGAACTCGTACCACTCCTGATTGGTATGATCCCCTTATGAGTGTCATGTTGGTGGACAACACCGATGACCCTGTGACATATGAGGAAGCGATGATGAGCCCAGATTCCAATAAATGGCAAGATGCCATCAAATCCGAGATTGGATCCATGTACGAAAACCAAGTATGGACTTTGGTGGAATTCTGATGGCCGGAAGGTCACGAGAACAAATGGATTTTCAAGAAGAAAACAGATGCTGATGGTAATGTTACTGTCTATAAAGCTCGACTTGTCGCAAAATGGTTTCGACAAATTCAAGGAGTTGACTACGATGAGACTTTCTCACCGGTAGCGAAGCTAAAGTCTGTGAGGATTATGTTAGCAATCGCTGCATATTATGATTATGAGATATGGCAGATGGATGTTAAAACAGCATTACTCAATGGAGATATTGATAAAGAGTTGTATATGATACAACCCAAAGGTTTTGTCGATCCTAAAGATGCTAACAAGGTATGCAAACTTCAACGGTCCATCTATGGATTAAAGCAAGCATCCCGAAGTTGGAATCAACGTTTTGATAAGGTAATCAAAAGTTTTGGTTTTATACAAACTTATGGAGAAGCTTGTATTTACAAGAAAGTGAGTGGGAGCTCTGTAGCATTCTTAATACTATATGTGGATGACATATTGTTGATTGGGAATGATGTAGACCTTCTTAATAGTGTCAAGGAATATTTGAATAATAGTTTTTCAATGAAGGATCTTGGCGAAGCAGCTTACATATTAGGCATAAAGATTTACAGAGATAGATTGAAACACCAAATATCATTGTCACAGAGTACATATTTGGACAAAGTTCTAAAGAGGTTTGGAATGGAAGAAAGCAAGAAAGGGTTCTTGCCCATGTTGCCCAATACGACCTTGAGTAAAACTCAAAGTCCGACATCGGCAGAAGATAGAGAAAGGATGAGTAAGACTCCCTATGCCTCAGCCATAGGATCTCTAATGTATGCCATGCTATGTACTAGACCCGACATTGCATATGTTGTTAGTTTAACTAGCAGATATCAAAGTGATCCAGAGTGGATCATTGGACAATGATCAAAAACATCCTTGAGTACTTGAGAAGAACTAAGGATATGGTTCTTTCTTATGGAGGTGATGAACAACTCGTTGTTAACTGTTACACCGATGCTAGTTGGAACACCGATCCGGATGATTCTAAATCACAATCTGGATACGTATTTATGGTGAATGGTGCAGCGGTTAGCTGGGGGAGTGCAAAGCAAAGCGTTGTGGCAAGATCTTCAATGAATCGAATACATGGTCGCCGGAGGCTTCACAAGAAGCGATATGGATGAAAGAGTTCATTACAGCTGGGTGTGGTTCCAAGTCTGGACCCAATGTCTATCTACTGTGATAACATGGGCGCCATAGCCAATGCGCAAGAACCAAGGTCACACAAGAAGCTGAAGCATATCAAGCTACGTTTTCACGCTATTCGAGAACATATCCAGGATGGGGATATAAAGATTTGCAAAGTACACACATATCTGAATGTGGCGGATCCGTTGACTAAACCTCTCCCGAGGGCAAAACATGACCAACACCAAACTGCCATGGGTGTTCGGTATATTACCATGTAATCTAGATTAGATGACTCTAGTGCAAGTGGGAGACTGTTGGAGATATGCCCTAGAGGCAATAATAAATGTAGTTATTATTATATCTTTGTGTTTATGATAAATGTTTAAATTCATGCTATAATAGTATTAACAAGGAAACATTGATACTTGTGTGATTTGTAAACTTAATTTGAAGTCCCTAGTATAGCCTCTATACATCACTAGCTTGTTGGTTGATAAATGATTGTGGTTTCCCTATCATGAACATTGATATGTTATCAACAACAAGATCATATCGTTAGGTGAATGATATGGTGGACATACTCCTATATATAAGCGTAGCATAAAGATCAATTCATTTCAATAGTTCAATTGCTATATGCTTTCTGATACATAGTAACCTAATTCCTTCGACCATGAGATCATGCATATCACCTTTACCGGATGGATGCTTTGATGACATCAAACACCACACCGTAACTGGGTGGTTATAAAGGTGGCATTGAGTGTTCGGAAAGTATTGGTTGAGACACATGGATCAAGAGTGGGATTTGTCCATCCATATGACGGATAGATATACTCTGGGCCCTCTCGGTGGAATGTCATCCAATTAGCTTGCAAGCATGTGACTGGTTCACAAGGGATCACATATCACGGGAACGAGAAAAGAGTACTTATCGGTAACGAGGTTGAACTAGGTATGCAGAGATACCGACGATCATAACCTCGGATAAGTAAACTATCGTGAGACAAAGGGAAATTGGTATCGTATGTAAGTGGTTCATTCGATCGCAAAGTAATCGTAGAAATATGTGGGAGCCATATGAATTTCCAGATTCCTCTATTGGTTATTGTTCGGAGAAGTGTCTCGATCATGTTCGCATAATTCACGAACCGTAGGGAGACACACTTAAGGATTCGACGTTGTTTGAGTAGTTATGGTATTATGAGAAAGAGACCGAATGTTGTTCGGAGTCTCGGATGGGATCCGGGATATCACGAGGTGATCCGGAATAGTCCGGAGAATAAGATTCATATAAGGAAAGTCCCGTTTAGGAGTTCGTGAATGATTCCGGTGTTTTCATCGGGAATGTTCTAGAAGGTTCCGGAATGTCCGGCACTCCGGAGGGGAAGGGGTACATGTGTCATTGCATATTGGAATGATTGCATCATGTACTAAGTGTTCTCGCTGTTCCAAATAAAGGATTAAATTGAATCCTAAATTGAAAAGTCAAATAGCAAGTTTGAAAAGTCAAATGGCTAAAATTGGAAAGAGGGAAAGAGGAAGGAGAGGGAAACCGAGTTGGGGAGGGAATCCCTCCTCCAATCGGCGGCGCCTCCTCCAAGCCGAGTTGGGGAGGGACTCTCCTCCCTCCCCTTGGCCGCCGGCCCCTCTACCTATATAAGGAGGGGCAGGGCTCCCTCCTCAAAACACACAAGTCCCTCACCTCAAACCCTAGAAAGCTGCAGCCCTCCATAGCCGCCGCCACCACCTAGGGTTTTTGCCCTAGCCGCCGACTTGGGGTCCCCGGAACCCTAGCCGCCGGCTCTAGCCCCTCCTCCTTGGTGTGTCTAAACCCTAGATTGCTGAGGAGCTCTCTCATACTCCACCATACTCGCTCCGGCTTAAGGCGAAGCCCTGCGAGATCTCCCCTCTACTTCCGGTACCACGCCGTTGTGCTGCCGGAATCACGAGGAGAGTGCTACAACCTCCGCTGCCTGCTGGAACAAGGGAGAGGAAGGTCTTCGTCGAGTACCGAACGTGTGACCGATCAAGGAGCGCCGGAAGGATCGTCTACACGATCTTGAGATCGGGAAGAGTACGACTACATCACCCACGAGAATCCGCTCTCATTAAACACTTTGGAATCTTCGAGGGTAAGTTGTTCCATCGACTCGTTGCTACAATCTAGTAGATAGATCTTGGCTTGTTTGTTTATATGCGATAGAAAATTTTTGTTTTCCATGCTACGAATCCCTACAAAAAGAGCCTGGGTGGCGCGGCCAGTAGAGGTGCACGCGCCACCAGGCTTCTTTCGGGCCTTTGGGCTCGAATTGATTGATTCCAAAGCCTTAGGGTCTTTGTTCTAGTGATAAACTTGCATGGTATTTTTCTTCTATTTTATTTCATGCGAAAACAGCCAAAAAAATACTTTTGCTGAAAATTGTGTTAGATACAATAGTTTTATTCAAGTATGGTGATATTTCGGAGCAATTCATTGAGCAAAGTACTTAGAAAAGTAGATACATTTGGGATGTATGAGTTCTATCAGTTCCCCCAAACTTAGCTCGTTGTTTTTCCTCAAACAACTCAAATGTAGTGTATGGGTGATAAAATGCTCTGGCCAGAACTTTGTTATATGCATGCATTATAGTTTAATAACAACAGGTATTGAGAACATAACTCTACTAATGAATAGAAAAGTATTAGCAGACATTCATTCTATCAATGTGCAAATGTTTATACATGGTGCAAGGAAGATGATATATGGCAACATTGTTTAGGCAATATCAATTGGTAGTGGTAACGAACAAAGTTTTCACATCGCTTTTGATTGAATCATGAGCAAGGTTTTTGATACCTTTGATTCTTTCAACTGTTTGACTTATATAATTTACCATGCTTGCATTGCAAACTAAATACTTGGGTGATGTTGTACCCTTCCAGTCGTTCAACATTTAAACACTCATAAAAAGGAGTCTTCATGTCCTATTATCGAGGACTCTATTTAAAGAAAGTATTAAATATTTATATATTCATATTGCTCCTCTCGCTAAATATACCATAATTTGAGTATGAAAGGAGTCATGAGATCCAGATAATAACTTATCACATTGTTGAAAGCAAAAGAAATTGACAACTGAATAAGACATAGCTAAGAATGAAACATGATCGACAAAATATTGATGATAATCCTGAAAGTTATATGATAGATGAACAAAATATATGGGCATACCAGGTCGACGCCGGCACACAATCAAGGACCTCGGGATGGGTGTAGTGTGGGACACTCAAGAGTTTGCCAGGGTGAGCCACTCAGAACTAGCTGGCAACGGTGAGGAACACCGCTTTCCTAGCTGGTCTATGGCCTTAGCGGAGATTGTGCTTGCGGGCGGACTTGGGCCTCTATAGAGCGCAAAGAAACTACAAGGGTCTCGTATGAGCAGCGGGCTAGTGGTGCCACCAGCGGTGGATTCAGCCAACAAATTACATAGATCTTAACCATATTGGACTTTACGTGCGTGTTAACTCAGACATCAAATATTGTTCTACTCTTAACAATTCTTTTGAAATATTTGTATTAACTGCCTTATGCACCGGTTCATACAACCATATACAGATGATTTCCCACAAAAGAGACCTTTTAAAAAAGACGCCCAACATGGTGTGTCTCACCATTTTAACCTAAAGGGAGAAAGGTGGTATTTTGTTAGATAACAATGATTTTCTTTGAATATATACAATTCACTATTGACACTCTCTTATGATATCATTCTTCATTTCCTACATTGTAGTAATATAGAAAAAATAACAACCAATATATATGGTTCTCTTCAGATCCTCGGAATAAACTTCCTTCTTGCTCTTCAAACATATGGTTGCAATACTCAAATTAAAGTGCAAATTGCCAACTGATAGAATATTGAGTTCCGCAACAACCCTCGGTCCATACTAAATTCCATATTGCAATTGAACGGTTTTGTCTAACAAATTGGATCACTTCACCGTAGGATCTTGAACCACATGCATGACTGTTTTAGAGAAGATGCCAAAATAACTAATATGGCAAGTAATGGCTCCAAAAATTTCCATCTTCCACCGCGTTTAAACATTATTTTTAGTCAAGCAATTGATAATAAACTCTCAATTCTTGCCACTAATAACTAATAATTGCAAAGATATGCAAAACCTTCTTTTGAATTATGTTGTGAAGGAAATTATGGCCTTTAATGTGAAATCAGGAGTCATAATGAAGGATTTTGAGGAAGTCCACACGGCCAAGTAATTGGGAAGCAAATTCCAGGCGTCAGTGCGCGTAACGACCACCGGTACGGTCAGGGTCCGCCCATACTGGGTGACAGCGGCTTCGTCTCGTCAAACCCTACAACTTTTTTGAAGACGTCTATATATTTTAAGGCTCCAGCCGCCATCCAAAGGCCCCCCATTCGCATATTACATCATAACACCATCAAAAGAGATCCACACCATCGTTTATCCATTCCATCATCCATCCCGTCCATTAGCCACAACCATTACTTTGTACTTTAGATCTCCTTGTGATTTGGCAACCATTATAAGAATATTCGATTTCAATCTAAGTATTTTGCACAATATTTTCTATCCTAGATCTATTTGTTATGAGTGAGTAGTCCTCACGGGCTGCGGGTTGGGGAGGAACCTCACATCAACTATGTGCATCTAATCATGAGAGTATTGTATTTTGTTTGCAATTGAGATTTGTATCTTTTGTTTCTTTGTCTCTTGTCTCGATCGGTGGACTTATAGGTATCCAAGATCCCATAGATTATAAAGACTTGTGGTGAGATACTTGACTAGCGGTGATCTCATAGGAACCTCAATAACAGAAAGGATAGTACGGTCTTCGCTTAGCGACCCATTCGGGATCATATCAACATCACCACTTAATGCTTTGATCTATGTTTTAAACTTAATAATCGTTTGTAGCATGTTGCTTCGGTGTGCACTCGGTTGGATTAAAAGACTATTAATCTGCACGCTGCGTCACAGAGGCTTTAATATACTAGGATGTGTTTTCTACAAGAGATTGTCTCCGTTCAAACATTACATATGACTGTGCTTATTATTATCTTTTATCCCATACGATGTGCAGCTGCAGGTGAATCTGCAATCCTGGCCTATCTCCATTCATTGATTCAATCCATTATAAAAGTAAACTAGATTTGTCTGGTGAACTAAGGTAAAACGAAGAAACAAATTCTTATAGATGTGTCCTTTTTATTTCTTTTTAGCATTGCTTTTCAAGGTTCGATTAAATCTAGGTCTTTTAGGAAAAAAACTATTATACAACATCTGAGAATCCGGATCATATCGAAGGTATCGGTAAGGAACGCAACAACAACACTAGGCCTAGTATGTGGCTATTTGGTGGCGTTGTATAAAACATGATGTCTGCTAGGATTGGGCTGTTGGCGGTGGCCAAGGTAGCGCGGCAGCGTCGAGTTGCTGCCTCTTGCCCAGGCAACGCGGAGGCATTGAGCTACTACCCTTGTGTATGCTTTAGGCTACTTCTCAACGTAATTCACCTGTAGAATGGATATTTGATCTAAGAGCGATCATGTGGACTTAGTTCAACCAATAGATGTTGGTAACTTCGATGGATTCCTACCGAGAAACTTGGCCTCTCGTTTAAAGAGCGTTAGTTTACTATTTTACCTACCACATCATAAAATCAGGCTTTTACGAATGGATTGTGGTGTAGCATCCTTACTTTTACTGACAACTCGTAAATTGCACTTAGATATAGTCTGGCAAACACCTTGGCTACTCCTAAAAATGCCACGTGTGTGTATTATGGATAGGACGTCAAGTGAGATTCCACCAAAATCCTATTTCTAGTTTATTTGTCAAAATTCAATATAATTTTTTTCTTAGAATTTAAACTACCTTTTGGCAAATAAACTAAAAATAAGACTTTGTGGGATCTCATTTGGCAGAAAATGCCACGGCAAAAACAACATGGGGAAAACAAAGGGAAAAGGGCAAGAAAGAAAACCCAGCTATATGGCCGGCCTACTTGGAGACGGGCTTGGAAGTTTTGCGTTTCGTTTTCACTGTGGGCCGTGGGTTCGTGCCCGTCACGAAACAGTCTCGAGATCGTCCGCTGCTTCCTTCCTTCCTTCCTTATACAACCGACTCTGTCTCCGACTCGATCTCTCCTCCTCCTGGAACGAGATCCTCTGACTTTGTTTCAACTACTGCAGAGGGACGTTGGTCCTTCTCGTTCGATTGATGCGCATCGGACGACAACAACTCCAACGCGCTGGGGAATGCAGGAACGCATCAAATACTCAGCCCAAAGCCCATTATTCACGGCCAGGAGAGAAAAACAACGCTTTGGCTCAGGGAAAAAAACTTCGTTAAATTCCCTTTCACTCGCCGCCGCCTGGTCACCGTCCGCTCGGCCGCACGGCCAGCTCTGCCACCGCGGCCTCCGTGGCCTCCGGCGCCGCCAGCTCTGCCAACGCGGCCTCCTTGGCCTCCGGCGCCGCGGCCTTGCACGCCGTCTCTGCCTCGAAGAGAAGCATCAGACCCAGCGCATGGACCAGGCCATGTCGTCCTGGTCGCCGGCAGAACATTCCCGCAGCGCGCGCTGGCTGTTCCATCCAAGAGGAGGAGCAGGAGCTCATGTACGCATGGTCGCCGCGCGTTCCCCTGCGCTTCCTCTTCCCGTGTGCACGCTGGCGGCGTCCTCCAAGAGCAGGAGTAGGAATGGTGTCGTCCTGTCCTGCGTTTGCTAGTTGCTTGACCAAGAACAAATTCAGTTTTCATGTGTTTGCTGTTGCTACTTGTACATGTGTGTAGAGCTAAACAGCTTGTAAAATCTCCTGTATTTGCTATAAGGTTATGAATAAATCAGTGTTCAAATAGACATTGTGCATGTGCAAACTGAACATGAACTGAATAGTAACTGTGTTTGTCATAAGAGAGAAATCTGAACTGAATATTAACAGTTTGTCCAAACTGTATTGAACTAAATGGCACTCACACATGAATGAAATGAACAAAATATCAGCTATTGTCCATAACAAAAGTGAGCTAAACGGCGCCCAAAAACTGAACTAAATGGCTATTATTGCCTAGAACTGATCTAAACTGAATGGCATCGAAAAAATGAAATTATTCACCACAGTCCAGTAAAGATGTTATCTGTGATTGGTCCCTGTAAATTAAATAAATACGAGAGTAAGATTTTTTAAGCAATATGACCTCTAGATTTGTAAACTAACTATATGAACAAGATTACCGTTAATAATTGGGTGAAACTAAGATTGTCTTTGTAAACTTCAGATCCGTTCCCTTTGCCACCACAAACACTATCATTTGCAACTTGTACTTGTGCATGTGCTTGGGCACTACCACTTCCTGCCTCTTTTATCTTGTAAAGAAATTGAATGTTTATGAGAACCGATGAACATAATGATAACACTGAAAGCACATTTTTTGCTTAGCAACATACCTCTTCCCCAGACTGTGAAGTAGTTTTGATTTCTCTCTTTTTTCTAATCTTGTGCTTCTTATCAAGCCAAGTTCTTCGCCGTTTTGAAGTTTTTGTTTCGACCTCCTTTTTCTTTAGGCGTGCACTAGTCAACAAGTCATTTGGTGGACTAGCATTTGTGGGAATCGTATATGGATACCGAGGTGTGCTTGTAGATGCATTGATTTTTTCTTCAATTTGCTTACCAAGGATGTCAAGTGTGCTATCTACCAAGGCCATACATTCTGGAAAGTTGTATGCTCGATCCGCCAAATTATGAAATTTGTGGGACACATATCTGTAGCTAAGCATGGCATCCATATTTGGATTGATGATTATATTTCTTCCATCTTTGTCTGTGCCAATATGAGGTACCAAACTAGGTAGACCAACTCTGTAGTGTAAAGAAAAATAAGCTTGGGAGTATTGCAGATGCGGAGAAAATACTAGAACCAACAGAAGTACATAGAGATCTCATGCCAAAGTGTGGGATATGGTAATTACCGATTGGAATCAGGATCATGATGTGATGTATTAATTTATTCTGCAATATCAGTTTCTTCTTCCATGGACTATGCACAAGAGCTTCCACAATGTAGATCTGACAAAAGTAACCTTCAATACAGCTGACAATGTCCATTAAAAGATGGATAGAATCTTGTTTGGGCTAGAACTCTTACTACGCTGATCCAAATAGTGCAAATAAGGTACCGTTGGAAAGGAGTGACCATGTACTACAACTTTTGTTTTGGATCTAAGTCGAAATTGTGCACTGATTAAGAGCAGTTTTAAGTTTTTTTCATGTTCCTGACGGTGGTTGCATCTACCTAGGACAGAATCTTGCTTGGGCTAGAACTTTTAGTATGCTGATCCAAATTGTGCAAATGATATATCATTGGAAAAGTGTGATCGTGTACTACAACTTTTATTTTTGGTCTAAGTCGAAATTTTCCACTGATTAAGAGCAGTTTTAAGTTCTTTCATATTCTGACATTGATTGCATCTATCTTGGGAAAATCCATCTATTTTAGTCCATGGACAGAAACGGAGAAGGGTAGGTACCTGAGATTAACGATGAGAGCAGCACATCGCCGATTAGAGAAGCTCTGTTTCATGTTCTCTCGCGCCTTTTCTCTGTTGTCCTGCCAATTTCTGAGCTGGAGGGCGCGGTTTTCTTCCCTCGGTTCGTTGGACTGGGCCTTGGGCCAGCATCGCGCTGTGTTTGCTTGGGTTTGACGTAGTGCCATCGGATGGGAAACGAACGAACGAAACTGATCGATGTCGCTCTGCAGTACTTCGGTCTAAGTCAGAGGCTCCTCCTCCGGCCAGCGGCTATATATAGACCGCCCTGTCCTCGCTAGCCAATCCCACCACACCAAGCGATCCGCAGTCTTGACGCGATGGGGCGCGTCGACTCCAACTCCGGCGAGCGCGCGTTCTCGATCCAGAGATGCGTCGGGATGCTCCACCAGAACAAGCACGTCGTCCGCGAGGAAGGCCTCAAGGACCTCGTGGCGGCGCTGGAGGGCTACGTGCCCCCCGAAGAGATCACCGACCGCCGGCACGAGTACGATCAGGCCCTGTCCCGCTGCTTCTCTTTCCTCAGCACCGTCGGATCCGCCAAGGAGCGCAAGGACGCCTACCGCGCCATCGGCATCTACGCGCTCACCGTCGTCGGATACCAGGACGAGGACATCCTCGACAGGCTCTTCGACCTCGACCGCCTCTCCGCCGAGTTAACCCCGTCGTCGGCCTCCGAGGCGGAGAGGGCCGTCGCCGCCATCAACTGCCTCACCGCCGTCACCCTGGTCTGCGCGAAGAAGGCGGCGGCCGCCAAGCGCACCCTCAAGGCCGTCTGCGAGGTGATCGACCAGACCACCTTCCCGCAGGTCCTGGCCGCCGCCTTGTCCGCGTGGACGCTGCTCCTCCCCAGGACCGGCAACCTGCGAGCCATGACCCCGTTCAAGGTCATCGCCAAGCACCTCACGGCCGACCACCCCGCCGTCCGGATGGCCGCGGGCGAGGCGCTGGCCGTGTGCATCGAGCGGAACCACCGCCCGTACCAGCCCGACCCGCCCGAGGAGTATCGGTACCGCTACTACCGCTACAGACCGCGGGAACCTAAGCCCGAGGACAGGCCGTCGCTGGAGAGCAGAGTGGCCGAGCTCGCCGCCGGTGTAGACGCGCACAAGAAGGAGCACGCCGAGGAGAGGATCCTATTCCGGCAGATCAAGGACCTCTTCGAAGCCAATCCGCCTGGCTCGGATGACCAAGATGAATACGATGATGACGAGGAGGACGAAGAAGAGGAGTCGAGCGGGTGCCGCCTCAAGGTGAACAAGACGACGTGGGTGAAGCTTGTCCTGGTCAACTTCCTCCGGCAGTACCTCGGCGAGGAGGGCTTTGCCGCTCACTTCGAACTCAACGTGCCACTCTTCCGGGACTCCCTGGGACTCACCAGGGCTGCCGGCGGCGGCGCCCAGGAAAAGAAGAGCGTACCGGCCCAGGAGATGAAGCAGATCAGGAACGGCAGGGATAAGCAGCGGACCAAGGAGATCAAGAAGGATCGGCAGAACAAGAACAAACACTATTGTTAACTGAGCGACCTATTATTATTTCCTTAAATTTGGTTATCGGTTTCATCTTTCTTCCAAATGTGTCTTAGTTTGATTAATTCGCACCAAAATTCTCAAGGATTTGAGCGGTGCACCCAGATAGTACTAGAGCCGGTGCTTTCTGGAGGAATATTCAAGATTCTAAGAATATTCAAGATTATGAATAGTGCTTGCTTAAAATCGTGTACTTTTTCATTACAGTTCTTCATCCATTTGTCCTTTTACCTAAGGAATAGGAAATCTGCAATCCTTCCCAATCAGTAAATATCTGCAAAGAAATCTGATTTTTTTGTAGAAAAAATAACCTTAATATGTGCATGCTCACGGTCATGTTGTTTTGACATCACGTTCGACACCCCTACAGCCGGACTAGTGGCATGATCAAAATATAAAATGTATCTGCAGTGCAAATGATGATAAACAAGGGATTTCTCTTCATAGATAATCAAGTCACAATAGGACAACGCTCTGCGTCCCCGGACGATAGGATTTTTCAATCGTCCTCCTTTCCTGCGCGACACGTGTCCACAAAATTGCCCCAAATCCCGCGTTTGCTGCAAAACATCCCGCTTTTGCTTTCGAAGCAAAAAAAATGGTTCGTTTTAGAAATAGAACGTCTCGCCGGAGACCTCACCGGAGACCTCGCCGGAGAGCGTGCAGCAAAAAAAATATGCTAATGCAGCAAAACCGATTTCGCCGGAGACATCGCCGGAAAACTCTCGCCGGAGACCTCGTATGAGACATTGTAGCAAAAACTTTGCGCAATTGTAGCAAATCTACAAAACGGTGGTAGCAAATAAAATGTGCTAATGTAGCAAAAAAACGACTTTGCCGGAGACTTTTACCGGGAGACCTCGCCGAAAAACATTATAGCAAACATTTTGTATAATTATAGCAAAAGCACATAACGTATGTAGCAAAGAAATTATGCCATTGTAGCAAAGACGTATGTAGCAAAGAAATTTTGCCCCGACGTGCCGTTGTAGCAAGTCGCCTTCACGATGGTAGCAGCCCCTCCCGCCCCTTGTAGCACGAACGCCTAATGCCGGCAGCAGCGACCACACCCGCAGGAAGCAACTTCGGCCGCCGCAGGGACCAACCCCGGCCGTCGTAGAGAGCTTGGCTGGCCGGAGAGATTGAGGGCGCGACGAGGCTGTGGCCGGTGCTGGTGCTACGGAGGCCCAGCGTGGCGGTGGTTGGAGGGCCGCTGTCGCGCGAGAGAACGGCGCGGCGACGGAGATCGGTCGGCGTGTGGAAGGAACTTGCCGACACGCCGAGCACGGAGCTGGACGCGGGGCGGGCGAAGCGGCTGCAAGAGAGGAGTGGCGGCGGGGGGCTCCATCTCCGGCGGCGGGTGCGGCATGGCGCGTGCGGCGCGAAGGCGGAGCAGCGGGATCGGTTGCTCGCGGTGCCAGATTTGCTCGGGAGGGATAAGGAAAGAGAAACGTGGGTGGGTCCCAGGCCGTGCGAAAAAAAAAAATACCTACGTACGGACTGCGGGGCGATCACGACCCGGACGACCATCGTCCGGGGGATACTGATCATTTCCCTTTTGGCTAGGGTTTAACCGGTGTACCTGTTAAGGTCTCGGGCTTCATGTTAAATAGGTCAGGAAGAGTTCCTGCTCGTGTCGTGTACAGAGTTGTAGAGGGGCGGTGTAGTACCGTACCCAACTATAGAACAATACATAAAATCTAATAGCCCCCTTTAATCTAAACTACAAAGGAGATTTAGATTACGCCTAACCTCATGAAGATTTTTAACTGGCAAAGCTTTTGTAAAACCATCTGCAATTTGATCCTTGCTTGAAATAAACTTGATATCCAATCTCTTATCTTTCACTCGTTCACAAACAAAATGGAAGTCAATCTTAATGTGTTTGGTATGAGCATAGAACACTGGATTTGCTGAAAGATATGTAGCACCAAGATTGTCACACCATAAACATGGTTTTTTCATTCAACCGAACTCCAAGTTCACCAAGAAATGCTTCAACCCATATCAATTCTATAGCAGCATTAGCTAATGACTTATACTCAGCTTTTGTACTAGATCGTGATACCGTGGCATGTTTTATAGCACTCTAAGAAACTAGATTTGGTCCTATAAAAACTGCAAAACCTCCTATGAAGCGTCTGTCATCAAGGCAACTATCCCAATCCGCATCAGTCAAAGCACTCAAAAGTGTAGATGAAGAAGGCTCGAAGGAGATGCCAATATCAATAGTGTTTTGGACATAACGCAAAATCCTTCTAACAGTTGTCCAGTCTATAGTAGTAGGTACATGAAGAAACTGGCAAACTTTGTTAACAGAGAGAAATATCAGGTCCTGTGAGAGTGAGATATTGTAAGCCTCCAACAATACTGCGGTATTTTGTAATATCTTCAGGACCAAGAGGATCCGCATCAACAAGAGAAAGTGAATCTAAAGAAGATAAAGGCTTGGGAGCTGACTTGCAACCACGCATGCCTACTCTATCAAGAAATTATTGTTGGAGATATGCTCTAGAGGCAATAATAAATGTAGTTATTATTATATCTTTGTGTTTATGATAAATGTTTACATTCATGCAATAATAGTATTGACCAGAAACATTAATACTTGTCTGATTTGTAAACTAAATTAGAGTCCCTAGTAAAGCCTCTTTATAATACTAGCTTGTTCATTAATAGATGATCATGGTTTCTTGATCATGAACATTTGAGATGTTGTTAATAACAAGGTCATATCATTAGGAGAATGATATGATGGACATACTCCTATAGATAAGCGTAGCATAAAGATCAAGTCATTTTAATAGTTTAATTGCTATAAGCTTTCTGATACGTAGTAACCTAATTCCTTTGACCATGAGATCATGCTTATCACCATCACCTGAAGGATGCTTTGATGACATCAAACACCACACCGTAACTGGGTGGCTATAAAGGTGGTATTGAGTGTTTGGAAACTATGGGTTGCGACACATGGATCAAGAGTGAGATTTGTCCATCCATATGACGGATAGATATACTCTGGGCCCTCTCGGTGGAATGTCATCCAATTAGCTTGCAAGCATGTGACTAGCTCACAAGGGATCACATATCACGGGAACGAGAAAAGAGTACATATCGGTAACGAGGTTGAACTAGGTATGCAGAGATACCGACGATCAAAACCTCGGATAAGTAAACTATCGTGAGACAAAGGGAAATTGGTATCGTATGTGAGTGGTTTATTCGATCGCAAAGTAATCGTAGAAATATGTGGGAGCCATATGAATTTCCAGATTCCTCTATTGGTTATTGATCGGAGAAGTGTCTCGATCATGTACGCATAATTCACGAACCATAGGGAGACACACTTAAGGATTCGATGTTGTTGAGTAGTTATGGAATGATGAGTAAGAGACCGAATGTTGTTCGGAGTCTCGGATGGGATCCGGGATATCACGAGGAGATCCGGAGAATAAGATTCATATAAGGAAAGTCTTGTTTCGGAGTTGGGGAATGATTCCGGTGTTTTCATCGGAAATGTTCTAGAAGGTTTCGGAAGGTCCTGCACTCCGGAGGGGAAGGGTACATGAATGTGTCATGACAATGTGGAATGGTTGCATCATGTACTAGGTATCATGGCTGGTCAAAATAAAGGGAGAAATCAAATCCTAGTTTCAAAAGTCAAACGGCAAGTTTGCTTGGTGGAGGGAGAGTAGGAAACCTACTTGGGGAGGAAGTCCTCCTCCCTCCACCCGCCGGCCAAGGAGGCCGAGTTGGGGGAGGACTCCCTCCTCCCAACCGGCGCCCTCCCACCTATAAAAGAAGGGGCAGGGGTGCCCCTCTAGCCTACACCTCTCACACCCCGAAACCCTAACCCTAAGCCGCCGGCGCCACCACCCCTGCTGCTGCCGCCGCCTAGGGCACCACCAACTCGCCGAGTTGGGGTGATCCCAAACCCTAGCCGCCGGCTACACTCTCCCCTTGGTGCCTTCTAAACCCTAGATCGCCAAGGCCTCTCTCATAGTCCACCATACTCGCTCCGGCTTAAGGCAAAGCCCTGCGAGATCTCCCCTCTACTTCCGGTACCACGCCGTCGTGCTGCCGGAATCGCGAGGAGAGTGCTAAAACCTCCATTTTCTTTGGAACAAGGGAGAGGAAGGTCTTCATCGAGTACCGAACGTGTGATCGATTGCGGACTTAACGCAGCCTTGCCGGAAGGATCGTCTCACGCGATCTTGAGATCGGCAAGAATCGACTACATCACCCACGAGAATCTGCTCTCGTTAACCGCTTTGGAATCTTCGAGGGTGAGTTCCTCTATCGACTCGTTGCTACAATCTAGTAGATAGATCTTGGCTTGTTTGTTTGCATGCGGTAGAAAATTTTGTTTTCCATGCTACGAACCCCTACAGTGGTATCAGAGCCGTGTCTATATGTAGATCTGTTGCACGAGTAGAACACAATGGTCATTGTGGGCGGTGGTGCTTTTATTATCAATTGCTTCTTGTGTACTTTGCATCTTGCGGTATGATGGGATGAAGCGGCCCGGGCTAACCTTACATGACATCGTTCATGAGACTTGCTCCACGCCCAACATGCAACTTGTATTGCATAAGTGGCTTTGCGGGTGTCTGTCTCTCCCATTATAGTATAGATCCAATTTACAATAGGCACTTGATAGTTCAAACATCAACGTTGTGGTTCTTGTTCGTAAGTTAGATCGACACTTATTGAAAGCCCCAAACCACGTAAAACATGCAAAGAAAGTAGAGGCGTCTAACTTTGTTTTGCAGGGGTGTGCTGTGATGTGATATGGCCATGATTGTGATTATATTTGATGTATGCAATGTTCCTTATTGTAAGTTGGCAACCGGCAGGAGCCATATGGTTGTCTTTAATTTCTGTTAAGACCCGCGTGTCTATTCAAAGTAGTTGTAATAGTTGAAGCTGGTGGACGACAACCATGGAGCAGAGTCATTGACCTTGATGCAATGCCGGTGATGATGGAGATCATATTCGTGCTTGAAGATGGAGATCAAAAGAACAAAGAAGAAAGGCCATATCATATCACATATTATGAATTGCATGTGATGTTAATCCTTTATGCATCTTGTATTGCTTAGTTAACGACAGTAGCATTATAAGATGATCCCTCATGCACATGAATTTCAAGTTCTAAAAGTGTTCATCCTTAGTAAGCACCGTTGCTAAAGCTTGTTGTTTCGAAGCACCACGTGATGATCAGGTGTGTTAGATTCTGCAAATGTATACAACGTGAGCAAGCCATATTTGCTCATGCGGAAGCTAAGGTTTGATCTTGACGAGCCTAGCATGTACAGACATGGTCTCGGAACACGGATCACCGAAAGGTAAAGCATGAATCATATAGTAGATATGATGAACATGTTGATTGTTCACCATTAAAGCTACATCAACTCTCGTGATGATCGGTTTTGATGTGATGGATTTGGTTCGTGTGATCACTAAAACAATGTGAGGGATATTGTTTTGAGTGGGAGTTCACCTAGATTAATTTAACTATTAATTAGAACTCAATTTGTCATAAACTTAGTCTAAACTATTGCAAATATGTTGTAGATCAATGGCGGCCCCTACCATCAATTTTAATGCGTTCCTAGAGAAAGAAAAGTTGAAAAACAATGGAAGCAACTTTGCGAATTGGTTCCGCAATTTGAGGATTGTCCTCAATGCTGGTAATTTGACCTATGTGCTGGATGCACCGCTGGGTGATCCGCCTGCAGCTGATGCTACCGATGAAGTAAAGAACGTTTACCTCACTCGGAAGAATCAGTACTCCACAATTCAGTGTGCTATCTTGTATGGTTTGGAATCGGAGCTTCAGAAAAGGTTTGAGAACCATGACCCACATGATATTGTCCGTGAACTCAACATGATATTTGAGGCTCACGCGGCATTTGAGAGTTATGAGGCTTCTGAAAAGTTCTTTAATTGCAAGATGGAAGAGGGCAGCTCCGTCAGTGAGCATGTGCTTAAGATGTCTGGGCACGCAAAAAAACTCCAAAGTTTGGGTATAGTGATTCCTAATGCTTTGGGGATTTACCGTGTCCTCCAATCACTGCCACCAAGTTACAAGAACTTTGTGATGAACTACAATATGCAAAACATGAACAAGACGTTGCCAGAACTCTTCTCCATGTTGAAATCTGCAGAAGTGGAGATCAAGAAAGAGCATCAAGTGTTGTTGGTCAATAAGACCACCAAATTCAAGAAAGGCAAGTCTAAGCAAAAGGGAAACTTCAAGAAGGGTGGTAAGAAAGTTGCCGCACCGGCGAAGAAGACCAAGGCTGGACCTAAGCCTGATACTGAGTGCTTTTACTGCAAGGGAGAGGGTCCCTGGAAGTAGAATTGTCCAAAGTACTTGGCGTATTTGAAGAACGGCAACATCAAGAATAAAGGTATATCCGATATACATGTTATTGATGTGTATCTCACTAGTACTCGTAGTAGTGCCTAGGTATTTGATACTGGTTCGGTTGCTCATATTAGTAACTCAAAGCAGTCTCGCAGAATAAACGGAAGCTAGCGAAGAACGAGGTGATGCGGCGTTGAAATGGATCAAAGGTTGATGTGATCGCGGCAAGACGCTACCTCTTCATCTACCATCGGGATTAGTTTTATACTTAAATAATTGTTATTTGGTGCCTGCGTTGAGCATGAACATTATATCGGGATCTTGTTTATTGCGAGACGGTTACTTGTTTAAGTCCGAGAATAATGGTTGTTCAATTTATATGAGTAATATGTTTTATGCACATGCACCTTTGATAGATGGTCTATTCTTATTGAATCTCGATAGTGGAAATACACATATTAATAACATTGAAGCTAAACGTTTGAGATTGGGGGCTAACTCGAGCTATATGTGGCAATCGTCTTGGTCACATTGGAGTGAAGCGTATGAAGAAACTCCATTCCGATGGACTTCTTGAATCACTTGATTTCGAATCACTTGAAAGATGCAAAGCATGTCTGATGGGTAAAATGACTAAGACTCCATTTTCTGGTATGATGGAGCGAGCTACGGACTTATTGGAAATCATACATACCGATGTGTGTGGTCTAATGAGTGTAGCATCGCGCGGTGGTTATCGTTATGTTCTTACCTTCACGGATGACTTGAGTATATATGGGTATATCTATTTCATGAAACATAAGTCCGAAACTTTCGAGAAGTTTAAGGAATTTCAAAGTGAGGTGGAGAATCAACGTAAAAAGAAGATTAAATTTCTACGTTCTGATCGTTGAGGTGAATATCTAAGTTACGAGTTTGGCGAGCATTTAAAGAAATACGGAATACTTTCACAATTGATACCGCCGGGAACACCACAGCGTAATGGTGTGTCCGAACGTCGTAATTGAACTCTCTTAGATATGGTTCCTTCTATGATGTCACTTACAGATTTACCGCTATCATTTTGGGGTTATGCATTAGAAACAACCACATTCACTTTAAATAGGGCACCATCTAAATCCGTTGAAACGACACCGTATGAATTATGGTTTGGGAAGAAACCTAGATTGTCGTTCCTTAAAGTTTGGGGGTGTGAAGCCTATGTAAAGAAGTTACAATCGGACAAGCTTGAACCCAAAGCGGAAAAATGCGTCTTCATAGGATACCCGAAGGAAACTATTGGGTATACCTTTTATCATAGATCCAAAGGCAAAATCTTCGTTGCCTAGAATGGATCCTTTCTAGAGAAGGAATTTCTCTCGAAAGAAGTGACTGGAAGGAAAGTAGAACTCGACGAGGTTGTTGAACCTTCTCTCGAACTTGCGAGTAGCGCAGCACCTGAAGAAGTTCCTGTGGCGCCTACACCAATAAGAGAGGAAGCTAATGATGATGATCATGAAAATTCGGTTGAAGTTGCTACAGAACCTTGCAGGTCAACGAGAACTCGTACCACTCCTGATTGGCATGATCCCGTTGTGAGTGTCATGTTGGTGGACAACACTGATGACCCTGCGACATATGAGGAAGCGATGATGATCCCAGATTCCAATAAATGGCAAGACGCCATGAAATCCGAAATTGGATCCATGTACGAAACCAAGTATGGACTTTGGTGGACTTACCGGATGGCCGGAAGGCTGTCGAGAACAAATGGATTTTCAAGAAGAAAACAGATGCTGATGGTAATATTACTGTCTATAAAGCTCGACTTGTCGTAAAAGGGTTTCGACAAATTCAAGGAGTTGACTACGATGAGACTTTCTCACCAGTAGCGAAGCTAAAGTCTGTGAGGATTATGTTAGCAATCGCTGCATATTACGATTATGAGATATGGCAGATGGATGTCAAAACGGCATTCCTCAATGGAGACATTGATGAAGAGTTGTATATGATGCAACCCAAAGGTTTTATCGATCCTAAAGATGCTAACAAGGTATGCAAACTTCAACGGTCCATATATGGGTTGAAGCAAGCATCCCGAAGTTGGAATCAACGTTTTGATAAGGTAATCAAAAGTTTTGGTTTTATACAAACTTATGGAGAATCTTGTATTTATAAGAAAGTGAGTGGGAGATCTGTAGCATTCTTAATACTATATGTAGATGACATATTGTTGATTGGGAATGATGTAGACCTTCTTAATAGTGTCAAAGAATATTTGAATAATAGTTTTTCAATGAAAGATCTTGGCGAAGCAGCTTACATATTAGGCATAAAGATTTATAGAGATAGATCGAGGCGCCTAATATCATTGTCACAAAGTACATATTTGGAAAAAGTTCTAAAGAGGTTTGGAATGGAAGATAGCAAGAAAGGGTTCTTGCCCATGTTGCCCAATACGACGTTGAGTAAAACTCAAAGTCCAGCAACGGCAGAAGATAGAGAAAGGATGAGTAAGACTCCCTATGCCTCAGCCATAGGATCTCTAATGTATGCCATGCTATGTACCAGACCCGACATTGCATATGATGTTAGTTTGACTAGCAGATATCAAAGTGATCCAGGAGTGGATCATTGGACAGCGGTCAAAAACATCCTTAAGTACTTGAGAAGACCTAAGGATATGGTTCTTTCTTATGGAGGTGATGAACAGCTCGTTGTTAATGGTTACACCGATGCTAGTTGGAACACCGATCCGGATGATTCTAAATCTCAATATGGATACGTATTTACTTTGAATGGTGCAGCGATTAGGAGGAGTGCAAAGCAAAGCGTTGTGGCGAGATCTTCAACTGAATCGGAATACATAGTGCTTCTTGAGGCTTCACAAGAAGCGATATGGATGAAGGAGTTTATTACAGAGCTCGGTATGGTTCCAAGTGCGCTGGACCCAATGTCTATCTACTGTGATAACATGGGCGCCATAGCCAATGCGCAAGAACCAAGGTCACACAAGAAGTCACACATCAAGCTGCGTTTTCACGCTATTCGAGAACATGTCCAAGATGGTGACATAAAGATTTGCAAAGTACACACAGATCTGAATGTGGCGGATCCGTTGACTAAACCTCTCCCGAGGGCAAAACATGACCAACACCAAACTGCCATGGGTGTTCGGTATATTACCATGTAATCTAGATTAGTTGACTCTAGTGCAAGTGGGAGACTGTTGGAGATATGCCCTAGAGGCAATAATAAATGTATTTATTATTATATCTTTGTGTTTATGATAAATGTTTACATTCATGCTATAATAGTATTGACCAGAAACATTAATACTTGTGTGATTTGTAAACTAAATTAGAGTCCCTAGTAAAGCCTCTTTATAATACTAGCTTGTTGATTAATAGATGATCATGGTTTCTTGATCATGAACATTTGAGATGTTGTTAATAACAAGGTCATATCATTAGGAGAATGATATGATGGACATACTCCTATAGATAAGCGTAGCATAAATATCAAGTCATTTTAATAGTTCAATTGCTATAAGCTTTCTGATACATAGTAACCTAATTCCGTTGACCATGAGATCATGCTTATCACCATCACCAGAAGGATGCTTTGATGACATCAAACACCACACCGTAACTGGGTGGCTATAAAGGTGGCATTGAGTGTTTGGAAAGTATGGGTTGAGACACATGGATCAAGAGTGGGATTTGTCCATCCATATGACGGATAGATATACTTTGGGCCCTCTCGGTGGAATGTCATCCAATTAGCTTGCAAGCATGGTAGCTCACAAGGGATCACATATCACGGAGCGATAAAAGAGTACTTATCGATGAGGTTGAACTAGGTATGCAGAGATACCACGATCAAAACCTTGGATAAGTAAACTATCGTGAGACAAAGGGAAATTGGTATCGTATGTAAGTGGTTCATTCGATCATAAGTAATCATAGAAATATGTGGGAGCCATATGAATTTCCAGATTCCTCTATTGGTTATTGATCGGAGAAGTGTCTCGATCATGTCCGCATAATTCACGAACCGTAGGGAGACACACTTAAGGATTCAATGTTGTTGAGTAGTTATGGAATGATGAGTAAGAGACCGAATGTTGTTCGGAGTCTCGGATGGGATCCGGGATATCACGAGGAGATCCGGAATGGTCCGGAAAATAAGATTCATATAAGGAAAGTCCTGTTTCGGAGTTGGGGAATGATTTCGGTGTTTTCATCGGGAATGTTCTAGAAGGTTCCGGAAGTTCCGGCACTCCAGAGGGGAAGGGTACATGAATGTGTCATGACAATGTGGAATGGTTGCATCATGTACTAGGTACCATAGCTGGGCAAAATAAAGGGAGACATCAAATCCTAGTTTGAAAAGTCAAACGCCAATTTGAAAAGTCAGACGGCAAGTTTGCTTGGTGGAGGGAGAGTAGGAAACCTACTTGGGCAGGAATTCCTCCTCCCTCCATGTAACTACCTCGGTGAACTACGCTCCTAGAGACAAGCCTGGATGAGAGATAGCGGTTGAAATAGTACGGCGGGGCCCCAAAAGCCACTCACTGGTAGTCCTTTCAGACGTCCCAACCGCTAACCTCTCAACGGGACACATGCAGGCGTGAGTCGGCGAAGGATCAACTACGTACACAAGTGGGTATGTACGCAAGCCACCATACAAGAGTACATCACAGCCATCCCATCTAGAAAGAAATGAAATATATAGCAACGCCATACGGCAAGATTCAAATGACCTAGATAGATCTATATTTTAGGATAATTCCTCATACAACACACATCAGAGTATCATGCGGAAGTGGCAAACAGAATCCGAGTACGGATAAGAAGCAAATCGGCATAAGATGCCATAGAAATAAGCACATCCCAACTACAGGTCTCACGGATCCCCGTTCCCGGAATCTCTACACCATACGATCGTTGCCCACATCATCGGCTTCTTCCACCCAGTATCCGTCCTGTGAGGGTACCTGTTCATCTGAATCAAGAATTTATCGTGTGAGACCCTAAGGGTACTCAGCAAGTCTTAATGCCTCTAAAGGGGACACAACCTGGGGTGACGCGATTGCAGCAAAAGATAAACCCTAGCAATTCTACAGAAAAGCGCTAACCATCCGCCTAACCAACGATAGACGGATGTCCATGAATTTAAGTACAACAGTTATAATGGTAATCTCATCCGATCCATCCTCCTCCCTGCTTACCAACAAGGAAGCGGACGAACAACCCCCCATCCGTTGGCAATTTTATTAACCATTCCATGAGTGTTGCTCTATTTACTAGTCAAGTTACTTAGTCAAATTAAGGCGGTACTTTAGTTATGCTTGTCTATGATCAAGAAACTGTGCTCCAAGTCGTCCATATCCGCGGACACGGCTTTCAGAAATTTTTTAATCGGCCGGTTGGCACCAATATCAACACACACTCGTTCAACCTCGTAATAACCAAATCAAAACCCAACGAGGCTTTCACGACTGAACAATCACAAGATTCAGAAATATTTCAGGGGGCCACCCCTTAAGTAGAATCCGCAACGGAGTAAGCAAGCCCCGAGACGGGCTCAAGGTTATGGGGACGGCTGTGAACGACTGGGAACCCGAAAGTGTGGCTGGGCTTGTCGACATCATGAATCGTGCCATGATCCTAAACAGTACAGTGTGCACCTCGCACAATCGTAAATAAAGCGGTAAACATGGCATAAGTACAGGATAGTAAAAACACCTCAAACTAGTTTGTGGCCCCAAGAAATAAGACGGAATCAAGCTCTGGCCCAGGGGGGTCCCATATACCTCCCGGATGTGGATAGCGCGATAAATCAAGGAACAGGAATCAAGTACTCGGGGTCTTACGGGACACAAGTGAGCAGGAAAAACCAAATAGCAGATATTGCCCACCGGTGCCACTTTCTTTAGTTATCCCAGAACTACTCAGGTTAAGTTGTTTAAGTACCTCATTATTCATCAGACTCTCACAAACCCTACACATGCTGTTCTACGACTCGCATGGCTCAATCAACTCCTATAGTAGTGGCTCATGGGATGGAGGAAAACAAGCTTGGTGGGGTTTAAAAGTAAAGGCTATGCATACTTGGGATTCAATTTAATGCAATCGCGACTCAATGATGCAAGAATAAGATAGAGGCAATAGGTACTGTATGTATGCAAGCATGTGGAAGTGCTTGCCTGGTATCTCTGTTGAAGCAAGGGACGGATCTGGGTAGTGCTCCTGGTTCTCTTGATACAACCCCTGCTCAGTGTCTATCCGAGAAAAACCAAACAAACAAGGCCAACATGAATATAGAGCACAAGCATTGGAATTAAATGCGTCAAGCAAACAATCATGCCATGATGAATGATGCACAATTTACATGGCAAGTAAAGTAGCATGGCATGGGTGAGGTGTGGGGAACAAGAATATAACATTTAGTTGGTTTTAGAATCACATTTGTTGCCATAACATTTGTTGTTCAACATATATTTGTATGATGCATGCTGCAATTGAAGTAATAGATAGCATAAACAGAAAGGTCTCGTCAAGCTGATCAATTTAGACTACTTATTTGCTTAATTTGGAATTGCGAAACATTAGTTGTGAATTAATGAAAATCCAGTGGCAATTGATGGTAATTAACATAACTTGCAATTTTACTTGTGCAAAATGCATAATAGAAGGCATATTTGAATTCCCCTCATTTTCCTGATATCAAAACATATGTCATTTGTCTAATTTGGATAAAGTATGAAAAAGTTATTAAAAACTGAATTTGAATTTTGAATTTGCAAAATATTTGACAGGGTTTGAATTTAAACCAGCCTCTGAAACGTTTTCTACCAAACTACTCACTCCTGAGCCGCTGACAGGTGGGACTGGGGGTGTCCTGTGGCCCACGCGACAGTGACTGAGACAACCAGGGACCGCGGGTTATTTCTAGTACAAGCCAGGAGCCTTTTTGCAAAGCTTCCTAGACACCGACGAGTGGGCCGTCTGGACTGCGGGTTGGCAAAACAAAACTGGGAGGGGGTTTTCGCAAAATGTCGGCGCCTTGTACTTCTTCCTGCTCGAAACTGAACCGAAGCGACAGGGGAACAGGGGGGGCTCGATCCCGCGACAGCTGGCGCTGTATGGCGGTGACCACCGGGCTGGCCTCGGGTAGGTACTAAGCGGACGCTCGCGTGCTAGATAGGGCGTGGCGCGCACGGAAGCTTGCAGGCACTCGCTCGCCGCCGGCGCGCTGAGCGTTCGACGAAACGATCGAAGCAACCAGGAAGCAACTGAGGATGGGAGGTTGTCTAGGAGGGTCGTGGGCTCACCGCGGTTGTGCTGGCGTGGACGGCGTGGCGCGGGACGCAGGCGATCGGCGAGGAGGCTGGCGACGGCGAGCGCTAGGGTTTCCGGGCGTGGCGGCTCCGGTCCTCCTCCTCCTTGTTGGCCCGTCGGATCCGCTGCAGAGGTCCCGCTAGCCTTCTCGACCACTCCTCGTCGACCTTGACGTCCCGAACGGAGGCGTGGTCTTGGCGGCCGGCAGCCTAGATGGTTGGAGAGGCAGGAGCAAGGACAGGGGGCGCCAGATCTGGCGAGGCTAGAGGTTGCGTGGGGAGGAAACATGGCAGAGAGGAGGAAGGGATGGCGTGGAGGCGGTATGGATAGGATCGGCCTCGCCACCTTTATCCACCCTCACGTGCTCGCAGCTCGGCCCTTGAGCAAAGCAGGCACCAGGCGGGGAGAGGTGGCAGGTGGGGTAGGACGCTGGGTAGGTGAAGGCTTGGTGGACCTGGAGGCGTGGCAGGGAGGAAAAGAGGGGAGAGGGGGATGGTCGGGCTAGGCTAGGGTTAGAGAGAGGGGTCCTGGTCACGTGTGGGAGCAGGTAGAGGGTCGCTCGGGTAGCTAGGTGGCCAGGTAAGAGGGGCATGCTAGCTATGGAAGAGGGAGGGGAGAGATTGTTTGGTTTTGGTAGAGGGAGAAGGTAGTCTAGGTTTTTGCTTAGGTAGATGTAGATTAGGTTTTGATTAGAGAAAAGGTTAGATGGTTTGGAGGAGTAGGTTTTGGGTTTTGTTAAAGGGAGGTGCAATTTAGAGATTATTTTAGGATAGATGTAAGGTAGGGTTTAGTTTTAGGATAGTTGTAAAATAGGGTTTTTAGTTTTAGGATAGAAAAGAGAGAGGTAAGGGGTGGTTTAGGAGGTTGCTAAGAGGGTAGGCAAGGATGGTGGTGCTAAACTTGGTCATGCAAGGTCATACTAGCCCTAGCAAGGTCAAACAAGAAAAGAGGGAGAGGGAAGAGAGAGATGGTCAAGGTGATGAGACACTTCTTTAGCTCATGCATGATCCAAAATAATGGCCAAGCAAGAACCAAGGGAGGGTTTGGTTGGGGCATGCCTCATGGCACATGTGGGTGCATGGAGCTAGCTAGAGGGAAGAGGGCTAGGGTTGATACACAAAACAAGATCAAACAAAGAGGAGAGGATCCATTTAGGAAACAAGCAAAAACCAAATGCTAGGGCAAGGGTGGCTATTGCATGGCCCATGCAGAATTATTAATGCCACAATTATACTTGTGAGAACAAGGATATCAATATGGCACTATCCATCTGCATTTCCAAAATGTGGACAAGGCCAAGCAAAGAAGATGGGTGGATCCAACCAACAACATGGGCTAGGAATAACTCAATAAAATGCCAAACCCATATTCTTGGATGGTGGAATTATAAGGTGGTGAAAGATAAGGTGGTGGAGTCAAAAGAGAGATGCCCCCAACTCAACTTGGGCATATAACAATGTATCAAGAGCCAAATACAGTATCAAGAGGCGAATACAATTAATCATGCACATGAGCTAAGAACCAAACAAGAAAGGGTTTTATATGATGCACAAATGCAAGGTGGTATGATGACATGAGCATGATATGATGATGATGCAACAGTTATATGTTGGAAGTGGCCCATTTTATTATTAAGACATGTAGCATTACAGGGGTTAGACAACTGGGATGCTACAACTCTCCCCCACTAAACAGGAATCTCGCCCCGAGATTCTAGGAAGAAGAAGAAGATACAAAGAGAGAAGGATGGTTGACACGGAGTTCATCTTCACGCTCCCAAGTTGCTTCATCAACAGAATGGTGTGACCACTGCACCTTGCAGAATTTGATGGACTTGTTGCGAGTCCTTCGCTCATGGTCTCGAGGATTTTTGTGGGTGTTCTTGATAAGAGATCTTCTTGGAGGTCGATTAGCTCATGGTCCACGGTCTTGCCGGGTCTTTGAAGCACTTCTTGAGCTGAGAGATGTGGAAAACATCATGGACTTTGAGTTTTTCCTAAGCTCAAGTGCATAAGCAACTTCTCCTCTTCTACCACGTATCTTGAAAGGACCTATGTATCTAGGAGCCAACTTTCCTTTGATACAAGCGGTGTGTTCCTCTCATGGGAGTGACACGAAGGTAGACGAGATCACCGGGCATATACCATATCTATGTGCTTCTGTCATAGTTGCTCTTCCGACGACTCGAGCAATCTTCGTGTTCTCCGAATGATATGCACCTTCTCCTCCGCTTGGGTTACAATGTCGTGGCCAAACCAGATTCTTTCTCCCGCACTGACCAACCAATGGGAGTTCTGCACTCGACCATAGAGAGCCTCGAATGGTGCCATCTTCGACTCTTCCGAAGTCGTTGTTGTAGGAGAATTCAGCATATGGAAGGCATTCCTCCCACTTCATGCCAAACGAGATGACGAAGCTCTAAGCATGTCCTCGAGAATCTGATTGATCCTCTCCACTTGTCCTTGAGATCGAGGGTGGTAGCAGTTGAAGTTCAACTGTTCCCAAAGCTTTTGGAAACTCTCCCGAACTTTGAGGTGAAGATGCTCCCACAGTCCGAACTGATTTCGGTGGAACCCCATACAAAGAGACAATCCTGTTGATATAGAGCTCACCAATCAAGTCCGTAAATTGTTTCTTTGATCGGGAAGAAGTGAGCCACTTTAGAAAGCCTGTCGATGACAACAAAGATTGCATTTTGCCCTTCATGACCTTGGAAACCAAAGGATGAAGTCCATCTCCACTTTCTCCCATTTCCATTCGGAGGTTTCAATGGCTGTAGAAGACCAAATGGTTTCGATGGACAGCTTGACTCAAGCGCACATCACATTCGAGACGTACTTGGCACAATACCTTTTCAACCTGTGCCACCAAGATTGTGTTTTCAAGTCCATGTACATCTTTGTGCTGCCAGGATGGATAGAAAGGACCGAATCATGTGCCTCCTTGAGAACTTGATCTCTCAGACCCGGGTAGTTTGGAACAAACATCCGGTGTTCAAAGAAGAGCGTTCCTTGATCATCAACATGAAAGGATTCATACTTCGGAGTGCCAAGCTTAGAGATGAGCTTTCTAGTGTGCGGATCACCAAGCTGACGAGAACGAATCTGTTCTTCCAAGAGAGGGGTAGCCAGAAGATTCAGGAGATGCCCTTGTTCCACAATTTCCAGGTTGAGCTGACGGAATTCCTCGCACAAGAGAGGCTGCTGCTCTTCCACCATGAGGTTGTTGACATAAGCTTTACGGCTAAGCGCATCTGCCATGACATTTGCTTTGCCTGGAGTGTAGTTGATGGTCACATCGAAGTCATTGATTGCTTCAATCCATCTCCTCTGCCGTAGGTTGAGATCCGGTTGAGTGAAGATATACTTCAAACTCTTATGGTCTGAGAAGATCTCACAACGGTTACCAAGCAAGTAGTGCCTCCACAGCTTCAAAGCAAACACCACTGCTGCTAGCTCAAGATCATGTGTGGGATAGTTGACCTCATGCGTCTTCAACTGACGAGAGGCATAAGCAACCACCTGTCTCTCTTGCATAAGGACCGCACCCAATCCTTGCAAAGAGGCATCGCAGAAGATCTGGAATGGCTTAGATGTATCCGGAGGAACCAAGACTGGTGTGGAAGTGAGCTTCTCTTTGAGTGTCTCGAAACTCTCTTGACAAGCAGGAGTCCACAGGTACTTCTTGCCTTTCTTGAGGAGGTCGGTAAGAGGCTTTGCTATCTTTGAGAAGTTCTGCACAAAGCGACGACAATAGCTAGCCAAACCGAGAAAACTCCGCACTTCCTTGACATTAGCAGGAGGAAGCCATTCAACTATTGTTTTCACGGTTTCCGGGTTGACTGCAATGCCCTTGGCAGAGATAACATGACCCAAGTATGTTACTTCAGGCAGCCAAAACTCACACTTAGAGAACTTCGCATACAAGCGGTTCTCACGAAGCTTGTTCAGGACACACCTCAGGTGCTCTTGATGCTCCTCCTTGGACTTGGAATAAACCAGAATATCATCCAGATATACCACCACAAACTTGTCCAGGTACTCCATGAAAACGGAGTTCATCAGCCTCGAGAAGGTAGCAAAAGTTGGTGAGGCCGAAAGACATGACCGTGTACTCATACATGCCATAGCGGGTGGTGAAAGCTGTTTTGGGCACATCCTCTTTGCGAATTTTGATTTGGTGATAACCACTTCTCAAGTCCAGCTTAGAGAACACCACAGCTCCTGCCAGCTGATCAAAAAGATCATTTATCCGAGGAAGAGGATATTTGTTCTTGATGGTTTTAGCATTGAGAGCCCGATAATCAACACATAGCCTATCGGTTCTGTCACGCTTCTTCACAAAGATTGTTGGGCTACCCCAAGAAGAAGTGCTGTGTTGAATGAAACCCAATTTCTCTTGTTCATCAAGTTGTCGTTTGAGTTAAGCCAGCTCAGAAGGACCCATTTTGTATGGCCTCTTGGAGATAGGAGCCGTTCCAGGTTCAAGCTCAATCACGAACTCAACCTCGCGATCCGGAGGCATACCTGGCAACTCTTCAGGAAAGACATCCGGGAACTCACAGACCACTGGTACCTTCTGAATAGCTTCCATAGCATCATCATTCAGAGCAGCCAAGGAATAGAGCTGGACATCAGGAGCCAGACTTGGAGAAAAGACTAGATGGCCTTCAGGGATCTTCAGAGACACTGAGCGTTCAGCACAATCAATCACAGCTGCATTTGTTGTCAACCAATCCATGCCCAGGATGACATCAATGTCAGAGTTGCCCAGAACAATCAAAGAAGCCAAGAATGAAGAACCACCAATCTCGATCTGATTGCCATGACTGATATACTCAGCCCTCAGGTTGGAACCAGGAGATAAGACCATCAGCTTCTTAAGGAGAGGATCCAGATTTAACATGTTCTCATATGCAAACTTGTGTGACACAAATGAATGCTATGCACCAGAATCAAAGAGAACTCGTGCAGGAACTGAGTTAACCGAAAGCATACCCATGACCACTCCAGGTGCGAGCTCAGCTTGAGAGGCGTTGACGCAGTTGGCGCGAACAACCGCAGACCCGGGCTTAGTGTTGATGTTGAGAGCCCGAGGCGGTGGTGCACGAACCGAGGGAGAGCTTGTTGCAGATCTTGGCGGGGGTTGAGGGAGAGCTTTGTTCTTCATTGGGCAGTTCCAGGCGGGATGACCATGATCTCCACATGTGTAGCAAGCACCGTGAGGACGTGGAGCAGAGAAGCCAGGGACTCCGCCAGGCGCTCCAGGGTAAAGGTTGTTGTAGCCCCTGGGAGCCGCAGTGGTGAAGTTTGATGGCCTTGGCGCGAAGCTTGCAGATCTTGGTGGAGCCGGGAGCGACGGTGGGGTGTTAGGAACCCAGACGCGACGCTTAGAAGGAGCTGCCATTGCTGCCGAGCTTGATGCATCCCTGCTATGTTTCTTGGACTCCTCGAACATCTGCCTACTAGCCTCCTCTTGTAGTGCCATATGCTGCAGTTCCAGGAAGGTTGCCGGTCTTGCATGCGTGAGTGCATACTTGATCGACGCATTGAGCCCTTGCCTGAATCTCTTCTGCTTTTTCTTGTCATCAGATACCTCATCACCACCATAGCGAGACAGGTTCATAAAGTTCCTGATGTAGGTGTTGACGTTCTCATTTCCCTGCTTCAAGTTGAGGAAAGCCTCCTTCATCCTTTCCATCACAATCTCTGAGAGGAACTGTTCTTTGAAAGCTCCTGTGAACCTCTCCCAAGAAGGCTGGAACCCAGTGCAGCTAGCCTTCAAGTAGTTTTCCCACCAAAGAGCTGCATCTCCCTTGAGCAGGTGAGTAGCACACTTTACCCACTCCTGTTCTGGAACATCAGCAGTCTCGAGCAGCCTTGAGATCTCGCGCAACCAATCATCCGCATCGAGAGGCCGGTCAGACACATCAAACTGTCGCGGGTTGAACTTGAGGAAGCTCTTGATGTCACCACGCTTGGGAGGTGGAGGAAGTGGAGCGAACTCATTCCTTCTGACGCTCTCCTCGAAGCGCTGTTGGTTCTCCTGCATTGCCGCCAAAGCATTGGCTATGCTTGACAGCCGAGCCCGAGAGGATATCCTCTTCAGTCCGGCGTGGGTGAGCCATCCTGTCATTGATATAAAACTCAAGTCAGTACTATAATGGAGAATGATAATAATCCAAAATAGTACCAAGATGGAATTAACCAAGATTAAGGGATACAATTTACTGAGATGATATAAAAAATATCAACAAAGTTCATAGCACCTCAAAGATATTAAGCATATCGCACACGACTGAAAAGGAGTGTGGTACACAAACATATCAAAGAAAATTTTTCCACAAATTTCGGCATTAAAATACCAATAGATGCGCAAAATTACTTAACGAATCAAGATTAGTGACTCTACCGATCCAATATACAAAAGAAAATGATACAAGTAGTGGTATAGTCGCGACTCCATCCCGCACTCAAATCATTACTCCGCACATGAACAAGTGGAACACATATCCTAACCCCTTCTTCTCACGACGAAACCTAAGATTGGTACTACGGAAACGAACACCCCAAACAAGATAGCGTCGGAACAAAGAGGAAGATAGATTGCGTCGGTTTACAAAAGCCTGTCGGTATGGAATGTACCAACAGTTGATAACCAAAGGCAGATAAGATAACAACTTGGATGCAACAGATAGACAAAGGACTACACACACACACACACACACACATCCTATGGTACTACGGAAACCCAGAACACGTGAATCCTAGTTTGAACTTTGAGAAGAGGATTGAAAACGTTGCACTTCCTTACCAGAAAAAGGGTGGGTGGGAGGGTAAGAAGAAAAATGAAGCAGTCCTACTCACGTTTTGTTTTCCCTATATACATAACTACTAAAATATTTGCTAGATCGACAACGACTGCTTGGCTGAAACCACGAAGGTCGGGATGGCTCGATACCAATTGTAACTACCTCGGTGAACTACGCTCCTAGATACAAGCCTGGATGAGAGATAGCGGTTGAAATAGTACGGTGGGGCCCCAAAAGCCACTCACTGGTAGTCCTTTCAGACGTCCCAACCGCTAACCTCTCAACGGGACCTGTACGGGCGGCGTAGTCGGCAGGCGAAGGGATCAACTACGTACACAAGTGGGTATGTACGCAAGCCACCATACAAGAGTACATCACAGCCATCCCATCTAGAAAGAAATGAAATATATAGCAACGCCATACGGCAAGATTCAAATGACCTAGATAGATCTATATTTTAGGATAATTCCTCATACAACACACATCAGAGTATCATGCGGCGGCAAGCGAATCCGAGTACGGATAAGAAGCAAATCGGCATAAGATGCCATAGAAATAAGCACATCCCAACTACAGGTCTCACGGATCCCCGTTCCCGGAATCTCTACACCATACGATCGTTGCCCACATCATCGGCTTCTTCCACCCAGTATCCGTCCTGTGAGGGTACCTGTTCATCTGAATCAAGAATTTATCGTGAGACCCTAAGGGTACTCAAAAGTCTTAATGCCTCTAAAGGGGACACAACCAGGGGTGACGCGATTGCAGCAAAAGATAAACCCTAGCAATTCTACGTAAGCGCTAACCATCTGCCTAACCAATGATAGACGGATGTCCGTGAATTTAAGTACAACGATTATAATGGTAATCTCATCCGATCCATCCTCCTCCCTGCTACCAACAAGGCGGACGAACAACCCCATCCGTTGGCAATTTTATTAACCATTCCATGAGTGTTGCTCTATTTACTAGTCAAGTTACTTAGTCAAATTAAGGCGGTACTTTAGTTATGCTTGTCTATGATCAAGAAACGTGCTCCAAGTCGTCCATATCCGCGGACACGGCTTTGAAAGTTTTACCGGCCGGGTGCACCAATAGCAACACACTCGATCAACCTCGGAAAACCAAATCAAAACCCAACGAGGCTTTCACGAGAACAATCACAAGATTCAGAAATATTTGAGGCCACCCTTAAGTAGAATCCAGACGGAGTAAGCAAGCCCAGACGGCTCAAGGTTATGGGGACGGTGTGAGCACTGGGAACCCGAAGTGTGGCTGGGCTTGTCGACACATGGAATCGTGCCATGATCCTAACAGATGCAGTGTGCACCTCGCACAATCGTAAATAAAGCGGTAAACATGGCATAAGTACAGATAGTAAAACACCTCAAACTAGTTTGTGGCCCCAAGAAATAAGACGGAATCAAGCTCCGGCCTGTGGGGTCCCATATACCTCCCGGATGTGGATAGCGCGATAAATCAAGGAACAGGAATCAAGTACTCGGGGTCTTACGGGACACAAGTGAGCAGGAAAAACCAAATAGCAGATATTGCCCACCGGTGCCACTTTCTTTAGTTATCCCAAAACTACTCAGGTTAAGTTGTTTAAGTACCTCATTATTCATCAGACTCTCACAAACCCTACACATGCTGTTCTACGACTCGCATGGCTCAATCAACTCCTATAGTAGTGGCTCATGGGATGGAGGAAAACAAGCTTGGTGGGGTTTAAAAGTAAAGGCTATGTATACTTGGGATTCAATTTAATGCAATCGCGACTCAATGATGCAAGAATAAGATAGAGGCAATAGGTACTGTATGTATGCAAGCATGTGGAAGTGCTTGCCTGGTATCTCTGTTGAAGCAAGGGACGGATCTGGGTAGTGCTCCTGGTTCTCTTGATACAACCCCTGCTCAGTGTCTATCCGAGAAAAACCAAACAAACAAGGCCAACATGAATATAGAGCACAAGCATTGGAATTAAATGCGTCAAGCAAACAATCATGCCATGATGAATGATGCACAATTTACATGGCAAGTAAAGTAGCATGGCATGGGTGAGGTGTGGGGAACAAGAATATAACATTTAGTTGGTTTTAGAATCACATTTGTTGCCATAACATTTGTTGTTCAACATATATTTGTATGATGCATGCTGCAATTGAAGTAATAGATAGCATAAACAGAAAGGTCTCGTCGAGCTGATCAATTTAGACTACTTATTTGCTTAATTTGGAATTGCGAAACATTAGTTGTGAATTAATGAAAATCCAGTGGCAATTGATGGTAATTAACATAACTTGCAATTTTACTTGTGCAAAATGCATAATAGAAGGCATATTTGAATTCCCCTCATTTTCCTGATATCAAAACATATGTCATTTGTCTAATTTGGATAAAGTATGAAAAAGTTATTAAAAACTGAATTTGAATTTTGAATTTGCAAAATATTTGACAGGGTTTGAATTTAAACCAGCCTCTGAAACGTTTTCTACCAAACTACTCACTCCTGAGCCGCTGACAGGTGGGACTGGGGGTGTCCTGTGGCCCACGCGACAGTGACTGAGACAACCAGGGACCGCGGGTTATTTCTAGTACAAGCCAGGAGCCTTTTTGCAAAGCTTCCTAGACACTGACGAGTGGGCCGTGGATCTGGGTTGGCAAAACAAAACTGGGAGGGGGTTTTCGCAAAATGTCGGCGCCTTGACTTCTTCCCCGCTCGACGAAACTGAACTGCCGCTGTGGGAACAGGGGAGCGGGGCTCGATCCCGCGACCGCGGGCGCGCCTGCGAAGGCGGTGACCACCGGGCTGGCCTCGGGTAGGTACTAAGCGGACGCTCGCGTGCTAGATAGGGCGTGGCGCGCACGGAAGCTTGCAGGCACTCGCTCGCCGCCGGCGCGCTGAGAGCGTTCGACGAAACGATCGAAGCAACCAGGAAGCAACTGAGGATGGGAGGTTGTCTAGGAGGGTCGTGGGCTCACCGCGGTTGTGCTGGCGTGGACGGCGTGGCGCGGGACGCAGGCGATCGGCGAGGAGGCTGGCGACGGCGAGCGCTAGGGTTTCCCCGGGGCGTGGCAGGTGCTGGCGGCTCCGGTCCTCCTCCTCCTTGTTGGCCCGTACGGATCCGCTGCAGAGGTCCCGCTAGCCCTTCTCGACCACTCCCTCGTCGACCTTGACGTCCTGAGCAACGCGGAGGCAGGGTGCTGGCGGCGGCCGGTGCAGCTAGATGGTTGGAGAGGCAGGAGCAAGGACAGAGGGGGCGGCCAGATCTGGCGAGGCTAGAGGTTGCGTGGGGAGGGAAACATGGCAGAGAGGGAGGAAGGGATGGCGTGGAGGAGGCGGTATGGATAGGATCGGCCTCGGCCACCTTTATCCACCCCTCACGTGCTCGCACGGCTCGGCCACGCCAGGGCAAAGCAGGGCACCAGGGGGCAGGGGAGAGGCTGGCAGGTGGGGTAGGACGCTGGGTAGGTGAAGGCTTGGTGGACCTGGAGGCGTGGCAGGGAGGAAAAGAGGGGAGAGGGGGATGGTCGGGCTAGGCTAGGGTTAGAGAGAGGGGTCCTGGTCACGTGTGGGAGCAGGTAGAGGGTCGCTGGGGTAGCTAGGTGGCCAGGTAAGAGGGGCATGCTAGCTATGGAAGAGGGAGGGGAGAGATTGTTTGGTTTTGGTAGAGGGAGAAGGTAGTCTAGGTTTTTGCTTAGGTAGATGTAGATTAGGTTTTGATTAGAGAAAAGGTTAGATGGTTTGGAGGAGTAGGTTTTGGGTTTTGTTAAAGGGAGGTGCAATTTAGAGATTATTTTAGGATAGATGTAAGGTAGGGTTTAGTTTTAGGATAGTTGTAAAATAGGGTTTTTAGTTTTAGGATAGAAAAGAGAGAGGTAAGGGGTGGTTTAGGAGGTTGCTAAGAGGGTAGGCAAGGATGGTGGTGCTAAACTTGGTCATGCAAGGTCATACTAGCCCTAGCAAGGTCAAACAAGAAAAGAGGGAGAGGGAAGAGAGAGATGGTCAAGGTGATGAGACACTTCTTTAGCTCATGCATGATCCAAAATAATGGCCAAGCAAGAACCAAGGGAGGGTTTGGTTGGGGCATGCCTCATGGCACATGTGGGTGCATGGAGCTAGCTAGAGGGAAGAGGGCTAGGGTTGATACACACAAAACAAGATCAAACAAAGAGGAGAGGATCCATTTAGGAAACAAGCAAAAACCAAATGCTAGGGCAAGGGTGGCTATTGCATGGCCCATGCAGAATTATTAATGCCACAATTATACTTGTGAGAACAAGGATATCAATATGGCACTATCCATCTGCATTTCCAAAATGTGGACAAGGCCAAGCAAAGAAGATGGGTGGATCCAACCAACAACATGGGCTAGGAATAACTCAATAAAATGCCAAACCCATATTCTTGGATGGTGGAATTATAAGGTGGTGAAAGATAAGGTGGTGGAGTCAAAAGAGAGATGCCCCCAACTCAACTTGGGCATATAACAATGTATCAAGAGCCAAATACAGTATCAAGAGGCGAATACAATTAATCATGCACATGAGCTAAGAACCAAACAAGAAAGGGTTTTATATGATGCACAAATGCAAGGTGGTATGATGACATGAGCATGGTATGATGATGATGCAACAATTATATGTTGGAAGTGGCCCATTTTATTATTAAGACATGTAGCATTACAGGGGTTAGACAACTGGGATGCTACACTCCACCCGCCAGACAAGGAGGCCGAGTTGGGGGAGGACTCCTTCCTCCCAACCGGTGCCCTCCCACCTATAAAAGAAGGGGCAGGGGTTCCCCTCTAGCCTACACCTCTCACACCCCGAAACCCTAAGCCGTCAGGCCACCACCTGCTGCCGCCATTAGGCACCACCAACTCGCCGAGTTGGGGTGATCCCAAACCTAGCCGCGGCCACTCTCCCTTGGTGCCTTCTAAACCCTAGATCGCCAAGGCCTCTCTCATAGTCCACCATACTCGCTCCGGCTTAAGGCGAAGCCCTGCGAGATCTTCCCTCTACTTCGGGTACCAAACCGTCGTGTTGCCGGAATCGCGAGGAGAGTGCTACAACCTCCACGCCCTCTTTGGAACAAGGAGAGGAAGGTCTTCATCGAGTACCGGCGATCATGCGCTGGAAGCATCGCCGAACGCAGCCGGAAGGATCGTCTACGCGATCTTGAGATCGGCAAGAGTACGACTAGATCACCCACGAGAATCTGCTCTCGTTAACCGCTTTGGAATCTTCGAGGGTGAGTTCCTCTATCGACTCGTTGCTACAATCTAGTAGATAGATCTTGGCTTGTTTGTTTGCATGCGGTAGAAAATTTTGCTTTCCATGCTACGAACCCCTACAATTATGTAGCATATTTTACTTGTGTTAACAGTAAGCCATTCTAATTTATCTTTACCTCTATTCCCAAAAAGAAGTGAAGATCGCCAAGGTCCTTAATAGCAAAGTTTGAAGGGGTTCGTAGCATGGAAAAAAATTCTATCGCATGACAACACACAAGCCAAGATCTATCTACTAGATTGTAGCAACGAGTCGATAGAGTACTAACCCTCGAAGATTCCAAAGCGGTTAATGAGATCGAATTCTTTTGGGTGATGTAGTCGTTCACTTGGCGATCTCAAGATCACGTAGAGGATCCTTCTGGCTTTGCGTTCTGGCAGCGCTCCCGCAGTCGGTCACACGTTCGGTACTCGATGAATACCTTCCTCTCCCTTGTTCCAAAGAAAAGGGAGGTTGTAGATCTCTCGCGATTCCGGCTGCAGTGCTCAGTAGAGGGGAAATACCGCAGGGCTTCGCCTAAGCCAGAGCGAGTATGGTGGAGTAGAAGAGGGCCTCGGAGATCTAGGGTTTAGAGGGCCGAGGAAAGGTGGTGGCATCTGGCGGCTAGGAAAGACCCTAGGCGACGGCTTGGGGAGATCCCTAGGTGGCGGCGACTTGGGGTGGAGGTGGCCAAGCTAGGGTTTGTGGTGAGGGATAGGGGCACCCTACCCCTCCTTTTATAGGTGGGAGAGGCGGTTGGGGAAGGGGAGTCCTTCCCCAACTCCTGCACTTGGGCCGACAGGAAAGAAGTAGGATTCCTTCCCTCCCTCCACTAGGCAACCAATGTTGGGATTTTACTATTTCAAATTGACGTTTGACTTTTCAAACTAGAGTTTGATTTCTCTCTTCCCATTGCCCAGCCAAGTGACCTAGGATATGATGCAACCATTAAACTTTGTCATGACACATCCATATACCCTTCCCACTCCAGATCGGTGGACCTTCTAGACCCTTCTAGAACATTCTGGTGAAAACACCGAAACCATTCTCGAACTCCGGAATTGGACTTTCCTTATATGAATCTTATTCTCCGTACCATTCCAGATCTCCTCGTGATATCCCGGATCCAATCTGAGACTCCGAACAACATGTGGTCTCTTACTCACTTTTCGTATCTACTAAACAACATCGAATCCTTAAGTGTGTCTCCCTACGGTTCGTGAATTATGCAGACATAATCGAGACTCTTCTCCGATCAATAACCAATAGAGGAATATGGAAATTCATATGGCTCCCACATATTTCTACGATTACTTCGTGATCGAATGAACCATTTACATACGATACCAATTTCCCTTTGTCTCGCGATACTTTACTTATCCGAGGTTTGATCGTCGGTATCTCTGCATACCTAGTTCAACCTCGTTACTGATAAGTACTCTTTACTCGTTACTGTGATATGTGATCCCTCGTAAGCCAGTCACATGCTTGTAAGCTAATCGGATGACATTCCACCGAGAGGGCCCAGAGTATATCTATCTGTCAAATGGATGGAAAAATCCCTCTCTTTATCCATGTGCCTCAACACATACTTTTCGAACACTCAATGACACCTCTATAATCACCCAGTTATGAAGTGGTGTTTGATGTCATCAAAGCATCCATCTGGTGATGGTGATTAACATGATCTCATGGTCGAAGGATTTAGGTTACTATGTATCTGAAAGCTTATAGCAAACGAACTATTGAATTGACTTGATCTTTATGCTACACTTAACTATAGGAGTATGTCCATCACACCACTAATGATATGATCTTGTTGCTAAGAGAATGAGTTGTGAATATGTGACTGACATTGGGTTCATATATGGAAAATGACACCCCTCCCCCGGGGGATCCCGTGATTTTATCCCCCGGGTCGATGAGAACGTGCGTTCGTGGTGGGGCCATAATTTTCCTCCGTACTCCCGCACGCCTCCGTCGCGACCAGCCGTCGGCCGAGCATGCGCCACCCCGCCGTCCTGCTGCGCCCTCGCGCCTGCGTCGCCCCGCCATGCTGTCATGCCCGCGCGCCGCCGTGCTCCGCACCTGTGCCGGCATGCCCTCGTGCTTGCACCACCCCTGCTCCTCTCGGGTGCTGTCCCCTCTCCTCTTCGGCGATACATTCCCCGTGCCCTGCTCCTCATGGGTGCGCCCCCCTCCCGCCATCTCTGGTGATCCTCCCCTGCCTCTCCCTAATGCGCCACCCATGCTTTATCACCCACCATTGCACGAGCGGCTGCTACACGTGGAGACGACGACTGCTACCAGCTGAGGTGTCATCTGCTACACATGGTGGATGTGGCTGCTGGTATAGGCAGCGACGGCGTGATCTTCTATAGGCGGCGGTGGTTCTACACGGCGGGCGCTGGCTGCTAGATGTTGTGACATCCTGTGCTACAGACAGTGACGGTGACTGCTACATGCGGCAGCAGCAGCTGCTGCAAACCGGCATCGCGCGGCTGTCCGGCGTGCTACTGAAAGCCACCGGAGATACTAGTGCAGGCGTTTTTTTTTGATACATTTGTTTTGTGGGTTTGCTATAATAGCGCAAAGTTTTTGCTATAAGATCTCCGGCGAAGTTTTTTTTTGCCACTGTTGCTAGTTTTTTTGCTACACATGTTATGTGGCTTTGCTATAATACTGCAAAATATTTGCTACAAGGTCTCCGGTGAGGCTCCGGCTAGGTCTCACGACGAAAGTCTTTGGCGAGTCTCCGACGAGGTCAGATCTGCTACATTAGCATAATATTTTTGCTACATAGTCTCCGGCGAGATCTTCGTCGAACTCTCCGGCGAGGTCTAGTCTGTCTGTTCTTTTTTGGAACGAATCATTTTCTGCTACATGTAGCAAAATCAGGACTACTTATAGGAAACACATGATTGTTTATAGCAAAAGCGGAAAAGAGGGATGGAAAGAAGGTCTAACCGTCGATCTGGGCAAATCGAACGGCTAGAGATCCAGGGATGGAAAGTAGGGAAGCGTAGCACTGTCCTTCGTATATAGGTGCCACGAGGCTGGAAGATAGGCGGGCGAGCACTTTGCCGAGTGGGTTGGAGAAAAACGCTCGACAAATTTATTGCTGGAAATCTTTCGCCGCACGGGAGAAAATTGGCGGAAGAAAGAGGACATTTGCCAAAATCCCGTTCCATCATGACTCCATCAAGCATCGACACGATGGGACCGTGTCCGCTTCATTTGTCCGGGGGATTTTTGCTGTGTTTTTTAAATTTTGCCGAGTCTATTTTATTTACCGATTCTATTTTCCCTCTTTACGGAGCTATATGTCCATATTTTCCCGAGTGTTTTTGGGATCCAGCTCGGCAAACTCCATCTTTGACGAGTTCCAGGCCTTTAAACAGTTGGTACAAATTTTGGGCACGGCAAAGAAATTCATTTTCCGTTAGTGTATACAATTCAGCTTGTATTTATACTTACACAGGCTGTGTGCAGCTACCAGATTTGGATTGAGAGTTCTAGACTGAAAGGTTCCTCCACATGTAAATCTCCCTCCAAAACCCGCAAGCCGAGCATGATATACTGTTTGGTTTTTACAACCCTAGTTGTTTCCTAAAAGGAAATGATAAAAAGGGTAAAATATACCAAATATTTCATCCTTGTGTATTTCACATAGAAATACATGCACTACCGAGGGTATTTTGATGACAACAAATATTCTTCTTCTAAGCTATATTGTCTGCTTGTGTCATCCCTGTTTCTACCCTCGATCACTTGATAACCCGATGAATCCGTACCACACATCACAATATTTTGATGGGGTACTTGAAGGTTCTCGAGTGTCATCTCCACCTGCCTCATGGCCGGTCGATGGTCTCCGTCCATTCTCACACATGCCACTGCCAACACAGCTACTTCTTCTACCTCTTTGCCCCCTTCATCCATGACCTGAGGATCTAACACGTGGACCAGATTGCCTTTTGCGAGCAAAGCGGTAAAATATGCGACAAGGCTTTCCTCCTCGGATGACCGATATGAGCATGGTTTCTTCCTGGTGAGCAGCTCCATGAGGAAAACGCCGAAGCTATAAACGTCGCTCTTCTCAGTAAGCCACCCCGAGTAGTAGTACGTGGGGTCAAGGTATCCAAATGTCCCTTGGATGACTGTCATGTCCCCCGTTTGGTCGACTGGAATGCACCTCGAAGCTCCAAAGTCTGACACCTTTGCTACAAGAGTGTCATCTAACAGAATGTTCTGAGACTTTATATCCCTGTGGACTATAGGGAACGACACGGCTGAATGAAGGTATGCGAGGGCTCGCGCGGTCTGTGTTGCAATTCGCAGCCGATCCACCCAAGGCAACGATGCTTTAGGCTCTTCGACATGAAGACGGTGGTAAAGGGTCCCATTGGATATGAACTCATACACCAGCAATGGCACCTCTGTCTCGAGGCAACACCCAAAGAGCTTGACCACGTTCCTATGGTTGATTTGAGAGAGGATGGCTACCTCGTTGATGAACTCGTCGATCTCCCTTTGTATCGCGACCTTGGACTTCTTGATCGCCACGACGTGTAGGTCAGACATGATCCCTTTGTACACTGTCCCGTGCCCTCCTCGGCCGATCTCGCGAGCTTTGTCGAAATTGTTGGTGGCCCTCTCTAGCTCCACCAAGGGGATGATCATCCTCTCAGCGATATCCGCTTTTTGCGACACCAATTGTTGCAACAGATGCCCCCTGTTTTGCCTGAAGAATTTCTGCTTCGACGCTTTGGCCCTCTGATGCTTCAGCTTCCTGGTCACAAATATGGCACCAAGTACCAGGAGTAAAAGGCCAGCTCCGCTGCCAGTACCTATGCTGATACTTAATACTTTGAAATATACAAAAGGAGAAAATATGTCATAGTTATATCTTGTGCGAAACAGGGCAAGAACCCCCGTCTTGGAGATGTGGAATATCTTGTGCTCAGTGCTCACCTAGGGAAGGTTTGATGCAGCCGTCTTTGATTCGCGGGTTGCCGCGGGCGCCGCGAGGACACCGGCATATGTATCCCCCGGCCGTGTTGGTGCACTCGCCGGAGCACATGCCGGGCAGCGCGCACTCGTCGATGTCTTGGCACCCGCCGGCGAGGTAGGGATTGCCATGGTACCCATCATCGCACCGGCACATGTACCCGCTGCGGTAGTTGCCGCTGACGTTGTGGCATGAGCTGAGGCTGCTCCGGCACGCGCTCCTCGCCGCGTCCTCGGGGCACGCCGACGTCGCCTCTCCTGGCGTTAACACCGGCTTCGAGTCCAGCGCGAATTCGAGGACGACGGGAACCGCCGTCCCGAGCGACGAGTCAATGGTGGAGTAGTCGAGGAGCGCGGCGGAGGCGTTGTCGAACCACCCGCGCTCCGCGACGCGCACCGCTATGGGCAGCTTGCGGTCGTACTCGTGGTCCTCGTCCAGCCACCTGAACCGCACGCCGTAGGCGGGGCGGCCGATGGGGATGGGCGCCTCGCAGCACCCGATGCCGGAGCACGCTGCTCCGTCGTCGCTGTAGGTCTTGACGTCGGTTCGATATTTATTCATGGAGCAGAAGGAGGAACAGCCGCTGATGACGTCGCGGCCTTCGCCAACCAGCGTGGCCTGCACGTTGCACCCGGTGACCACGAGCTGGCTGTGCCGCTCCGACACCACGTAGGGGCCGTCGCCGCCGCCGAGGCCGCCGCCCCACGTGCCGTTGCCGCCGTAGATGTCTCGCAAGGTGATGTTCACGGCGCCCGCGCTGTCCATGACGCGCACCGTGGAGCTGGCCAAGGATATCTCCACGACGTGGAGGGTGCCGCCGTCGCCGATGAGCAGCCGGCCGCGCGCCCGGTCGCAGGTGAGGTTGAAGCCCGGCCAGTAGCACCTAGAGTCGCCGACGCCGAACGGGTAGGGCACGCTCACGCCGGCGCATCTTGTCAGGCACCTCGGCGGCGGCCCCGCGCCTCGTGCGGCGGCGGCGGCGGCCTGAGCTGCCGAGAAGCAGAGGTGCAGCAGCAACACAAGGTGCCCGGCGGGAACCATTCGTGCTCTGTCCGTCCCACCTAGGCTAGGCACGTACTGCGTCTGCGTTTCGTTCCGTTCCGTCGTCGTCTTCTTATCGAGCTTGGTAGTGGCGGTCGAGTTGCCAAATGGCGGCCTAGCTATATCAGATTTCGAGCCTGCTGATCCTGCTCGCTTGACTGACCTGCTCAACATGACCTGGTTCAAAACCATTATCTGTGAGGCTCAAATCTCACAGATACAAGCACCTCGATCGGACCAAAATCTGACGTACACTGAAAACTGATACAGTATGGTTTTTCTCTGAGTACGAAATTACTACACGTGTTTATAATTACAGCTCGGAGCCTCGGACAAGTCAGTAGCCAAGAGGTTCAGTGGTTTTATAATTACACCGCCAAGCACGGCCTCATGCGGCTGAAAGAAATGTATGCATCATTTCAGTGGTTTTAAAAAGCTCCACTCAAGAATCGTTCAAAAATTCGTCTCAGGATTCCAGTTATGTTCATCAAAATATCTTTCATGAATGCTCCGTGTAATCTTCAAGTTGCGTATCCGGAAGAAAGAAGAGTCTAGTATGACCTGCTGAATATTGAATGGATCTTGTATAGGTCCGCAAAGTTACTTTAATGATCTTGCATAGAACAGCTGAATCTATCATGGAACAAAGCTATTTTGGTTGCATGCTTGATACTACTTTCTAAAATCCTGTATGAAACTTCCGAATCTATGACGGAACATGAATGAAACTATAATTCTTGTATGCCTTTTTCTTCTTTTCTTGAAAGCTATACTCGATGTGTCTGTTTAAATTGTAGATGATTCTGCCACCAATCCATGTTCCGCTCATCCTTTTTCTATATCTTGGTGTATATAGGAAACATACCCAAAAGTCCCCTATGTATGAAACGTGTATGTGCCATATGTAAATCTTGACTTTTGAGGATCTGATGTCCATCTTGAATCAATAAATAATGGAGTTTGATTATCTTTGAAAATTTTATATGAATTATGCATGAACCAAACAACAAAATATGTAGAAAATATTTTGAATCCTATTGAATCTAGTGAAACATGATTTTGAATCCTGTTGAATCTTATGAGGCAGATTTGGTAAGAAATTATTGATTAATCTTGATAAATCTTTGAATAAGCTTCACCTCATCCAGCAATATATCAACTTAGAGTGTGTGATGTGAAACAGAATCGTCATATATGTAAAAGAAACTAAAACGTAGGTGGCGTGCTGCAAAATGCAATGAACTTGAGAAAATAGACAGTAGAAGTGTGACAGAAAATTTACAAAGTCTTGTAAACATGAATTTCCAATAAATGGACGGCAAAGGTGGTGCCAAGGGCCAACATACATGTGGTATTACATTTCTGGAAGAAAATGATTCTGAGACGTGTATGATTGATCATATGTGCCAACATTACCGATGCGATTGACCAAACAACAATGGTGACTGCACATCTGTCGATCGCATTCCTAGAAACAAGACAAGGCTAAAGAAAAGATGGATTGATAGATATCTTGCTTTTCTCGATTGCCATTGCACGGCTATACAACCAGGCACGCACTGTCCTCACTAGCGATTACCATTGCTTTTCTCGATTTCTATGGTTGATGGGCGTCATCCACCACGATTTCCGTGGTAGACGCATCTGTGATGGGGATTTACCACGGGTTTTCATCTGTGGTAGAAGACCCTTTAACCATGATAAAGGCACTTTAACGATAATAGGGCACCGATTTTTTGGGAAAGATGTCGCATTCCGACACGTTCCCTCTCGCGGTGCGCGAAGGTCCTGTTCATGGCGGGGGCCTCCCTCCCCCTCATGGCGGGCCCCGAGAGCCCTTACCCAGAGAGCGCGTGCCGGATGCTCGACCACCCTACCCCACTCCACCCACCTCGCCTGTTTGCGTCTCTGGTGAGCTCTCGAGTACCCCGCCGATAACCCGTCACCTCGAAATCCGATCTGGGGTCGCTCGGCGTTTGACACTAGCGATCTCCGTGGATGGATGCTCCGATGAGAAGGGCAGCGGAACGAATCAGAGTGCGGAGCCGACGAGAAGCAAGCTTGAACGAGGAGCAGAGGGTTTGTTCGGGGAGCAGGGTTCTCAACCCTGTTTGGGGAACTCGACAACGTCGCTCGATAAGGAATCCCCCTGGCCATCAAATTACAGTCGCTTCGACCTCTGTATTGGCTCCTTCGCTCCCATCACCATTGAAGGGGGAATGGGAGCTAGTTGTGAAGAGGAGGGTCAGGGTGAAGCGGAAGTCCAAAACTCTGAGCGAGCTCGGCCTGAACTTTGATTCAGCACCAGAACAGTTTGTGCGGTTGAAGAGGGTGGCGAGGGTGGGGATGAGGCGAGGAAGGCCGAGAAGGGCGCCTTCCCCATTCTCGATATTGGAGCAAAAACTTCGCAGTCCTCTTCTGAAGCTTTGCAACCCAGTCTCTATGGTGCAGGAATTCTCGAGGAAGGAAATAGGGGCAGCAGTGGGTTTGCTGGATCTGAATCTGCAGCTAACCCTCTTCAGTCAGGTTCTGGAGTCGTTGCAGCAAGCTCAGTGCAGTTAATGGAGTCTGAAGGTTGGCGGGAGCCGAAAATTCCCAGGGTCAGAAAAGGACAGGGTAGAAAATTCAGCTTATGGAAAAGTCAGGTGGTTGAGGTGGATGGGCTAGAGGATTGCTGTACAGAAGGAGGCATGGGGGGGCTTCTTTTCTCAGCTATGGATTCCCCCTTTGCATCCCATGTGCCACCAGAAGCAACATCAGCCACTCACCCAAAAAAAAGCCACATGTCCCTGCTTATAAGAACTTGGGGAGTGCAAACCCTAGAGCTCATTCCCCTTCCCTCTTTGTGGCGGCGGTGGTTGAGCTTACCTCTGGACTGCAGTGCTTAGGCCTTGTAGATCCTCCTACTGTTGAAGCTTCTGGGTTTTTGGAGATGGGAGATCGAGGTAGAGGAGGCAAAGGAAAAGGGAGGGGAGGAAACAGTGGCCAGGAAAACTGGCAGATGCAGCAATCTGGGCATCCTCAGATGCAGCAGCAGCAACGTCCTGTGCAGAATCCTTATGAGTTTGGGAATTTCAATCCACAGTTCTTCCCCCACCAGGCTCCTTTTGGTTTTCCACCAGGTAACATGCCACCTCCTTGGGGATTCAGCAATCCTTTTCCTCCTTTCCCACCTCAGCAGCAATTTGGGGTGCAGTCAAACCAGTGGATTGCTCCCCCTCAACAGCAAAACCCTCAGAGTAATGAGCAGGGTGAGAAAACCAAGAATCAGGGTCAACAGAAAAGTAAGAAGAAACTGCCTGTTGGCTAGAAGGAAAGTGTTTCAGCCAAAAATGCTAATGCTCAGTGGAATTATGTCAATGCTATTTGCTTGTGTTGTGGGGAACCTGGTCATGTGCAAGCTAGCTGTGAGAAAACTCTGGTTTGTTTCATTTGCAAAAGTTCTGCCCATCTTGTGGATAAGTGTCCAGTGAGGAAGAGGCCACATCAGGTGGCTAAGTATGTAGGTAGTGGTGCTCCTGGCCTGGGATTTTATCACATTGAAATGCCTAAAAATGTGGTGAATCCCATTGCCTCTACTAAGAAATGTGGGATTGTTCTGGTGGAAGAAGGCTCTTTGTCTGAACAAGAATTAGCTGCTGAGTTTTCCAAGATTTACAAGACCAACTGACCCTGGCAAATTAGAGAACTAGGCTCTGAGAACACTTTCCTGGTCAAATTCCTCCCACACATTGTGGTGGAACAGGTGATTGGGTACCCAAAGTTTGGAGTTTCTAAACCAGGGGTTTGGGTCAAAGTGGAAGCTTGGTGTGATGATCCTGAACCAGTTGAAGTATTGAAGAAGACTTGGATGATTATTACTGGTTTGCAGACTAAGTGGTGTGAGTGGAATAATTTAGATCAGGCTATTTCCACATGTGGCATTTTAGAGGAAGTTGACTGGCTCAGTATTTTTAGGAACAATGCTAAGGAAGTTAGGGTCTGTATCAAATGAAAAGATCCAACTAAGCTCCCTGCTAGTAGGCTTTTCAATTTCCAGGATCAACTTTTTCAGTTAGGATTCACTTTAGATGTTGCTGCTCCATTGGTGGAAGAGACTGGGAACTTAGGGGTTGATGATCAAGGTGGGCAAGACAAAAACAATGAGGATGAGTCCTCTGGACAGACTAGCAATGGTGGTCATGTGGGTCTGCCTGGAACTGGTGCTAATTCTACTACAAGTGGTAACCTTCCTGTTAGAGAGGGTGGTTAGTCTTCTAACAGGGTCAGAATGGCTACTGACTCTCCTAATAACTCCAGTGTTGTATTCCAACTGCTTGTGCAAAGAGGATTAGTGGATGCTGAAGGTAATTTCATCTGGGATAGGTCACCTCTGGCTCCTGGAGCTGAAGAAGAAGCCCAGAGATTCTGGCTAGATGGTCAGTCTGAAGAGCTGGAGTTCTCTCAGGAGGAAGCTAGGGAATCATCACAGATGGTGGTTGATCAAGTGGGTGCTCTCCCTGATGACATCATGCCCAGTTTTAAGGAGATGGTGGTGAGGGAAAAAGAGGACTTGACTGTTTTCCAGAAAGCTGCCAAGAAACAGAAACATTGGGGCCCTGTGCAACCAACAAGACAGAGCTCCAGGGTGGATAGATCCAAGACTATTCTTGAGAAGGCCATGAATCTGAAGAAAGTTACTAATTTGGAAGTGCCCAAGAGCATGAAAGGTATAATGTCTACAAATCCTTTCTCTGTGCTCTCTGTCACTACTATAGAAAATTTATCTGATAGTACAGGGATTGATATTTCTTCTGATGATTTTGGTAGCTCTAGTGATGTTTTACATAGTTCTCCTCTATGCCCCAGCTCTTCTACTGAAGAGGATGTGGCAGAGGGATGGATAGAAGTCTTAAATAAATCTCGGGGCAAGTACCCCAGGAAAAAGAAATTATGATTAGTCTCTTTTGGAATAGTAGGAGTTTTAGTGCTCCTGGTAGACAAAAATTTATTTCTGAGAATATCTCACCTCTTAAAGTAGACTATATTGGTTTCCAGGAGACCAAAAAAGATAGTTTTAGTATTTCCTTTCTGAAGAATCTTTTAGGAAATAGAAATTTTGCTTGGAATTTTCTCCCTTCTCAGGGAACTGCTGGTGGCATCTTAGTTGGTGTCAATTTAGATCTTTTTGAAGTTTTGTCTTGGGATATTAGATCCTTCTCTGTTAGTGTTGTACTTAAGAACAAGGTTACTGCTTTCATTTGTAGAATTACTACTGTCTATGGGTCTGCTTATGAGGAAAAAAACAGGATTTTATTTCTGAGCTTCATGATCTCTTTATAGGTTGGGATGGCCCTGCTATGATTGGGGGTGATTTTAACCTTATTAGATCCCTTGAGGATAAGTCCTCTAGGAATGTAGATTACAAATGGGTGGACAAGTTTAATATTTGGGTTGACTTATGGGCTCTTATGGAGATTGGTTTAGCTGGTAGATCTTATACTTGGGGTAATAATCAAGTTGAGCCTATTATGTGTAAGCTAGATAGGATTTTCTGCACTACTGGTTTTGATAACCACTTTCCTTTAGCTAGTGCTAGAGCTCTGACTAGAATTGGGAGTGATCACACTCCTATTGTTTGGGATTCAGGAGAAAGAATTTTACTAAAGCCTAATAGATTTAAGTTTGAAAAATGGTGGCTTAGTAGGTGTGAATTTAAACAGATTGTCATTAAAGCTTGGTCTCTAAAAGTAGAAAGTGGTGATCCAATAGAGGTTTGGCAAAACAAAGTTAGATTTTTTAGGAAATTGGCCAAAGGTTGGAACATCAATATAGAGGCGGCTGTTAGGAAAAATAGGAGAGACTTGATGGAGGAATATGATACTTTAGACATTAAGGCTGAGACTCAACCTTTGTCTGAAGAGGAACGAGGTAGGCTAGACTTTATCTACACTGAGCTCCATAAATATTGGATTTTAGAGGAGACTAAGGCAAGGCAAATATCTGGAGATAGGAATATGCTGGAAGGAGATAGGAACACTGCTTATTTTCATGCAGTGGCCAACCAGCGTAGGAGAAAGAAGTTGATCAATGTTCTTGATGGTCCTGATGGGCCTGTTACTGACATTAAAGATATGATTAAGGTGGCGATTATTATAGAGGGATTTTTGCTTGGGAACCTAGGCCAAATATTCAGCTGAAACAGGATTTTTTCTCTAAGGAAGAGAAGGTCAATGAGGCTGAAAATTTAAACCTAGGTGCAAGTTTTTCTGAAGAAGAAATTAGAGTAGTTGTTTTTACTTCTTATGCTGATGGGGCCCCTGGACCTGATGGTCTTTCTTTTATGTTTTATCAATCTTTCTGGGATATCTTGAAGCATGATCTTGTTGCTATGTTCCAAGCCTGGCATGAAGATCAGTTTAATATTTTTAGGCTTAATTTTGCTATGATTACTCTGATTCCTAAGGAAATTGAAGCTAGGACAATGAAAAAATTTAGGCCAATTAGTCTTTTGAATTGTTTCTTTAAAATATTTACCAAGGTTCTGACTAACAGACTTGCTACTGTGATTAGTAGATTAATCTCTCCTAGTCAGTCTGCATTTATTAGGGGTAGGTTTATTTTGGAGAGTGTGGTCAGTGCACATGAGGTTATGCATGAGGTGCATAGGAATAAGAAGCAGGGTCTAGTTCTCAAAATAGATTATGAAAAAGCTTATGATAGAGTTAATTTAGACTTTTTGTTTGAGATTTTAGAGTTAAGAGGTTTTTGTCCTATCTTTATTAGATTTATTAAGCAAATTACTTTGGGGGGTGTGTGGGGGTTAAAGTCAATGATTTCGAGAGTGATTTTTTCTTGACTGGTAAAGGTCTTAGGCAAGGAGATCCCATTGCCCCTCTGTTGTTCAATCTTATGATTGATGTTTTTTCTAGGATGTTAATTAAGGGGACTAGTTGTGGAGCCATTAAAGGTCTCTGTCCTAATTTCATTCCAGGAGGGATTGTTTGTTTGCAATATGCTGATGACACACTCCTGTTCTTAGAGCCTAGTGAATCAATAGCTGTTAATCTAAAATGGATTCTTACCTGCTTTGAGCAGATTTCTGGGATGCGTATTAATTACCATAAGAGTGAGCTTATTCCCATTAACATGTCTGAGTCAGATACTAGACCTTTTCTAAACATTTTTGAATGCATTATGGGTAATTTCCCTGTTAAATATTTGGGGATTCCTCTTCACTTTGAGAAGCTGAAGAGAGAAGACTTGCAGCCTCTGATAGAAAACCTGTTGAATAGAATCAAAGGTTGGAGGGGCAAACTTCTATCTTATGCTGCTAAGAAGGTGCTTATTCAAGCCTGTCTCTCTAGCATTCCTATTTATTTGCTTTCTTTCTTCAAGTTCCCCAAATGGGCTTTGAAACTCCTAGATTCACATTTAGCCAACTTCTTTTGGAATGATGAAGAAGGTAATCATAAGTTGCATCTAGCTAATTGGTCTTCAGTTTGCATGAAGAAGGAGTTTGGAGGTTTGGGTATCCCAAATCTATATGACTTGAATTTATGCCTTCTTGGCTCCTGGGTTAAAAGGTATATTCAGGGAGAGGGGGCCCTATGGAAAAAGGTGATAGATGCTAAATATAAGACTAAGTCGCCTAATATCCTCTGTTGTCATGATGTTCATCCATCTACCTTTTGGAAAGGGGTCATGTGGGCATCTAGGGCGGTTGAGATTGGATATAAATGGCATGTAGGGAATGGTAAAACTATTAGATTTTGGGAGGATATCTGGTTTGAAAATTCTAATTTAGCTACCCAATTCTGGGAAATTTATTTGATTTCTAATCAGCAGACTAAAACGCTTGGCTGAGTTATGGGATGGTACACATCTTAGATGTGATTTTAGAAGAACCTTTACTGAGGATTTAATGCTGCAATGGCATGAGATTTTAGGCATTGTTCAGTCAATTAGATTCTCTGAAGAAGATGATCAGTTAATTTGGCAGTATGAATCTAAGGGTAAATATTCCTCAAGTTCCATGTATTCTCTGGTTAATTTTAGAGGTATCACTCAGGTTTATCTTCCTGCTGTTTGGAAATTACTTATTCCACCCAGGATCCAGATTTTCCTTTGATTATTTTCTCAAAATAAGATTCTGACTAGAGATAACCTTAGAGCCAGGGGGATTCCAAAACCTTTGGAATGTAATCTTTGCAAAGAAATAGAATCTGTTCATCATTTATTTTTTGAATGCTTAGTCTCTAGCTTACTTTGGAAGGATGTTCAAGATATTTTTGGTGTTAGTATTGTAGATTTTGAATCTCTTGCTTCCAAATGGATTGCTAATAAGAAACATCTTCATTTGAATGTGGTTTCTTCTGCTTTTCTTTGGAGCATTTGGAACAATATAAATAGCCTTGTCTTTAATAAGACATCTTGGATTAATATGAAACAGGTCTGGCGTCTGGTCCTCTCCATTCTAAAGACATGGCAAAAACCATTCAAGGACCTGGAGGGGGGAAGATCGCCCTTTTCATGGAGAAGATGATCGACAGACTGAGAAAACCTCTGACGCTCACGGCGAGGTGATCTGCGCTGGCTTCGAGTGGATTTCCACATGGAAGACTACTGCATCATCGAGCTATGGGGGGAGGGCATCGCTGAAATATCTCCAAGATCACCCTGATGAGGAGGAGAATGTTCATGTGGTGTTCTAGTCTGTCTTTGATCTGTTCCATGTATCTTTTGGCTGCATTTAGGGGTAGTGTGTAGAGCAGCTGGCTTTGTTCTGAGTCGAAACCTTTTTCAGTTTGTTAGCCTTTGAGCGTTAAATGCTCATACTGTCATTTTCTTTTCCTGCTACTTCTGGAACTGGTTGTTTCATTATTTTATAATGGAACAGGGGACAGAGTCCCTTTCGATCTAAAAAAAATAACCACAAAAACCGGTCGTGGTAGATGATATTTTTTCTTGTAGTGATGGGAATATTTTTTTCATATTGAATATTGGATTTGTATTTTGTATCATCGTATCTTACTTCAATCTTAGGACTTATCAGGTAACCAAGATCCCAAAGATTGATCCTGATTGTTTTAATTTTTTTTAAAATAAACTAGAAGTGGGACTTTCACCGTTTGCAACCCTATCAAAAACATCATTTTCACATTAAATGGGCATGCCAAAAAAACAATGGTAGATATATTTTCCAAAACTGGTTGGCCGAAACAATGGTAGATATAAATAGAGAGTTAGAAGATTGTAGTGCAAGCATGGTATTGTGTCTTTTCCTTCATATATGTCCAGGTCCAGAAGGTACCTTGCCCAAGAAAATGATTCTGAGATGTGTACTAGTATTGATCAGATGTGCCAACATTACCTACGGCGATTGACCAGACATCAATGCTTGTGACTGCACATATATATATGTAAATCTTGTCGATCGCATGCATTCCCTTCCCGGAAACAAGACAAGGCTAAGAAAAGATGGATTGGTAGAGTAGATATCTCGCTTTTCTAGACTGCACTTGAACAACATGGAGGAAAACCTTGTAACAAACTCTTATATGTGTCCAAGATGGATTGGTAGAGTACTCCACTTGAACATATATGAAGGAAAAGATGTACTATTGTAGTAAACCTTCTCGAAATAGGCTTTCGCCCCGCTTTATAAGTAAAGTCACAACGGCCGAACGATACAAGGTGATGGGGGAACCCCTTACAAGGCAGATCAATATACAACAAGAAAAAACAGGAACGACACCAAGACTTGCCACCGAAGACACCGGACCGCCAAGGAGAACCGGGGCTCCACGACGACGCCCCCAAGAGGGTAACGACACCACACGCCGCCGCCGTCGAGACCGACGGTCAAGGGTTTTCACCCGGAGTTTTAGCGTGGAGAAGGTAACCACAACGACGCCCCCAAGTGGGTTACGACACCCGCACGCATCGCCGCCGTTGGTGCCGAAGCACTGAGCTTTCGCCCGAAAAAACCTTCGCCCCACTCCGATCTCAGGTTGTCCGTTCTCCGAGTCAGGCCTCCAAAACACGATCTGGGAGTTCTAGAAGCTGAAGAGCCGCCAACACCAAGGTCCCCCAGCGTTCGCTCTTTGCCATCCACATGACCGAAGAGAGAGACCACCACCGCCGCCACGGCGCTCGTCGTAGAGACGTCCGCACAGTCCACCTTCCGAGGCTGCCGCCCCGGCATCCATGAGCCCGGGAGTAGGGGTCGATAGACCGCTCATCGCAAGACTGACGGGTCAGACAAGATAAGACGGCATCCAACTCATCTGAGCAGCGCCCCAGGCATTGGGAGGAGCCCATCCTCCACCATCGGAGGCAGTCACCGGCCGGACGCAGCAGTTAGGGCCTGTCAGGCCCCGCAGGCCCGACTAGCCCCTACCGCCGTGCTGCAGTACCCTGCCTGCAGCCACCATGCTCCGGCGAGCGCACGCTGTGCCTACCATCGTCATCCCTGCCAAAAATCTCCCTCCAAGAAGTCGTCGGGCAACCAACCAGAGGACCGGAGCAAGCAGCAGCCCCAGATCGGGCCCACTCAGCCCAGATCGGGCCCTAGGGGCCTAGATCTGGGCCAGCAGACCCGCGCGCCATGGCCGCTCCTAGCTCCGCCTGTAACCTTGCCGGCCACCCACGCTTGTCGCCGCCAACGCCGCCGACGCCGCCGCGCGCTACAGATCTCCCCATCAGTCCCAGGATCGCAAATAGCAGCGCACCTCGCCCAAGAAGCTCAGCCCCGCGCCAAGCTTCGCGGCCGCGGGTAATGGAAAGGTCGCCGCCCCCGGCACCCCCAGGCTTTGCCTGGCGGCGGCGGGAGGGGAGGAGCGGTGGAGCGGTCTGGAGGCAGGGGAGGAAGAACGCCCGCCCATCGCCCGCGGGGGACGAGGACGGGTCGAACCGTTTTTTCTATCGTCACTATTGTAGTAAACAACATGGAGTAGTACTTCACTTGGACACATACCAAAACCTTGTAACAAACTCTTGGAACCGGTGCAAGTCCAGTTAGAGCCAGGTTGTTTGCCACCCGGAAACAAGACAAGGCTAAAGAAAAGATGGATTGGCAGATATCTTGCTTTTCTCATGCACTGCCATTACGCGGGCACTAGCTAAGTACTCCCTCTGTTCGGGATTATAGGTCCTACGCGCATACATAGATTGTTAATTTGACCAATAAAATATAACTTATATATCATAAAAATTATACCATTAGAAAATATAACCTCTAAAGTTTCTAATGGTATAATTTTTATGTTATAATATTTATATTTTATTATTCAAACAGCAACCTAGTTATCCGCGGGGGACTTATAATCCCAAACGGAGGTAGTAGCTAGTAGTACACGCCTAGACGGCAGGCAGACGCTCAAGCAGCTAGCAACTACTCTCCCCATCCAAAAATGTCGACGACGAGGTGTGCTACGATAGTAGCGCCCTCGGTGATCATCGTCGGGCGGGGCCGTCGGGGCTGGCTGCGTCGGCTTGCTGGCTGCGCTGGGTGGAGAGCGTCGTCTTGAGCGCGAGGACTGTGGCTCGCTGTGGCGGAAGCGCCACGACCGCCTCCACCTCCACCTCCCAAGCACCACAGCGCCCCACGCGCGCGCTGACGACGCCCGCTTACCTCCCCGCGACCACTTCCGCTACCTCGACGCCACGCCGACCGCTGTGGCGCGCCTCCGCCTCCGCCGCGAGGTCCGCAGCGCACGGTTCGTGGACGATGGGCGGTGGGAGGTGGAGGCCGTCGACCTCGGCACCGGCGAGGAGGAGCTGTACGCTTCGAGGTTCCTGGTGGTGGCCACGGGGAAGTTCGACGAGAAGGTGGTGCCAATCCTCTGTTTCATGCAATCCTCTGTTTCATGCAAGAACTAAACATATGGAGATTGACTTTCATTTTGTCAGAGAGAGAGAGTTGCAAGAAAACTGTTAGATATCATGTTTATATCTACCAAGGATCAAATAGCAGATGGGTTTATAAAGACACTGCCAGTACGAGATCTTGAAGAGTTTAAGCGTAATCTCAACCTTAGACAAGGTTGTGATTAATGGGGTTGTTAAATATATTTAGCATATACCTTTTATATTTATGTTTTCCTGTATTTTCAGTATTGTAAACAATACGAAATAATACTTCACTTGAACACATACCAAAACCTTGTAACAAACTCTTGGAATATTTCCCTCGGTATATTAACACGGAACCGGTACAAGTCCACACATCGGTTAGAGCCAGGTTGTTTGCCACGCGGAAACAAGACAAGACTAAAGAAAAGATGGATTGGTAGATATCTTGCTTTTCTCCGGCACTGTCTCATATCATCATCGTCGCTTTTCTCGACTGCCCATCTTCGACCCAAGCCCAAGCCTCCGGCCCAAGCCTCCTCCACTCGTCAGAAGTTGGCCTATACTTTGTAGAATTTGGATCAACATATAACAAACTCCACCTTGAGACAAATTAGCATCACCAGCAACCATCTCCCTGAACAAACAAAGCAAATACTTTCGGCGCCAATAGCCACTTGGGCTAATCAGTTAAACCAAGTAGTTAGTAGTACACGCCATTACGCGGAGACTAGCTAAGTAGTTAGTAGTACACGCCTACACGGCAGGCAGACGCTCAAGCAGCTAGCAACTACTCTCCCCATCCAAAAATGTCGACGACGAGGTGTGCTACCAGTAACAGCGCCCCTCCGGTGATCATCGTCGGGGCGGGGCCGTCGGGGCTGGCTGCGTCGGCTTGCCTGGCGCTGCGCGGGGTAGAGAGCGTCGTCTTGGAGCGCGAGGACTGCGTGGGCTCGCTGTGGCGGAAGCGCGCCTACGACCGCCTCCACCTCCACCTCCCCAAGCACCACAGCGCCCTCCCCCACGCGCCGCACGCGGACGACGCCCCCGCCTACCTCCCCCGCGACCACTTCGTCCGCTACCTCGACGCCTACGCCGACCGCTTCGCCGTGCGCGCGCGCCTCCGCCTCCGCCGCGAGGTCCGCAGCGCACGGTTCGTGGACGATGGGCGGTGGGAGGTGGAGGCCGTCGACCTCGGCACCGGCGAGGAGGAGCTGTACGCTTCGAGGTTCCTGGTGGTGGCCACGGGGAAGTTCGACGAGAAGGTGGTGCCGGCGGTGCCAGGGCTGGACACGTTCCCGGGCGAGACCATCCACGCCAGCGAGTACCGGTCCGCCGAGGGGATGCAGGGGAAGGCGGTGCTCGTCGTCGGGTGCGGGCACTCGGGGATGGAGATCGCGCTGGACCTGGCCGAGGGCGGCGCCGGCAGCTGCTCCGTGGTCGTCCGTGGCGAGGTCCACCTGATGACGAGGGAGATCATGAGCGCGTCCATACCGCTGCTCAGGTACCTGCCGCTCTGGATGGTCGACAGGCTGACGCTGCTCGCGTGCCGCCTCGTGTTCGGCGACACCGCCAAGCACGGCCTCACGCGGCCTGCCGTCGGGCCCTTCGCCTGGATGCAGCAGGGCAGCGGCTACCCGGTCATCGACGTCGGCACCTACGACAAGATCAAGAAAGGGAAGATTCAGGTTCTGCCGGCGATGACGAGCATCGACCGGGACGTGGTGGAGTTCGCAGGCGGCGGGCGGCAGCGCTTCGACGCCATCATCTTCGCCACCGGGTACCGCTGCACGGCCAAGGAGTGGCTCAAGGTCCGTACGTCCCATGACAAGAATCAATCCTGAGTTTTTCTTGTGAATTCCTCAGCTAGCTAGAATAATCTGAAGAACCTGTTTTAGGAGGAAGGCGACGAGCTGATCGGCAAGGACGGGAAGGTAACGGGGAAGTCTCCCAAGGGAGAGAAGGGGCTCTACCGCGCGGGTATGGCGGCCAGAGGGCTCTACCGCGCGGGTATGGCGGCCAGAGGGCTCACCGGCAGCGGCATGGATGCCGAGTTCATCGCCGATGACATCAGCAGGCTGCTGCAGAGCTCCGGCGACGAGGAGAGCGGCAATGCGGACTAGAGTAGTAATTTTCCAACGTATTTAATCAAGAATAAATAAACTAGGACGGAACATGAATTCGAACCCAAAAAGTCTTTTGTTTCCGGGAAACTTCGAGAGAATTGCATTGTAGGGTGCCACACCCACCCACCGATGTCCCTTTTCGACATCTGTCTCCGCCTCCACTGTAAGAATCCTGGCGTCCGTGGCGGGCAGAATGGACAAAAATAACCCAAATTTAAAGGGATTTTACAAAATGACCCATCTGAAAAACAATTTTACTCGCATTAACCCTTTTTGCGCAAATGAGAACAAGACTATACATGGTGAGGGGAAATATAATCGGGGTATACAGCGGATCGGGGATTTGGATTGGATCATTGAAGCCAAGCCAGGGCGGGGGGGAGCGCCAATCGTCTGGCCAGTCGCGTGCTAGACGAACGTGGCGCCACTGGAGGCCCAAGTCACGACTCAATAGAAAGCCCACTAAAGACATAAGCCCTGTGGCTGCGTATATAAAGCCACAAGGCCACGAGTGCGTCATATTAGATCTAGTCTACGCGCCTCCGGACTCCATTGTAAACCAATCTATGATCATATCTTGATTGATAGCGGACGTAGCGATCCTCTACCGGGGGCGTGAACGCAGGTACATCGTGTGCCAATCTCGCTCCCGGATTCTCCTACGTCGCCTTGCTCCCTCTACGTAAGCTACCCCCAGTAGCATCTGCCGTGCAATACCACGACAGTTGGCGCCCACCGTGGGGCAAGCGGTGCTTGGAGGGTGATAATCCGGGCGGGATCCCTTAGTGCCAACAGCGGCCAGATCGCATCTGGCGTGCCATCTGATCGCCGCCTGTTGAGACTTCAGCAGGGGCGTGTGCCGTCGTGGAGAAATAATCTAGTGCACCCGCACGATCAGCTGCAATCTGAATTTTCTATTCAATCTCACGTCTTTCATTGATTGCTCTGCGGGTTAATTTACTTACTTGGATCTAACCTTGTGCTTTGTGCTTGTATCGTATGCATCGTTTGGAGTATTTATCCATCGATGCAGGATATATTGGATCAGAATAATTCATGCCGACACGGCGGCCGGCCAGGTCGGCGGGGATCACGTCCTGCACCGATGAAGGATTGATCCTAGATACAGCCACAGTCCGTGTTTGCCGGCCGGCGATCGAGCGGAAGCGATTGAATTCTACAACGAAAGGTTCGATCCGACGCCGCATGGTTAGCGGTATGCGTAAACGCATCTGCTCAGCGGCAGACCAACGCCTCGCCCCAGGAGCGACAAGGGCAATGATCAGCTCTTCTATTCCAATCTCTCTTTTATTAATTAATCTACTAATTAGTTATTTCGTTTGATGTAACCTTCTGCCTGCCAAGCGACGGGACCGCTTGGAGGATTGATAAACCAATCACGATTGGATCGGGCTGTTAAAGCGATCGTGACATCCCTAGCAAAGAATAAAAGGCCCTATCGAGCAGACAGCGCAGGCAGCCATAGTCGGTGATATCTTCTCTTATATTTAAATTTTAATATGTATATATGATGTACGTCATGTCCAATGCAGCGACTAGTTCAATCGACAACCACTACACGCATACAGATCAGTTTAAAATATCCAGTATTTGTCTATTTTGTATTCTTTCGATTTAGTTTATCCTTCCTTAAATTATAGGAGATCATATAATTTGGCACGAGTACTAATCTCTTGTTTTATTTGGCCTATATACGAGGAACAAATTGATCAACACTGCACGTCTACACAAGGCGACATTAAAATTCAGCCTTGGCGACCTAAGGGCGCCCGCGAGCACCTCGACGGCAACACGCGAACGAAGCAGGCCCAACTAACTCTGCCATGCGAAGGTCTAATCGGACACGCTGACGTGGCCACTTCGAAAAACTCCAGCGATTGTGCTACCACCAGCTGCTTCACCGTCGTAGCTGCCTACATCGACGACTCGGCTATGGCCGAATAATTTTCTCCCAGTTGATCTTATTTTAAATATTTTATTTGTATACTAATAATCTTTTTACTAAATGTGTGTTGATGCATATGTGCGAAGAAGAAGCAAATTGCACTCTCGCGGCCCGGATGCGTGCGGCACGCCTACCCGCCGCGTACTCGCCACGTCCGGCGACTTGTCCATCGCGGACTCGACATGCTCCGGACCTCGCCTAAACGCGGACACGCTTAAACGCGGACTCGCTAGGCTCGGGGACTTGCCCGTTGCAGACTCGCCTGCCGCGTCGACATCGCCATAGCGCGATCTCCGTCTGCCGCGTCAACTTCGCCATAGCGCGACCTCCGTCCGCCGCGTTGACTCTGTGTCCGCCGCGTCGACTTCGCCATAGCGCGACCTCCGTCCGCCGCGTCGACTCCGTGTCCGCCGCGTCGACTTCGCCATAGCGCGACCTCCGTCCGCCGCGTCGACTCCGTGTCCGCCGCGTCGACTTCGCCATAGCGCGACCTCCGTCCGCCGCGTCGACTCCGTGTACGCCGCGTCGACTTCGCCATAGCGCGACCTCCGTCCGCCGCGTCGACTCCGTGTCCGCCGCGTCGACTTTTTACGGCTAAACGTCGTGCGACCCTGTCCGCTATGACAAATGTGTACGCCGCACCTGCTAAGGGACCTCTATCGTCCGAGTCACCAGAGAGGGTCGCATGCCACGCTGCATGGACTCACCACTGGGTGTCTCTTCCCCCCGGGAAAAATCTATTCGCCGTTGTCAACCTTTGAAAGAGCGACTCGCAATGGCCAAGTAGTGAGGACGAGGACTCGTAAACCGAGCCTCGGTTCGTCCACGAAAAACGCTAACCGAGAGCCATCATTGGAGTCGCCTTGCTCGACTGGCCTTCCGGGCCAAGACAAATGGCAGTGCTACACAAACAGCACCATGTCCTCCTCAACCTTAGATAGCGCGACTCGCACGGCCAGCATCTGCGGACGAGGACTGCAAACCGAGCCTCGGATCGTCCGGGAAGAACGCCAAGTCGAGAGCCATCTTTGAGTCGCCATCGCCCCCGGCCAAGGCGAAGACTTCGCTGAAAAACAGCGCAATCAACATCATCGCGGACTCGCAATCATCGCGGACTCGCCACACTCGGGGACTCTCCCCTCGCGGATTCGCAATCATCGCGGACTCGCCACACTCGGGGACTCTCCCCTCGCGGACTAGCAATCATCGCGGACTCGCCACACTCGGGGACTCTCCCCTCGCGGATTCGCAATCATCGCGGACTCGCCACACTCGGGGACTCTCCCCTCGCGGACTAGCAATCATCGCGGACTCGCCACACTCGGGGACTCTCCCCTCGCGGCCTCGCACTCATCGTGACTTCGGCGCTTCGCCGTCGCTCGCCGCTCGCCGCGCTCGGGGCCCGTCGCCTTGCTCGCCAGTCGCTCGACCTTGCCACTCGCCGCGCTCGGGGACTCGGCGCTCGTCGGTCGCTCGACCTCGCCACTCGCCGTGCTAGGGGGACTCGGCGCTCGCCGGTCGCTCGACCTCGCCATTCGCCACGCTCGGCAACAACCACTACTATTTTCAAAATATGAGTCTCGAGTCGCCTCTACAAGCCAACTCGAGCCTCGGGGACTACTCCTAGGCATGCTGCATGTACGCGTGGTTGCACGATCGCGGATCTCCCTCTTCGATTCGTCACCACGGACTATCCCTCGCATACTCAACACGCTCGGGGACTCGCCGCCGCGGACTCGCCCTCGCGTACTCGACGCGCTCGGGGACTCGGCGCCCTACAGACAGCGGCACTCGCCGGTCGTTCGACCTCGCCGCTCGTCACGCTCGGAGACTCGGCGCCCATCGGTCGATCGACCTCGCCGCTCGCCGCGCTCGGGGACTCGGCGCCCGTCGGTCGCTCGGCCTCGCTGCTCTCCGTGCTCGGTGACTCGGCGCCCGTTGGTTGCTCGTCCTCGATGCTCGCCGGTCGCTCGACCTAGTCGCTCTCCGTGCTCGGGGTCTCGACGCTTGCCGGTCGCTCGACCTCGCCCCTCGCCGCGCTCGGGGACTCGGCGCCTGCCGGTCGCTCGACCTCGCCGCTCGTCGCGCTTGGGAACTCGGCACTCTACGGTCACTCGACCTCGCCACTCGCCACGCTCGGGGACTCGGAACGCTCCATGTTCTGGGACTCGCTGTAACTAGCGGCTTCACCGACACCCTACGTCTTTCGCCAACTGGTCATCACAGACTGGCTCACGCCGACTGCCTCCCACTTCATGATTCTTTTCTATGTTCAGGAGCTCGTCGCCGATTCGCCACGACCCATCGTCAAGACTCTCCGCGCCCTGCCTCAAGCCCACGTCGAATCGACAACGCGCTCGGGGACTACTGATGGGGGAATACCAATCGGGGTATACCCACGAAGCGGATTCGCCAGCTGGATCGAGCCGAAGCCAAGCCAGGCGGGTCGACTTCATGTCTGGGCGAGTGGCGCGTCTTGGACCCAGGTGGCGCGCCATCGGAGGCCCAAGGCAGCGACTCCAATAGAAAGCCCACTAAAGCACTTGTAAACCCTAACTGGCTGCATATATAAAGCCACCAAGGGCACCCCCAAGGGGTACGTCATATTAGATCTAGTCTCCCCCACCGCCTCCGGCGACTCCATTGTAAACCAATCTATGATCATATACTGGATTGATAGCAGGACGTAGCGATCCTCCACCGAGGGGACGTGAACCTGGGTACATCGTGTGCCAATCTCGCTCCCGGATTCTCCTACGTCGCCTTGCTCCCTCTACGTAAGCTATCCCCAGTAGCATCTGCCGTGCAATACCACGACACTACAGTGTAACGCCTTTCAGCTAGGCGCTATGCCACCTGCCAGCATGGCACCGCCTGGCCCCTCCCTAACCCCACCCCGCCGTGTGACGCCCAGGCGCTATGCCTGGGGCGACTAACGCCCAGGCGCTATGCCCAGGGTATAGCGCCTATCTGATAGGCGCTACACTTTAATGTGTAGCGCCTAGCAGATAGGTGCTACACCCTGGGACTTAAGCTGTCGCGCCAGCCCCCCTCCCCACCCCTCCCCATTTGGAGAGAAATGTTTGGAAATTTGTTAGATTCATTGGCCAATGTTGGTTATAAAGATGTGTATGAAGCATTTAGTTAGGTTTAGGGTTGTTGAAATGACATTGTTTGGTATATTGGAATGTTATGGCTAGGGTTAGAGTTAGGGTTTGCTTATGTAAGAGAGGGTGTTCTTGTTAGCTTTATGGTTTGGTAATGTGTCTAGTATAGTTTTGTTTATCTTGTCATAGTTAGTTAATGAACATATTCTCCTATGTGTTAGGGATGGCAAGAATTGTTCATGTTCATCATGTGGACAAGGATGCCTTTTGAAAGGCAACATAGAACCGGACCCGGATGAGCTAGATATTGTGTTTGATCGTAGTCCCACCTATGCCGAGGTCTTGGAGAAAGTGAGGATTGAATTGAAATGGATGGACCCATGTGATGTTGTTGAGTTGGAAGGAAGACATAATGTGGGTTTTGGAGTGCATATCCGTTGGAAGACCATGCGTATCTTCTCCGAGGCTCGTTGGCTTGCATACAAGGAGGTGGTGGCCGAATCACTAGACAAGGCTCTTGAGCTATTTGCCACCAAGAAGGTTGATAGTTCATTGCCTTTGGACTTGAACCGCCGTGCTTCCCCATTGTATAGTAGGAGTCCTCCACCCGTGGAGCAAGAGCTATGCATTGAACCTCCTTTGAGCCAAACATTGAGCTTGATTTCAAGACACCAAGACGAAGTGTTGGAAGAGGACAATGATGATTGTGAGGGTGAAGATGATGATGATGTTGAAATCCATGACAACAATGTTGGTGATTTGGAGAAATATATCACTCAACATGACATGGACCGTGAACTCCCGTATTCTCGAGGCTATGCTTCGGACTCGGATGATGATGGTCCCGAAGAAGAAGTTGACGAGGAGGGGTTCACGGCTAGAGAGGCCGAAATCCACCATACCGTATTGGGGCGGGACCATCGGGTGCCTTTGTTTCGTGATCTTAGTCTCACGGATGAAGCCACGGTTGATGGTGGCAAAGGCATAGTGCTTGGACCAAGGACAAGTTCTTACCGGGATGGCAATGAAGTGAATAATGGCTTTTGCAAAGGATCAAGGTTTAAGACCTTGTTGGAATTTAAGCAATGGATAAAGGACTTCTCGGTGAAGCATCATCGTCCTTACGGTCGTGCACTCGGATATCAAGAAGCGTTACGGTGAAGTGCGAGGCGGAAGGATGTCCTTGGATTGTGCGTGCTAGACCATTCAAGGAGGTCCCGATTGGCACATATCTAGTTGCGTATCAACTCACATGTGCCGAGGCCCGATGGTGGATGGCAAGGATGCAAAGCATGAGCACCGACAACTCACCTCCGAGTTCCTCGCTTATAGGCTTTCCAATGACATCGCGTCGTTTCCAATAATGAGCATCAAGCAGGTCATGGAGTTTGTGAAAGCCCTCTTTAACTATGAGGTGAAGTACGGGAAGGCATGGAAGGCTAAGCAAGCCGCATTCAAGATGTTGTACGGTGATTGGGAGGAATCTTATAACCGAATCCCAAGGTTGTTGGGAGCGATGGCGATGCTAACCGGGCATGGTTCATGTGGTTGAACCTTTGGGGAACAAGACAAGGATTGTAAACGGAAGAACCGTTCGAGTTTTTGGCCGTGCATTTTGGGCTTTCGAGCAATGTGTTCAGGCATTTGAACATTGTAGGCCGGTCATCTCCGTTGATGGCACCTTTTTGACCGGTCAATTCAAGGGCACTATCTTGATTGCAATAGCCAATGATGCCAACAACCGGTTGATTCCTTTGGCCTTTGCTTTGTTAGAGGTGGAAAACAATGATAATTGGGAGTGGTGCTTCCATCTTTTAAGAACCAAGATATTAACCCCTCATAGGGAAATATGTGTCATCTCGGACCGTCATCAAGGAATTCTTAAAGCGGTGGACCAACATATTCCCGGGCATGCTCCATTGCACCATCGTTGGTGCATGAGACACTTTTGTTCAAACTTCTATAGGGCATGCAAGAGAAAGGATTTGGCCGATGATCTACAAGATTGTTGCCTCGCTTTCACGGAACGTCGTTTCTCAAACTTGTACAACAAATTTCTCTTCAACAAAGAGCTCAATGCGGGTGGTCGAGAGTTTCTCGATAGGAGCATTGGAGAAAGAACAAAGTGGGCACGAGCATTCGATGACGGTGGCCGGAGGTACGGCCAAATGACAAGCAACATGGCAGAGGCCTTCAACAAGTTGCTCAAAGGTGTCCGTGCATTGCCCGTCATGGCAATAGTCCGTTATACATTCGACATGATGAATGGGTATTTTCTTAAATACTCAGAGGAAACGGACCGGCAGATTGCGGGGGACTACAAGAACAAGCACAAATACAAGTACCCACCTAAGGTTGATGATTGGATGCAATTTCAGACAAAGAAAGCGGATGCCCAAGTTGTCACGGAGTATGACAATGATGAGCTAATTTACCAAGTTACGGAGCCTGGAGGTACAACGGCTGATGGTGTCCAACACGGAGGCCGAGCTTTCAAGGTCTCACTCAAGACTTGTGAGTGCACATGCGGAAGTCCATCATTGCTTCATCTATCCTGCTGGCACTTGCTCGTCGCGTCTCGCCGGCGACATTTGGATTACAATAATCCGCTCACGGTGAGAGAGGCTGAGTTCTCCATTGAGACTACTAAGAAGACATGGGCTCCTAGATTTCATCCATATTTGGACCAATCAAAATGGCCGGAGTACCATGGGATTCAACTATGGCCCGATCCGAAATGGAAAGTGATTAAACGTGGAAGACGCAAGACAAAACGCTTGAGGAGCGACATGGATGGATGGGGCCATGGTGGTGCTTTCGAAAGCGGCAATGACCAATTCCAAGAGCCTCGTGAGAGAGCCCGGTGTGGAACATGCAATGGTGAAGGGCACAATGCAAGAAAGTGTTCTCAAAGGAAAAGAGCAAAAGGAAATGAAGCAAGCACTAGCCAACCAAGTGGTAGCCAACAAGTCCCAAGCCAACCAAGAACTAGCCAACAAGTCCCAAGCCAACCAAGAACTAGCCAACAAGCTCCAAGCCAACCAAGAACTAGCCAACAAGTCCCAAGCCAACCAAGAACTAGCCAACAAGCTCCAAGCCAACCAAGAACTAGCCAACAATCTCCTAGACAACAAGCTCCTAGACAACAAAGAGGTCGATCACTTGGGCTTAGAAGAGGAAGAGGGCATGGCGGTTTTAACCCGTCTAGTATGTTAGGTTACTTGGCAGGACCAAATCCTTATGTTAATAGGTACGGATGGAATATTCATACTTGCACCCTTATGTTACTACCTACTATGCTTATTTCATTGAATCAATTATTGTTCACATTCATTGCATCCTTTACTAACTTGTAGCTTTTGTTCTTATAATAGGTATGGCCACTCAACCCAACAAGGGCAATGATGGGGACGGTGTGAACTACTCGGCTATCCGGGCGAATGCTATGAAGGTGGTGGAAGAGAGGAAGAGGAAGGAGAAAGAAGAAGAGAAGAAGAGGAAGGAGGAAGAAGAATAGAAGAAGAGGAAGGCATTTGAAGAGGTAGTTCAACTTGCTCGAGACTTGGCGAAGAAGAAGGACGAAGAGGACGAGAGAAAGAAGAAAAAGGAAGAGGAAGAGAGGAAGAAGAAAAGGGAGAAGGAAGAGGAAGAGGCAAAAGGAGAATGAAGAGGAAGAGAGGAAGATGAGGGCCAATGCTAGGCCAACTTGCGCCGACCAAGAGGAAAGGCCACGAAAGGCGTTTCATACTGACGAGGCCCATGGGAAGGAGGTTCCTATTTGTTGGTGTGGAACCGATTGCACTGTTAAGGAATCCCAAGACTACTTATCCGATAGTTGGGGAAAGAAGTTCTTCATGTGTGCCAACTACAACCGCTCTCCCGAGCGTATCCGCAACCCATACGACAAGCCACGGGTATGCTCAAAGCTTTTTAGTTCTTCATGTGTCCCAAACTATTCCATAGCATATCCTCTAACATGCACTATTTTCTTGTAGTCTCCCCCTCCGGTATGCAGGTACTACACTTGGATAGACCTTGAGCAACCTCAATCCAACAAGGCTATCCAAGAGATCGATTTTGCCATAAGAAGAATTCGCTACCAAGAACGGCTGCGTGACGAGGACATGGCGAGGAAGCGCAAGGAACGTAATGACGAGATCCGCAGGAAAGAGGAGGAAGAGGAGCGCAAAGCTAAGGAGGCTCGTGCTGCGGAGAGGGAAAGGCTTCGTCAAGCGGCGTGACGTTCCATGGAGGAAGAGGAAGAGAAGAAGAGGAAGGGAAAAGGACCATGTTAGTACCATCCAAAGCAATTGAGCACAAGTTCTCATGATAACTAACCGATGAAGCTCCTTGTCGGTGTCCTTCCACACGGGAGGGTTGCACTGAAACAACCCGAACTGCCTCATCACCCGTTGTGGCATATGAAACTCAACCGCCCAATTGCAAATCAATGGGCGGCACATGAGCCAGAGAGATTGTTCCTCCAAGCACTTCGGGTTAATATCAAACCCGGGAGCAATACCAAACTCGTCCCCATAACCATAAGGCTCCCACTCCACCTGCAACATATCACAAGAACGTGTTTGGTATCGATTTTGACTCGTCAAGTAAATATTATGGATAGTGATGTATAGATAAACATCTACCTGCTCGGGCGTAATCGCATCAAACTCGTTCGTGTACTTGAGGTACATGGCATCAACATCGCTTGTCATCTCCGATACTACGTCCCACTTGTAAGCCCAAGTCGGCTGGCGTAGAGGGTTTCTATTATACACTGGCCAAGGATGGTGGCCCACCTCTTTGGGACGACCAACTGGTAAGCGTTCCCAGCTCCATATCGAGAGAAGAACCATAGCACCACCTATTCCGGCATTTTCGCCTGCCCTACGATAGGCATCGTCCAACTGCAAGTGAACAAAAACGAGGTCAGTATAGCATATGTGTGGACTCGACATATACAAATGAATGTAGAGTGCACATGTGATTACCTGCCGGTACAAGTAGACAAGAGCCGACGAACCCCAGTTGATATTGCTATCCCAGTTTGCTAGTGCCTTGAGCCACATCCACTGAGCGGTCCTACCTCCGCTGTCAGCAAACAGAGTCCTAGAAAGGACATACCACACGTACACACGAGCATGTGTCTCGATCACCTCAACCTCGGCGGGGTTTGGGCATTCCCTAAAGTTCTCCACGATCCACGCATATGTCGCGCCTGCTGGGACTCTATCTTTGCTCTTATCTTCAAGTTCTTCAGGAGCCATGCCAATAAGTAGATGCATCGCATTGCGCCACCCATCGGAATTTGTGCTCATACAGAGAGGCTCCCCCGCGATAGGAAGTCCAAAGATCATGAAAACATCCTTGAGTAGGAGTGATCTCGCCGGTCCGGAGGTGGAAAGTGTGCGTCTCCGGCCTCCACCGGTCGACAAGTGCGGTGATAGCATCCGCGTTGAGGTTCGGCGTCGACCGGCTCACAAGCGTGATGAAAGGGAGGAGGCCTAGCCGCTTGATGTACTCGGTGTACCGCTCGTCGTACGGCATGTCATTCGAAGACGCGCCATGAGACCGAATCTTGAGGGGACGAAGCCTCTGCATACATACAAGATCGAACATTATGCTTTTTCCAACACAATTGAATCAATAGAAAAATAAAAGCAAAGAAGTTCAACCATGGTTTTATTACCATATGCTTCTCCGCCATCAAGTATGCCCGGTGTTGATGATCATAGTAATCCTCAAGTAGCCACACCATCCTACATATATATTCCAAACATCAATAAAATGTGTGTGGTATGTGGCCATTGTTTCAATTTATACAATAAACTACAAAGAATATGGGAGCATATTATTCACACATCCATACAAATCCATATAAAACCATCATACACAATGCAAATCAACAACACACTTCCATTTCCCATCAAATACAACTAATACATAACTTCCAAATAACCAAAAACATACACAAATAGGTCATATTATGAATCCAACTAGACCTAGGGTTTGAGGATAATGTGCAAGATTCATTGGATGAAAGAGAGGGAAAATGAGGGGATTACCTTGAGGGAGGGATGGGGAAGCAAATCCACGTTGAAATCCCTCAGATCTGTTGGATTTGAGGTGGGGATTTGAGAGGGAGGGGAGGAGGAACCGCCGGCCTCCTCTATCTGTTCTTACATGCACTGCATCTTGAATGGGGAGGGGTGGGAGGGGGTGGCGCGACTTAAGTCCTGTGTGGCGCCTACGCTATCGATGAAGCTACACCACAGGCATAGCGCAGGCGTTACTCGCCCAGCATAGCGCCTGGCGTCTGCAATGAGGTGGGACCAGGGAGGGGCCAGACGGTGCCACGCCGGCAGGGGGCATAGCGCCTAGCTGAAAGGCGCTACACTCTGTTAGACGCTACAAAAAGGGTTAGTCCAGTGAAATAGTTTTCCAGATGGGTCATTTTATAAAATCCTTTCAAATTTGGGTTATTTTTATCCATTTTGCCTCCGTGGCGCTGGGCGGCGTGGCCTACTGCTACAAATAGTAACCACCGCGCCGGCGCTGACGCGTGTGGAGGTCCTGCCGTGATTCCCTTGCTTTTGGCCACCACGCCCGTTGACTTGATCGATCTCTTGCACGGGCTAATGCAGATTTGAGAAAATTGCAAGAACCAGTAACCGCAGGAGTTGCATGAACGAGCAACTCTAGTCCAGCAACTTTGGAAATACGGCTGTTACAAAGAAATCTAATGATAGTTAACTATGTTTACACAACTAGGGCTACCGATCATAATAGACAAAATTTAAAATTTATTATTTGAAAACACATTTAAAATTGTTAGGAAAGATATATATGCACAAGAATTTCGTTGACGATTGATACGCGCGCCGGAGCATAGCTCCACAATGGGAGACGGTTTGGCGTTGTACTTGTTGCTACTGGCGGCACACGGGACGTGGGCGAGAATCCCCCCTACTCCCGTCCCTGGCCAGCGGCCCCCTCCACCGACGTCGGCAGGGGGTCGAGCTAAGCCGGGTGGTGTCGGCGGCGACGGTTCTCCTCTCCCCGCGTCGCTGGGGCGGTCAGGGCCGGCTCTCCTCCGGCGGCGGTGCAGCTCGGGACGACGCGACCTGGTGCCTGTGGTGGTGCCAAGGGCCTGTGGGCGGCAGTGCCGGCGCCAGCGGGGCCCTGCGGTGGTGCGGGCAACTTGCTCCCGCCAGCTCAGATACGGCCCCTTTGGGCCCGATCTGGGCTAGGGAAGGCCGGCTCCTTTGCTGCTGCGGCCTTATCTGCTCGACAGTGGCGACGACCTCATGGCGTGGGCGACCTCATAGCACTCTATCGTGATCGAAGTATTAACTTTGTGATCACATATGCAGAAAATATTACAAAATGTCAGTGCTAAATATCACAATCAACTCCGGATTACGAGGACTATGAGTTCCGTGAAGCCGCGGAGTTTATCAAAACTTGGCCGCATCTGGGCATCTCTGCAAATAAATACATGAACTTGGTTACATTATTTGAATTAGAGAATAATGCGTACAGATGATATACGGGTCCTGCCATTTATTTCTATACGGGTACTTAAATATCCGATTAGCAGATCAATATATGAAGTAAACAAAGTACAGACCACGGACGAGCTCTACGTACCTGACGTCTAGTGCGGGTGAGTAGGTCGGCTGAAGGTTAAGCAGGGGATATTTCAAAAGGCTGGCGTTGGGAGCAGATCGATGTTAGGCCACACGCGCGGCGGCGGGAGCAGGCCGCACTGGGCAGAAATCGCGGACGCATGCAGAGCTCGAGCTTCATCCGGGCAGCTATCCCATGGAATCGATCTAGGCGGCTTGAGTGATGTTTTTCACGGCGGCGCGGGCTGGATGTGAGATGGCGGCAGAACGGAGGAACCCTAGCTTATATATAAGGAGAAAAGAAAGAGAGAGAGAGAGAGAGAGCAGTTCGTGAAACCTGTTCGGGTTCTGAACAGTTTTGCGCGATGGCAATTTCTTGTAAATAGCGTGAGTTGTAGGGGTAGCAGCATATACCGTTTTGGTGAGGCTGCAGGAAGCTAGGTAGAGCAGCTTTTCCTAGTCGTGAAGAAATGGCCAAAGCCGGCTGCGAAAAAAAACAGCTTAAATTCAAGTTTTTAGGGCTTAGACTTATTTCTATCATTAGGCTTTGTTCGGTTGTGGTGGTTTGGATCCACGGACGGATATAACCCTTGCAGGGATTGGGTGAACCCCAGCTGTCACCCAAATCCCGACTGACCCACTCCCCCTGATTCCCTACTAATCGATGGTATTTGTTGTTGTTCGGTTAGTCCCTACACAAGAGGCAGCAACAGCATAGGGAATAGCAGACAGCAAGCAGCATAACATACAAATACAAATAAAAAAAGGCCGCACCTTCGAATCTAAATAGTATCCTTTTCAACATCAAATTTGATCATGGATGAAAGCTAAATAAAAAATGTTCACAAACAAGATACTTCCTCCGTCCCAAAATAAGTGATTTAGGTTTGTCTAGATTTGGATGTATATAGACATATGTAGATACATCCAAATCTACATAAATCAAAGTCACTTATTTTGGGACAGAGAGAGTACATAACAAAATACAGGATATATCCGGAACATAAGTATCTGAAAAGCTCGACTATTTCAATGTACAATTGATTTGATCTCAGAAAATAGTGACGCGACAAGAAAATACAGTCCTTTCGCTGTAAAGCACATACAAATCCATCGTTAGGAAACCATGCCTTTCTTCTTCTAGAGAATGATCATATAGAACTAACACCTTGCCTTTATTCTTCTTCTTCTTCTAGAGAATGATCATGTAGAACTGACACCTTGCCTTTCTTCTTATGAAAATTGATCATGCAGAACTGGTCTTTGCATTAGCCAACTGTCAATAATATAAAACAACTTCAGGTTTCTTCTCTTGAGAAGAATGAGAATCTGATCCTAATTAAAAGAACAATGCCCAGTATTTAGAGGCAGTCAAGGAGCAGCAGCTAGCAGCTTCTACATCAAGCATTAAACATACTACATGCACTGCACTTTCCAAGTGAGAAGACAATAGTAGTAGTGATGCAACTTGTACAATGCCATTTTACAACATATACCACTATTATTGACCTTGGATTTTTAGTAAAAAAATACTCAACTACAGTTTTAGTGAAAAACAGTAGTACTGTGTATATTGGCAGTAGCATTGTGTAAATTACGACTAGCAAAACAACACGCTGACTAAACAATATCTAGGCATAAATATGATTAATACTTATCCACAATCATCGACATAGAATTAATTCACTTGTCATGAAAGAATTATGGCGAGCATCGCATGCTATTAACAATATATTTTGGTCCCTGTTAGTGATCTAGAAGCATTCAGGTTTGAGGCATGATTGATCTCCTATCTCCTAGATGCAAGAACAAGGAGTGTATTTGGAGGACGACAAGGAGCAGCAGCTAGCAGCATGTACATTGGTAAGAGGAAAAGCATCATGTCGTCATCCTCATCCTCCTATCTCTGATCCCTCATTCTCAAATCCATTCCTATAGTAAGAAATATAAGGCTGCTAGTTATTACTACTACAATACAAAATAATAGTACAAGGAAGAAATGCCGCTAGTTACCAGTAGCAAAAATAGCATGGTTGAATAAAGATCATAGAAAAAATAAACCAGTAGGCAGTAGAAAAGCACGGTTCAATAGAGATCATAGATAAAATAAAACAATAGCAAAATAGCACGGTTGAACATGCTAAGCAGTACTAATGGAACTAATTCAGTAGTCATTTGTCATTAGAACTTATTAGGCATTTTTCATTAGAAATTTATTAGAGGAAACGATAAATACACTTCATGAAAGGAACTTATTGCTACAACGCTGCAATGCATTTTTTTTAAAAGTCACTTGAGCAAAGGAAGACAGAGAGCATACAACTTATGTATATAAAAAGCAATGGTCATTTTGATTACCACCAGGCGACCAGATCCAAGAATATCATATCGTACCACCACCACAACATCTCCTATAATAAAAAATCTTACACCCTTCATCTAGCAGACCAACATGACTATATGTAACGCCATTAAGTTCATGGACACTCGACCATGGACCATTCTTTAACCATCCGACCATGGGCACTCTTAGATCGCAAGGACAAGATTATGATATACGCCCTGAACTCTCCGACACAAACAGGCCCTAACATTAGTAGAAGATGGGAAGGGGGGAGAAGGGAAGGACATGAGTTTACCTTCTGGCAGCCGCCGTCGGTGGTAGGGAAGGGGAAGATGCTGGAGATCTGCAGCTTAGAGGTCGAGCAGCTAGGTCTTTGGTCTGGGATCCATGGCGGTGTAGGTATTGAAGAACGGTAAAGGTACTAGGGAAGCTCCTCTCCTCCGGTTGCTTGCACAGCCGCCGCCGTCCCCTCTGTTCGCATAGATGTAGCCGCTGCCGCTGTCGCGAGAGGGACGGCGCTCCGATTTTTCTCTGTACCGTTTGGGGATTAATTCCACGGATGTGAGGTAGATTTTTTTAACCCGGGGAGGGAGGGTTTCGGGTGTAATCGGCCGGGCCGGAAACCTCGCGTGGCTTAACCGAACGTGACACTAGAGAGGGCGTGGATCATATCCCGGCGGGCCAGATCCCGGCTGATCCATGGGGGTTGCGGCCCAGTACCGGCAGGGGTGGGACGAAACGAACAAAGCCTTTAAGTTGTCTAGAAACTCCAAAATAACCGGGCCTTACTTTGTTTGTCCACCGAACGGCTTTTGCCAGCGGAGGCCCATTGCCAGTTCACATGCACCCAAACGCGGAGGAAAATTGGTAAATAAAACTGTAGCCTTTGGATGTAAATCAGGTGGATAATAACAACGGTTTTGCAAAGTCTCAATCACCTTAAAAAAGGGAAAATGATACAGTTTCCTAGGGATCGAACGAAACGATCCCCGGGTCGCTCGCTCGCGCAGTACGGGTCATGCGTGGAGGCAACGTGTACGTGAACCAACCCATGTTTTATCTCTATCAACCTTATCTCTTTTTCCTGGAGCTGCTCGCCGGCAACCGATGCCATTGAGGACCTGCTAACTCGCGCCGCCGCCGGCCGGGTACGCGCCGCCGCCGTCCCGCCTGCTTTGACGCTGTCTCCCTGCCACCTCCACCGAAGCCTTCGCCGTTCGACCGGAAAAACGTCGGCCACCACCAGTCCGCGCCTCGCCGTCAGTCACCACCGGTCCCTCGCCTCGCTGTTTGCCGGTGGAGAACTCCCAGACCCTCCTCCCTCACCACCTTATTATAGGTACCCAACTCGAGTGCCAACCTATCCCCTTCTTCCATGGCGTGCTTCGCCATGGCCAAGAGCTCCAATGGGTGATGCCATGGCTCTCCCCCAAATCAGCACGCCACCTTTCCTGCTCATGCTGCCATGGCTCTGCTACCCCCTCTGTTGTTGCAAGGTATGCGCAGCCATGGGCGTCTTCATAGCGTCATCCGGATTTCCTACCTGCGATGAGCGGTACTGCTACCTGCGGCAAGCGGCACTGCTACACACGCCTTCTGGTGTTGCTACAAGTTTTTGCTACATGCGTCCAGCGGTGGTGCTACTTTTTGACCGTGTGGTGCTGCTACAAACGGTCACGTGTTTTGCTACATGCGACGGGCGGTGGTGCTACAAACGGCCACAGGTTTTGCTACAAGGTCTCCGGCGAGATCTTCGGGGAGGTGTCCGATAAGGTCGAATTTGCTAAATATGATATTTTTTTGCTACATATATTTTGTGGTTTTGCTACAATAGCGTAAATCTTTTGCTACACGGTCTTCGGCGAGGTCTACCGGCGGAAGTCTCCGGCGAAGTCAATTTTGCTACATTAGTTCAACTTTTTTGCTACATAGTCTCCGGCGAACTCTCCGGCGAAATCTAGTATGTCTGTTATTTTTCTGGGTCAAACCGTTTTCTGCTACATGTAGCAAAAGCGGGGCTATAACAAGACTTTTTGTAGCAAAAGCGGGTTTGAGGGCATAAAAGGTGGACACGTGGTTGCCTGGGGACCCGGGGATGAAAACCACCGATCCTCCGAGGGACGCGTAAGGGTGCCCTTAAAAAACTGCAATCGTCTGTTAAAAAAACAACTGAAACCAGCACTTCACTTTTCTAGCAGAAAAATGCAATTGCACTCTTCTAACACAAAATTGTGCAACCAAAATGAGTTACACATTTCTTTTAATTATGGTTGAACTTTTCTCAGTCGATGGAGACTTAAGAAAATCTCAATCGACGAGACACAGACAAATCCTAATAGCATAGTGATTAAGATTTCTAAGAATAACAAAGTAACCAAGATTTCTAAGAATCACAAAGTGAATAAGATTACTAAAAATTTCGGTCCAATGATGCATAGACAACTCCTTACTAATAAATGTTGTAAATATTGGTAGTTTTTCTATATATTTGCCTAAATATATTGTCGTGGTCGATCGTTGTCTGGTCCACCTCCTCCCCCTCCTTGTCGTCGTCCTCCGTCACCTCCGTCTCATAGCCGTCGACGAGATCCCACACGACTGCCGCCTCAGCAGCCAGAGCCACGCGCTCCTCCTCCTCCGCCGAGTCGGCGACATGCTCTCGTCGTGCCTCTTACGCGTCGCTGCGCGCTTTGGCGGCATGGCGAAGCTCACAGATGGCGACCTTGGCGGCCTCCTTGGCCACTTCCTCCAGCGTGGTCATGGCCGCCTCGTGGTGGATCTCGCGAAGAGCCGTTGATGCGGCCTCCAAGGCCACCGCCTCCACCACCTCCTTGGCGGCGACGTGGTGTATGTCGCTCACCGCCCATTGGGTGGCCATCATGGTCGCCGCCTCCACCACCCGCTGCAGCGCCAACTCGGTGACATGGCCTTCCTTCTCGAAGGCCAGCACCTGCGCGTCGCTCATGCGCCGGGCCTCAACATGGCCTCGATGTGGACCTCGTCGACCTCCACATTCGGGTAGAGGGTGTGGGACATCTCCCCGATCTTTGTCCAGTTGGCGATCTTGCGGCGAGGAATGGCTGCTGGTGGCTGGCACTTTTTCGGCTGCTGGATTGCTCTTGCTTTGGGGCTTGTTGTCTCCGTCGCGCCGGCGGCCGTCTTTTATAGACCACGGCAGAGGCGGGAAATGGCTTGGGATATGCTGGAATTTTTCTTGCCGTGGAAGCAAAGTGCGCGCGGAAAACGATGGCGGGAAACGCCGGCCGCGCGGGAAGCTGCCGGCGCTGATAGCTTATCGTGAGGGTGACAGCGGGAGGGAGACAAACATATGGGTTAGCTGGGCGCGGTCGGCTGAACAGGCCGAACCACGACCCCAAATCAACCACGACCCGACTCAAACGTACCGAAACGGACCGTTTGGGACAATCGGAAGGGTCGGCCTGGTGAAGAGATTTCTAAGATTAACAAAGTGCCAAGATTTCTAAGAATTAGATTACTAGTACTAAAAATTTTGGTCACATGATGTATAGACGGATCCTTACTAAATGTTGTATATATTGCTATATGTTTCTATATATTTGCTTAAATCTAGTGAGTTTTGCTCTAGACTCTATTATTGTCGTGGTCGTTGTCTGGCTCGCTGGAGCCCTGGAGCTGCCTGCTGATGTCCTCTGCGACGAACTCTGCGTCTGTGCCGCTGCCGAAGATGCCTCTCCCGGCCAGCCCCGTGCGGTAGAGCCCATTCTCCCCCTTGGGAGACCTCCCGGCCGCCATCCCGTTGTCGCCGAACAGCCCGTCGCCGCCGCTCTACAAACCCAAGCAGATTATTCTAATTCTAACTATGGAAGTTGAGCTCAAAATCGATCGAGGTTGTTGGCACGAACCATGAGCCACTTGTTTACCGCGCTGCGGTACCCCGTGGCGAAGACGATGGCGTCGAAGCGCTGCCGTCTGCCGTCGGCGAACTCCACGACGTCCCCGTCGATGCTCGTGATCGCCGGCAGCACCTGTATCTGGCCGGTCTTGATCTTGCTGTAGGTGCCGACGTCGATGACAGGGTAGACGTTGCTCTGCAGCTTCCTCGCGAATGGCCCGAGCGCGGGCCGCGGTACGCCGTGCTTGGCGGTGTCGCCGAACACGAGGAAGCACGCGAGCAGCGCCAGCCTGTCGATGGTCGAGACGGGGAGGTGGGCGAAGAGCGCCGTGGAGGCGCTCATGATCTCCCTCGTCATCAGGTGGACCTGGCCGCGGACGACGACGGAGGCGTCGGCGCCGCCCTCGGCCAGGTCCAGCGCGATCTCCATCCCGGAGTTCCCGCACCCGACGACGAGCACCGCCTTCCCGCGCATCCCCTCGGCGGACACGTAGTCCCTGGAGTGCATGGCCTCCCCCGGGAAGGTGTCGAGGCCGGGCACCTGCGGCAGCACCTTCTCGTCGAACTCCCCCGTGGCGACCACCAGGAACCTGGCCGCGTGGCGCTCGGGCTCGCCGGTGGCGAGGTCGACGGCGTCCACCTCCCATCGCCCACCGTCCACGAAGCGCGCGGCGCGGACCTCGCGGCGGAGGCGGGCGCGCACGTGGAAGCGTTGGGCGTAGGCGTCGAGGTAGCGCACGAAGTGGTCGCGGGGGAGGTAGTCGGGGGCGTCGTGGGCGTGCGGCGCGTGCGGGAGGGCGCTGATCTGCTTGGGGAGGTGGAGGTGGAGGCGGTCGTAGGCGCGCTTCCTCCACAGCGAGCCCACGCAGTCGTCCCGGTCGAGGACGAGGCTGGCCACCCCGCGCCGCGCCAGGCACGCCGACGCCGCCAGCCCCGACGGCCCCGCCCCCACGATGATGACTGGAGGGGCGATGCTTGAACTAGAAGCCGGCGTCGCCATTGCCGCACGCACGCACGTTTCTTGTTGTGGTAGGCTAGCTAGCTGCCTGTGCCAGACGTGCACGGGTAGGCGTGGATGGATCTTGACCATATATATGATCTGATCTGATCTTCCAGAAGTTGATGGACGACCTTTCAACCGAAGAGAGGCGCGTGGGATAGCGGGAGGTTTGTCCTCACCTCACCTAGTAGTAACAAATAGTGCTTCTCCTTAATTTGTAAGTAGAAGGCGCCAAAACCAGAAAGGAACAGCAGGCCAAACTGAGGTTTACTCTTGACTGACTAGCACAAGCAAAATTGCGTGCCTTCCATTTGTTCGGCCTAGCTAGTATGCGGGGGCGTGCGTGGCCAGCGAGATTGCGAACCCGACGTGTCGTCCTTTTCACCGGCAGCCCGATCGAGAGGTTCTTTGCCAAATCTTGTGTGTAACCTCTTTTCCCATCTGTACCTTGTAGCTCCTGCTTTCTTTCTGCCAGCTAAAGACCTTGTTACAACGATACTCCCTCAGTTTTAAAATATAAGATGTTTTAGGTTTGTAAAAAAAAAATATCTAGACTTATTTTAGCGTCTAGATTCACTTCAGACCTTAGTGAATCTACATACTAAAAGTAGTTTAGATACATTTGCTTCGCAAATCTAAAACATCTTATATTTTGAAACGGAGAGAGTATATAGCACCGAAGATCCAAATATCTTATATTTTAAAACCTTCACCTTGTTACAACGATACTCCCTCCATTTTAAATATAAAATGTTTTAGTTTTATAAAGCAAATATATCTAGATTTATTTTAGTATGTAGGTTCACTCAATTTTGGGGTGAATCTAAACACTAAAAAAAATCTAAATTCATTTTCTTCACAAATCTAAAACAACTTATATTTTGAAACGGAGGGAGTATATGCTCCCTCCACGTATGTGGACGCGTATTAATTATGTGTGTGTGCGCGCGCGTGCGCGTACGTGCGTGCGTGCGCGCGCGTGTGTGAATTTACAAAAATCCAAGTACATGGAGTATTGAAAATCCAAATATCTCGCTTCTGCTATTTGACACGCACGCGCGCGCGCGTGTGTGTGAATTTAGAAAAATCCAAGTACATGGAGTATTGAAAATCCAAATATCTCGCTTCTGCTATTTGATAGTCTTGTCTAAGTGGGTATGGCGGGTTCAGGATGCAGCAAAGCATGCACGACCATCTCCTCTCCGGATTAATGAGTTCTCTCCCATCGCGTGTTAGAGCATCTCTATTTGTTGGTCGAATCCAGGTTGAAATCCGGACTTTTTCCCACTCGGCTACCTAGGCCAAGTACCCAGGTGGACACAAAACGGCTATATATTTGAATCTGCATAGTTCCCGCCGGTTAGTGCTCGGCCACAAGGTGTTCGACAGATGCGCCTACAAGTTCGGTGACATATTTTTATTACATAACAGGAAAACAACGCTCAGTCGTCGATGGGGATGGGATCTTGCGGCGTGGCCGACGCAGCGTTGTCGTCCATCTCACCGGTGAAGGCCCCCGGGTTGGAGGAAGTCGAAGTAGAACTCGACGTGGGAGCGTTCGGTGTTGGCACGTTCGGCGCAGAGGAAGGGAAAGGGGAAGCCGTGGTCATGCCATCCAGGATGGCCTGACGTTGCGCCATGTACCAGGCCTTGACCGGCGAGCTCATCTTCGACGTGTCCTCGCCGCCCATGAGGAACTTAAGGTCCGTGTGGCGCTTCTTGGCGGCGTAGTTGGCCTTCTTCTCGGCGAGGCTGGCTTTCTTCTCGGAGAGGTTGGCCTTGATGAGGGCCACATTTTCCCCTTGTGTCTCGATCAGCTTCTTCCAGCGCTCCTCGCTCTTCTCAGCCCTCTTCTCGGCCTGCGCCCTCGTGTCGGCGAGGCATTTCTCGATCGAAGCCTGGAGACGCTCGGCGGGAGGTCTGGCGGCCTTGAGCATCTTCCCTTCTTCTGGCCGAGCTCAGGTCTTCCTTCGCTGGCAGCAGCAGCCGGGGCCTCGGGGTTGTAGACGCCGTCTTTGCTCTTGGAGAGATTTAGGCGAGTGTCCCGACACTTCTCGCAATGCTCGATTTTCTCGAAGACATGATGGAACTTGAACTCCATCTTCATGTCCTCTCGAAACAGAGCAAGTGCACGACGCAGCTACAAAATGGAAGTGTGTCAAGAGAGTGCATGACAAAGATAGTATTCGCGAGTACCTTGTTGTCCATGTTCTCCCCACTGGCTTGTGTGCGGTCGACTTCTTCCACGCAGTTGTGCCACTTGCTGCACACAGTTTGGATGATCGCCCAGTGGTTCGTTATTGCCTTCTCCCCTCGCTCCATGTGGATCTTGCGATACTTTGGGTCGCACATGCTTCGCTCGTCGAATGCTGTCTTCACGCGCCGCCAATAATTGTCGGAATTTTGGTTCGCACCCGTTATCGGATCCATGCTCACCGTCTTCCATGCTTCGGCAAGGCAGGTGTCCTCGGCCATGGTCCATTTGAGTCGAGCATCCGCCGAAGTTCCCGGCTTCTTCTTCCCTTTCTTGCCTTTCGCCTCAGTCTCGGCGTCCTCTGGTTGCGTCTGCTCGGCCTGGGTCTCCTCGGCATCGACGTCGGCGAGGTCCTGGGACTCGATGTTGTGCCCGGCGTCGGCCCGGGTTTGCTCTTTCGTGAAGAAGCAGGGGTGGTTCGTCGCCGAGCCTGTTGCGATCAGGTCCTCCATGTAGGCCTCGGCCGTCATGCCGGACGGAAGGGCGCCCGGCATTCCGCCGAACAGGTTGCACGCGTCGGCCTCGCCGAAGGGCGACGAGCTTCTGCCAAAGGGCAGCGGCGGTGCAGAGCGGGGCTTGCGTACGCCGGAGAGGTGGAGTAGGGGATGTTGATGTCCACGCCGAAGGCCGACGGAGGGCACGACGCCGGGCAAGGGAAGAGCACGTTCGGGTTGAAGCAGCCGTCGAACTCCGGTGACGAGGAGTACCTCTGCCGAGCAGCCGCCTGGCTCTCCTGGAAGCTGGCCGGAGAGATCGGCGAGAAGCCGGCGGGCAAGCCGACGCTAGCCTGGCTCCCCCAGTGTGGTGGGTACGGCACGGCCATCAATGCCGAACGCGTCGCCGCCGCCTGCTTCGCCTTTACCATCGCATGTTCTTCCGCCGCCGCCTTCACCATCGCCTTCTCCTCCTCCGCTTGCTGCTGCCAGAGCTTCGCCCTCTCCTTCCTGTCCTTCCGCTCGGCCGACGAGATCTTCCTGGCGTGCTCCCTCTTCTCCCACTCGGTCGAGGACATGCCCTCCGTCTTGGTCGGCGGCGCTCTCGGCTTCCTCGCCTTATTCTCCGTCGGACCCTCGCCGAGGATCGATCTGGGTTGGACGAAATTCTTGGGCGGCATGTCGGGCGCGGTGATCGGCGGAGCTTCGGGGGTGGGGGAATGGGGAAGAAAGGCGAAAGGGGGAAGAAAAGGGCGGGGAGCTCGGCGAATTGGCGGGAGTGGTGCCTTCTCTCGCCGACAGAGCTGGCCCACGCCCGTTTTCGCAGAGTCTAGCATTCCCAGGGTGTACCCGGGATCCTGGTTACGGCCTGGGTAGGCCGGAACAAAACACGCCAAAATCCGGACGAATTTAGGTCCCTGGGTACGCGATTGGCCCGATTTTCGGCGTCCGGACCGAAATTCGGCGTCCGGACCGGCGTCCTGGGTAGGCGAGTGGAGATGCTCTTAGCATATCCCATTTGGCTTTGAGCATGTTTCCTTTTTGATAGACTTTTGTCAACTTCATGTGCGGGAGGTGCATTCACCTCGGTCCGACTCACATAAGGTGAATCTCGGTCCATAAAACTAGAAGCAATGTTCGCAGATCATGCTTCGGCCAAATTCATGCTCCCTAATTATTTTCCGTTTGCATGTCAAATGAGTAGCGTAAAATGTTGTTAGAGCATCTCCACTCGTTGGGCGAACCCAGGACAAAATCCGGACTTTTTTTGGCCGGACGGCGCAAGTTTTCGGCCTGGGTACGCCCATTTTCCCACTCGCGTACCCAGGCGAACACAAAGCGACGATATATTTGAATCTTCATCGTTCCCGCCGGCGAGTGCACGGCCACAAGGTGTTCGACAGGTACGCCCACAAATTCGGCGGCTGATTTTTATTACAAAATAGGGGAAATGATTCTCAGTCGTCTATGGGGATGGGCTCCTGCGGCGTGGCCGACACAGTGTTGTCGTCCGTATCGCCGCTGATGGCCGCCGGGTTGGAGGAAGTAGAAGCAGAGCTCGGTGTGGGAGCGTTCGGCGTAGAGGAAGGGGAAGCCGTGATCACGCCCTGCAGGATGGCCTAACGCTGTGCCATGTACCAGGCCTTGACCGGCGAGCTCATCTTCGACATGTCCTCGCCGCCCATCAGGAACTTGAGGTTCGTGTTGCGCTTCTTGGCGGCGTAGTTGGCCTTCTTCTCGGAGAGGTTGGCCTTGATGAGGGCCACCTTTGTAGGGTTCGCAGCATAGAAAACAAAAATTTTCCTACGATGTGAACTATATACCAAGATCTATCTACTAGATACAAACAACGGGCGGATGTATATCCGTAGAGAACATACCCTTGAAGACCGACAAAGCTTAACGAGTTCAACTCGTGGTTGATGTAGACGATCTCTTGCCGATCTCAAGATCGAGAGGAAGTCCTAGAGCCGCAAATCAGCAGCGCATCCGTGCTCGCACACACGTTCGAGGCACCGAGCAACCTCCGCCTCCTCGCTCCAGCGATGCAGCGGAAGCACAACTCTTTCTTGCCGAATAGCCACCGGGGACATGTATCTCGCTAGTCCGAGACCATGGGGGGTAAATTCTAGAGGGGGAGAGATCCTTCACGAGGAGGTGTGAGAGACAAGTGAGGAGGGGGCTCCTTTTATAGGAGGAGGGGGGAACCCCAAGGGGGTGGCCGGCTCATGGGGGCTGCCCCCTTGCCCTCCCCTCTTCATGTGTGAAAGTACAAAGGAAGTCGCCTAGAGGGGGGGTGAATAGGCTTTTAAAAATATTACGGTTTAGGCTCAAGTAAATGCGGAATAAAACTAACGTTTAATTTATTGAGCACAAAACCTAGCCACTAAGTTCACCTAGGTGCACCAACAACCTATGCTAAGCAATATAAGCAACAAGGTGATAGCAAGGTATAAGTACTTCAAGCACGATGGCTATCACAATGTAAAGTGCATAAGTAAAGGGTTCGGTTGAGAGATAACCGATGGACGCGGAGACAAAGATTTGTTTCCCGAAGTTCACTTCCAAAGAAGCTACGTATCCGTTGGAGAGGTGCGATGGCGCAATGCTCTCCGAACGCCACAAATGGCTCACCTCGAGGTGTGGTGGCTCGATGCTCACCCAACGCCACACAAGGCCTCACCCCGGATGCGGAAGCACGCAACTCACCGACGCCACAAAAGGCTCACCCTATTCTCCCAAGTGCGCACAACAAAAGGCGGGCACTTGCTCCACTATGGGACGCTTGAGGGCGGTCACCGAACCCGTACAAGATTGGGGCTAACTCCACAACTCAATTGGAGGCTCCCAACAACAAAGCCACAAAAGGCCAACAATGCCACAAAAGGCCAACAATGCCACAAAAGGCTACAAGACCACAAAAGGTCAACAAGACCACAAAAGGTCAACAATCCAACCACACAACCGTCTAGGGTTCCAAGGAACCCAAGAGAAACAAGCTCACAAGCTTGAACTCGCCGAATCTCCGAGGAGAACTCAAACATATGCACCAAATGCAAGGGCAAGTCCTTCTCCCCCAAATTCCAACAAAGCTACAAAAGCTATTGGGGGAATAAGGGAGGAAGAACACAAGAGTAGAACTCAAACCTATGCACCAAATGCAATGGCAAGTCCTTCTCTCCCAAATTCCAACAAAGCTATTGGGGGAATAAGGGAGGAAGAACACAAGAGGAGAACACAAAACTCTCCAAGATCTAGATCCCAATGATTCCTTCACAAAGAAGGGATTTGACTTGGGGGGATTGTAGATCTAGATCTCCTCTCTCAAATCCCTCAAAAAGATACAAGAATCATAGGAGGGGAAAGGGAGAGGGAAAGCTTCTTCAAGGTTGACAATGGAGGAGAGAGAGAAAGCCAAGAACCAAGAAGAGAAGCTTGTGCCCACGAAGGGGAAGAGGAGCCCCTTTTAAAGGACTCCCAGATCTGCCCGTTATGGGCATTCGCGACACCTGGCCGGAACTTCCGGTGGGAGGCCGGAAGTTCCGGTGGCACCCAACCAACGGACGAAAACTGGGCGAGAAAAAAAGCGAAACATGGCGGAACTTCGGCTCTGCGGAAGTTCCGCACTGGCTCCAACGGTCATCGACCGTTGACGCCGCTCGAGCGCACCGGAAGTTCCGGTCAAAACAGACGAAGTTCCGGTGAACTTCCGAGCAAGTTTCGACAAAGTTCGCAAATAGAACGCTTCAAACGAAGGTTCTTGGCGTGAGCGGAAGAAGACCCGGAACTTCCACCGGAACTTTCGGCGGCAAAGATGCCCTAGCGGAACTTCCGGTGGGAAGCCGGAACTTCCGGTCAGAGAAATTCCAGAAACCAGAAAACCAGACACGCAATAACTTTTGCATCCGAACTCCAAATGGGATGAAACCAATTTTGTTGGAAAGATAACGACGAATAGATATATATGTGAAGTATCCCCCAGGGTGTGGAGCCGGAAAACTCGCAAGATCAAAAACCGCAATAAGATATGCAAGTGAAATCCTTAGATGATGAACTAGAGCTTGTTATGATGATGACCACAAGCTCTAGATCCTCTCATGGACAATAACCAAATAACAACCAAGAAAGATGATGTTATGAATGCAAAGGTTTGAGCTCTCTCCGAACGATGCAAACGAGACACCCGCTTGAGAGCCCCTCTTGATAGTACGGCTATCTATCCTAAACCCGGTCTCCCAACTAACAACACGAGACCGGCAAAAGAGAAGCCCTATCAACATACCTTTGCCTTGAGCGTCCCACTTGAACTTGATGTAGACCGTCTTGTTCTTCTATAGTGGGAGCACCTTTCTTGATTGATCTTGCTCGCTCTTGCTTGATGAAGACTTGCAAAATGCTCCCCCATACTCCATGGGGAAACCTATCATGTGAACTTGTCTTCATCATTCCATGAGCACGAGGAAGGCAAGCTTCAAGCATGAAATCTTCTAGAGATGGCGCATCTTGAGCTCGTCCTACTTCATCCTTACTTGAGGTTGATCCATCTTGATGCAACTTTTTTTGCACATGCCTTGATCGACCTTCAAGCTCCTTCTTTCTTCATGATTCCAATGGGCACAAAGCCCTTGGACATTTCTTCATCTTCCAACCTTGAGACCAACACATGGCCCAAGCGATGCCAATGGACAAACCTACAAGTGAAACTCAATTTACACATTAGTCCATAGAGATTGTCATTAATTACCAAAACCACACACGGGGGCATACATGCCCTTTAAATCTCCCCCATTTTGGTAATTGATGACAATCCCTTAGCGAGGGTTTAAATATGACAATTAACGACCAAAGCGGTTGCCCCAACATCAAATACTACACAACTATGTGATGTTGGTACAACCACAATATATAGAGCAAACTCCCCCACAATCTATGCATGTGTGATGAACTTGAATTTCATTGCATAGATTGCCAACCGTTACCGTTGGTTGAGTTTCCTCTATATATTCAACATGCAAAGCAAACACAAAGATGCAAGAGCATGAGAGGCAAATGCTTAAGAACACACTCAAAGCAAAGGCCAACTTCCCTTAAACCCTCCAAAACTTCTCCCCCATTGGCATCGATTGCCAAAATGGGTGAAAAGTTCTAGACGGCCAACATAGTGAGAATTCCTCCAAAGGTGTGCATATGCACAAGGCAAATGACGAGAACTAGGGAGGAAGTAAAACTATATTGAGGACCCAAAGAAAGCAAAAAGAAAAGAAAGAAAAGAAAAGGGGCTTCAAAAAATGAAGCGAGCAATCAAAAGATCCAAAAGAAACAAATGAAACACCAACAAATGATGTCAAAAGGAAACAACAACTGAAAAGTGTTTAAATAAAAATAGAGAAGCTCCCCAAAATTTGTGCAAAGATTAGAATACTTGTATTGAATACAACATGCACAAATATGGAATCCTTGCTCTCCCATAAGCATTTAAACCACAAGAAACGAGAAAGAAGGAACATGTGCATCATTAAATGAATTATAGAAGCTCCCCAAAGATTATGCACAAATTATAGTAATTATATTTGGAAACAACATGCACAACCATGGAATCCTCAATCCTTCAAAACCATTTAGTAATGCACACAAAATACAATAATTTGGAAACCATCGAAGAATCAAAATGAAGTAAGAGGTGATTTCCAAGAAATGCAAAAACAACCAAATATTGATATTCTCTTGTGTGTATAAATTTTTCGGTGGAAAATATCACAAAGACATATAACCACAAAGAAACATGCACACACAAAATAGATACTCAAGAAAGCACATGAAGACCCAAAAAGAAGTCATAGAATATATCAATAAGATGTTTTGCTTGAAAGCATGCCCAAGCATGCCCTTACCTAGTTTGATCTCGTTACCGACATGCACTCTTTTCTCGTTCCTGTGATATAACATTCTAGTGATCAAATCACTTGCTTGCAAGCTAATCAATGTGATATCACCGAGAGGGCCCAGAGTATATCTATCCGTCATCGGGATGAACAAATTCCACTCTCGATCCATGAGCCTCAACATAACACTTTATTAGTTCTGAATCCATCTTTATAATCACCCTGTTACGGTGTGACGTTTGATGTTATCAAGAAACTCTTCCGGTGTTAGTGATTGACATGATCTCATGGTCTAAGGATTAGGATCACTTCGTAAGTTGTTATAGCAATATAAACTCAATGACTTTGATCGTAATGCTATACTTCGGATGAATGTTCATCACACCATTACACTAATGTTGTGATCCGTTATTAACAACATCCAATGTCCATGATCAGAAACCTTGATCATCTTGTTAATCAACGAGCTAGTTTATGAGAGAGGCATAACTAGGAACTTTCATTTGTTTATTAAACACACATGTATTAACGTTTCCGTATTAATAAAATTATAGCATGCAAAATAAACATCTATCATATACTTGGAATACACATAATAAACACTTTATTATTGCCTCTCGGGGCATATTACCTTGATCTCCCACTTGCACTAGAGACAATAATCTAGTTACATAGTGATAAATCTAACACCCATTGAGTTCGGTGTTGATCATGTTTTGCTCTAGGGAGAGTTTTAGTCAACGGATCGCTACATTGAGATCCGTATGTACTTTAAATCTTTATATCTCCATCCTTGACATGCTCGCGGATGGAGTGAAATCGGCGCTTAATATGCTTGGAATGCTTGTGAGACCTTGGCTCTTTGGCATTGGCAATGGCACCATTATTGTCACAATAGATCACCATTGGGTCCAACGTTTGCTTGCCACCACTCCTAGTTCGGATATGAACTCCTTCATCCAAAGCGCTTCTGAGCCACTACGAGCGACAACATATTCGGCCTCCGTTGTTGATCCCGCTACCACAGGTTGTTTGGAGCTCCTCCAACTAACCGCTCCGCCATTCATGATAAATACGTATCCGGATTGAGACTTAGAGTCATCCGGATCGGTGTCAAAGCTAGCGTCGACATGACACTTAGCGACGAGCTCTTTTTCACCTCCGTATACAAGAAACATATCCTTAGTTCTTCGTAAGTACTTAAGGATATTCTTGACCGCTATCCAGTGTTCCGAACCTGGATCCGATTGGTACCTACTAGACAAACTAATAGCAAGTGCCACATCCGGTCTTGTACATAGCATGGCGTACATTATAGAGCCTATGGCTGAAGCATAGGGGACTTTGTCCATTATCTCTCTTTCTTCCGCCGAAGCCGGACTTTGAGTCTTACTCAATGTCTTGCCTTGCAACATAGGTAAGAACCCCTTCTTACTTCCGTCCATTTTAAACTTCTTTAAAATCTTATCAAGGTATGTACTTTGCGATAGCCCTATTAGGTGCCTAGATCTATCTATATAGATCTTTATGCCTAATATGTATGACGCTTCACCTAGGTCCTTCATTGAAAATTTGCTGTTTAGATAACTTTTAACACTGTTTAAAAGATCTATATCATTTCCGATCAATAATATGTCATCCACATATAATATCAGAAATGCCACATTGCTCCCACTCACTTTCTTGTAAATACAAGCTTCTCCATAAGTTTGGACAAATCCAAACTCTTTGATCACCTCATCAAAGCGGAGATTCCAACTTCGTGATGCTTGCTTCAATCCATAGATGGAGCACTGAAGCTTGCACACCTTGTTAGCATCCTTAGGATCGACAAAACCCTTTGGTTGTATCATATACAACTCTTCTTCAATATTACCATTGAGAAACACAGTTTTTACATCCATCTGCCATATCTAATAATCGAAATATGCATCAATTGCTAACATAATCCTAACTGACTTTAGCATCGCTACGGGAGAGAAAGTCTCATCGTAGTCAACTCCTTGAATTTGTCGAAACCCCTTTGCGACAAGTCGAGCTTTATAGACGGTCACATTACCATCAGCATCAGTTTTCCTTTTGAAAATACATTTGTTGTCCACGGCCTTTCGGTCGTGAGGTAATTCCACCAAGTTCCAAACTTGATTTTCATACATGGATTCCATCTCGGATTTCATGGCTTCTAACAATTTGTTGGAATCCGGGCTCATCATCGCTTCTTCATACGTCGCAGGGTCATCATTTTCATCAATCATGAAATTCATGACAGGATTTCCGTACAACTCGGGAGCTGCACGCGTCCTGTTTGACCTGCGAGGTTCGGTAGTACTCTCTTTCGGAGTTTCATGATCATTATCATTAGTTCCCTCTTCAAGAGGTGGAGCCAACTCCGGAACAACTTCCGGCGCTGCGCTACTCGCCATACTTTGAAGAGAAGGTTCCACAACCTCTTCGAGTTCTACCTTCCGACTACTCACACCTTTCGCGAGAAACTCTTTCTCTAGAAAGGATCCATTCTTGGCAACAAAAACCTTGCCCTCGGATCTGTGATAGAAGGAATACCCAATAGTTTCTTTAGGGTATCCTATGAAGACGCATTTTTCCGCTTTGGGTTCGAGTTTATCCGCTTGAGGTTTCTTCACATAAACATCGCATCCCCAAACTTTAAGAAATGACACCTTAGGTTTGTTTCCAAACCACAATTCATACGGTGTCTTTTCAATGGATTTAGATGGTGCCCGATTTAAAGTGAATGCAGCAGTTCTAGTGCATAACTCCAAAATGACAACAGCAAGTCCACCAGAGACATCATAGATCGAACCATATCTAATAAAGTACGATTACGATGTTCCGACACACCATTTCGCTGTGGTGTTCCGGCAGGTGTGAGTTGTGAAACAATTCCACACTCTTTCATGTGAGTGCTAAACTCGTAACTTAGATACTCACCTCCACGGTCGGACCGTATAAATTTGATCTTTCTATTACGATGATTTTCCACTTCATTCTGAAATTCCTTGAACTTTTCAAAGGTTTCAGACTTGTGTTTCATCAAGTAGATATAACCGTATCTACTCAAATCATCCGTGAAAGTAACAAAATAACGATATCCACCTCGTGGCGACACACTCATTGGACCACATACATCAGAATGTATAATTTCCAATAAATCTGTCGCCCGTTCCATTGAACCGGAAAACGGCGTTCTAGTCATCTTGCCCATAAGGCATGGCTCACATGTATCAAATGATTCATAATCAAGTGATTCCAAAAGTCCATCCAAATGGAGCTTCTTCATGCGTTTAACGCCAATATGACCTAGACGGCGGTGCCACGTATATGCGGATATATCATCATTAAGTTTATTCCTTTTAGCATCAACATTATGAATATGTGTAACATTATCATCGATATCTAATGGAAATAAACCATTCATCATCGGTGCATGACCATAAAAGATTTCATTCATATAAATGGAACAACCATTGTTCTCGGATTTAAATGAATAACCACTTCGCATCAAACACGATCCAGATACAATGTTCATGCTCGGTCGGGCACCGGATAACATTTATTCAAGTTTATAACTAATCCGGCGGTAAGTGGAGGCAGCGTTCGACGGCGATCACATCAACGCTTTATCCATTGCGACACGCATCTTGACCTCACCCTTGCTAGCGGTCGCTTGTTCGCAGCCCACGATTCGAGTTACAAATATTAGCAACCGAACCGGTATCAAATACCCAAGTGCTATCTGAGCACTAGTCAAGTACACATCAATAACATGTATATCATATATACCTTTGTTTGCCTTGGCCTTCTTGTGCGCCAGATACTTGGGGCGATTGCGCTTCGATGGGATCCCCTTACAATAGTAGCACTTCGAATCGACTTAGGTCCAACTCGGGTTTTTTCAGCGCTGCAACAGCTTGCCGCCTTACTTCCCTTTTCCCTTCTTTTCTTTCTTGAAACCGGTTCCTATTGATCATCAACACTTGATGTTCCTTTTTATCTCCACTTCTAGCTTTTAAGCATTGATGTAAGCTCGGGAGACTTCTTCATGCCTTGCATATTATAGTTCATCACGAAGCTCTTATAGCTAGGTGGCAGAGACTGCAGAACACGATGGATGCCTAAGTCAATGGGAATCGGTATTCCCAAGGACACAAGCTTATCGGCGTAACCCGACATCTTGAGTACATGCTCACTAACGGAGCTGTGCTCTTCCATCATGCAGCTAAAGAACTTTTCTGAAGCGTTGTAGCTCTCTACAGCAGCATGTGTGTCGAAAATCATTTTCAACTCACCCATTGTATCAAATGCATTGCCGTTTTCGAAACGCTTTCGAAGTTCCGGCTCTAGCCCAAACAATATGCCGCAATGAACTAAGTTGTGGTCCTCCTGACGAGTCTGATAGACATTCTTCTCCTCATCAGGGGCATCATCAAAAGGTGGGGGGCCTAACGGCGCTTCTAGCACATATTGATTTTGTGCAGCAGAGAGGAGAATCCTCAAATTCATGGCCCATTCGGTAAAGTTGCTACCATTCGTTGCTAGTTTCTCTTTCTCCATGAACACATTGAAATTAAAAGCAGGTGGTGCCATCTACAACAGAATTTGTAAAGTTTAGACTAAGTGTATGATAGATTGAGTTCAACTAATCTATATTACGAATGAACTCCCACTCAAAAACGACATCCCTCGTGCCTTTTTGGTGATTACATGAACCAAATCCACTACACCAAGTCCGATCATCACGTGAGTCGGCATAGCTTCAAAGGCGAGCATCAAATGGGCATCATATCTACTATATGACTCATGCTTAACCTTTTAGTCCGTATTCCGAGGCCATGTCTGTACATGCTAGGCTCGCCAAGTTAGAACCTTAGTATTCGCGTGTGTAACTGTTTTACACCCGAAATATGGTCGTGGATCCAAGAACACCCGATCATCACGTGATGTCTTGGAGCGATTTAAAACATAATCGGTGCATACTAAAGGAAGAACACATTCTTATCTTGATATTTAAATGAGGGATCATTTTATTATGCTAACAAAGCGCTAAACAAGCAATATAAGATGCTATCAAACATCATATGTTTATTAGTGAAATGATATGGTTCCCGCAGATGATCTCTATCATGTGCATCGTGGTATGATCACTATCATACCTATATGTGTAAATCCAAGGTCTATGGATTTTACACGCTATGTGTGTTGTAAGAGTATCATATCATACTTCTACTTACAACACTACCATATCATAACACTAGCCCAAAGAACAATCTAAACTAGACGCCTCTAATTTATCCATTGCAAGTTTTACGTGGCTTAGGGCTTTCGAGATAGAACCGTTCTTACCTACGAACATGAACCACAACGAGGATAATCAAATTGTTGACAACTCGGTTGCAAAATAGATATTGACTATAGTAGGAGAGACAGACACCCGCTAGCCACTTATGCAAACTAGTTGCATGTCAAGCGTGGAACAGGTCTCATGTGCGAGGACATGTAAAGTTTGTCCGGGCCGCTTCATCCCACTATGCAACCAATATCCAAAATTACAACAAAGGAGCAACAACATGATCATCATCGCCCACATACTCATATGTGTACTACCTGTGTAAAGTATCTACGCATAGATCCGGCTCTGATACCACTGTAGGGTTCACAGCATAGAAAACAAAAAATTTCCTACGATGTGAACTATATACCAAGATCTATCTACTAGATACAAACAACGGGCGGATGTATATCCGTAGAGAACATACCCTTGAAGACCGACAAAGCTTAACGAGTTCAACTCGTGGTTGATGTAGACGATCTCTTGCCGATCTCAAGATCGAGAGGAAGTCCTAGCGCCGCAAATCAGCCAAGATCCGTGCTCGCACACGCTCGAGGCACCGAGCAACCTCCGCCTCCTCGCTCCCCGATGCGTGGAAGCACATCTCTTTCTTGACGAATAGCCACCGGTAACATGTAGCTCGCTAGTCCGAGACCATGGGGGATAAATTCTAGAGGGGGGGAGAGATCCTTCACGAGGAGGTGTGAGAGACAAGTGAGGAGGGGGATCCTTTTATAGGAGGAGGGGGGAAACCCAAGGGGGTGGCCGGCGCATGGGGCTGCCCCTCCCTCCCTCTTCATGTGGGTGGACACTCCACTCACAAATCTCCTTTAAATTCCTCCACTCAAAAGTCCACTCAAATTCCCATTAAATTTCCACCAAATTTAATGCAAACTCTCATTAAATAAAACTCTTTATTTTATTCAGAATTTTGTCAATTACTTTAATGACAAACATTCACAATAACCCCTTGCTAGAATTCTATTTCACATGCATAACCACTTTATGCAATTTCACCGAAAACCTGCTTTCGGTATCTAGTGAAATAAATTCTCGCTTGTTCATTCTTCGGCATGAAACATTTGCTCCAATTGGATGTCGGTATCTTAAGTGTGTCACCCTACGGTTCGTGAATAATGCGGACATGATCACGACCCTCTCGGATCAATAATCGAAGCGGATCCGAGACCCATCGACTCCCACACATTCAACGATGACTTTCTTGTGATCGCGGAACCTTTTACGCTAGTATCTTAATCCCTTTGTTTCACGATATATTACATGTCCGAGATTCGATCATCGGTATCTCCATACCTAGTTTGATCTCGTTATCGACATGCACTCTTTTCTCGCTGATATAACATTCTAGTGATCAAATCACTTGCTTGCAAGCTAATCAATGTGATATCACCGAGAGGGCCCAGAGTATATCTATCCGTCATCGGGATGAACAAATTCCACTCTCGATCCATGAGCCTCAACATAACACTTTATTAGTTCTGAATCCATCTTTATAATCACCCTGTTACGGTGTGACGTTTGATGTTATCAAGAAACTATTCCGGTGTTAGTGATTGACATGATTTGATGGTCTAAGGATTAGGATCACTTCGTAAGTTGTTATAGCAATATAAACTCAATGACTTTGATTGTAATGCTATACTTCGGATGAATGTTCATCACACCATTACACTAATGTTGTGATCCCGTTATTAACAACATCCAATGTCCATGATCAGGAAACCTTGATCATCTTGTTAATCAACGAGCTAGTTTATGAGAGAGGCATAACTAGGAACTTTCTGTTTGTTTATTAAACACACATGTATTAACGTTTCCGTATTAATACAATTATAGAATGCAAAATAAACATCTATCATATACTTGGAATACACATAATAAACACTTTATTATTGCCTCTCAGGGCATATTCCCTTCAACCTTTTCCCCTTGTGTCTCGATCAGTTGCTTCCAGCGCTCCTCGCTCTTCTCGCCCCTCTTCTTGGCCTGCGCCCTCATGTCGGCGATGCATTTCTCGATCGAAGCCTGTAGACGCTCGGCGGGAGGTCCAGCGGCCTTGAGCATCTTCGCCTTCTTCTAGCCGAGCTCAGGTCTTCCTTCGCTGGCAGCAGTAGTCGGGGCCTCGGAGTTGTAGACGCCGTCCTTGCTCTTGGAGAGACTCAAGCGAGTGTTCCGCCACTTCTCGCAATGCTCGATTTGCTCGAAGACATGATGGAACTTGAACTCCATCTTCATGTCCTCTCGAAACAAAGCAAGTGCACGATGCAGCTACAAAATGAAAGTATGTCAAGTTTGTCAAAATGGAGAGAATGCACGACAAAGATAGTGTTCCCGAGTACCTTGTTGTCCATGTTCTCTCCACTTGCTTGTGTGCAGTCGACCTCTTCCACACAGTTGTGCCACTTGCTGCAGGCAGTTTGGATGATCGCCCAATGATTAGTAATAGCCTTTTCTCCTTGCTCCATGTCGATTTTGCGATACTTTGGGTCACACATGCTACGCTCGTTGAATGCTGCCTTCACGCGCCGCCAATAATTGTCGGAATTTTGGTTCGCACCGGTGATCGGATTCATGCTCACCGTTTTCCAAGCTTCGGCGAGGCAGGTGTCCTCGGCCACGGGTCATTTGAGCCGAGCATCCTCCGAAGTGCCCGGCTTCTTCTTCCCCTTCTTTCCTTTCGCCTCAGTCTCAGCGTCCTCTGGTTGCGTCTGCTCGGCCTGCGTCTCCCCGACATCGATGTCGGTGAGGTCCTGGGACTCGATGTCGTGCTCGATGTCGGCCCGGGTCTGCTCTTCCGTGAAGGAGGGGTGGTTGGAGGCCGAGCCTGTTGCGATCAAGTCCTCCATGTATGCCTCGGGCGTCATGCCGGCCGGAAGTGCGCCCGACATTCAGCCGAACAGGTTGCGCGCGTCGGCCTCGCCGAAGGGCGTCGAGATTCCGCCGAAAGGCAGCGGTCCGCGGCGCAGAGCGGGGCTTGCATACGCCGGAGATGTGGAGTAGGGGAGGTTGATGTCCACGCTGAAGGCCAAAGGAGGGCGCGGCGCCGGGCAGGGGAAGATCACGTTGGGGTTGAACCCGCCATCGAACTCGGGTGACGAGGAGTACCTCTGCCGAGCAGTCGCCTGGCTCTCCTAGAAGCCTGTCAGAGAGATCGGCGAGAATCCGGCGGGTGAGTCCACGCTCGCCTGGCTTCCCCAGTGTGGTGGGTACAGCGCCGGCGCGCCGCCATCAACGCCGAACGCGTCGCCGCCGCTTGCTTCGCCTTCGCCATTGCCTTCTCCTCCGTCGTTGCCTTCACCATCGCCTGCTCTTCCGCGTCTGCTGTTGCCGGAGCTTCGCCCTCTCCTTCATGTCCTTCCCCTTGGCCGACGAGATCTGCCTGGCGTGCTCCCTCTTCTCCCACTCGGCCAAGGACATGCCCTCCGGCTTCGTCGGCGGCGCTCTCGGCTTCCTCGCCTTCTTCTCCGCCGAACCCTCGCCGAGGATCGATCTGGGTTGGACGAAGCTCTTGGGCGGCATGTCGGGCGTCGGGCTCGGCGGAGTGGCGGGAGTGGGGGAATGGGGAAGAAAGGCGGGAGGGGGAAGAAAAGGGCGGAAGCTCGGCTAAGTGGCGGGAGTGGCGCCTTCTCTCGCCGACAGACCTGGCCCATGTCCATTTTCGCTGAGTCCGGCATTCCCAGGGCGTACCCGGGATCCTGGGTATGGCCTGGGTAGGCCGGACCAAAACACGCCAAAATCCGGACGAAAACAAGTCCCTGGGTACGCGACTGGGCCGATTTTCGGTGTCCGAACCTAATTTTGGCATCCGGATCGGCGTCCTGGGTAGGCGAGTGGAGATGCTCTTATAAATATAGAGTGGACAGTGGACAAGATATCTGTAGAAGCAATAGAAATGTGGCACTAAATAGACCAACTTATTATAGGAATGCATGTGCATTACCTTGATTTGTAATCTGACTTGATTCATCAAATTTACCAAGCAGGTTTAGACCTGAAGTTTTTTCTGTCATCGGGATATCTGCAACTTTTTAGGTGTTCTTCTTTACTCTCAACAGCTTTTTAGGTGTTCTTCTTTACTCTCAGCAAACAATTGACTATTCCAACTCGTGTCACTGCCATGTTTAGCTCCCACTGTTTCATTTGGACTTCTATTAGTTAGATCTTTAAACGGGGTATGCTCCCTGGAAAAGATTTAGATGCAATATCTTGATTTCCCATCTAGTAGGAATAAAGAAGGGAGTTTTTTTGAAATAAGACAAATAAGGTCTATCCGTAGATCCAAATATGGTTAGTTTCTTGCATGTTCAATGTCAATATATATAAAGTGTTGATCCAAATTGGTTTGGACTTGATGATAAACAAACAATTACTCCCTCCGATCCATATTACTTGTCACTAAAGTGGATGTATCTAGACATATTTTAGTGCTAGATACATCCATTTCAACGAGAGGTAATATGGATCAGAGGGAGTACTATATTTTGTTCCTCGAAATTACCTTAGTTTAGAGATGTAAGAATATGTTGTTGTTTTCGATGTTCATCATTACATTTGTCTACCTAGCTAGTCTTCAAAAGGGCTTTTCTCTCTCCCGATAATTTGCATAAAATAGATAATCTTACATACAAAAGATGCTTTGACAAAAAACTCGTTGCATGTGAATGGGATTGTATGTTTATTACTGAGGGTTGAATCATAGGCAGAGTACAAATCTAATGTTCTGCATTATCAAAACTACTCGTACTAAGAACTGTCGAATGAAAATCCCAAGAACAAACTAGAGCAGCAACAATAAACCCAAATCGAAAAAAACCTAGACCAGTGGTTAGCCCTATAGATCTACACGGCGTGGCATCAAGAACTCTAACCGTAAAAATGTACGTGTAGATCTACCCATGAAGCGCCCACCCGTGGCTCAGATAAAATGGGGGAGGGAGAAGAGATTATCGCCATTGTTGACTTGCTGAAGCTTCAACAGTTGCAGCGTGCACGACCACCTAGGGAAGAGACAAACATTGAGGTCGTCCGGATCTCCCACTCCGCCAGTGACCCCCAATGTCGATGGTTCGCGACAATTCATCTTTAATAGCGGAACCATCAAGGAGGAGAGTGGCAGAGTGGAGATGAAGAGGAGCGGGCAGTGATAAGATTTATGACGCGTGTTTCTGGAAGGGACGCGACGTCTCCCTCCCGTTCTCCATGCATACAACAAGAAGGTTTTTTTCTCATCTAATTAAAAAAACAGCTAATTTGGCCGTTGTCATCGAATCGCTCTGGCTGATTTGGGTGAGCGCTTCGCGTCCCTCGGGGGATAACTCCCCCGATCCCCCGGGTCCCCTGCATGACACGTGTCCTCCTTTTTTTTTGTCTAGATTCCCGCTTTTGCTACAAATTATCCTGATTTGCTACAAAGAATTCTGTTTTTGCTACATGTAGCAAAAAAGGTTCGGTCTAGAAAAATAGAAAAACAGAGTGGACCTCGTCGGAGATTTCACCGGAGACCTCGCCGGTGACCGTGTAGCAAAAAATTTGTATCCGACCTCGCCGGATACTTTCGCCGGTAGATCTTGCCGGAAACTATGTAGCAAAAAGATTGTGCTAATGTAGCAAAAACGAAGAACACTTGTAGCAAAATATTTGTATTAGTGTACTTTTTTTGCCGAAGACATCGTCGAGATCTCGTAGAAATTCATAGGTGCAGAAATATAAGTGTAGCATTTGGAGAACATCAATATAGCAGAACCGAAACGTATACATAGCAAAACATAAATGAGTATGTACCAAAATTAGCCCCCGCTTCGCCCAAGGTAGCAACATCATGCACTCATGGTAGAAACATCATAGACCCAAGGTAGCAGAGCTGTTGCCGTCGATAGCAACGGTTTATACCCAGGGTAGCAAAAGCCACCCGCCATCTGTAGCAACATCGCCGACCATGGGTAGCAACAGTGCCGACCGTCGGTAGCAAAATCCATCCTTCGTAGGTAGCATGCACGGGATGCGCCATCTCGAATCGCCAGTCCCGCCGGAGTTGGGAGAGAGGAGAGCACCTCCGCGGTGAAGTCCATCTCCGACGACAAACGAGAGCACCACCGTCGTGGCCTCCCTGTCGGCACAGCGGCGCGCAGGTCCTAGGCGAGTGGAGGCGGAGCTTGCGCTCCGACGGCCTACTCCGGCACGGTGGTGGCGGAGGGCGGAGCTTGATGACGACGTGTGGCAGCAGGAGGCGACGACCTACTCCAGCGCAGTGGTGGCGGAGGGCGAAGCTTGGAGGCGACCCGTGGCGGAGGGCGAAGCTTGGCGACGGCGCGTGGCGGCAGGAGGTGGCCTACTCCGGCTGCGGTGGTGGCGGAGGGTGGAGCTCGGCGGCGGCGCATGGTGGAGGGTGTGATACATACAAAACGTATCTACTTTCTCGAACACTTTGCTATTGTTTTTCCTCTATACTTGTGTGATTTGGATACAACTAACACGGACTGACGCTGTTTTCAGCAGAATTACCTTGGTATCTTGTTTTTGTGCAGAAAAATAAAGTATTAGGAAAAATCCCGGAAAATATGCCAACAATTATATTTCACCAGAAGATCCACGGAGCCAGAAGGGGAGACAGAGGGGGGTTCGATAGATTTCTAGAAAGAGTTCCGCTCCGCCGCCGCCACCAGAAACCAAGATTCGGATCCAGAAACTCCGTTCTGGCACCCTGCCGGGACGGGGAATTTGGAGAGGATCATCGCCGTCGTCATCATCAACGCATCTCCATCAACCACTGATATTTCCCTCATCCATGAGTGAGTAATCCCCCGCTATAGGCTTGGGGATGGTAGGGATTGGATGAGTTCTATCATGTAATTGAATAAGATCTGTTAGGGGCATAGCGCCTAGTATCTCTATTAGTGCTATTTGACTTTGTTGCGACTTATTGTGCTTAATGCTTGTCACTAGGGCCCGAGTGCCATGATCTCAGATCTGAACTTATTATTGAATCATTATGATAGTATTTTTTATGATCTTATCTGCAAGTTGCGCACACATATCATTGTCTGGATCCAAAGGCCCCAAAGTGACAATAATTAGGACAACCGAGGGGATGGCTGTGGTGTGAGGATCACATATGTTCATGGAGTGTTAATGCTTTGCTCCAGTGCTCTATTAAAAGGAGCACCTTAATTGCCAGTAGTTCCCTAGAGGCCCCGCTGCCACGAGCTGGCTGGACAGAAGATATTGTGCAAGTTCTCATTGCGAGCACGTATGACTATATTTGGAGCACATGCCTAGGATTGTTTAGTACTTGGATGATTGTTATTATTTATCTGTAATGTCCTAGTTCTTTGAAGTTACATGTTTAGACTCGTCCATGTAACGCCCGTCCATCCATCCCTATGTCTACCACACTCGAATCCTACTACTACCGTTACTGTTACTATTGCTCCTGTTTCACTGTTGCTCTTACTGCTGATGTTGCTACTACAAACTGTTGCTACTGATAAACTTCTGTGAGCAAGAACTATTTCAGTGCAATTGAACCCTTCAGTTGTTAAGGCTTGTAAGTATTCTTTGGTTCCCCTTGTGTCGAATCAATAAATTGGGTAATACTACCCGCGAAGACTGTTGCGGTCCTCTATACTTGTGGGTCATCAAGACTATTTTCTGGCGTTGTTGCCGGGAGCATAACTTTATTTGTAAGTTCACTTGGATCTATTATTCCTCACTGCTACTCCTTTCATCATGGGGAAGTCTCGTGATGGAAAGTTCCCTATTTTACCATCCACTACAAGAAGAGGTACAATCCTAAATACCTCTGTTGCTCTTGATTCACCGTCTGTTATAAGTAAGCTTTTTACACTACCACCACATACTCATGCTACACACACTGCTACTACTGCTGAATCTGAAACTGCTTTTGATACTCATGATGTTACTTCTACTGTGCTTGATGCGAGTGGTTCATCAGGTCCTTTTCTAGATGCTACTTGGCTAGTCTAGGAAATACCGAAACTCCTAGTGAATACACTGTTACACCTGTTAGCTCACCTGAGTCTAGTGAGAGTTTTGATATTAATGATGGTTACATAGAGCTTATCGATGAATTTGTTGAAGAGTGCCGAAATACACATGGTGCTAGTGCTATTAAGAGTCTCCTTGCTAGACATACTATTATACCTAAGAAGTCCTATGATCCTAAGTTTGCCACCTCTCCCATAGATATTAAAGATAAAGTTTATGATTTCTCTCTTGATTTATCTTATTTAGATATGTGGTACTGAAAACGAGAGTGTTGTGGCTCATATGAATGAGCTTTCTACTATGAGTGCTTTGTTCTCTGATGATTTTAAGATGCGCAAATACTTTGTTGCTAAGATCTTCCCTTTTTCACTAAAAGGAGAAGCTAGGGCTTGGTTTAATAGATTACCTCTTGGTTCCATTGATATCCCTGATTGCTTGATTGCTTCTTTCTTCCATAAATATTTTCCTCCCAGTGCTAGACATGCTGCTTTGCAGAGACTTTTTGATTTTAAACAGGAAGAAGAAGATAAATTGCCTGAGTCATGGAAAAGATTATGTTCCTTGATTCATGCATATCCTGGATGTCCATTACCTAAGAATGAGTTGCTTGATATTTATTATAATGGACTAACTAATGATTCTAGTACCTACCTAGATAGATTTGCTGATTGCGTTTTCAGGAAAAGGACTCCTACAGATGCTGAATAATTAATGAACAAGATAAGCAAGAATTATGATGATTGGACTTCAACTTAGCTGAATACACCTGAGCCTATTACTCCTGAACCAGTTGTTCCTAAACCAATTCCAACACCAACAACAAAGAAGAGGGGAGTTATTGCATTAAACGATGAAGTGATGAATGAAGCTAAGAAGTGTCTAAAGGAGAAAGGTATTAGAGCTGAAGATGTGAAGAATCTACCTCCTACAGAAGAATTATGTAAGTCAATTCCCCACTCATCTACTATTGAGGTACACTCTCTCCAACACTTTGATGAAGGTGACATTTCTTATGGTAAGCTTCATGATCAATGCTTAGAGGAACTTGACATTTTTATTGTTAAACAAGGTCACTTTAATAAACAAGTTCAGAATCATTTATTGGAAAACTCTAGGGCTATCCATGAGTTGAAAGATATTGTGGAAATAACTTCTAATGATATTAAAATGCTTTGTAAACACTTTTAAATGGTTCAAACCCAACTTGATCAACTTGCTAAAGTACAAAAGGATATGCTAGTTAATGCTTCAGGAAATAAACATGGTTATGGAATTAAAACTAGGAGTGGTGCCGCTACTCAAGATCCTTTATATCCTGAAAGACACCCTAAAAGAATTGAGCAGGATTCTCAACAAGGTGAGAGTAGTGGTAGTCCTTGTAAGAGAAATAAAAATAAACATAAGATAGTTGAGGAACCACTTGAACCTGATGTAGATCCTAATAGTATATCTGTCTCTGATGCTGAAACCGAGAGTGGTAATATTGATGAGTCTCCTGATAAGGAGGAAGTTGAGAAAGAACCTGAGAAACACACTAAGAACACTAGGTACACCAAGGAAGATTTTATTGCTAATAAACATGGTAAAGAGAGAGAACCTTGGGTGCAGAAACCTATGCCTTTTCCAGGTAAGAAAAACGAGTCAAAGGAGGAAGAACACTACAACAAGTTTTGTGAGTGGATGAAGCCTTTATTTCTGCAAATTCCTTTGACTGATGCTATTAAGTTGCCTCCTTATTCAAAGTATATGAAGGATATTATCTCTAATAAAAGGAAGATTCCTAATGAGGAGATTTCTACTTTGCTTGCTAATTATTCCTTCAATGGTAAGGTTCCAAAGAAACTTGGTGATCCAGGTATACCAACTATTCCTTGCTCTATTAAGAATAATTATGTTAGAACTGCTTTATGTGATTTGGGAGCTGGAGTTAGTGTTATGTATTTTCTCTCTACGAGAGACTCCAGCTAGAAAAGTTGATACCAACTGATATTTCTTTGCAAATGGCTGATAAGTCAACTACTATTCCTGTTGGTATATGTGAGGATGTTCCTGTTCAAGTAGCTCATAATTGCATGGTCTTAACTGATTTTGTTGTGCTTGAAATGCCTGAAGATGATAATATGTCTATTATTCTTGGGAGACCTTTTCTTATCTGCGATTCTTTGTCATCAATTGCGATCAAGGAAAAATAACATTCAATATTAATGACAAAGAGCACACTGTCTATTTCCCCAAGAAGGTTGTTAGAAGCTATTGCCTGAATTCTATTGAAAATATTGAAGGCATAAAGGTTGGAGAAATATATTGTCCCATTCCACAAGAAAATATTGAAACTATTATGATTGGGACCATTGCTATCAAGTATGAGGTAACATAATCACCTTGTGGAATACAAAGTTTTGTCTCATTTAAGATTGTTTTGGTAACAAGACTTGATCAACCTTGTTAACAAAAGGATTTTAATGAACAAAATAATGTTTCCACTGTGGTTATACTTGCTTTCCTTTTCCTTTCTCCTTCCTAGTCTTTGCTTTAGCTTTAGTTTTGCTAGTTGTTTGCTTGTTTGAGTTTCTTAGAGCTCCTGTAGCTTAGCTTTTGGTTTGCTTTTGCTTCTTCTGAAAAACTGTTTCTACGAGAAAATCAATTTTTATACCCTGAAAATTGGCCAAAATAAAGTTTTCCGAAAAATCCTAGAAAATTCAAAATAATTTTTTCCTCGAAAAAGGGACAGAGAGGTACCAGAGGTGACCCAGGGGGGCACCCCTAGGCCCCACACCTATGGTAGGCGCGGGCCCACCACTGGTGGCGCCTAGGGGGGTCTGGCCCACCTGGGCCCCTCCAGGCTGCCTCCTCAAAGCCACCTTCTTTCTCTCTCCCGAAAAACACCGGAAAACTTGCTCAAGCTCAAGTTCTTGCTGTTTTTGCTCACGATTTTTGATCTCCTTGTTCAGCCCATCTTAAGTCACTACTAGAGAAAAGCTTATGCGAGGCGCATATCATATGCGCCTATACCTTTGAGCCTCGGCTATTTTTTATGCGAGGCGCATATTATATGCGCCTCCTATACTTCACATATGCGAGGCGCATATCGATATGCGCCTCCTATAATTCACATATGCGAGGTGCATATCGATATGCGCCTCCTATAGTGTCCTATATGCGCCTCCGGTAATATTTTCGAAATTCAAGTTTTACAGACCACTATAAATAATAATATACAGATATTCAAATATACAATATAGTCCAGAATACAGTATAAAGAGCACAAAATTTTTCAGAAACTTGCAATTTGCCAAAGCATAATAGAACCAACATGAATACAATACATTACACATCAATCATGACATACAAGTTCATACATCAAGTGTTTGTGCCACAAGTTCACACCTCCGAGTACAAGTTCACAATCACATTACACCTCCGAGTACAAGTTCACAATCACATTACAACTCCAACGACGTAGCTCTACCTAGATGAAGTAGAACACATAACCTACCATGAAGAGCAACAAGGTGGTGATCACGAAGAAGTTCCTCCACTTCTTCCTTCCATGCCTCCTCCACTTCTCTTCCGCCACCTCTCTACTCTCATAGCAGATGCAGAAAAATGCAAATTAAAGGATGCAGCTGTATGTATACAACTGATGCGATCTACGAGACAGGACATATGAGGTGTTGATCCTCCTGGCGAAACATGCTGCCAAATCTGCAGCCTACGATTGGCAGGGGTCGCACGATTGCTGGCGTTCATGCTGACATATACTGCACGTCATTGTACAAACAAGCTGAAGCTGATGTATGGATCATGAATCCATGTGTATTGCCTTTTAGAGTATACCTTTCATCTGAAATACCCAGCCCTTTTTTGACAAAATGGGTATCAAGTGGGCAACATCATTTACAAATCATGTTTAAGACAAAATGGGTATCAAGTGGGCAACATCATTTCGAAAAAGAACTTGCTTGTAAGGGAACAGGGGGAAAACACAGAACAAAAGTACTAATTGTGAAGAAACTTGATCAACATCATATAAATTTCCAATGAAAAATTTATCGAAGCCATGCAAAAGGACCTTGTTCACTATCACCTGATTGAGTTAGATTGTACATAGATAGCGTTGGTACAATTCGTTGCCCCCGAATAGCATAGCATTACTATTGACTCAAGATATATAGCTAGCACGCTGCAGCGATCAACTAAACAAAATTAAGCAAACAAGTTGTAAAAACTGAACATCATCATTCCTAGTTTGGTATGGAAGCATCACCTTCGTTTCCTCCATGCATTCCGGCGTCTTCTTGCTCCTGCTGCTGCTGCCCCTGCTGCAGTCTCTCTCCCGCTGTTGTTGCTGATGTAGTCCATTTTCCCGCTCATGGCCTCGAAATTACAGCCAAGCACCATGTCCTCATACAGCTGCAATGCGTCTTCCCGTGTCGCTACCTGCATAAAGAGAGATACTTTGAATGAAGAGGAGAGATTTAACAACTGGGTACATAAGGCTACCAAGTTTCCATATACAAGCATGTCGTGTTCTGAACATTAAAAATCATCCAGTATTTGACAATTGAGAAAATAATGCTCCCAACTTTTCACATACAACCGTAATTAGCCTTTTGCAACTACAACATTTCAAGCTGAAATTTCATGACCGTGACAAAAAAATCCAACAGACCAGCATCTCCACTTTAGCTACTACACATATCAGTTAACTTAATCATGAAAAATGGAATCATGCTACATCATTTGTATGCGAGAAAAAAATAAGGCGGTCATATTTTACACGTCAGTTCAAGTATGATAGAAATCTTAATAATGTGCGTCAGAAATATCTCGATCTTTAGAACAAAACATCGTGCTGCCCATGTACTAAAAGCAACACTAGGGAAACATGTCAAATCTGATTGTAGAGAATTATCAAATGATGGATCTGATTATATATAAGTACGCTGCAGCTAGGTCTTGCTTTGCCTAGTTTGTACGACTATGCTAGATGGATTTCAAATCATGCATTATATAAGGATTGGATTTAGTTACTGGAGGCAACAACAAAATTAACATCACAGCAAAGTTTGGTCATTTATCACAGAAATGCACTTGCTAGTCAATGTAAAACTTTGAAAGACCACTGTTCTATAACTTATCTCAGAAAATAAAATCATGTTATTGCACCGAACTGAAACTTCCTGAGAATAACTATCAATGATTGTATCATCCATTGAACTAAGTAATTGATTGAAAGAAATATACCAACAGTTCAAACAAAAACCCTCTGAAATGAGGCGGGCAAGATCCTTTGACGTAGGAGTTAAATTTTTAACCCAGTAGTTGAGACACGTAGCCATTACCCCCCAACATAGTTTCAATCTCAAGAACTAGACTAACGCCCTCCCCTTCAACTTCTCTGTCTCCCACATCAACTCACCGGTGTAGCAACCGCAGATCTGAGGCGAGGGTTCGGTGGAAGCCGCACTGGTGATGGGGAACGAGGAGGAGGAGGACCAGGCGGAGATGCAGGCACCTCGATGCCCGGACACGCTTGCCGAAGCTCCACTCTGGCAGGCTGCTGCTCTTGACTTTCGAACGTGACTGCATCCCTACTGGAGGCGAGTCCCATCCGAGTATCCAGGCGGGAATGCAAGCAAGCGATGCACATCTTGTTGCATCTCCTTCGTAGTACTACATACGGAGGGATCTTGATGATCGAGTTCATCCACCAATTCGTCTCCCCAATCGCAGGGAAGGGAAGAGGATAGGTGAAGGGAAGAGAGGGAAGGGGTCGGGGCTCACCTCGGCCAGCTGCTGCTGACGCGGGTGGGGTGGCGGTGGCGGCCATCCACAGGCGGCAGTCTTCAAGCAGCGCCGAGCTCCTCCTCGACGGGGCGGCGGCGGGCTCCTCCTCCACGAGGCGGGCGGCGTCGGGCTCCTCCTTCCATGGGGCAGGCGGGTCGCGAGGGCGAGGTGCTCCTCCACGGGTCACAGGTGAGGTGCTCGTCGACCCCTGTGGATGGTGGCCGAGATGTTAGGGAGAGGGGAAGAGGGATAGGGGAAGTGGAAGGAGAGGGGAAGGGGGTCGGGGCTCACCTCGACGACGGGCTGCTGCAGGCGCGGACGGCGGGCTGCTGCGGGCATGGACGGCGGCAGGAAGGGGACGACGGCGGCACGGCAAAAATGTTAGGTTAATGTGTGCGTGAGAGAGAAAGAGGAATCTCGTTGGTCCTTATTATGCGCAGCTTATGCGAGGCCCATTTGGCAATAATGCGCCTCGCGTATTCTACAGACCTATTCAAATAGAGCAGTGCCCTCTTTTCTGTCAAGAAACACATAGGAGCCCATTGGTTACATGCCTTGTGCTAATCTGAACCATGGCCACCCAGGTTCGAATCCTGGTGGCAACAGATTTTTTGGAAATTTTTTTAAAAGGCATTTTTCTTGTAAAAACATTGTCCAAACATAATATAAACTATAAAATATACTACTCATTTTTTGGAATTTTTTAAAAGCCATTTTTCTTGTAAAAACATTGTCCAAACATAATATAAACTATAAAATATTTGTCTTGGTGGAGGAGGAAGAAGTGACACAAGTGAGTGGGGTGGTAGTTGGCTCCATGTGCAAAAAGCTGGAAAAAAGTGGTGTCAGGTTATAGGAGGCGCATATTGCACAATATGCGCCTCCTATAATTCAAATTATAGGAGGCGCATATAGCAATATGCGCCTCGCATATGCGGCCACCTACCTCCGCCCGGGTCCGCGCATATAACCATATGCGCCTCGCATATTCGTGCACCTACCAACACGCGGACCCACACAGATTATGCGAGGCGCATTCCATATGCGCCTCGCCTATCTAATATATAGGAGGCGCATATGACTGGAATGCGCCTCGCATAATATGGGGCTGCTAGATTTAGTCCGTACAGGGATTATAGGAGGCGCATTCTTATCATATGCGCCTCGCCTATTTTTATACTAGAGGCGCATGGAGAAGAAGTGTGCCTCGCCTATTTTATAGGAGACGCATATGGTCTAAATGTGCCTCGCATAAGCATGTCTCCTATAGCCTTTTCTCTAGTAGTGAGTGCTGTTTTTTGGAGGAATTGCTCCTTGGTATGTGCATCTTCCACTTGTCCAATTAGATTTGTGATTGGTAGATTGTATCTTGAGTATTTTGCTACTATAGGTGACAAGTTGTTTAAGCTTGCATGCTTGTTCTATGCTTAGAAACTTTGTTTTGATGCATGTGTAGTCCTCTAGCAAGTTTCTATAGTAGTTTCTCACCATTTATCAACTTAGAAATCACTTGGTTTGATGGTTGTCTAAATTTTTTAGCAAAGAAGATGAGTGATTATTCACTGAATCAATATGACTTGATGGTGCATGAGCCAATGAAGGTTCATCGTGAGGAGGCATTTTTTCCCTCCATATACCCATGCCATGAATTTATGAGAGCTGCGGGGATTCTCCAAGATTTTCAAACTTTGGTTACAAATGCAGGGTTGGAGCACTTTGTTGAAGGTAAACCAATCCAATATGTTAAGCTAACCATGGATTTTGTGCAGGACTTCCGTTTCACTTGGTCTACTTCTAATCCCATGGTCCATTATAAAATATATAATATGCCTGTCAACCTGCCTTTTGCTGATTTCTGTGCAGCAATTAGAGTACCTCGATGGGGATCTTATGAGAAGATCAAGGAGAGGCCAAGTCACTTGTTGATTTGTATGCTGAGATTTGCCAAGGTTTCGACTAAAGGAAAGTGGTAAAATTCGGAACATCTAGCTCCCAGCTATTAGATACTTTTCCTATTTCATTACCAAGTGTGTTCTTGCTAGAAAGTTGTCTTCTTTTGATCTAGCTTTTATTGCAGCTGCTCTGAATAGGAATAGTTCTTATAGTTTGGGTGCTTTGATAGCTCACCGTCTCACCACCAACTGTGAGAAGGGTGGAATTTGTGGAGGTCTCATTGCTTCTAGGTTGCTAGCTTTCCATGGTTTAGAGCCTCATTATTCAGATTTTCAGTTTTCCATAGAGAGGCTTGATATTGAATCCATGATTCAACGTGGTTTTGTTTCTTTGGGGGCTAATGTGAGAAGTTTGCCATATGAACTATCTTTTGTCCAGCATGGTTGGAGAAAAGGTAGGAGCGAGAAAATAGTTTATTTGCCTGCACCTGCTTTGTTTAACTTTGATAACATGCAAGGATGGTCACTTACGGAGGAGGAGGTTGACACATATGTTGGGGAACTCTCCCAGCAAGAAGATAATGTTGAAGAGGATGCCGAAGAAAATTTGGTTCAGCCCTTTAACTTGGGAGAGTCTTCATAACAACAACCCTCATTTGACTGGGGCGCGTCTTCTTCTTCAAACAGGTGCCAGATTATGATCATTCCCATGATGACCCACCAGCATGGGGTTACTATCCGCGTTATTGAGCCCCACTTAGGCCAAAAGCCTAAGCTTGGGGGAGTTACACTGACATCACACTCATCTATATATCATGTTCGGTCGGTTCTTTGTATATCCATTGTTTCGCTTTCTTTTTGCTTTTTGTTGATTCTTTCTAAAAACCCAAAAATATCAAAAATATTTTCGTTGTTTCTCTTGGTTTGTTTCTTTGCTTTTGTTTGCCTTAAAATAAAAAAATCCAAAAAGATTTTGCTTTATTTGGTTTGCTTTGCTTTTGTTTGGTTTTTCTTTGCTTGCTTGTTTATAAAAAATCAAAAACACCAAAAATATTTGTTGTTCTTCTTTGGTTTTGTGAGTTCTTCGCAGGGTTCAGCCGTACTCAGTGGATTTTCATGTTAATTATTCAAGTCACACAAGTGAAGAGCAATAATGAAGATTAAGACAACTCGAGGTGTGGTAAGAGGCTGGTAACAAACTCTATTTGTTTCATTGTTGTACATATACTCATCATTGTGAGCATGCTTGGCCTGTTTGTGTAAGGTGTATGTCATTATGGATGCTTAGTAGTTCTTGCTTGTCTATGATTAGCTCCAGCTTGCTAATAGTTTGTAGCATGGCATGTGAATGTTTTCTTGCATTGTCCTATTCATACTTTGGTATGACATTGTGGTATCCTCCTCTGACTGTTCATGTGAATCGACTTGGCACATGCTCACGCATGCATATGACTAATCAATAGTCAGTAAGCCTCGATGATTTATTTTTCCTCAGATTCACTTTCATGCCATAATTAGTCCTGTTTTGTTGCAAGCATGATTATGACAGTTATTGCTCTCTCGTTTGTCGCTCCCTCTCTATTGCTAGCCTTCACTTGTACTGAGTATGTGCTCTACCTGTGCTTCCAACTCCCCAAAACCAATATTTCCAGTTGTGTCCACCATACCTACCTATTAGCATCATTTGCTATTTCAGTGCATATTCCATATGCCGTGTTTTCTTCCAAAACAAAATGTTTGTCTGTTTTGAGAAAGTTAGTTAGTAAAGCTCTCACTAACTTGATAGCACACTTTATTCCGTGCACTTAATAATCCTGAACCATTGTGATAGTTCATGAAAGTTATATGCTTGCAAATTATATGCTAGGAGTCAGCAGAACCGTGCTGTCACGGGGAACACTTTCAACACCTTTTAGATACATTTATACCTAGTTAATATCTTGCTCTTTTGTTTGCGGATGTCAACGATGCGAAATGAGAGGGGGACTCGTGAGTCCATGGAGTTTGTATTCTGTGTTAGAGAAACGCCTGGGCCGCTAGCCTAAGCCATGCCTAATCATGGTGGAAACTTGCAGCATCACCATAGTGAGCCATCTATGAAGCATCCTCAATAAAAAACTATGCATATAGTAAATAAAAAGATTGCTGAGATGCTCATTGTCTGCTTGCCTTGTCATTTTGGTTATGGGAAAGCTCATGTACCATATGCAAGGGGTACCCCGTTGGCGGTTCTCGATGATATGCAAATACTTACAATGACAAGAACTTGCCTGGACCCAAAGTTGAGTAGTATGCGAAGTGACCCTCGCACTCAAGGGACTTGGGATTTTCAGTATATGGCATGTCAAGCATATAATTCAGAGTGGACATCACTTTCACCTTAACCACATGAAGATGCCTATGGTAGGAGCAATGAGAGCTCAAAGCTAATGAGTACCTTCCTTTTAGCATTTGGAAGCCTTTCAAACCTTTCAAAAACGTTTTCAAAACTTTGTTGAGTCATCACTTATTCTATGAGCACCTCCTTGAGAGCATAATTATCATTCTTGTGTTTGTTCCAAAACTTGGTTAATTATGTCATGACTTTGATGCTTGTATCTCTGATATCTTTATCTCTAGTCTTCATGTGAACTTCAGAGGTGCCTTGGCATTTATATTATGCTCTTCAAACAAAGGCAAGCGAGATACCACTCTATCATACCTTATTATGAGCATTGCAATGTTGCTTATGTTTATGTTTCATGCTACTTATTATTAATGAGTTGGTTTCTGTTTATAGCTTGCAATGACTATTAAGTAGACTTAATTGCATACTCTTTATTATGAATTATCTAAGCATCTACTCCTGTGCTGGGAATATATACATCATATAAAGCAAAGTGTTCGTGAAAGTTCTTTTATCGCACTCAGTTTTCAACTGAATTGCTTGAGGACAAGCAATAAGCTAAGCTTGGGGGGAGTTGATACGTCCAAAACGTATCTACTTTCTCGAACACTTTGCTATTGTTTTTCCTCTATACTTGTGTGATTTGGATACAACTAACACAGATCGTATTTTCATGTAATTACCTTGGTATGTTGTTTTTGTGCAGAAAATGAACTATCAAGAAAAATCCCGGAAAATATGCCAAAAATTATATTTCACCAGAAGATCCACGGGCGAAGGGAGGCGGAGGGAGGCTAGGGGGCGGACCCACCCCAGTGAGCCCGGTAACCCGCGCTGGGAGGTTTGGCCACCCCAGGCAGCTTCTCGGCCTCCCTCCGCGTCTGTAAGTTGCCTTCTGACCTAGAAACATGGGGGTTCGATAGTTTTTCAGAAAGAGTTCCACTCTGCCGCCGCCACCAGAAACCAAGATTCGGATCCAGAAACTCCGTTTTGGCACCCTGCCGGGACGGAGAATTTGGAGAGGATCATCGCCGTCGTCATCATCAACGCATCTCCATCAACCACCGATGTTTCTCTCATCCATGAGTGAGTAATCCCCCGCTGTAGGCTTGGGGATGGTAGGGATTGGATGAGTTCTATCATGTAATCGAATAAGATCTGTTAGGGGCATAGTGCCTAGTATCTCTATTAGTGCTATTTGACTTTGTTGCAACTTGTTGTGCTTAATGCTTGTCACTAGGGCCCGAGTGCCATGATCTCAGATCTGAACTTACTATTGAATCATTATGATAGTATTGTTTATGATCTTATCTACAAGTTGCGTACACATATTATTGTCCGGATCCAAATGCCCCAAAGTGACAACATTTGGGACAACCGAAGGGGATGGCTGTGGCGTGAGGATCACATGTGTTCATGAAGTGTTAATGCTTTGCTCCGGTGCTCTAAAGGAGCACCTTAATTGCCAGTAGTTCCCTAGAGGCCCTTGCAATTTGGTGGACGAAGATGTTGTGCAAGTTCTTATTGCGAGCACGTATGACTATATTTGAAGCACATGCCTAGGATTGTTTAGTACTTGGATGCTTGTTATTATTTATCTACAATGCCTTAGTTCTTTGAAGTTACATGTTTAGACTCGTCCATGCAACGCCCGTCCATCCATCCCTATGCCTACCGCACTCGAATTCTACTACTACTGTTACTGTTACTATTGCTTCTATTTCACTGTTGTTGTTGCTTTGCTGTTGTTACTATAAACTGTTTCTACTAATAAACTTCTGTGAGCAAGAACTATTTTCAGGTGCAGCTAAACTGACAACTCAGTTGTTAAGGCTTGTAAATATTATTTGGCTCCCCTTGTGTCGAATCAATAAATTGGATAATACTATCCGCGAAGACTGTTGTGATCCCTATACTTGTGGGTCATCAGGGTGGAGCTGGACGGCGGAGGACGAAGCTGGGCGGCGGTTGCACGGCAGGAGGCGAGGGCTGCGTGCGACAGGAGGCAGCGGCTGTACATAGAAAGTGCGAGCCATTCATGCAAGGAATAAGTGAAGAAGAACATACAACACATGGTGGGCCCGTACGCGCGAACGGAGGTTGCGGAGCGATGAGCCGGGATTGAAACGTTCGATCCCCGAAGGATGTGTATCATTTTCCTTTGAGAATCACGCTGACCATAAAACGGGACCCTGCAGGCATCCAAACTAGGCGAATTTGTCCCCAACCAGCCTGCCTGGGGAATGCAGCCTACCAAACGACGTCCCCCTAGGAGGCTCCAGAACAATAGGGTTGGCCCCATCCAAGCCGGCCCACGGGGACTTGACTCTCCCGTTTCTCTCCCCAGACAACCCAACGCCCCACGCAAACCTCCTCCGTCTTCCCTCTTGACGGCGAATCTCCGATGCTTCCCCTCGTCGGCGCATGAGCTTCCTCCGCGCGCTCGCGGACTCTCTATCGTCTTTGCTGTTCCGTTCTCCGGACGCCCCACCCATGGCCGATGCGGCGGCCGTGGTCGGGGAGCGCGTGGCCGTGAAGCTCAGGGGCTACTTCGAGCTGGCCAAGGAGGAGATCGACAAGGCCGTGCGCGCCGAGGAGTGGGGCCTCCCCGATGACGCCGACGCGCACTATCGCAACGCCCTCCGCGTCATGCTCGAGGCCAAGGCCGCCCGCGTTCCCGACGCCGTCTCCTCCAGGTGCGCCCCTCCCCTTTTGATTCCTCCCCTCCGGTTCGGGCTAGACTAGGGTCTGCGGTTGCTGATTCGTGTGCGCCTGGGTTTGCAGTGAGAGGGGGCAGGTGAGGATGTACCAGGAGAAGATCGCCAAGTGGCAGACGCAGGTCGAGGAGCGGCTCAGGGTGCTCGGCCAGAGGAGTGGTGAGGCTCCCCCTCTCCTCTCTTTTATTTGCCCTCAGTTTTCCTGCCTTGCTAAGCTCGTGAATTTTAGTCAGCGATGTGCACTTCTCACTCAGGAAACGTTAGAGAACACCAAAATAGTGAATTGTGTTAATCAGGAATTTAGAAGCTAGTACCTGTATGGTTCCATTAGTGAATTGCGCTTTCTTGTTATTTAACTTTCAGTAGTCCGGATTGTTATGCACAAGCTCGTGAACTTGGTCAGCCATGCGCGCTTCCTAGCCTAGAAACTTAGAAGGAGCCAAAGTACTTGCAGGCCTTACCTGATGTGTTAGTCACTTGATTGTGTGAATGTAGGTGTTAGTACCTGTGTGGTTCCGCAAGTTAGTTTGTGCTTTCTGCTTATAACAGTTTTAACTTTCAGTAGTTCGATTGTTCTAACTGGTCCTACGTGCATTTTCCTACTGCATCAGTTGTGAAGTACAATTCATTGTGAGTTAACCTTGCTTCATTCTGTCTGGTATATTGCAGGAACGTCTGCACCAGTCCCGAAGAAGGTATAAGGTCCTAGTGTCGAAGCTGTACATGTCCTGATAGTTGTCTACTTGGTTTTCATGTTGTTAGCTTGTGCCTTGCCTCAAATATGAATACTGCATTCTTAGTTTTTAGCAAATCGATCAAGCAGGCATGTATTATAGGTAGAACGACTGTGGCCTGTTATTTTCTTCATTCCCGATCAACAATATAATACTGATGCTGATTTGGTACCGCTGCAGTGCTACTTTATCGATCCAAGTTGGCTGAAATGGATATCCTGTTCTTGTGAGTTCTTATGATTTTCAATAATCACTCCTAAAACATAAATAATAGAACATCAACATGAAATTAAAAGTGCAAGTCTCTACTTGTTAAGCTTCGGCAGTTTGCTGTGTTAACAGCATGCATTGAAAAACAAAAGGTTGATTTAAGAAAATGAAAGCTAGCTAGGTGCCTAGCGACATTGTTATATTTATTTTTCCAAGTAGCAGTTTGCAGAAAATATATTGGTCAAAAAGGTCTGTCTCCATTACCCTGTGAATTATTTCTGCAGGTTACCAACTTTCATGTAAATAGGCCTGAGAAAGCAGCATCAACTAGCTCCCGTAGGCCAGCTTTGCAGTCAAGCCCTTCCCTTAACAGAGGTGGACAAGCATCGTCTCATCAGAATAATAGCATTGGTTCCAAGCCAGTGCAAAGAGCTGGTGGAAAGGATGATGACAAGCTTGTTGAAATGATAAATACGACAATTGTGGATAGAAGTCCTTCTGTTAAATGGGATGATGTTGGTATGCGACCATTGGCATTCTTTGTTGCTCTGGCTTAAGCCTGGTATTCGTCACGGTCTCATTGTTTTCTGGTTTGATCTGTAGCTGGTCTTGACAAGGCAAAACAAGCACTCATGGAAATGGTTATCTTACCTACTAAGCGAAGGGATCTTTTCACTGGTCTTAGGAGGCCTGCTAAAGGTAAACCGTAAACCTGTTAGCCCTGAAGGATTTTCTTCTCTAGATCTTTTTTAATAATAGCTCTTCTTTATGAGTAAAATTAAAAATTCAAAACTATCCTTTAGGGCTGCTTCTCTTCGGCCCTCCTGGGAATGGGAAAACAATGCTTGCCAAAGCTGTTGCATCAGAATCTGAAGCTACATTTTTCAATGTTTCAGCTTCTTCATTGACGTCAAAGTGGGTATGTGGTTATCCCTATATATTTTACTCTGCCAGATACTCTGATCATATATATTTCACTGTCTGAAACAACCTTATTTTCGTTGGCAAAAACAGGTAGGGGAGGCTGAAAAGCTTGTTCGGACACTTTTCATGGTTGCTGTCGATAGGCAACCATCTGTTATCTTCATGGATGAGGTCCTGGTTACAAACCTTAACTTTTCAAAATTTGTTGAGAATTTGCAATACGATCTATTTAATCTTGTATTAATGGCACTCATCAATATTATTCCGACCATGCTATTACCAGATCATTGGAATACTGAAGCTAGTTGCTTGTCATATTTTTAGAATAGTTTACTTTAAGAATTTTTATCTGTTTAATCCATGCACTAAACTTTGAATAGAATAGAAGAATGCATTGAACAATTTATTCTGCATAAGCTTATGCACAGCGTTCGTGTTTTCAGTTTTCACTCGAATATTTCTAAAAATTCAGATGAGCACATATATAGCATCTACAGTCCTCATAGCTCAGTTGGTGGAGGGCCATAAGATGCATTTTTCTTTAGCTGATTTTTTTATAAATGTATAATGTTTCTTTCTTATTTTAGTAAAAAGAAAGTGCGATCTGAGATGTTTTGTTGTTTTGTGTTGGCTGCATTTTATATGCAGATTGATAGCGTCATGTCAACAAGGTTAGCAAGTGAGAATGATGCAAGCAGGCGACTGAAATCTGAATTCCTTATCCAGTTTGATGGGGTGACATCAAACCCAGATGATTTAGTAATTGTTATAGGTTAGCATATCTTCCTTTTCTGATTGCTTAATCCTTGTTAGCTTTTTTATTAACCTCATTTTTGAAAACATTCATGATACAGCTATCATGTGTGTAACTGTTACTACTTAGTCAGAATCATATGCTAGTACTGAATTCCTATACTGTAAACATTTATTTGATAGGATCAGTTAGTGGACATGCAATGCTGTTTAGCTTTTGTCTGCTGCTGCTGTCTTGTTATTCAGTATCCGATATTTTGATCTGGTCTATTGTGTATTTCCCTTTGGAAAGATCCTGTTTGAGTGTTGCAAGAGTAAATGACCCTCCGACCCAATGTGCCTTCATTACTTCAGCAGCATTAGCTAAGACTTAGAATTGTGATTGTTACGAGCTGCATCTCTATAGGTATTTCCCTTTGGAAAGATCTTGAGTGCTACATAGTTTGCCCTCATTGTAGTTGATGGATGAATACACATTTTTTTCATATAGGTTTATCTAGAAAACCCATTGCAGAGAACAATTTACCTGCAATAATTTTCTTTTACTAAGTTTTGTGTTTATACTTTTATTATGTGTACTGTCTATTAATAAAAATCCCTTGGTTAGGAGCTACGAATAAACCACAAGAGTTGGATGATGCAGTTCTGCGAAGACTGGTAAGATTGATCCTACATATATATTTAGGATATTGTTTTTCTTTTATGATGCCTTTCATATTTCTTTCATCTCGTGTTTCAAAAACTGAGCACAAGAGTACATGCTGCTTGGTGGCTGGTACCAGTCCCCAACGCATTTTGCCTCATGGTATTGTAGTGACTAGAGAATTGTCAGGAACCGGACAGAAAAAGCATCTGTTTTCACTAGTTAGCATTACTTCAAAATAGTGACTTGTAATGGTTGGCTAATCATGTTGAGTAAATAACTTTGTTTATGGAGAATATCAAAGACTGTCCTGTCATTTTTGGAACATTAAGGGATTTGTTTTCTGTACTGAATGTTTGGCACTTTATCACCATACACTTAATTTCTAGTACCCACTATTTTGACATAATTTTGTTCCTTCTTTGTGACTGTTATTATATTCAACCATATAAACAGGTAAAAAGAATATATGTGCCACTACCTGATCCAAATGTACGGCGGTTACTTCTGAAAAACCAGCTCAAAGGACAAGCATTCAAATTATCCAGTAAGGACTACTTTCCTTATTATGTTTTATAATCGTGGGACACATGCTCTATTCACCTGTCGGAGTGCCACTCTTGGTACCTTGTTTTCTGCAAGTACCCCATTTTCATCACAAAAGTTCAGTAAAGAACAAATTAGGCACCTTGGAAGCAAGAGTGTGTGCTATGCTATGTAAAATGTGAATGTCCATGCAGCACACTTCATGAAACTTGTGATGGCCATTCCAAGGTTTGCTATTCCGAAAAAGTTGGGATTTGCATGCACTTCATAAAAAATGAACCATGACTTGTGTTATTTTCTGTCTGATGTACATAGGGTTGCATGTTGTAGTTTGAAGCTTGCTCCAACAAATTTTGAGTCTAATTTTTTCCCCTTACAGATCATGATCTGGAGAGGCTTGCCATGGAGACAGAAGGTTAGTTTTAGTTTGAGTAATATGCTCCTTTTTAAATGATTGCCTCTGTGGTCCTTCTTAAGGAACTAAATATATGTCCATAGGATATTCTGGGAGCGACCTGAGAGCCTTGTGCGAGGAAGCTGCAATGATGCCAATCCGAGAGCTTGGTCCACAGAATATCCTTACAATAAAAGCAAATCAGGTGCTTGGTCTGCAGTTTCTGAACTTTGGATGAAAACCCTTTGAAATAGTCAGCAGCATTGTCCAGTGGAAGGAGCACTAATTCTTTCTGTTTACTGTGATGTAGCTGCGACCATTGAGACATGATGATTTCAAGAGCGCGATGACCGTGATAAGGCCGAGCTTGCAGAAGAGCAAATGGGACGAGCTGGAGAAATGGAATGACGAGTTCGGTTCAAGCTGACAATGCTAATCCCCCCTGTTCATCAGACGGATTTTAGTTTGGTGTGTATATAACATCATCGCCATAATTGATGGGCTGCAAATCGCCAAAGTCACATACATACACGCCCGCCCATGCAGGCATCTGAATCTATGACATTGTAAATGCTGTACAAGGAATACGCTCCGGCTCTGAGCTGGGGTGAAGCAAAATTATAGACGAACTCGTCTCTGATAGCAACTTCCAGTTTTCACTATTAGTAGTCTAGATGCAAAAGACATCCAATAGCACTTGCCGGTTTGGTCCGCGCTGGTCACCGTATCGATGGACACTTGTGATCATGCTCTGACCAAGCAAGTGTCCTTGATTTCGGTGTAGTTCAATGCTCGTTTCTTCTTGGTCGTTTTCGCTTGGGCTTCATCAAACACCTCTTCTTTGATCTCTTCCAATTTAGCTTCAGTGTTGTTGACTTTGTCATCGCTGAATTCAAGTTGCCGCTTGGTAATGTCTGTCCACCGCTATCGTAGTGGCCTTGTGAGCATCGTAGCTACATTGCATACAACTTGCGTATAAGAGAAAGCAACCAATTGCGTATAACGGGCAGGCCTGAGCGGTGGGCGGAAGGGAGCTGCGGTGCACCACCTACTTCTCCTTGCCGGTGCCAGCAATCATGTGGGCAACCGATCCGATGTCCGGGGAATCGGCGGCAGTTCTAGTGGCGGCCGCTGTGGGTAGAGGCTGCTTGTCAGCACCAGCAGCAGCCGGAGGCTGGTGGAGGTCCATGGCTTCGGATCTGGTTGGCGGCGGCGCCGGAGAGCGAGTGAGAAGAGAGATCAGCGACAGCGCAGAAGAGGGAAAGGGGGATGTGAAATGTCTCTCCCACGCGAACAACTATAACACTACAGGCTGCACTCGGGTTGCTCCCGAAGCCCTTGTATCTAGGGGTCGAGATGAGGGTTTCTCCATGGACTATAGAAAAATACGGATCAGACGGTTCTACAAGATTTGTTCGGGGCAATTTTTTCTTGACGAACCGAAAACTTGTTATACAGTTTCAGTGCATTTACGGATCTGATGCTAGAGTTGACAAAGAACCTCTGGAGCGGTGACGAGTCCACCCTCTCTTTCTCTCGTGTAGGACAGGCCCCCAACCCAAGGCCGAACAAATGGCACGCATTGGAATGTTCTACACAAAGGATAACCCCTGTTTCTCTTAGGTGAGGACATCGACGGGCACAGGCAACTAGCTCGCACTCCAAGAAACGTGCGGCAATGGCGACGCCGCCTACTAGCATCGCCCCTCCAGTGATCATCGTGTAAGCACTATTTCAATTTGATTGTCTAATATAGTTTATTTACATTTTAAAAATTAATTTTATGATAAAATTTGAAACATATGAAATCTCTAGCCAATGCTGGACAAACGCCGACAAATGGGTTGCGTCGTTGGGTCCTTCCTAAATCAACCGCGACCGATCCAAACGAGCTGAAACGGACCGTTTGGGTGACCGGATGAGTCGGTCCGGTGGAGATGCCCTTAGCTCCGGCATGCATCAATCTCACAGCGAAATTCTAGTGCGTATATATATCTTTTCTAACAATTTTAAATATGTTTTCAAATAATAAATCTATAGGCATGCAAAATCTGATGAGAGGCGTTCCTAGCGTGTCCTAGGCCGACCACCAGGGTAAACTGGCTGGCAGAACCGTGCTCGGTGAGAGACATTTCCGACACGATATACGTCCGCACTCGCCGGATTGCAAGGCCCGTCTAAAACCGATGTGACACTTTTTGTGTCTCGCTTGGGGTGTCCATCCCATATATGTTTGTTCACAATTTTTTGAAAATAAAGAATATGTTTTGTGTTCTCTATAGAAAGAAAAAATTGATACTCCAACTCACGGACATTTTCTCGTCTTTTTTACACAAACCACATAAAATAATAATAATTTGTCTTGATAACTTGTGTGTAAACATAAAATGTCCGTATCTACATGCGAAATTTTCATTCATAATTTTTTGAAATTTTAATTTTTGTCTATTATGATCGGTAGTCCTAATTTTTGTCTATTATTATCTAAGTGCGAAATTTTCGTTCATAATTTTTCGAAATTTTAATTTTAATTTTTGTAATACATACTATGGCAGTTACTGGATTTCTTTGTAACCGCTGTATTTTCAAAGTTGCTGAACTAGAGTTGCTCGTTCATGCAACTCCTGCAGTTACTAGTTCTTGCATTTTTTTCTCAAATCTGCATTAGCGCGTGCAAAAGATGGATAAATCCACAGGCGTCATGGTCAAAAGCAAGAAAATCACGCGGTGTGCATCAGACGAAGAACACCCACATAATTTTCGCAGGCTCCCGCGAAACATCCGCTTAGAATGCGTGGGACTGTGCAGGCATAAACGGACCTCCCGCAGGTAGTCCCACCTGTACCCTGAGTTGAATGCACTCACAGATTCTTACATTGGACGCTGCACCCTGAGTTGAATGCACTCACAGATTCTTACATTGGACGCGGAGACAGATGTCGAAGAGGGACATCGATCGCTGGGTATGGCAGCCTGGAATGCAATTCTCTCGAAGTTTCCCCGAAACGAAAGACTTTTTTGGGATCGAATTCATGTTCCGTCCTACTTTATTCTTGATTAAATACGTTGGAAAATTGCTACGCTAGTCCACGTTGCCGCTCTCCTCGTGGCCGGGCACGCCGGAGCTCTGCAGCAGCCTGCTGATGTCATCGGCGATGAACTCGGCATCCATGCCGCTGCCGGTGAGCCCTCTGGCCGCCATACCCGCGCGGTAGAGCCCTCTGGCCGCCATACCCGCGCGGTAGAGCCCCTTCTCTCCCTTGGGAGACTTCCCTGTTACCTTCCCGTCCTTGCCGATCAGCTCATCGCCTTCCTCCTAAAACAAGTTCAGATTATTCTAGCTAGCTGAGGAATTCACAAGAAAAACTCAGGATTGATTCTTGGCATGCATGGCACGCACCTTGAGCCACTTCTTGGCCGTGCAGCGGTACCCGGTGGCGAAGATGATGGCGTCGAAGCGGTGCCGCCCGCCGCCTGCGAACTCCACCACGTCCCGGTCGATGCCCGTCATCGCCGGCAGCACCTGAATCCGCCCTTTCTTGATCTTGTCGTAGGTGCCGACATCGATGACCGGGTAGCCGCTGCCCTGCTGCATCCAGGCGAAGGGCCCGACGGCAGGCCGCGGGAGGCCGTGCTTGGCGGTGTCGCCGAACACGAGGCGGCACGCGAGCAGCGTCAGCCTGTCGACCATCCAGAGCGGCAGGAACCTGAGCAGCGGTATGGACGCGCTCATGATCTCCCTCGTCATCAGGTGGACCTCGCCGCGGACGACCACGGAGCAGCTGCCGGCGCCGCCCTCGGCCAGGTCCAGCGCGATCTCCATCCCCGAGTTCCCGCAGCCGACGGCGAGCACCGCCTTCCCCTGCATCCCCTCGGCGGACCGGTAGTCGCTGGCGTGGATGGTCTCGCCCGGGAACGTGTCCAGCCCTGGCACCGCCGGCATCACCTTCTCGTCGAACTTCCCCGTGGCCACCACCAGGAACCTCGCGGCGTACAGCTCCGCCTCGCCGGTTCCGAGGTCGACGGCCTCCACCTCCCACCGCCCATCGTCCACGAACCGTGCGCTGCGGACCTCGCGGCGGAGGCGGAGGCGCGCGCGCACGGCGAAGCGGTCGGCGTAGGCGTCGAGGTAGCGGACGAAGTGGTCGCGGGGGAGGTAGGCGGGGGCGTCGTCCGCGTGCGGCGCGTGGGGGAGGGCGCTGTGGTGCTTGGGGAGGTGGAGGTGGAGGCGGTCGTAGGCGCGCTTCCGCCACAGCGAGCCCACGCAGTCCTCGCGCTCCAAGACGACGCTCTCTACCCCGCGCAGCGCCAGGCAAGCCGACGCAGCCAGCCCCGACGGCCCCGCCCCGACGATGATCACCGGAGGGGCGCTGTTACTGGTAGCACACCTCGTCGTCGACATTTTTGGATGGGGAGAGTAGTTGCTAGCTGCTTGAGCGTCTGCCTGCCGTGTAGGCGTGTACTACTAACTACTTAGCTAGTCTCCGCGTAATGGCGTGTACTACTAACTACTTGGTTTAACTGATTAGCCCAAGTGGCTATTGGCGCCGAAAGTATTTGCTTTGTTTGTTCAGGGAGATGGTTGCTGGTGATGCTAATTTGTCTCAAGGTGGAGTTTGTTATATGTTGATCCAAATTCTACAAAGTATAGGCCAACTTCTGACGAGTGGAGGAGGCTTGGGCCGGAGGCTTGGGCTTGGGTCGAAGATGGGCAGTCGAGAAAAGCGACGATGATGATATGAGACAGTGCCGGAGAAAAGCAAGATATCTACCAATCCATCTTTTCTTTAGTCTTGTCTTGTTTCCGCGTGGCAAACAACCTGGCTCTAACCGATGTGTGGACTTGTACCGGTTCCGTGTTAATATACCGAGAGAAATATTCCAAGAGTTTGTTACAAGGTTTTGGTATGTGTTCAAGTGAAGTATTATTTCGTATTGTTTACAATACTGAAAATACAGGAAAACATAAATATAAAAGGTATATGCTAAATATATTTAACAACCCCATTAATCACAACCTTGTCTAAGGTTGAGATTACGCTTAAACTCTTCAAGATCTCGTACTGGCAGTGTCTTTATAAACCCATCTGCTATTTGATCCTTGGTAGATATAAACATGATATCTAACAGTTTTCTTGCAACTCTCTCTCTCTGACAAAATGAAAGTCAATCTCCATATGTTTAGTTCTTGCATGAAACAGAGGATTGGCTGACAAGTATGTAGCTCCTAAATTATCACACCATAAGCATGACTTTTCTTTTAACGAAACACCTAGCTGACCAAGAAGAGCTTCAACCCATATTAATTCAGCTGTGGCATTAGCTAAGGCTTTATACCCAGCCTCGGTGCTTGACCTTAACACAATTGCTTGTTTTCTGGCACTCCAAGATATTAAATTTGGTCCAAAGAATGTAACAAAACCTTCTGTGGATCTCCTATCATCAAGACAACCTGCTCAATTTGCATCAGAAAAAGCACTAAGCAGACTTGAAGAAGATTTATGAAAAGCAAGCCCAACTTTTATAGTTCCTTGAATGTATCTCAATATTCTCTTGGCAGCTATCCAGTGAGAGAGGTTGTTGGAGCATGTAAGAATTGACACACTTTGTTCATCGAAAAAGAAATGTCAGGTCTAGTTAAGGTCAAATACTGTAAAGCATCTACAATACTTCTGCATTCAGTAATGTCAGCAGGGCCAAGAAGTGTCCCTTCATGAAGTGACAACTTATCACTAGAAGACAAGGGTGTGGGACATGGAGTGCACTGCTTCATGCCAACTCTTGCAATCAAATCAGTGGCATATTTTCCGTGTAAGAAGCAGACCATCATTGACTTTCTTCACCTCAATTCCCAGAAAGAAATAAAGATCACCCAGATCTTTAAGAGCAAAATCATCCTTTAGATCACATAGCAGCAAGGAGATGGCCTGATCAGACGAGCTAGTAACAATAATGTCATTAACATAGATAAGAACAAATATCATAACACCTGATTTCTTGTAAAGGAAAAGTGATGTGTCTGCTATGGAAGGAACAAACCAAAGTGACTACAGCTTTATACTGAGTCTAGAATACCATACACGAGGAGCTTGTTTGAGACCATAGAGAGCCTTGTCAAGTTTGCATATATAGTGGGGGGTTTCAGGATTTTCAAAACCTGGAGGTTGTTTCATATAAACTTCCTCCTCTAGAACGCCATGAAGAAACACGTTCTTGACATGTAGCTGCCTCAAACTCCAGCCACAAGAAATAGCAACTGAAAGAACAAGTCTAATAGTAGCCGCTTTCACAACTGGACTGAAAGTATCTTCACAATCAATGTCATACCTTTGCTTGAACCCTTTTGCAACCAGACGTGCCTTGTATCTGTCAGCTGTCCCATCAACATGTTTCTTAATACGATACACCCATTTACAATCAATAAGATTTTTGGTTGAATTTGGAGGTACAAGATGCCATGTTTTATTTTCCAGCAAAGCATCATATTCCTCTTTCATAGCCTTGTTCCAACAATTATGAGAGAGAGCTTCTGAAAAAGATATCGGTTCCCCTGTAGACAAGAGGAAACCATACCGAATAGTTCCTCAGTATATTGTTTAGGTTTGCGAATACCCTTCCGAAGTCGTGTACGAGGTTCTGGTGGTTCAGGTTGAGGCGACGGAGAGCGTGGCACAAAAGATCCCGTGTCTGCGACATCAATGGAGGCATAATCAGTCGAGGAATCAACCCCACTAGCGTCATCCTGACGCGCGGCAGAAGACAATGTCTCACCTAGACGCTCGCTCGCGTCACTTTCATGCGCAGCAGGGGACAGTGGAGGGGACCCACGTGGGGACACTTCCACGTCCGCGTGCACAGGGCTGCAAGGCGGGGACGAGGCCATGTGCGGCGAAGAGACCGAGGATGTGGACCGCGGCGACAAAGCGTTCGTCATGGGGAGACGATGTGAAGGCGACGTTGGGCAGGAGACATCAGGATTGGGCTCCTGCAAATCCACCTCGGGATTGCTACCTGGGACATGCAGGGCAGACGAATCCGTTTTGGGATTGCTGCCCGAGACAGGATTAGTTTTGGCATTTTCTAAGGGTGTATTTGCACCGTTTCTGCTTATTTCTTCACCGTTTTCTCCAAAATTTCTTGTTAATTCATGCTGCACCGTAACATCATCACCTGCAACCACATTATCTACTAGGGCTGGATCAACATTAGGTATAATATGCAGTGGCGGAGGAGCCCATAGGGTGCAGTATGGCAATCGCCCGACCTATATCGTATCGTGTATACGCAGTAGTATGTAATATCCAGCTAGCTGCAATGGGTCAATCGATATAACACTAAGTAATCTGAGCTTAGGATTAAATAATTAGAGACACCTACATATTAAGATAGTCTTAGGCCTACATGGCTGCTAATTTTTTTAAACTTAAACTAAACCAAGTATCACGTACGCAATACCTGTACATATACGTGGGACCAAAGGACTCAATTGCTGAATCAATTGATCCATCAGAAAACCTGGAAAGGAGAGGCGGCGGTTGTGGTAACCGACAAGACGAAGGGCACTATGCCGACGCTGAAGCCTGCAGAGAGATCGCCGTCGCCCAAGAGCTTGTCAAGATATTTCGGCCGTCCGGCCCGTGCCCCGCGTCAGTACTGTTCCGTCTGAACTCTCATTGACGAAAACGAGAGATGGCACCCCTTAAGCTCAGGCCAAATCTCAAAATTAAAGGTATTTCTTTCAATCCATATTAGGTGACTTAGATTTGGCTAGAAACGAATATATTTAGACAAGTTTTGATGCTAGATACATCCATATTTAGACAATCCAACAACTAATATAAATTCATGTCACGTTGATTACATTTTTTTCATATCAATTATTATATAATATTTGGTCTTTTAATTTTTATTCGTTCAATTTCGCCACACCAAAAATATAGTCCGTCCTCCGCCACTGATAATATGCATATTCATATGATCATCAATGTGTGTCTCCCCATTGTTAGAAGGTAACAAAAGAATATCTTGTTTGAGACGTGTTCCAGCATTGGGATTAAGATCAGCAAAGGGAAACACATTTTCATAAAAAACAACATCTCGAGAAATATAGACCCGTCCTCCCACCGCCCATCGTCCACAAACCGGTGCGCCGCGGACCTCGCGACGGAGGCGGAGGCGTGCGCGCACGGCGAAGCGGTCGGGTAGGCGTCGAGGTAGCGGACGAAGTGGTCACGGGGGAGGTAGGCGGGGGCGTCGTCCTCGTTGGCGCGTGTGGAAGAGCGCTGTGGTGCTTGGGGAGATGGAGGCGGTCCTAGGCGCGCTTCCGCCACAGCGAGCCCACACAGTTGTCACGCTCCAAGACGATGCTCTCCACCCCGCGCAGCGCCAGGCACGCCCAGGAGGGGACCTAGAACAAAAATCACCGGGTGTCACTATATCAGTTGAACATATTTTTCATCTAGATTTAGGGGTGTCACACACTACAAATGCTCAAAACTTAGTAAAGAAATCAATTTTGTCCCAGTGTCCTGTGACCCCCGGTTGCATAACGTGGGTACGCCCCTGGGCACGCCGACGCAGCCAGCCCCGATAGCCCCGCCCCCGGTTGCATAACCTGTGTCCTGTGATCACCGGCGGCGCACATTGTTGGATGGAGAGATCAGTAGCTAGCTGCTTGTGCGTCTGCCTTCCGTGTTGTAGGCGTGTACTACTAGCTAGTGCACGCGTACGTAATGGCAGTCGAGAATAGCGACGATGATAACATGACAGTGCAGGGAGATATCTACGAATCCATCTTTTCTTTAGCTAGCCTTGTCTTGTTTCCGGGAAGGGAATGCATGCGATGGAGCAGATACACATATATATGTGCAGTCACTAGCATTGATGTCTGGTCAATCGCCGTCGCTAATGTTGGCACATCTCAGAATCATTTTCTTCGGCAAGGTATCTTCTGGACCTGGACATATATATGAAAGGAAAGACAGAATACCATGGTTTGCACTACAGTCTTCTAACTCTATTTATATCTACCATTGTTTTGGCCAACCAGTTTTGGAAAATATGTCTACCATTGCTTCGGCCAGCCAGTTTTGGCATGCCCATTTAATGTGAAAATGATGTTCTGATAGGGTTGCAAGCGGGATTCGGTGAAAGTCCCACTTCTACTTTAATTTTTTTAAATTAGAACAATCGGGATCAATCTTCCGGATCTTTGTTACCTAACAAGTCTTAATATTAAGGTAAGATACAAAATACAAATCCAATATTCAATTATGAAAAAATATCCCCATCACTACAATTTTTTTTGTCAATCTACCACTTCTGGGTTTCATGGTTGAATGGCCTTTTTTACGGTTAAAAGGTCTTCTACCACATATGGGAACCCATGGTAAATTCCTATTATAGACGCGTCTACCAAGAAGACCACGGTGGATGGCGCCCATCAACCACGAAATTTGAGAAAAGCAATGTTAATCGCTAGTGAGGATAGTGCGTGCCTGGTTGTATAGCCGTGCAATGGCAATCGAGAAAAGCAACATGTCTATCAATCCATCTTTTTTTTAGCCTTGTCTTATTTCCAGGAATGCGATCAAGAGATGTGCAGTCACCATTGTTGTCTGGTCAATCGCATCGGTAATGTTGGCACATCGGATCAATCATACACATCTCAGAATCATTTTCTTTTTGAAATGCAATACCACATGTATGTTGGGCCCTCAGCCCATCTTTGCCGTCCATTTATTGGAGATTTATGTTACACACTTTGCAAACTTTCCGTCACACCTATGTACTGTCTATTTTCTCAAGTTTATTGTATTTTGCAGCACGCCACCTACGTTTCAGTTTTTTATAAATATATGACACACACTCTAAATTGATATATTGCTGGATGAGGTCAAGCTTATCCAAAGATTTATCAAGATTAATCAATAATTTCTTACCAAATCTGCCTCATAAGATTCAACAGGATTCAAAATATTTTCAACATAATTTGTTGTTTGTTTCATGCATAATTCATACAATTTTTTCAAAGATAATCAAACCCGTTATTTATTGATTCAAGATGGACATCAGATCCTCAAAAGTCAAGATTTACATATGGCACATACACGTTTCATACATATAGGGCTTATGGGTATATGATTCCTATACTGTATACATCAAGATATAGAAAAAGAATGAGCAAAACATGGATTGGTGGCAGAATCATCAAATTTAAACAGACACATGGACTATAGCTTTCAAGAAAAGAAGAAAAAGGCATACAAGAATTATCATTTCATTCATGTTCCGTCATATATTCGGAAGTTTCATAGTACTACAAAATTTTAGAAGGTATCAGGCGTCCAACCAAAATAGCTTTGTTCCATGATAGATTTCAGTTGTTCTATACAAGATCCATTCAGTATTCGGCAGTTCATACTAGACTCTTTTTTCTTCCAGATCTGCAACTTGAAGATTAAACAAAAACATACAGGGAACAGAGCATTCATCAAAGATATTTTGACAAATATAACTGAAACTGAAACGAATTTTGAACGATTCTTGAGTGGAACTTTTTTTAAACAGCTGAATTGATGCATACATATCTTTCGGCCGCAGGTGTCGCCGAACCTCCTGGCTACGGACTTGTCTGAGGCTCCGAGCAGTAATTATAAACGTCGGTACCAAAAACTGTTGACGAGATCAGTCAAGCGAACTGATCAGTGTTGTGTAGGGTTTAGGGTTTAGAGTACAGTACCAAGCCATTATGGTACCAAGCCACCTACGCCGGTACCATTTGGTAACTTGATCGCCAGTACCAAGCTGCGGGCTTATAGCTCCTATGCGACATCTTTACATGGAATTAGAAGAAAAGCGACATCGTTGAAAAGAATAGCTCGCATGCGACGGTTGTGAGGCAGCTAATATCCCAGGGCCACACGGGCCTTAAAACGGTCGTAAGGACACATTTAACTTTGTTCCAAGATTAGGGTTAAGCCAAACCGGTTGGTTGGGACAGCCAGTCAAGCCAGTCAAACCAACCGCTTCCGACCGAGAGCGCGCGTCACACTGACTGTAGCTTCCCCGACGGCGGCGGACCTCACCCATCGTTCTCGGCGGCGGCACGACAATTAATTTAGGCGGCGACGCTTTAGTTCGACGGTGAAGGTGGTGAGTGCCATTTGAAAGCTAATTCCTCTCCCATTCTTCTCAATTCGAGATCTGAGCGTGCCCATTGATGCTAGATTGTGGAGGCGAGGGTGTCTTTGAGCAGGCGAGGAGCGATATGGAGCATGGAGAGGGGACTTCTAATCGGTATATCCCGTATCTCTGCACTTAATTTCTCTAAGGTTGAGCTCTTTGTTCGCTTCCGCTAGCTCACAGTGCCCGCCAAAAACAGGGGAGACGATGTTGCCGCCAAACCTTCGAATTTCGCATCAATTTCTTTCCCTCTAGGGCTGTTTTAGTTGATGGCAGCACGCAGATCATTGAGAGAGACACGGTTGTTAAATGGAAGGTGGAATTAGAACATGTTGATCCCCAAGAGCTAATAAACATGGAAGAGGTGGCGGTGAGGAAAATGGTGGAAAAAATTGGGGATAGTGTGGTTTGGGGGCCAGAGCAAGAAGTTTCTTTGTTACGATTTGATGATTGCAAATGTGACTATGTTAGGGTTGAGACAGGGGAACATATAGTTGATGAAATCGATGAGCGAAACGGTTGGACAAGCAAAACTGTTCTGTTTTTAGCAGAGCTCATTGATCTGAAACCTGATTCGAGGGTTGGATATGTGGCCTCGGTGGCTGCCAGATGGTCGAGGATGATTGGGCTGCACAAAGGCAAGTAATGCCTATACTTACTGAGTTGGAAGTGTTAACAGTGGAGGATGATGATGCCAATGCACAAGGGGAGGCTGCAGATGGTAATGCACAAAGGATTGTAACTGTTGATTGGAATTCAGTTGAGATACATGACCGGACTGATTTGGTCATTGCACCAATAGATGACATTGAAATGGCAAAGCTTTTTGGCATTCCTATAGATGACAGAGACAAGGAGAAGAAGAGGGATGAAGCTGCAAATGATGCTGACAACCATTTAAGAGATGAAGAGGCAGATATAGATCTAGAGTTGTTGGAAAATGCGACAGTTCATGTAGATGATGCACATGATGATGAGCTAGTAACAGTTTATGACAAAGAGGACCCAGTTATTGAAGTTGGGAGATTGTTTCCAAGCATGGATGAATTCAGTATGTGTTTCAGGACATATGCAGTCAAACGTGAGTTTGCTACCAAGACTATGTGGATTGATAAAAACAAGTTCTATGCAAAATGCATAGGTTATGATGGTGGTGCCAAGCCTTGCAAGTGGTATATATCTGCTAGACGCCAACCTGATGGAAGGACAATAAGAGTGAATCAAATTCCAAAACCTCATACTTGCATTACAAGTTCTCAAACAGTTACAAAGATGACATCATAATTATGGGTTGCAGAAAAGATCAAGCCCATTTTAGCCACAACACCAAACAACACTGCAAAGAGACTGAAAATAGACTTGGAAAAGTAGTACCCCATCAAGCTGAATTATACTACAGTGTGGAAGGCAAAGCAAAGGGCAATGAAATAGCTATATGGTGATTGGGCAAATACCTTTCGAATGCTTTATAACTTCAAAGCAAAAGTAGAGAAGAGGTCACCTGGCAGTGTTGTGGAGATAGATACTGAGGTAACAGCTGATGGGAAAGTCTTCTTCTCTAAATTCTTCATGGCTTTAAAGCCTTGCATCGATGGCTTCAAAGCGGTGCGTCCATATTTGAGTATAGACTCATCTTTCTTGGTGGAAAGTGGAATGGTCAACTAGCGACATGCAATGCTTTAGATGGACACAATTGGATGTTCCGTGTAGCTATTGGCATGTTTGATCTGAGACAGGCATCATGGACATGGTTCATGATGCAGTTGAAAAGATGCATATGGCGATCTCTCCATTGGCGGTGCACAGATGCATGTAAAGGTTTAAAAATGCGGTGAAGATTGTTTTCCCTCATCTTTGAGCGAGAGGGAGTGCTTGACCATATGTGGATGAATTTGATAAAAAATTCGAGGAGATGATTTTGGACGCATGTGGCGTGACAAGATCTTACACCGCAGACACATTCATATCACCTTGAGAAGATTAAGGCGGCATGCTCGAGGAGGGTAGGGTCAAGTTTTGTACATGGTTGAAACCTACCATTCTCTTTTATGGTACAGTCTGGTTTTAACACTGCCATCAAATGTGATCATATCAACAATAATTTGGCGAAAGTTTCAACAACAAAGTGAAGGAGTTAAAAGACTTGCTTTGTCCATGACATGGTTGACGGATCGGGATCATGATCATGAGGTTGTGGGAATTGAGAAGAAGGCTTGGTGATATTCTTCAAGGAGATAAGCTTCCGATGTTGTGCGCGGTGGTCAATAGGAGCGAAATCTTGCACATTTGCGTGTTGAGAAATCCTCATTGTGGGTCTTTGAAGTCGAGATACAAAAGGCGGCAGGAGGCATGTTGTTGACACTCAATTGCATGAATGCACATGCCTTGAGTGGCAACACACTGGGAAGCCTTGTGAGCATGCCATACTTTTCTTGGCCTCCAAACACAAGCTAAATATGCACCCATATTTGCATGAGTATTATTCTGTAGCAAAATTCAAGGCTGCATATGGAACACCAATTCCAGCACTTACAGATCAGTCTCAGTGGCCTGAAGTGGACATTCAGTTCTCCTTGTGTCCTCCTTTGATGAAAAGAAAGGCTGGTAGGCCCAAGCAGAGTAGATTCAAGGCTTGGTTTGAGAAAGATGGGAGCAGCAAGAAGGGAAAGAAAGATGCCAAGCCAAAAAGGGCCCAAAAAGGTAACAAGAATAGATGCAAACTCTGTGAAGAACTTAGACACCGAGCTGGCTCTACCAAGTGCAGATACACTACGGAAAAGCCAAAGTATGTTCATCCAAAATCTATCCCATTTCTTGTTGATGATTTTTCTCCCCCAGCTAACTTGCTTGTTTTCAGGAGGAAGCGTGGAGAAAAAGGCCCACCCTCTTGTTGTTGACGAATGCTGGCCAGTGAAAAGGGCAAGAATCAATGGCCAAAGAAAGAAGAGAACTAACCAGATCATGTTTGGTGCTGCTGAGGTGCAATCTGAACTTGTTTTGGAGGATGATGTGCAAACTGTTGAGGCTTTAGGGCACACCGTTTCTGATTTGGAAGCTCTGGTGCAAAATGAGGGGCAAAATGAGCCTGTTGTTGAGGCTCTAGTGCAAAATGAGCCTGTTGTTGAGGATCTGGTGCAAAATGAGCCTGTTGTTGAGGCTCTGGTGCAAAATGAGCCTGTTGTTGAGGCTCTGGTGCAAACTGACCATGTTGTTGAGGCTCTGGTGCAAAGTGACCATGTTGATGAGGCTCTGGATCATGATTATGAGGTTGTTGAGGAGGTGGAGGAGGTGAAGGAGACTCTTGGACGTGCTGTGGGGAGGCCAGATGGTAATGGTAAGAAAAAGAAGAGCATAAACCTGTTGTGTGGTGTGAAACTTGTGAAGGAGAAGAAAACGAGGGGTAAGAAGAGCCAAAAGAAATAGACATTTGTTATTGTTGTAAACATTTGTTATTATTGTAAACATTTGACACTTGTTGTTGTAATAATTTGGCACTTGTTGTTGTAAACATTTGTTATTATAATAATTTGTCACTTGTTGATAATTTGGACAAAATTCAAATATGATGGTAAATTTGAATTTCAACAAATGTAGCTATGTCACTTTTCTATGTTTGTATGAGATTCCAACGTTTTTCTCATATGTACAATACAACTCATCCTCACCCTGATCCCTTTTGTGAAGTACAACTCACCCTCACACAAAATGGGGTAGAAATGGGCTCCAAAGCTAGGGTAAACCACCCCATTTCTAAGCAAGTTTTTTTCGACCATTTCTAAAACCAAGTTTGATATTTTTCCTCAGAACTATGTCACATGACATGACACCATGCGAAGGTTTTGTATTTTTTTGATTTTTTTTGAATTAGTTATGCACATTTGAATGTCTGGTCAAACTTGAAGGGTTTTCATAAATATTCTTAGCTAGGGGCTGAGGCTCACAAAACTAGCATTGGATCTCTGATGAAATAGCATGTTGTGAACCTAAAAATGATTTTTACAAAAAATCATCAGCATGAAATCATGTACATGTAGTTCATATCTTACCCACTTTCAGCCGATTCGGCAGGATTTGTCTTTTTCACCAGGGATGGAATAAAAGGTTTGAGATACTCAAGTTGGGAAATTGTACATTCTAGGTGGTCTAGTATTTTTGAAAAATAGGATGTTACCATTTTGAAACTTCAATTTGGTGGTTGCTTCACAAATCCCCCCTCTTTCGGCACTCAGAAAATAGAAAAAGATTTTCTGTGCGTCGAAAAGGAAAACTTTGTGCTACAACATTGTTAGTCATCCCATTATAGACATGCATGCCAAATATGGGCACATTATCACAAACTATGCCTTGATTCTAGCCATATCATTGGTCATTTGACCCGAAAGCCAGATAACCTCGGAGGAGATAGGTCATTTTATGAAGGGTTTTTTGAAATATGATCAATAGACCAAGTTTGATATTTTCCTTACAATTATGTCACATAACATGACACTATGCGAAGGTTTTGTATTTTTTTGATTTTTTTTTGAATTAGTTATGCACATTTGAATGTCTGGTCAAACTTGTAAAACCCCGTTGACTACATCCTAAACCCCGCTAACCCTAAGGCCGAATGAGGAACGTAGATCTAACCCTAGCGCGACACTGTGGCCGTCCGATCGTGTCTTCTAGAAGGATTCCGCGGGTGGCTCTGGGCGATCCGTGGAAGGGCTTGTTCAACAACCTGATTGGTTGGCGTCTCTTAGAAGGATTTCGTGGCTAGCTCTTGGCGATCCGTGGGATGGATGATTCTGAAATCTGATTGGCTTCATCGTTTTTATATGCAACAGCGTGGCATGCGAGCGTGGCACACTCCATTGACCGTTGGACCGAGCGTGGCATGCGAGGGCGCTGGGAGGGGCGGGCTGCACCATGCATGCAAATGCTAGCGTCGCCGATCTAGCTATTTTACGTGCAACAGCGCTGCAGCGTATTTACTCCCTCCGTCGCATTAAATAAGTGTACGTGTAACAACTTTCTTCAGTCAAACTTACTCCCCTCAGGTTCATTGTAATAAATGAGACTTTGCATGATACCACATCTATGTTATTTTGCACTATGGAGTAGTAACTTAGACTAGTAACATATGCATGATACCACAACACCTATGTATAAGGTAAACATTTGCTATAAGATGGGACCCACACAGCTTATGGAAATGGCTACAATGTATAAGGTCAAGTTCACCATAAGCTGGGACCCACATGTCTGTTAAAAGTACACATAAGCAAGAGAGAGAGGAGAGAGTAAAATAATTGTTTATTGCTTGTGGGCAACCCATAAGCTTGTAAGTCACCCTTAAGGAAAATCTTCTAAAGTAAACCTTCACTATGTATATGGATAGCCTTATAGACTACCTTTTGCTTGTGGATAGCCTTATGGACTACATAGTGGATGCCTAAGTGCATTGGAAAGGTAGAAGTACATTTTTTGTGGACAAATTTTGAAGCCAAACGTACACTTATTTGTGGACAGAGGGAGTATGCATGTCACTATGACCAGTCTAAGAAAAAAATATCAAAATCTAAAATATATAATAAATATAACGTCATTAATAAGTGTACGTTTGCGTGCTGCACCATGCATGCAGCTGCCCCTAGCGTCGCAGTCTAGCTATTTTGCGTGTGAAATGGATCGTATGGGCACCTAGAGGGGGGGGGGGTGAATAGGTGCTAACCAATTTTATAATACTTTTTCAATTTTAGGCTTGACACAAAGTAAATTCTCTAGATATGCAACTACGAGAATTTCCCTATATGTAACCCTAACTACTAAGCACGTAAAAGAGGAGCGAGGAAACCGTAGTGGAGCACGCGGAGACACAGGGATTTGTTTTACCGCAGTTCCTTCCTTGTTAAGGGAAGTACATCTGCGTTGGAGGGGTGGGCGGTTCTAAGACCACCACGCCACAATAGGCCTCACCCTATTCTCCGATGGATCTCGCCACGAGAGGCCTGATCCACCTTCTCCACTATTGGATCCCTTCAAGGCGGGAACCGGTGCCTTTTACAACACTATCGGGGCACACACCCACAACCGAATTGGGGGCTCCCGGGATGACAACAAGCTGTCACAAAAACAAGGTTTATCAATATAAACAAAAACAAGGATCTAGATCTTTGCAAGAAATACTAGATCGGAGGTTCTCCAAATGAATGGAGAGGAGATGAAGCGCTTGATTGCTGATGATGAAGGTCGAGTTCTCCTCCTTCGATTCCCAAAGGGATGGGGCCTTTGGATGGATCTAGGTGGAGCACTCTTGTATGAAGTTTTGAGATCTGATCTGTTCTTTTTCGAGATGAATCAAGAGTTCTGGCAGGAGGGGGATTGCTAGCTTAAATACCCCCTCCCCAGATCTGGCCGTTGCACAACTTTGGGGCGGATTATCGCCCCCCACTTGGGGCGGATTATCCGCCCCCAAGGAAAACTCCGCCCCAAGGGCGGAATCTCCGGGGGAAACTCCGCCCCCTCTCTGGGGCTTGCGCCTTGGTGAAACTTGGAGAAGATATTGTGGGGCGGATTATCCGGCCCCCTGTGGGGCGGATTATCCGGCACAGCCGGAAAGTCCGGCCAAAACTCCGCCCCCTCTCTGGGGCTTGCGCCTTGGCGAGCAGAGGCGGATTATCCGCCTCGAGGCGGATTATCTGACTGGCCGGAAAGTCCGCCAATGTTCCGCCTTCCGGGCTTGCGCTTGCTTGGGCGAGGGAGGCGGATTATCCGCCTGGTGGGGCGGATTATCCGCCCCCAAAGGCAGATTTCTGAGCTGCAACACTTTAACACACATTAAATGATCCTTGGTATTGTTATCTAACACACAAAACACTAGGGATTAAGAAATGTTCTTTCAATCTCCCCCTTTTTGGTGTTAGATGACAATACTAGGATTTGCAATGAGACCGGCAAGTGCCACCTTAGATAATGAAAGACGCTCCCCCTAGATGTGTGCATATTTAAGATTTGCATTTGAATACAAATACACACACTAGGTAGAACACTACTTTTAAGGTTTGGAGAGAAAAGTCATACCACCGGAATCTATAGCCAAGGCATACATAGAAAATTCCATGAATCCATATGTCATCAGATATGCTCCATAATTCTAGAATTCCATGGGGTCCATGATAGATAAATCCAGAAATCCATGAATACCAAACATAGTACCAAACTGTGGAGTACGACATAGTCTTACACAAACAACCACAAATAGCAAACAAGTTCACGCTAGAAAAGGCACAAGCAAGCAAATGAAAAACGACTAAAATCGAAGAGCTTGTGCCCGACCCTTGCAAATCCATGAGACCTAATAGAACTACTTCTCCCCCTTTGGCATCGAAACGCCAAAAAGGAAGAAGAGCGATGCTAACGTCCCTGGAGATCACTCCTCCTCATCCTCGTCGTAGCCAAAATGAGTGTGTTTTCCATAAGAACAAAAGGTATGCAAGAAAACCCAACGAGACCCATGAAAAACCAGCTCTTCTCGAGGAAGAGGGCGGTGGCCGAAGCCACCATGTTGGAGCGCATGGCATGACACCGCGAAGATGTATCTTGAGTTCAAAACCAATGCTCATCGATGACCCACATATCACAAAATGATATTAAGGGAAATGATTTTACTTGCTTTCGGCATGATGGGGGGAGGGTTGGCCCAATCAATTAGGACCACACTCCCCCTATGTCTATGCCCGCATCTAAACCAAATACATGAATAAGAGCAAGTGAGTGTGCAAGAATAGTCAAGCCAAGCTCCTTGAATCTACGATATTTAGCTCATTCCGCAAATAACAAAATCTTGCTTCATCGAGGGGCTTCGTGAAAATATGCAAGTTGGTTCTTCGTGCTCACAAATGACAGAGCAATATCTCCACGAGCAACATGATCCCGAATAAAGTGGTTGCGAATCTCTATATGTTTTGTTCTTGTATCTTTGCATGTGATTGTAAGCAATTTTGATAGCACTTTCATTGTCGCATAAAGAGGCACTTTGTCACAATTGACACCATATTCCTTTAAAGTTTGCCTCATCCATAACAATTGAGTACAAGCACTTGCAGACAACATATTCAGCTTTGGCGGTTGAGAGTGAAATACAATTGCTTTTTGATGACCAACACACTAGAGACCTGCCCAAGAATTGGCATGCACCAGAGGTTGATTTCCTATCATCTTTGTCACCAGCCCAATCTGAATCGGTGTAACCACACGAGAGAAACTTGAACCCTTGGGATACCATAACCCAAAATTTGGGGAATGAACCAAATATCGGAAGATTCGCTTGACCGCCACTAAGTGGTTTTCTTTAGGAGCGGCTTGGTACCTTGCACACACCTACACTTAACACGATATCGGGCCTAGATGCGCAGAGGTAAAGGAGAGAGCCGATCATGGATCGGTATACCTTTTGATCCACATCTTTACCCTTGGGATTGAGCTCAAGATGACACTTTGTTTGCATTGGGGTAGCAACGCCATTGAGATCCGTCATCTTGAACCTTTTGAGCATGTCTTGGATGTATTTAGCTTGATTAATAAAGGTTCCCTCTCTAAGTTGTTTGATTTCAAATCCAAGAAAGAACCTGAGCTCACCCATCATGGACATCTCAAACCTGTCAGTCATAAGCTTTGAAAATTCATCGTTAAAAGCTTGGTTAGTAGAGCCAAAAATAATGTCATCTACATAGAGTTGGCATACAAAAAGCTCCCCATTGACCTTCTTAGTAAAAAGAGTGGGATCGATTTGCCCAACTTCGAATCCACGGTCTAGCAAAAGCTCTTTAAGGTGCTCATACCACGCACGTGGGGCTTGTTTAAGGCCATAGAGCGCCTTATCGAGTTTGTAGACATGGTTCGGAAATTTGGGGTCCTCAAACCCCGGGGGCTGCTTGACGTATACTAACTCATGTAGAGGACCATTAAGGAAAGCGCTCTTAACATCCATTTGTTGTAATTTAAAATTATGATGAGCTGCATATGCAAGAAGGATATGGATGGACTCAAGGCGAGCCACAGGAGCGTAGGTCTCGCCAAAATCAATCCCTTCTACTTGAGAGAATCCTTGAGCCACGAGACGTGCTTTATTCCTCACAACAATGCCATGTTCATCCTGTTTGTTCTTGAAGATCCACTTGGTGCCGATAACATTGCGGCAATCCTTTGGCTTTTCTACGAGCTTCCACACTTTGTTGCGTTCGAAGTTATTTAATTCTTCATGCATTGCAATAACCCAATCGGGGTCTTCAAGAGCATCAAAAACCTTCTTTGGTTCAACCATGGAAATGTGAGCTTGATGATCACAGAAGCTAGCAAGCTCTCTTCGAGTGGATACCCTTCGTCGTAGATCACCAACTACCTTGTCAAGAGTGTGACCTCTTAGTTCAAGGTTGCGATCAGCACGAGCCTTGCGACGAGCCTCAATATCCTTATTGTTTCTTGAAGGAGTGGATTCAATTGTTGTATCCTTGTCTTGATTACTGCCTTGCCCTTGATCTTGGTCACCGGTACTGTCAGAAGATTGTTGCTGAACATTTTCTTCAGGCCCGGATAATCCGCCCCTTGGAGGGGCCGGACTATCCGGCCTGGGTGGTGAAGTACCAGAATCATCTTCCTGAGAAAGTCTGACTAGCGTTGGAGACCCAGGGCCGGATAATCCGCCCTCGGGGGCCGGAGAATCCGGCCTGGGAGCTTCGGAGTTGTTGGCTTCTCCTTCGGATCCTCTGGAACAAGTTGGAGTGCCAGGGGCGGATTGTCCGCCCCTTGGAGGGGGCGGATAGTCCGGCCTGGGACTACCAGTTTGTCCAGGGGACAGATGGTCTTCAGCAGATTGTGGTGTTGGTGGATTTTCTCCAACAGTAGGAGCTTGTTGATCTTGTGAAGATGAGGGCTCCACTTGAGTGCAGCATTGTCCTTCCCGATCCGCCACAAGGGTTCCTCAATGGGGCGAAAAATCACGCCCATTCTTCTTATGGCATCTTGGGGTATTTCAACATCTGCATCACAAACATCAACTTGCCCTACAAAGGAGCCGTTATTTTCATCGAACTCCACACTACAATATTCTACAACAATCCCAGTGAGCTTGTTGTAGACTCTATAAGTGTGGGATTCGGCACCGTAACCAACAAATATACCCTCTAAAGCCTTGGATTCAAATTTTGACAAACGGACACCTTTAATAAGAAAGAAACACTTACAACCGAATACCCTGAACTATGAGATGTTGGGTTTGTTGCCGGTAAGTATTTCATATGGGGTCTTGTCCAAGATCTTCCGAAGGTAAAGCCGGTTTGATGAGTGACAAGCAGTGGATATGGCTTCAGCCCAAAAATTATAAGGAGACTTAAATTCAGCTAGCATAGATCTTGCCATATCCATCAAAGTCCGGTTCTTCCTCTCGGCTACACCATTTTGTTGAGGGGTGTACGCTGCGGAATATTGGTGTCTAATCCCCTCTTCACTAAGAAACTCGTTTAAAGTGTAGTTCTTGAATTCTGTGCAGTTGTCACTTCTAATTGCCAAGATGGGAACATTGTGTTGACGTTGAACTTCATTGGCAAAGTCGATGACAGTTTGTTGAGTCTCACTTTTCAGCTTGAAGAAATATACCCATGTATATCTTGAGTAATCATCGACAATGACCAAGCAATATTTCTTCCCACCAAGACTTGCATGAGAAGGAGGTCCAAATAAATCCACATGGAGTAATTCCAAGATCCTCTTCGATGACACAATAGTCTTCCTCTTGTGGGGAGAATCATGCATTTTTCCTTCAACACAGGCCCTGCAAACACGATCTTTGGCAAAATAGACATTGTCTTTTAGTCCAAGAATGTGGCCACCCTTTTGGAGACTTTGCAAAGTTCTCATGTTGACATGGGATAAACGGCGATGCCATAGCCAGCCCACGTCGGCCTTTCCGAATAGACACATCGGACCCGAAGTGGTTTTCCCCGAGAAGTCCACCACATACAGGTCATTTTCGACGTATCCAACGAAAGCGACCTTTAGAGACTTGCTCCATAAGAGTACCACCAAATCATCATCGATAAAAACAGCAAAACCCATCTTGCCAAGGGCACGAACAGAAAGAAGATTATAGCCAAGGGTCTCAACAAGCATGACGTCCACGAGAGATATCGTGGGCAACCACAACCTTGCCAAGACCCAATACCTGAGATTTAGACTTATCACCATAGGAGACTGATATTATCAAGATTTGGACGCATCTCCGTGATGATCTCCTTGCTTCGGTCATATGACTAGTGCAGCCACTATCCAAAGACCCATTTTGACCCACCGGAAGCATAGCCCTGCAAGAAAATTACTTCTTGGTTTTAGGTACCCATTTTTCAATGGGTCCTTTCATGTTAGTAACAAGGGTCTTTGGGACCCAAATAGACCAAGCAATAAATTCATCAAAAGGACCAACATAATAAGCATAAACATCGCCATAATCATCACAAAAGAGTTCATAATTCGGATTGTGAGACCCTGCAAAACCAATATTATTAGTCTTGTCTTTTGTGACAACCTTCTCAGCCGTGCTTGTCTTTAATTGCACATTCTTGGTCTTGTTCTTCTTGGTTTTATTCTTCTTGGACTTGGTGACATACCCAAGTCCCTCTCTACCATGATTTGACCTTTGCTTGTCAAGTACTTCATCAAGAACACCTTTGTCCTTTGTAGTGATGTCCTTGATCACTCCTTTTTCCACATTAGCATTTTTCTTGTTACTATATGTTGAGTTGGACGAGCTAGGAGTATCATATACGGCCAATCGACTTTGAAGCTGATCATGTGAATCATTGAGGATAGAGAACTCGTTTTTCAACGCCTTGTGAGCATTGTCAAGTTTCTCCAATTCCTCGGAGAGTCTATCATGAGCAGCCCCAAAGTCAATCCTTTCCTTCTTTAACTTCTTTGCCTTGGTGACCGCATTGTCACGTTCCTTAACGAGTTTAGTCACAATTTCTTCATGTGACTCTTCCATAGACTCAAGCCTCTCTTCAAGAGAGACCCGAGCTTCTTCTTCTTCTTCTTCAAGAGCATTTTTTAGGGATGCAATTTCCATTGCATCCTCCCTTTCAATTCTGCCCTTTTCTTCGAGGAGTGCTTCGTTTTGGGCCAGCTGATCCATAAGAGCCTCAAAACGAACTTTGTGCTCACCTTGCAAGTTAGTATAGAAATAATCCAAGGCAATAATCTCTTCTTTAACCTTAAGACTAGCAGGATCATCCATGTCTATCATAGCCTTGGGAAAGGAAGAGTTAGAAGAAGTTACCTCGGAGCTTCTTGCCATGAGACAAGTAGGATTCTTGTTGATGATGTTTTCGTTTGGAGAGTCGAAGAGTGATGTTGATGTAGATGTGGTGGCTATAGCATCCACCTCTTGAGAGCTATCGTCCTCGTCCTCATCTTCACTCCCCGATGAATATTCTTCTTGAGCTACTAGAACAATCTTTGGTTGCTTCTTGAAAGGAGCATTTTTCTTTACAAACTGTTTCTTACGTGGAGCTTTTGATTTGTCCTTGAAAATGAGTCTTCCTCCATTATCCTCTCTACTTTGATATGGACACTCAGCTACTAAGTGCAACCGGTCACCACAATTAAAGCATGTTCTCAGCTTGGGACCATTTTCTTTTCTTCCATAGGCTCCACTTTTGCGATCTAGTTCAGCTTTAGCCTTGGCTGGATATTTCCAAAAGTTTCTTGCATAAAGAGCCAAGTATTGTCCGTGGATCCTTTTATATCTTCGGGACAGTCCAGGCCTTCTACCGCATATTCATCATGATCAATCACACTAGTCTTCAAAGCCATGTTGACCCCCTTTTGCATCCCCATAGCTCGAGCACGAGCATCTTCGGCATTCTTGGCAGCCACTTTGAATGCGGCCATTTCTTGCATTACCTCATTGGATGACATGAGGTGATAATTATGCCTACCTTGGAGACTTTTCAAATCTGTGGGCTCAAATGGCATAAGAGCACTGACATACTTGCGCTTGATCCAAGCATCATCAACATAAGCCGCGCCGTGGTTTCTGAAGGTAGTAGCTATTGCCTTGAGCCTCCTATACATGTCCTCGTGGTCTTCTCCATCCAGAATATAAAATCCTTCAGCTTCATTTCTCAAGGCATCATATCTATTCCTTCTCATACTTTCATTTCCGATGAAGAGCTCGGTGAGAGCATCCCAAGCTTCTTTAGCTGTGCTAAGATGCTGAATGTGTGGCATGTATTTATCTCCCACACCAAGCTGTATCATGTGTAGAGCCGTAGCATTGAGTTGGCTATCGACCACTTCTCTCCTTGTGAGATTGTTAGGATTTCCAACGTGAAGACCATTTTCGATGATCTTCCACAACTCTATGGAGGAACTGCACACATGATATTTCATCAAAAATTGCCATTGAGAGAAAGTAGAAGTTTAGGTTTGGGTGGATCACCCTATTATGTATATGTGGGTGAGGAATAGGCGGATCGGGGAATACACATGAGAAACCTCATTGTATCCATCCTTACCGCTATCCTTTTCGAGGAGGAGCTCTTACTTGTATCATCACCTACCACTTCGTTATCTTTGGAAACAGTTTACCTGCTTCCTTGGATTATGGAGTGGTATCCTCGAGTTAGATGGAGGTGATCTTTGTCGGATGTGGAGAGACGCATTATTAATTGACGCATCTCTTCCATCTTAGCCTCCATAGAACTCACCAAGGTTGTTTCCAACGTCTTGAGATCGTTCATGGTGACTACCTCCGGAGCATCACTCCCATCTCCCTTGGAACCCATACTTCTCTTAGGCTGTTAAGCCCAAAATAAGAGTCGAGGCTCTGATACCAATTGAAATGGATCGTATGGGCACCTAGAGGGGGGGGGGTGAATAGGTGCTAACCAATTTTATAATACTTTTTCAATTTTAGGCTTGACACAAAGTAAATTCTATAGATATGCAACTACGAGAATTTCCCTATATGTAACCCTAACTACTAAGCACGTAAAAGAGGAGCGAGGAAACCGTAGTGGAGCACGCGGAGACACAGGGATTTGTTTTACCGCAGTTCCTTCCTTGTTAAGGGAAGTACATCTGCGTTGGAGGGGTGGGCGGTTCTAAGACCACCACGCCACAATAGGCCTCACCCTATTCTCCGATGGATCTCGCCACGAGAGGCCTGATCCACCTTCTCCACTATTGGATCCCTTCGAGGCGGGAACCGGTGCCTTTTACAACACTATCGGGGCACACACCCACAACCGAATTGGGGGCTCCCGGGATGACAACAAGCTGTCACAAAAACAAGGTTTATCAATATAAACAAAAACAAGGATCTAGATCTTTGCAAGAAATACTAGATCGGAGGTTCTCCAAATGAATGGAGAGGAGATGAAGCGCTTGATTGCTGATGATGAAGGTCGAGTTCTCCTCCTTCGATTCCCAAAGGGATGGGGCCTTTGGATGGATCTAGGTGGAGCACTCTTGTATGAAGTTTTGAGATCTGATCTGTTCTTTTTCGAGATGAATCAAGAGTTATGGCAGGAGGGGGATTGCTGGCTTAAATATCCCCTCCCGATCCGTCACAGACAACTTTGGGGCGGATTATCCGCTTCACTTGGGCGGATTATCCGCCCAAGGAAAACTCCGCCCAAGGGGAATCTCGGGAAACTCCGCCTCTCGGGGCTTGCGCCTTGGTGAAACTTGGAGAAGATCTTGTGGGCGGATTATCCGCCGGAAAGTCGCCAAAACTCCGCCTCTCCGGGCTTGCGCTTGGCGAAGAGCAGAGGCGGATTATCCGCCCGAGGCGGATTATCCGCCTGGCGGAAAGTCCGGCCAATGTTCCGCCTCTTCCGGGCTTGCGCTTGGCAGGGAGGGGCGGATTATCCGCCCCTGGTGGGGCCGGATTATCCGCCCCCAAAGGCAGATTTCTGAGCTGCAACACTTCAACACACATTAAATGATCCTTGGTATTGTTATCTAACACACAAAACACTAGGGATTAAGAAATGTTCTTTCAGCGTGCAACAACACTGCCTCATTAAATAAGTGTACGTCGAACAACTTTCTTCAGTCAAACTTACTCCCATCTGGTTCATGCACCATACAAAAAGTCAATATTACTCCCACCGATTTTTCTTGCGTGTGTAAAAACGAACGAGTTTGTTGCATGTGGTGTGTAAAAACGAGCGAGTACCTTTATACTAGATTCCTGCATTTATTACCGAAGTAAATCAAGGCCAAATTATATTTTCCCTTTTATTTTTCACTGCCAATGAACAACTACCTTGGACGTTTTTTTCTCTCTTTCGCATTAATGCATGCATGCATGCAGGGGCGGGGGCGGCGGTGCAGGGGTTACAGTACGTCGCATCCTAGCTATTTTTCTCTCTCTTTCGTATTGATCATGCCCGCTTCCCACACGCAACGCAGCGCACGCGTCTCGTCTCGGTGTCTGCGCCAACGCGACGCCGGATTCCCACGTCGCCCTTCACGGCCCGCCCTCAATAAATAGGCAAAACGCCTTTGCCTCATCATCTCATCTTGCCCCTCATCTTCAACCTCGAGCCCGTCCCTTTGCCTCCTCCCAGCCCCCAAACACTCCGGCGACCATGGCGACCTCCACCTTCCGCTTCCCTTCCGACACCGAAGTAAGCGACGAGGACAATCACCCGGACCACAAGCAGTGGTGGGAGCAGGAGGCGCCCACGCGCCCCAAGCGTGGCAAGAAGAAGAAGTCCCCGCCCTGCCCCTGGGGAGAGCAGGGCCCCATCGTCACCAACCTAGTCCCCAACCTCCCTGGCGGTGGCGACCTCCCCTCCGAAGCCTACTGGGCTAAGGCGGCGAAGGAGGAGGCAAAGCAGGAGGCTGCTATCGCCAGGTGGGAGGAGAAGCATGCCGAGCGCGCCTTGAAGAAAATGCGCAGACGGGCGGACGACGAGCGGCAGGAGGCCAATCGCTGGGCCTTCCAGGAGGAGCAGCGGAAGCGGGAGCACCGGGAGAGGCTGGCGGCATGGAATGCCGCGAAGGCGGATGCACCGTCGGCACCGTCTCCACCGCCGATGGAGTAGGGTAGCTAGGGTTAGGGTTTAGGGGCTAGCCCAGGGTTTAGGCGGGGCGCCTATTCCCTTCTATATTATTGTACTTTTTTCTTTTTATTGTAATGTTATCGACCCCCCTATCTAATATAAGTAATGTTATTCCAATATTATCTATCCCCTTGTTTTATTGTAATCTGTGTTTTATTGTATTATCATTTGTCAAAACAGCCAAAACAACAAGTGTATAAAACAAAAGACACAAAAACAAGTTTATATAATACTCGTGCAATATTTATATATTTACAAGTGTATAAAACAAAAGACACAAAAACAAGTTCATACAACACATGGTTCATTTTCAAATAAGTCATTTACATATTTACATAAGTTAAAGGAGCGCCCAAGTTATGTTAGTTAAAGGGCATGGATGTCCTTGGACTTCATTTATATATTTACTTTCGTAAAAAAAAAGATTGCGACCTGAGCACGAGTATCTGCAGATCCACACGTCCCTATTTAGATTGTAACGTGAGTACCATTTTTTTGCCCAATCAACATATAGTTACTATTGGGCTTGGATACGCCCATTTTGGCCTGGCTAAGTTCTATTTGGGCCTGGCCTTTTCAATCCTCGTCAATTGTTTTTTTACTTTTCAACCCCTCCTCCGCACCTTGCAGGCCCCCTCGCACACCGATAAAAGGAACACCGATTAACCGATAAACCGAAGGAACACTGATTTAAAAAACAGAGCAGCTCAAAATTAGCCCGAATTTGTGTTGCATTTTATTCAAGCCAAAGACATAGACCATTACATCCATTACAAAGAATCACTCGAACACCGATCTACTGTCTAATGACTAACGATGAGGAGATAAACTAATCCGAGAGAAATTACACAAAATAAAAACCGCCATCGATTGTCCTGCTTCTTCAATTCGATGATTTGCCTTAGCTGCTTGTTCATCTTCTTCAGCTCGGCCTTCACTTCCGCATCCACCGTAGTACCAGCGGAAATGGGGTTGCCACATCCCAATTGCTCCACCACGGACGGGTTTTCGAGCTCCCGAGATGCTACCTCCACCCCAATTCGCTCGATGTACTCATCAAGCCAGTCAAAATGCCCACATTTTGGCAGTTGCTGAAATCGCAGAGATGAACCCTAAATCCCAAATTCGATGAAATGCATGAAATTTCGAAAGAAAAGCGAGAAATTGGCGCTCGGAACACTCATATCTCACCTTTTCCGGCTCGGACTTGCTCTCACACTTCATAAATTCCCGGCCAATGTTGCCGTTCTTGTCGGTGGATGTGACAAGCCGCTTCAGGGGCGCGATAAGGGGGCAATCGGGGCACCTCCTCATCGGCACCGCACCATACCGAGGCCATGAGCGGTGGGAGGAAGCAGAGCTCGACATCCCTCGCTGGCGTTGCCGCACTTGCTCGCCGGAGAAGAAAACAGAGGGGATGAGATGCTGGAATGGTGGCGGGAGTGCTCGGGTGCGGGGACGGATCGGCGCCAATGGCTCTCTTCGACCACAGGGTGGGTCCCACGATATGAGGTGGACATCAGGTGAGTTCCGCCGTGACGTGGAGAGGCTGTGGGTCCTACTGTGCTCAGCTGATTCGAATTCGTTGACGGTCTCATGGGGTTAAGTAGAAGTGTCGCACGGGAGCTATTTGCCGCTTCAGAAGTATCGCATGCGAGCTATTCTTTTCAACGATGTCGCTTTCCTTCCAATTCCACGTAAAGACGTCGCATAGGAGCTATAAGCCCCCAAGCTGCATACAGTACATGTGATCGATAAGAAGACGACGACGGAACGAAACGCGATGGTGGGACGGTCATGATTATCGCCGCACACCTAGTGTTGTTGCTGCTGCACCTCTGCTTCTCGGCAGCTCAGTCCGCCATCGCACGACGGGCAGGGCCGCCGCCGGGGTGCCTGACAAGCTGCGCTGGCGTGAGCATGCCCTACCTGTTCGGCGTTGGCGACTCTAGGTGCTACTGGCCGGGCTTCAACCTCACCTGCGACCGTGCGCGCGGCCGGCTGCTCATCGGCGACGGCGGCACCCTCCACGTCGTCGAGATATCCTTGGCCAGCTCCACGGTGCGCGTCATGGACAGCGCGGGCGCCGTTAACATTACCTTGCGAGACATCTACGGCGGCAACGGCACGTGGGGCGGCGGCCTCGGCGGCGGCGACGACCCCTACGTGGTGTCGGAGCGGCACAACCAGCTCGTGGTCACCGGGTGCAACGTGCAGGCCACGCTGGTTGGCGAAGCCCGCGACGTCATCAGCGGCTGTTCCTCCTTCTGCTCCATGAACGAACATCGAACCGACGTCAAGACCTACAACGACGACGGAGCATCGGGTGCTGCCAGACGCCCATCCCCATCGTCCGCCCCGCCGTTTAGGTGGCTGGACGAGGACCACGAGTACGACCACAAGCTGCCAGTAGCGGTGCGCGTCGCGGAGCGCGGGTCATTACATGAAAATTTTGATACGCCGACGGTCGGCTGTCGTCGGCACAACGCCAAATTGCCGTCGGCACAGGTTGTGCCGATGGTGGTCGTCGGCGTAGCCCCCTCGGCATACGTCCTGGTCAGCACATCTCTGTGGTCGTCGGCACAGCCCCTCCCCCTCGGCATAGCGTCTCCCAGCGGGTCCCGCGTGTCAGGCAACGTCCGTCTCTGATAACGGCCCAGCCTGGAGCTACGCCGACGGTCTAGCCGTCGGCACATGAATGGAGCTACGCCGCTGGCCGTCGGCATAGCCTAAAATAATTTTTTTTAATTTTTGAATTGTTTGACTGTTAGTCTCTCGTTTTGATCATGTTTAATACTATTTGTAGCGAATAATTGATTAAATTGCAGTCTTAGTCGAAGTTTCTGGTAGGTCACCCATCCTAACATTACTCGAGCTCTAGCATGCTTAACTTTCTTGTTCCTTTAGAATCTCTTTCCGCAAAGCAATTTACATATTGTTGTCAATACTATGATATCAATCCTATTAACTCTTATATCATCGTGTCACATGGTTGTATTTTTTGAAATTACAAATAATTATTGAAGTAAACAACAATGAATAAGTAATAATATTATTGAATTCAAATAAAAATATAATGATTTTTTTGTATTTTTATTTAATATGGAATAATTAATATCTTTAAATCTGTAAATCGGAATTCGGCAAATAATATGTATAAATTGATTAGAAAAATAAGAGGAATCCAAATATCATATCAATATCAACTTATCATAAACTATGTCGTGATTCTTATCATAATTACATTTTCCCGTTTAAAACGGCACGCATAAAGATTCTTAGCTCGGGGATGAGACTCGCTAAACTTGAAGTGGATCTCTGATGAAACAACATATTTTGAAACTAAAAATGTTTTTTTTTTAAATCATGAGCATCCGATCATGTACCTGTAGTTCATATCTGACCCACTTCCTTTGGATTCGGCAGGAATTTATCTTTTTCACCAGAGATAGACGGAAATGTTTGTAATTCCCCAATTATGACATTATCCATGTAAAGTGGTATAGTATTTTTGAAAAATATGATGGTAGCATTTTGAATTAGCCATTTGGTAGTTGCTTCATAAAACCGTCCATTTTTTGCACTCGGAAAATGGAAAACGAATTTTTGGTGCGACAAAAAGGAAAACTTCCTCCTGAAACATTGTTCGCGATCCCATGATGCACACTTATGCACAATATAGACACATTATCACAAACTATGCCTTCATTCTAGCCATAACATTGGTCATTTGACCCGAAAGCCAAGAAATCTCGAACGAGATAGGTCATTTTGTGAAGGTTTTTTTTTGAGAAATAATCAATATACCAAGTTTGATATTTTTCCTTCTAACTATGTCACATAATATGACACCACGCGAAGGTTTCGCATTGTTTGGATCTTTTTTAATTTATAATGCCTATTTAAAACTATCGTTAAACTTTGTCGAAGGGCGGGCATGAAGATTCTTAGCTCGGGGATGAGACTCACTAAATTTTAAGTGTATCTTTGATGAAACAACATATTTTGAACCTAAAAATTATTTTTGTAAAAAATCATGAGCATCCGATCATATACCTGTAGTTCATATCTGACCCACTTCCTACCGATTCGGCAGGAATTTGTCTTTTTATCAGGGATAGACGGAAATATTTGAGATCCCCTAGTTATGACATTATCCATATAAGGTGGTATAGTATTTTTGAAAAATATGATGGTAGCATTTTGAATTAGCCATTTGGTGGTTGCTTCACAAAACCGTCCGTTTTTTGCACTCAGAAAATGAAAAACAGATTTTTGGTTCGACGAAAAGGATAACTTCCTCCTGAAACATTGTTCGCCATCCTATGATGCACACTTATGCACAATATGGACATTATCACAAACTATGCCTTCATTTTAGCCATAACATTGAACATTTGATCCGAAAGCCAAGAAACCTCGAACGAGATAGGTTATTTTGTGAAGGTTTTTTTGAGACATAATCAATATACAAAGTTTGATATTTTCCTTCTAACTATATCACATAATATGACACCACGCGAAGGTTTCACATTGACATGGTTATACCCTGCGGGTACACGACTTTAGCATACCTGGTCCAGCCCATGGAAGGCCCACGAGAATATACGCGGCCCATGAAGATTTTCGGGTGGCCCAAGCCCATGACGTCTTCGTATCCTTGGAGAGCAAGACTAGAACAGATAGAATATTCAAAGGGGGCAAACCCTAAAATCTGTAACCGACTCGATCTTTGCCCGGGACCTGCCTATCTCTATATAAAGGCTAGGTGGGCACGATGAGGAGACTCTCTTATAATATCCCATACCCCCGCATACAGACCTTCATGCCAGATTACATCTGCGCACCCCTGTAACTTTCGGTTCCGCCGTAATCAAGAGCACACAAGTAGGAGTAGGGTTTTCCCTCCGGGGGCCTGAACCTGGGTAAATCTTGTATCCCCTGGTTGCTTGTATGTTAATCGTTCCGCGATCTCCAGCATCCCCATCTTCTCCAAAACCCAAGCTCATAACAATGGGCATTGACGAGATTAAACTTCGTCACGCATTGTTTGGATCATTTTTTGAATTTATAATGCTTGTTTTAAACTATCGTTAAACTTTGTCGAAGGGCGGACATGAAGATTCTTAGCTCGGGGCTGAGACTCGCTAAACTTGAAGTGGATCTATGATGAAACAACATATTTTGAACCTAAAAATGATTTTTGTAAAAAATCATGAGCATCCAATCATGTACCTGTAGTTCATATTTGACTCACTTCCTACCGGTTCGACAGAAATTTGTCTTTTTTACCAGGGATAGACGGAAATGTTTGAGATCCCCCTGTTATGACATTATCCATGTAAGGTGGTATAGTATTTTTGAAAAATGTGATGATAACATTTTGAATTAGCCATTTGGTGGTTGCTTCACAAAACGGTCCGTTTTTTGCACTCGGAAAATGGAAAACGGCTTTTTGGTGCGACGAAAAGGAAAACTTCCTCCTGAAACATTGTTCGCCATCCCATGATGCACACTTATGCACAATATGGACATATTATCACAAACTATGCCTTCATTCTAGCCACAACATTGGTCATTTGACCCGAAAGGCAAGAAACCTCGAACGAGATAGGTCATTTTGTGAAAGTTTTTTGAGACAATCAATATATCAAGTTTGATATTTTTCCTTCTAACTATGTCACATAATATGACATCATGCGAAGGTTTCACATTGTTTGGATTGTTTTTGAATTTATAATGCCCGTTTTAAACTATATATAATGTTTTATGTTTCACTTAATTTTTATTTATAAATGTGTAATATTTAATTGTAGATAGATAAATCTTATTTTTTTTTGCAAATTTTGATATATTATTTGTATTTTTCTGAATTAGAATGATTTAGTTATGATTTTTCGAAACATAATGAGCTAAAAGGGAAAAAAATATGGAGGCCTACGCCGACGGCCTAGCCGTCGGCACAGACCAAACAAAATTTTCCAAAGAGCTGGCTACCTAACGCCGTTTTCGTCGCCGTGTCTGAACTGGGGCTACGCCGAGGGCTGTACCTACGCCGAAGGCCACCATCGGCACAACCCTCTCTACTACGCCAACGGCCACGCTACGCTGAGGGATACCCTCGGCATCGTCATCTACGCCGACGGCCAGACTGGTCAGCTGGCCAGGGAAGGTAGCTACGCCGACGGCCCTAACATTTGGCCGTCGGCGTAGCCAGCCGGTCGTCGGCACCTTAGTTCTTTCCTGTAGTGGGTGGTTCGACAACGCCTCCGCCGCGCTCCTCGACTACTCCACCATTGACTCGTCGTCCCTGACGGCGGTTCCCGTCGTCCTTGAATTCGCGTTGGACTCGAACCGGTATTAACGCCAGGAGAGGCAACGTCGGCGTGCCCCGAGGACGCGGCGAGGAGCGCGTGTCGGAGCAGCCTCAGCTCATGCCACAACATCAGCGGCAACTACCGCAGCTGGTACATGTGCCGGTGCTATGATGGGTACCATGGCAATCCCTACCTCGCCCACGGGTGCCAAGACATCGACGAGTGCGCGCTGCCCGGCATGTGCTCCGGCGGCGCCCGCGGCAACCCGCGAATCAAAGACGGCTGCATCAAACCTTCCCTAGGTGAGCACTGAGCACCCTACCAATGATGGTATATATTCCACATCTCCAAGACGGGGGTTCTTGCCCTGTTTCGCACAAGATATAACTATGACATATTTTCTCCTTTTGTATATTTCAAAGTATTAAGTATCAACATAGGTACTGGCAGCGGAGCTGGCCTTTTACTCCTGGTACTTGGTGCCATATTTGTGACCAGGAAGCTGAAGCATCAGAGGGCCAAAGCGTCGAAGCAGAAATTCTTCAGGCAAAACAGGGGGCATCTGTTGCAACAATTGGTGTCGCAAAAAGCGGATATCGCTGAGAGGATGATCATCCCCTTGGTGGAGCTAGAGAGGGCCACCAACAATTTCGACAAAGCTCGCGAGATCGGCCGAGGAGGGCACGGGACAGTGTACAAAGGGATCATGTCTGACCTGCACGTCGTGGCGATCAAGAAGTCCAAGGTCGCGATACAAAGGGAGATCGACGAGTTCATCAACGAGGTAGCCATCCTCTCTCAAATAAACCATCGAAACGTGGTCAAGCTCTTTGGGTGCTGCCTCGAGACACAGGTGCCATTGCTGGTGTATGAGTTCATATCCAATGGGACCCTTTACCATCGTCTTCATTTTGAAGAGCTTAAAGCATCATTGCCTTCGGTGGATCGACTGCGAATTGCAACAAAGACCGCAAGAGCCCTCACATACCTTCATTCAGCTGTGTCATTTCCTATAGTCCACAGGGATATAAAGTCTGTTAGATGACACTCTCATAGCAAAGGTGTCTGACTTTGGAGCTTCGAGGTGCATTCCGGTCGACCAAACAGGGGACATAACCGTCATCCAAGGGACATTTGGATACCTTGACCCCACGTACTACTACTCAGGGTGGCTTACTGAGAAGAGCGACGTTTATAGCTCCGGCGTTTTCCTCATGGAGCTGCTCACCAGGAAGAAACCATGCTGTCGTGGGAATGACCACGGTAGATGCTGCAATCGGCAGCGAGTAGTAGAACGAGGGGCAAGGGCGGCCAGCCATCTGCGGTGCGAGATGAGGGCAAAGACACAGGGATTTACCCAGGTTCGGCCCCCCGGAGGGTAAAGACCTACTCCTGCTAGGTTGTATTATGGAGGTGATTACAATGGGTGAACTCGGCGACTAGGCGGCGAGTTGCTTGGGTGTATGAGGGAACGTGTCTCTACTCACCCCTTAGGGAGGTTTATATAGGCTCACCTCCCCTAGGGTTTACATATCTCAACCGATTGTTACAACTTTGGTAATTGTTTTAACCTAGACCGACTGGCCTATCCACTCCTGGGCCTTCTACTTCCACCGGTATCTTTCGGGCCTTGATCCACTCGCTGCTGCAGCCCACTCGCCAGCCTTTGGGCTAGTCGGAAACGTCCTGCTGAGTATACCCCAGTAGGCGTATCCCCATCAGTAGTCCCCGAGGCCGTCGTTGATTAGGCATGGGTGGCTGCTGGCAATCGGAGTATACGGCTTCAGTTGGCATCCAAATAATCGGCGGGCTCCTCATAAAGGAAAAAATCCGGCGAACCGAGTCGCGCCTTGGGCGAGTCGAGCCAACGGGACACGGTCTCGGCGAGTGACTTAGCGAGCCGAGCAGCTGGAGGTGGACCGTCGGGCGTGGTCAAACTAGCCGTTAAGGTAACTCAACGGTAACTTTTGGCGTAATCATCGCGCGGTAACGGCCTCCTAATTTGGCGGGCAACTCCCGCTATATAAGAGGGATGGTAGGCTATCGTAAAGCCAACCGCCCACCATTCCTTCCGAGTGCGCACACCTTTCTTCCTTTGATTCCGCGATCCAATCGACCCGCAATCCTCCGACCTCCAAACAAATCCTCAGCCATGGCCCTCTCCACCGAACCTTGGGGCAGATCCAAGTGCACCAGGGCACAGCTGGCCTCCTTCGAGGAGGCCGGAATCCTGCGGGCCGGCTGCTGGCGTATCCCCGCAGCCGGAGAAACGACCCCAAACCCGCGAGAGAGAGAGTTCGTCTGTTTCACCAGTCACCTCGAGCGGGGGTTAGGGTTTCCCACATCTTTGTTCTTCCGGCGTTTCTGCGCCTTCTACAGGATCCAGCCCTCAGATCTGGGTCCCCATAGCATCGAGCAGCTCGCCATCTTCGTGGCGTTCTGCGAATGCTACTTGGGCTGCCGGCCCTACTTTCCCTTGTGGCAAGATCTGTTCCACGGACGGATCAGCCGCGAGGAGGCGGGCGGCCCAATGCTAGCCGCCGGCGGCTTAACCTTCCAGCTCAAATCCAAAGCTTCCTTCTTCGACCTAATGCTGCCGGCCAAAGCAGCGAGCGACTGGAAAAAGTCATGGTTCTACGTGACCGAGGCGACTCCGGAGGACGAGGCGGCGATCCCGCGATACTCGGCCAATCGTTCCGAGCCACGCCATCTCCAGGTCATCAAGCTCCCCGACGACCAGCGGATGGTCGTCGACGAGATGCTCCAGACCATCCGTGGTCTGAAGAAGAAGGGGCTCCAGACGGTAAACTTGTACAATTGTTGGCTTGGGCGGCGGCTTGTTCCGCTCGCCCAACGCGACCATTACATGTACCAGTACACCGGCCGGGGAGACTCAACGAAAGCCTGCCCCGACGAGTGGAAGCTGGAGGACTACCTCTCAGCGCTGAAGAAGATCACCCAAGCGACATACGCGGATGCGCAGGCTGGGGTCCCTCCCTACACCGCGAAGCGTCCGGCTCCGACGGTAATCCTTTTATCTTGTTCGCGATCGCGTGTGCAAATGGTGTCTCTAACTCTGTTTCATTTTTAATGCAGCTGTTCCAAGTGGTGGAAGGGTGGTTACCACCCGCCGACGACGAGAGCCCCGGGCCATCCGCCCAGGATACAAGCGAGTCACCACCCGCCAAGGGTAACGAAGACGACGAGGACGAGTCCGAAGAGGAGATTGCCCCACTGGTCCGAAAGACCCGCGGGCAACGTCAACGCGAGATCGAAGCGAGCAGGAGCCTCGAGCGTCATGACGATGACGACGAACTCCCAGAAACCACCTCGCGCCGTCAGGCCACTCCCGCGAAGAAGAAGAAGAAGAAGGAGAAGGAGGCGAGGGCCCCCCTGAGAAAGAAGACGAAGCCGCCGAAGGCGGCCTCACCGCCATACTCAACGAGCAGCTCTGATGCCCACAGCTCGGCCGGTGACGGCGCAGTCCCGGCGACAACCGCGCTAGATGCGCCATCTACAGAAGCGCCGCTGGCCTCAATGCCTCCGCCCTTCGCGCCGGTTTCTGGGCTAGGGAAGGCTCCGGTCGTGGCGACTTCGCCTCGCAAGGAGGTCCCGGCCGCGGTGGCCTCGCCCCGCAAGGAGGTCCCGGCCGCGGTGGCCTTGCCCCGCAAGGAGGTTCCGGCCGCAGTAGCCCCAATTCGCGAGGAGGCCTCCACCGAAGGCGCCCCGGAGGTGCCAACCGCTACCTCAACGTCAAAGAAGCCATCTGTATCCTGGGCCCCCGACGTCCTGGAACTGGGGCTTAGTCGCCGATTAGGCCCTGAGCTGGAAAAGCCGGCCAGCATTCGCACAGGGCTGCGTTTCATTCCAGTCGCCAAGTGAGCGCATTCGGCCTTCTCTACTTTCCTTTAGTACTTTAATTGTCTTTTATTGATTTGATTCGATGTGCAGGACCGGAGTGAAAAAGATGGGTCACCCGACCGTGGCCAAGGTATCCTCCGCCGCCGGCGAGGAAGACCCTTCCCGCAAGAGGAAAAGTGACGAGGTCGCCGCCTCAACGGAAGGCAGCAAAAAGGCCAAGGGCGACGACATCGTCGCCATCTCTGATGACGCGGCGGCGGCGCCGGCTGGACCCGCAGTGGAGGCAACCGCGTCTACGAAGGAGGGCGTTTCCTTGCCTAGACCGGAGGAAGCGACTTCCTTTGGGGCGGGCGCCTCGATTGCTACCTTCCCCCGTTTCATGACCAAGGCGGCCACGGCGAGTGGCGCTGCGACCCCGAGCCCCGCTCCAGGAACCACCGACGCTGAAATCGACCAACGTCGCGGGCACACGCCAGCGCTGCTTGCGTCCGTGGACGCAGTACAACTTCACGGCATGCTTGGTGCGGCCATCCAGGTACCTCCAGTCCCCGAGGGTCAGGTCGGTTAGCGGCTTGATTCTTATAATTACTTGTTTTGTACTTTCGAATCCAGTCCCCGAGTGCGTATGCGCTAAATTTTAGCGGGTATGCACTGAGGAATTTTCGTGATCGCCAGTCCCCGAGTGCGCACCCGCTAAATTTTAACGGGTGGGTACTGAGGAATTTTCGTGATCGCCAGTCCCCGAGTGCGCACCCGCTAAATTTTAACGGGTGGGCACTGAGGAATTTTCGTGATCGCCAGTCCCCGAGTGCGCACCCGCTAAATTTTAGCGGGTGGGCACTGAGAAGTTTTCATGTGTGCTAACTTTGAAGATGTACAGGGTCTGCAGCTGGAGTCGGCAGAGCGATTGGCTGCGAAGCAGCGTGCTGAGAAGGAGCTGGCCGCTATCCAAGAAGCGAACAAGGAGCTTCAGCCGTTGCAAGAAGTGAAGTGGCTCGCCAGAGCTTGTCCTCGCTGGTGAGCTGGTGGCGGTTCTGCTAGTAGGCACGCCGAGCAAGATCGCCGACCTCGAGCGAATCGCGGAGGCAAAAGAAGAAGCAAGCTCGGCGAACGGGCGAGCGAAGGCCGCTATTGCGGCCGCGGAGGAAGACCGAAAGGCGTCGGAAGCCCTCATTGTTGGGCTTCAGGGCGATCATACATCGCTTCAAAGTTTCATCACGGGACTCGCCCGCCCATTGCTTGGTGAGTGCGTCTTCCCTGTCTTTTGGTTGTGTTGTTTGTGGTTTCCATGGTACTCATACTCGTTTCCTTCTCGCAGGTCGTGTTATTGGCTGCCAAGAAGAAGCGAATTCTCTTGACGCGAGGGAATGCGTAAGCATGCTCGTCGACTCGGCGACGCTATCGGCGACGTGCATCCGCGCCTATCTTCAAGAGATGTCGCCCACGGAGGTTATTCCCAGTGACCTCGTTGAGGTGTGGGAGTACTTGGAGAAGGCGCCCGCGGTCGTAGAGTTTATGACGCGGTCGGCGTTTCATCGCGGAGCGTTGACAGCCTTGAGCCTTGGGCTCGCCCACTTCCCCGAGGACTTCGATCTCGACGATGTGACGAGTGGGTATCCTTCGTCGACTGGCGCGGTGGATTTGTCCGAGGTTCTCAAGCTGCAGAACGCCGCCGCCACAGACGGAGCGCTCGGGCGATGGGCGACCTTCCCTACCAGAAACGGTCGCCTAAACGACCCCGAGCCGCATCGCGACTTCAAGGTTGAGCAACCTTTCCGGGCGATGGCGGGTGAGCTGACGACGTATCCGTCAAACCCGACACCGCGTTCATCCGTAGGCGCCGGATGCTTTGGCGTCGTCGAAGCCTTCGCGAATAGTGTAGTTTGCCTAGATGTGTTAGCAGCAGTTCGCCAGTAGGCATATTTTGTAATGTAAGACAATGCGATATGCGATTGAATGGAACATTGTGTTCATTTTGCTATTTGTTTGTGTGTTTTGATTGATTTTGGGTGAGTCCCCGAGCGTCCGCCTTTGTGGGGTTCACCTCATATGATGTTTTCTTGTTATCATGTGTGTTGTTAATTTAGTCGACTCGCCGGGCTCGGAGAGCCCCGCAAGGCGACTCCTTGAGTGCTCAGATTTTATCGCTTTTCCCAGACTGTGAACGGGCCGGTGGCCGAGTCCCCGGCGTGGTACTTGGTAGTTCAAGGCGCGACTCGAGGTGGATGAGGACCGAGCGTTGGAGAGCGTCACTCTGCCTCGCCCGGTGGGTCGATGGCGAGTCCTAGGCATGCTCTCTTACTTGGCGTTTTCCCTGACCGATCGCGACGAACTGGTATTCAGTCCCCGAGCGTGGTACTTAGCCGTTCGAGTCGCTACGCCGAGGATGCGGAGGACCAAGGTCGCTGTGGGAAGCGAGGACAGTTGTCTTGGTTCGTAAAACCAGTCGAGCTAGGCGACTCCAATGGGGCTCCGGATTGGCGTTTTTCGTGGACGATGCAAGACCTGAAATGACTCAATGCTCTTACATCGCACTACTTAGCCGTGCCGGTCGCTGTACCAAGGGTTGACTTCTGTATTTTAGCATGACGCTGTTTATTACGAGTGCGAGTGGCACAAGGGATGGAGAGTAGACGAATTTTGCAGTAACCGTTTCTTTTATTCATAGCGACTGGAGAGTACATATGTGGGGTTCTAGGAATAGAACTTCCGGAGGAGATTTACATTCCATGGCCGCTTGACGTCGAGTTCGCCGTCCCTGCGGACGTCGATGAGGTAGTAGGCGTCGTTGCCGAGTACGCGCCCGATGGCGAACGGGCCTTCCCACGGAGGGGAGAGCTTGTGCATGCCCTTCTTGTCCTGGATGAGGCGTAACACCAGGTCGCCTTCCTGGAAGGTGCGGGTTTTCACCCGTCGGCTGTGGTAGCGGCGGAGCCCTTGCTGATAAATGGCGGTACGCGATCGAGCGAGGTCGCGTGCTTCGTCGAGTTGGTCGAGCCCATCTTGGCGGGCCAGCTCGTTTTTGGCCTCCGTATAGTGGACGACCCGTGGCGAGTCGTGTTCGAGGTCGGTGGGCATGACTGCTTCGGCGCCGTAGACCATGAAGAAGGGAGTGAATCCCGTCGACCTGTTGACCGAGGTGCGGATTCCCCAGATGACGGAGGGGAGCTCTTCGACCCAGCATCCAGCGGTGCGCTCGAGTGGTACTTGGAGTCGCGGCTTCAGGCCGTGGAGGATGCTTTGGCTGCTCCGCCGGCCATTGATTCGGTGTGCGACTGACGCGAGGTCGAGCCGGATGTGGTGCTCTTCGCAAAATTCGGCCATTGCTCCCTTGGCGAAGTTTGTGCCGTTGTCCGTGATGATGCTGTTGGGGAACCCGTAGCGGTATATGAGCTCGCGTAGGAACTTAGTGGCGGTCTTCCCGTCGCATTTCCGGACTGGCTTGGCCTCTACCCACTTCGTGAATTTGTCGACGGCGACCAGCAGGTGGGTGTAACCAGAGGGGGCCTTCTTGAAGGGGCCTACCATGTCCATGCCCCACACGGCGAATGGCCAGGTGATGGGGATTGTTTTGAGCGCCGAACTTGGAACGTGCGTCTGGTTGGCGTACTTCTGGCACCCGGCGCATCGCTGGACGATATCGACAGCGTCGGCGTGTGCGGTGGGCCAGTAGAAGCCGTGTCGCATAGCCTTGGCGACCAGGGAGCGCGCGGCAGCGTGGTGGCCGCAGTCGCCTGAGTGGATGTCGTGTAAGATTTTGCGTCCTTCAGCCGGTTGGACGCAACGTTGGAACACGCCGGTGACGCTTCGCTTGTGTAGCTCGCCGTCGATGATGGTGTAGGACTTACATCGGCGAGCGATCATTCGAGCGCTTGTCTCGTCTGCGGGCAGGTTGCCGGTCTCCAGGTAAGCGATGTAGGGCTTGGTCGATCGTGCGCTCGGTGATGAGTGCGACCAAGGCTGCCTCTGGTTGGAGAGGGACTCCGATGTCGATCTCCCTCGGGGGAGAGACTGATGGTTTGGAGATTGTGTCGAGGAACACGCCGGGTGGTGCGAGTCGAACCCGATGCGAGAGAGGCGTCGGCCTCGCTTTCCGCCACGATCCACTCGGCAGTAGCCGTGAAGTGGCCGCCAACTTATCCACCTCTTGGCGATACGCCGCCATGGTAGGGAGACGGCGTCGCAGTGCGGCGACTTGTCCCGAACGAGATTGGAGTCTCCGTAGCATCAAGGCGATTGACGCCATCTCCTTTGCGGCTCGCATGCCGTGGAGTAGGGCCTCAGATTCGCCATGTTGTTGGTGCAGGGCGAATTCGAGGCGGAGGATGTAGCGAGCTTGTCGCCTTTGGTGAAGTCAGCACTATCCCGCGCTGCACCGTCCGTGTTCTTGGACCCGTCTGGCAGGTTCCAAGAATGGAGGTACGGGCTTTTCCGCTGCCGGGCCTCCTCGATCGGCGATGAAGTCTGCCGGTGCAGGACTTAATCGCCTTCGTGGCTCAGATTTAATGTTGTGGACGCCGATCTCGACGCCCTTGGCGACCCGCCCGGTCGCCTCGCGATTGCGGATGATGTCTTGTAGTGGTGCTGAGGAGACGACCGTGATCGGGTGCTCCTGGAAGTAGTGCGGCAGGCGCCGCTGAGCCCTGAAGACCGCGTATACCAACTTTTGGTACTGTGGGTATCGCTGGCGCGACTCGGTGAGGACCTCGCTGATGTAGTACACCGGCCGCTGGACCGGGCGCTCCTTTCCTTCCTCTGGTCGTTCGACGACCATTACGGCACTGACTACGCGCTCGGACGCCGCGACGTAAACCAGCATGGGCTCTTTGTCAGCGGGTGCGGCGAGTAGTGGCGCGGCGAGTAGCACCTTTTTGAGGTCGCGGAGCGCGTCGTCCGCCTCCTTGTCCCACTGGAAGGTGGGATTCTTGCGCATCAGGCGGTATAGGGGCATCGCCTTTTCGCCCAGACGGGGGATGAAGCGACTGAGAGCCGCCACACGCCCGGCCAGCTTCTGGACGTCGCGCAGGCACTCGGGTTTGCCGAGCCGTGCGATCGTGTCGATCTTCGTTGGGTTTGCCTCGATCCCTCGTTTGGAGACGACGTACCCTAAGAGTTGCCCGCGGTACCAAGGTGCACTTGCTCGGTTGAGCTTTATCTTGTACCTCCGCAGATTGGCGGTTTACGCTAGGTCGGCGAGTAGGTCGCCTTGGCGGCGGATTTCACGACCACGCCGTCGATGTAGACGTGGATGTTGCGCCAATTTGGCTCGCGAGGCATTCTTGCATGCACCGGTAGGTTGCCCGGCGTTCTTGAGGCGAAGGTCATGGCGGTGTAGCGAATGCTCGAATGGCGTGATGAACGCCGTCTTCTCCTCATCCTCGACAGCCATTTTGATCTGGTTGTACCCGGAGTAGGCGCCGAGGAAACATAGCGACTCGAGCCCGGTTGAATCGATTATCCGGTCGATCCGGAGGACGAACTGCTCCTTTGGACAGCGCTGTTCAGTTTGTGTAGTCGATACACATTCTCCGTGTCCCGTTTTTCTCGACCAGACTGGGTTTGCCAGCCACTTGAGTATTTGATTGGCGGATGAAGCCGGCAGCAGCGCTGCACTTCCTCGGCGATTGCTCGACGGCGTTCTTCGTTGAAGGGCCAGAGCGATCGCTGACGGTCGCACTTTGGGGTCGGCGTTAGTTTGTGCTCGGCGAGCTCCCTAGGGACACCGGGCATGTCGGAGGATTTCCATGCGAAGATGTCCCTATTCTCACGAAGGAACTCGGCGAGCGCGCTTCCTATGCTGGGCTCATGCTGTCCCGATCCACCGTCCGGGTCAGTCGCTGGGACCAGCTCGACGGTCGGGTGTCGCGCCGTGGCCTCAAAGGTTGAGGTGTTTGTGCCCTCGAGTTGGGCTTCTTGAGTATTGTGGGGTCATTGTTGACCCCGGCCGATTTGGCGAGCTCGTCGGCGTGATTAGCTTCGCCGCGACGGCGTCGGCGAAGTTCGGCCTTTGGCCTCGCATTCGGGCCATGTCGGGTCGCCGTTGATGGTGATGACGCCGCACGGCCCGGAGCTTCATCGCGTTATGCGTAGTGGGCGCCGCCATGAATTTGGCGAACGCTGGCGCCTGTGACGCAATGGTAAGCTGTCGAAGGGCACCAGCTAAGACGATCCGCTTCGGTGCGGAAGTTTGCCGAGTACCGAAGGTGACGGGTAGCGTGACTTTGCCGATCGGGTACGCCTTCCGACCGGGACGATGCGTGGAACGTGGTGTGGGTTGTCTCGATCATCGATCGCGGTAGCCGCAACCGCTGAAGGTGTCGAGGTAGAGGATGTTGATGGAGCTGCCGCCGTCCATCGGTGTCTTGGGGAGCCAGTCGCCAACCTTGGGCTTGACCACCAAGGCGACTCGCCCGGTACTCGATGCGTGGCGAGTGGTCTTGCTCCTGTGATGGGCTGTTCCGACCAGTTGAGGAACCGGGGACGTCTGTTTGGGCCACCGCGTTGACGGCGACGGCGGGCGATGACCTTGTTCTCGCGCCGTGTTGAAGCTCGTGAAGGTGTGGAGCGAGCCGCTACTTTGCGAATTTTCCGCCATTTGGCGGGTCGTTGTCGGTGTCCTCGCGCGTGCGCGGCCTTCTCGATTTCCCGAGGGTGTGGCGTCGGCGGTGGTGTGCGCTATGGCTTTCCTTCCGCCGTGGAACGCACATGGTTGGTTAAGGAGTGCCGCGATCGAACCTTGGCTTGTTTTTGTAATTGCCGCCGTCGCCGTTGTCCTCCGTCACGGCGGTAGCTCTTGGCTCGCGTTATGCGTGCCCAGCGTTAGCGGCAAGTCGACTTCGCCCGTCGTTGCGCGCTTGCTCGTGAGGCGGTGCCGCCAGAGCGTAGATCGGCTCGGCGTCCCGCCGTTGCCGCCCGTCGGCGTTGCCCTCTGACTCGCCGTCGACGTCTTGGTTGGGATCCTCCTCGCACTGCTTGGCGATCTCGAGGAGGTCGGGATGTTGTCGAGTGTGCGCGTGTCGCTTGAGCTTGGCGACTAGAGGCTCGTAGCGGCACGAGGTCTTGAAGCAATGGATCGCGGTGTCCGGTGGATGCCGACCGCGTTGTACCGAGTTCTTGCCACCGTTGGACCCAATTATGGTCGACTCGCGGGTCCCCGGACGATCGCCCAGGTCCTCGATGGTGGTGGCGCGTGTAGGAGCACTCAAGTGCCCGACGGCGTCTCGCATTTCCTCCCGTGAGTCGACATCGTCCCGGGGAGCGTGTTGATCCATTGCCTGCACGCCCCTCCATCATCGGGAGGTAACGGCGGCGAGTAGATCAGTGACCCGCGATCCCCATTGCCATGAGGTATGTGTCAAGCCGCATCTGGGTCGACGAGGAGTCGTATTTTTCTATCTCCTTTGGCGCCTTGAAGTTTGGCGGGTACTTTTCGCCTCGGATCATTGGTCCAAAGCACTTAGGCCCTAGTCGACTGAGCGACCCCATGGGCTCGCCATCGCGGCGATTAGCTAGGGTGTGCCGCAAGTCGTCGGGCTGGCGTGCGCGCCAGTTTTGGTTGTTGATGATGTGAGTGCGGGCGTCGATGGGTTCTCCGTTGGCGGCGACGAAATTGGTCGCCGGCCTGGGATCGTTGGTGGAGAGTGCCGCGTTCGCGGGTCGGCGTTGGAGCTGCAGTGGCTCTGGCGGCGGGCAATTGAGGGTGTTTGCCGCCGCTGGGCGGCCGCTTGAGGCCGCCCTGCTGCCCGAGGAGCGCGAGTATACTCGCCCTTGCGAGTCGGCGCCCGCTCTTTGCTGCTCCACGGCTTTTGCGAGCAGGGCCCTGACGCATCGGATCCGTAGGCGCCGCCGCGGCCGTGATGCTATCGGCCGCTGCCTCGCCACGAGGTTGTCCATCGGGTGGAGAACGGTGGGAGGCCGTTCGTCTCGCTCCCGTGAGGAGACGACTATCCGTGGCTGGTCTCGGGAGGGTGCGGTTGGCGGTGGGCACCCATCGCCGCCGATCGGGCGGGGCGAGCGCTTCCTCTGGTGGCGCGTTCGCAGATCGCGCGCCGCTATGCGCGAGCGTGGTCGTTCTCATCGCCGGTTCGTGGCGCCCGAACGGTGGGGTTCAGCGGTGACCGATCCACCGCTGGTAGCGTGACAATTCTGCGGCTGTCACTTGCTCGAGGCGAAATTTTTCGCCGCCTGCTCCTTGCGTATCGCTTCCGCCAATTTCAGCGGAGTTCCTCGACCTCCGCTGCCGTGGCGTTAGGAGGATTGGGTGGAGAAAGGATCCTCCGGCGGATCGGCCGGTGGCCATGTAGGTCGCGGCATGGCGACCGGTTCCGTCGGAGGTCGGCGTTTTCCGACCCGGAGTCGAATTCGAAGGTCCCGAGGATGGAGGGGTCCTCGAAATCTCCCGCGTTGGAGACCTGGGCGATGGAGCCCGCGGACGAGGCCGCGGTGATGGATCCGGCGAGTGACGTCGGGGTCGCCGAGTCGGCGTCGTCGGTGAGGGCCGCATCTTCGCGGCGCTGAGTTCTCGCCACGTTGTGGGCCGAGTTGTACTCGGAGGCGAGGCGGTGGATCGTGCGGACCTGGCTCTCGGAGAGCCGATCGCGTGGTGGCGACTCGCGGATGCGAGCCGAGTCCTCCGAGGTGATGATGTCGGTGAGGCCGACGAAGAGGCTGATCGTGCCGATTGGCAGGATCACGCTGCGCGTGACGGGTCGCGCCGCCGGGACGTAGCTGCTCGGCAAGATCTGGAGCATCTCGCCGATTGCTATCATACGGCCGGTGGCGACCGTCTCGTTGATGGGCAGATTGGATCTCGCCGCAGAACACCGCCGACCGCCAGCCCCACGGTGGCGCCACCGTGGGAATGACCACGGCAGATGCTGCAATCGGCAGCGAGTAGTAGAACGAGGGGCAAGGGCGGCCAGCCATCTGCGGTGCGAGATGAGGGCAAAGACACAGGGATTTACCCAGGTTCGGCCCCCCGGAGGGTAAAGACCTACTCCTGCTAGGTTGTATTATGGAGGTGATTACAATGGGTGAACTCGGCGACTAGGCGGCGAGTTGCTTGGGTGTATGAGGGAACGTGTCTCTACTCACCCCTTAGGGAGGTTTATATAGGCTCACCTCCCCTAGGGTTTACATATCTCAACCGATTCGGTTACAACTTTGGTAATTGTTTTAACCTAGACCGACTGGGCCTATCCACTCGCCTGGGCCTTCTACTTCGATGCTCGGTATCTTCTCGGGCCTTGATCCACTCGCCGTTCTGCAGGCCCACTCTCCAGCCTTTGGGCCAGTCGGAAACGTCCTGCTGAGTATACCCCAGTAGGCGTATCCCCATCACATGCTCATATCGGTCGTCCGAGGAGGAAAACCTTGTCGCATATTTGACCGCTTTGCTCGCAAAAGGCGATCTGGTCCATGTGTTAGATCCTCAGGTCATGGAGGAAGGGGGCAAGGAGGTAGAAGAAGTAGCTGTGTTGGCAGTGGCATGTGTGAGGATGGACGGAGACCAGCGACCGACCATGAGGCAAGTGGAGATGACACTCGAGAACCTTCGAGTACCCCATGAATATGTTTTGATGTGTGGTACGGATTCATCCGGTTATCGAGTGATTGAGGGTAGAAATAGGGAGGACGTGAGCAGACAATATAGCTTAGAAGAAGAATATTTGTTGTCATCCAAATACCACTGGACGTGAGCAGACAATCTGCTTTCAGTGGGCATTGGATGTCAAGGCTACCGCTATCGTCTTCTCAGGCTTCTTGCTTGCGACCATGGCCATTATTGGAGATTGTCAGCTTGTTTGCTCATGTCGTGGAGTCGCTGCTCATGTCGTGGAGTCGCTGCTCTGTCGAATAACGAGCAGAAGCGCAGGAGTCTGGAGCCCTCTATAACATGACTGTATAATCTGTGTCTGACGAAAAGGCAAACTTAGTCTAGGATTCTGCGGGTTGATCGACAGTTTCGTGCAAATATTGATTTATCTGTCCCGTTGCAACGCACGGGCATGTTTTCTAGTCTTTGAATAAAGATGTGCAATTTTTGTTAGAAAAACTATGGTTGTACATCTTTAGCGTACTACTCCCTCCGTACCAGGGCTTAAGGCATCTAAAAATTTGCACAGTTATTTAGGCAAGAGTTTCGTGGAGAGAAAAAGAGGAGTCCTTCCCGTCTTGCCCCTGCATGCACGCGTATTAATTTGTCATCGCACGCCTCTCTCGCCTCCTTGTTTCTCGCTCGCAGCCCGCGGTCGCTGCCTTTCTCCTCGCCCTCTCTCTTCTCTCCCAACGACCATGCCTATCAATGGAGATGGCGATCCTTAGCAAGATTTTTTGACCAATCAGAGGGACACCAGATGATCATTCATTGGGGAGTACGTTGTGCCACGGATCGCTCCAAAATTCTTCGGTGGAGATCAAGATTAGAGGCTCGGATCTTGGCTCCATGGAAAGAGCACATGTCCCTATCTCCAAAAAACCGAGCTCCTATAAGATCTTGGCGCCATGGACGCCCACTTCTTCACCTTGTCGATCAGCTGGTTCTTCTTCTGCTTCTCCATGTGTTCTTCCGCATGGCGGGCGTCGATTTGAACCAGTCAATCGATTGGGATGACCTTGACGACTTCGACGGCGAAGCTCGGGAACTTGCTGGCGATTTATTCTTTGAGGCGGACAGCCAATCGCTGCTGCCCATCGTACCATTGCCCCCCTTGCTGCTGCCCAGCCAACCGTCGCCCCCGATGCTGCTGCCCGCCATACCTTCGCCCCCGACGCTGCTGCCCCCGCGCCTCTGCCCGCCATACCGTCGCCCCCGACGCTGCTACGTGTTATATGTTGATCCAAATTCTACAAAGTATAGGCCAACTTCTGACGAGTGGAGCGAGGCCCGTCGCCGGAGGCTTGGGCCGATATATAAACCCCTTGTAAGCCGCCGGTTGGGATGAGTTGCATCTGTGAAATCCCCAGCGTTTGTAAACACTCCTCGATATAGTGAAGTTTCGCTGGCTGGCGCCCGTGGTTTTTTCCTCTCTTTGTTGGAGAGGTTTTCCACGTTAAATCTGTGTCTCCTTGCTGTGTTTTTCGTTTTTCGTTCTTCGTTATCTTCTTGTCGCAATTGTAACAAGTGGTATCAGAGCCCCAGGTTCTAATCTAGGGTTTGCGACATGTCGTCATTGAAGTTCGATCTACCACAGCTGGACTACACCACAAGATTCTCCTTGTGGCAGGTGAAGATGCGGGCGATTCTCGCCCAAACTTGATCCGGATGAAGCCTGGATGGATTCGGTGAAAAGGATGCTAAGACCTGGTCCGTCAAGAGAAGCGGAAGGACCGTAAGGCTTTGTCTTTGATTCAACTTCATTTGTCCAATAATATTTTGCGAAGTAATCGGAGATGAAATCTGCTGCCCTATGGGAAAAACTGGAAACGATCTGTGTCAAAGGATCTAACCAAGAAGATGAACGTGAAGATGAAGTTGTTCTCGCACATCGCAAGAAGGTGGATCGGTAATGAATCACATATCTGTTTTTAAAGAGATTGTTTCGGACTTGCGATCTATGGAGGTAAAATATGATGATGAGGATTTAGCTCTTCTACTCTTATGCTCGTTGCCTAGTTCCTATACACACTTTCGATACAATATTGTTGAGCCGTGATGAACTAACCCTTGCAAGTACATGACGCCTCAAACAGAGAGGAAAATATGAAAACTATGGTAGGGTCGATGGGACGTCATCCAAGGCTGAGGCTCTGCAGGTTCGTGGCAGGACCGAGCAGAGGTACAACAACTATGGCAATAGAGATAAGAGCAAGGACGGTAGAAGTCGTTCAAAGTCCAAGGGAAAGGATAAATTCTGCAGGTATTGTAAGAAATCTAATCATGTTATTGATGATTGTTGGAAGTTGCAGAATAAGGAGAAAAGAAACGGAACTTACCAACCGAAAGATAGGATCAAGGTTACGGTAAGGCTCTTGTTGTTTCGATAGTTCGATGGTGAATGCTTAGCTGTTTTCCGCTTGTGCTTCTCGTGATGATGAATGGATACTTGATCGCATGTTCGTTTCATATTTGCTGTAACAAAGATTGGTTCATATGAGTCTGCAATGCATCGGAGATTTTGCGTGTGGGGGAATGACAACCCATGCCATATCGTTGGTGTTGGATCTGTTAAGATTAGGACACATGATGGCGTGACATGCACGTTGAGTGAGGTGAAGCACATACCAAGCATGGCTAGAAATTTGATCTCCCTGAGTACCATGGACGTTGATGGATACAAGTATGCCGGTGGGCATCGAGTTCTGAAGGTATCAAAAGGTTCTCTTATTCACATGATAGGTGATATGAATTACGCTAAATTATATGTTCTTAGAGGTAGCACTTTGCCCGGTATTGCTGCTGTTACTTCTAATGATTCGATGATTGTGGTAAAACACATCTATGGCATATGCGTCTTGGGCATATGAGCGAACAAGGCATGGCAGAGTTGGTCAAGAGAGCTGATTGATGGTTGCAGCTTGAGTAAGTTTGAGTTCGTGAGCACCGCATCTTTGGTAAGCATAAAAGAGTTAAATTCAATGCTTCCGTTCATACCACCAAAGGCATATTAGATTATGTGCATGCTGATGTATGGGGTCCGTCCGTAAGACTTCTATTGGTGGTGCTAATTATATGCTTACTATTATTGATGATTACTCAAGAAAGGTGTGGCCTTATTTTCAAGCATAAATCGATGTTTTTGATGCTTTTAAGAAGTGGAAAGTTATGGTTGAAAACAGACTGAGAAGAAGGTAAAGGTACTACGTCCGACAACGGTATGGAATTCTGTTCTAATGAGTTTGAGGAGTTTTGCAAGAACGATGGCATGATCGTGCATCACACCATCCCATATACTCCTCGCCAGAATGGCGTGGCGAGCGCATGAATGAACCATCATCTCGAGGACTCGTTGTATGTTGTCTAATGCGGTATGCATAGGCGTTTTTGGGCAAGACCAATACAGCGTGTTACCTCATCAACAGGTCACCTTCTATTCCACTTGAGAAGAAAACTCCCATTGAGGTATGGTCAGGGTTCTTGATTATTCACAGTTGAGAGTTTTTGGCACTTGCATATGCTCATGTTGATAATGGAAAGTTAGAGCCTAGGGCTGTTAAGTGCACATTCCTTGGTTATGGTTCAGGAGTTAAAGCATATAAACTATGGAATCAAAACTAAAAGGATTTTGCTAAGTAGAAACGTTGTTTTCAATGAGTCATTATGTATCATGATAGCTTGCCATCGATACCTCTCCTGTTCTTGTTGGAGAGGAGAGTTAATGCGGTGGAGAACCCGCAGAAACTTGATAATGATGCTATCGTTGAAGATACACATGAGGAAAACATTGATGATATTGTTGTTCAGCACTCACCTCTTGTTTGCAGCAGCCACATGAGTCCATTCTCTGCTGATAGACCAAGGCGTATCTGTGGTCCTCGTCCTCGTTTAATTGAAGAGTGTAATCTTGTACATTATGCTTTGAGTTGTCTTTGAAGGTGGAGAACGATTCGAACGCTACATATAATGAAGCCATTGCATCCGTTGACCGCGAAGTGGGTTTACGCTATGCAAGAAGAGATGCAATCGCTTGAGAAAAATGGCACATGGGATGTTGTGCGCTTGCATAAACAAAAAGAAGGCGGTCATGCAAGTGGATCTTCAAGAAAAGGAAGGTCTATCTCCCAAAGAGCCTTCAAGGTACAAGGCAAGGTTAGTAGCAAAAGGGTTCAGCCAGATTCGGTGTATTGATTACAATGATGTGTTCTCTCCGGTTGTGAAGCATAGTTCCATTCGTATTTTCTTTAGCATTGTGGCTATGCGTGATCTTGAGCTTGAGCGGTTAGATGTTAAGACGCTTTTACGCATGGAGAGCTTGATGAGGAAATATACATGGACCAACGGAAGGGTTCATAGTGCACAGTAAAGAGGATTTTGTGTGCAAATTAAAGAAGTCTCTTTATGGCTTAAAGCAATCTCCAAGACGTGGTATAAAAGGTTTGATTCATTTATGATCTCACATGGCTTTGAGAGGTCTAAATATGATAGTTGTGTTTATATCAAGTTTGTTGATGGGTCACCTATATACTTGCTATATGTTGATGATATGTTAATTGCTGCCAAGGGCATGAAAGAAATCACTACTTTGAAGGCACACCTAAGTAGTGAGTTTGAGATGAAGGATCTTGGTGCTGCTAAGAAGATCTTAGGTATGGAGATTACCGAGATAGAAAATCTGGTTTGTTATTTCTTAGTCAACAAAGTTACATTAAGAAAGTTCTTCATCGTTTTAATATGGATGGTGCCAATTCAGTTAGTACTCCTATTGCTCCTCATTTTAAATTGTCGGTTTCTCAATGTCCTACTACTGATGAAGAGTTTGAGTACATGTCCAAGGTGCCATATTCTAGTGCTTGGTTCTTTGATGTATGCCATGGTTTGTTCTCGTCTGATTTATCATATGCTATGAGTTTGATAAGTAGATACATGGCTAATCCTGGTAAAGAACATTGGAAGGCTATTCGGTGGGTTTCGGTACCTTCTTGGCACTTCAATGCTTGTTTGAAGTTTAAGGACCGGTGAGGGACTCGTTGGCTATGTGGATTCAGATTTTGCCGATTTGGATAAGAGAAGATCCCTCACAGGTTATGTGTTTAATATTGGAGGTTGTGTTAGCTAGAAGGCTACATTGCAGCTGTTGTTGCACAATCTACTTTGAAGCTGAATACATGGCTATTCTTTGAAGCTTGCAAAGAATCTGTTTGGTTGAAAGGTTTGTTTGCTGAGCTTTGTGGAGATGATTCTTGCATTACTTTGTTTTGTGACAGTCAAAGTGCCATATACCTTACAAAAGATCAGATGTTCCATGAGAGAACTAAGCACATTGATGTCAAGTACCATTTTGTTAGAGACATTGTTGCTCAAGGTAAATTAAAGGTATGCAAGATCAGCACTCATGATAATCCTGCTGATATGATGACTAAACCTGTTCCTGTTGCTAAGTTTGAGTTTTGCTCGAACTTAGTTGGTTTGACTGATTAGCCCAAGTGGCTATTGGCGCCGAAAGTATTTGCTTTTTTTGTTCAGGGAGATGGTTGCTGTTGATGCTACAAGGATGAATTTGTCTCAAGGTGGAGTTTGTTATATGTTGATCCAAATTCTACAAAGTATAGGCCAACTTACGGTACGGATCGTTGAAGACCTAGGTTTCCACCGATATATAAACCCCTTGTAAGCCGCCGGTTGGGATGAGTTGCATCTGTGAAATCCCCGGCGTTTGTAAACACTCCTCGATATAGTGAAGTTTCGCTGGCTGGCGCCCGTGGTTTTTTCCTCTCTTTGTTGGAGAGGTTTTCCGTAAATCAACTGTCTCTTCTTTGTGTTTTCGTTCTTCGTTATCTTCTTGTCGCAATTGTAACACTACGCACCATGCCGTCAGCCCACACGCTGCCCCCCACGTCCCCGGCGGAGGCTGCACCGGACAGCATCGCCGCGGCCGCCAGAACCATCACCGCCGCCGCCCTTGTTGCCATGGAAGATTCACAAAACAGGGGAGAGGAAACAATGGCAGAACCGAATAATGGGGGGAGAGGAGACGCGTAGGAGAGGATCCATCTATAGCCGATTGGAGGCGGCAGCCGTTCGAGGCGCGGCGGCTGTGCGAGGCGTGCGGAGGCCCGAGGCGTCGAGGCGTGCGAGAGCCGGGAGTTATTTCTCCCAGGAGTCGAGGAGGAAGGTGGGCTACGTGAAAGTAGGGGTAAAATAGGAAGGTAATGATCTAGTACGATCTGGCGCAGTAAGCTGTGAGAAAATATGATTTTTTTTAGATGCCTTGAGCCCGGTACGGAGGGAGTATTATTTTTGAAAAACGACTAAGCAGAGAAAACAAACGAAAAAGGGCCGAGGATACATGGCCGGCCCACTAGGAGAAGGCCGCGATCAGTTTTTCAGCCTAGAAAGTTTTTGTTTCCTTTGCAGCCTAGAAAGTTTGTGGTACGTGCCCGTTACGAAACCTCGCTGGTACGTTTCCTTTCCGACTCCGATCTCTCCTCTGACTCCGGCCGGCGGCTATATCTACCGCTCGCCGTCCTGGCTCGGCAAACCCACCACACCCAGCGATCGGAGCCTGTCCGCAGTGGATACTCGATGGGGCGCGTCGATTCCAACTCCGGCGAGCGCGCCTTCTCGATCCAGAGATGCGTCGAGATGCTCCACCAGAACAAGCACGTCGCCCGCGAGGAAGGCCTCAAGGACCTCGTGGCGGCGTTGGAGGGCTACGTGCCCCCCGAAGACATCACCGACCACCGGCACGAGTACGATCGGGCCATGTTCCGCTGCTTCTCCTTCCTCAGCACTGCCGGATCATCCGCCAAGGAGCGCAAGGACGCCTACCGCGCCATCGCCATGTACGCGCTCACCGTCGTCGGCCCCAATTACGCCCAGGACATCCTCGACAGGCTCTTCGACCTCGAACGCCTTACCGCCGAGTTAGCCCCCTCGTCGGCCTCCGAGGCGGAGCGGGCCGTCGCCGCCATCAACTGCCTCACCGCCGTCACCCTGGTCTGCGCGAAGAAGGCGGCGGCCGCGAAGAGGACCCTCAAGGCCGTATGCGAGGTGATCGACCAGACCACCTTGCCGCAGGTCCTGGCCGCCGCCTTGTCCGCGTGGACTCTGCTCCTCCCCAGGGCCGGCAACCTGCGAGCCATGACCCCGTTCAAAGTCATCGCCAAGCACCTCACGGCCGACCACCCCGCCGTCCGGATGGCCGCGGGCGAGGCGCTGGCCGTGTGCATCGAGCGGAACCACCGCCCGTACCAGCCCGACCCGCCCTATCTGTACCGCTACCACGGCCACAGACCGCGGGAACCTAAGCCAGAGGACAGGCCGTCGCTGGAGAGCAGAGTGGCCAAGCTCGCCGACGGGGTAGACGCGCACAAGAAGGAGCACGCCGAGGAGAGGATCCTGTTCCGGCAGATCAAAGACCTCTTCGAAGCCAATCCGCCTGGCTCGGATGACCAAGATGAATACGATGATGACGAAGAGGAGGAGTCAAGCGGGTGCCGCGTCAAGGTCAACAAGACGACGTGGTTGAAGCTTGTCCTCGTCAACTTCCTCAAACAGTACCTCGGCGAGGAGGGCTTCGCCGCTCACTTCGAGCTCAACGTGCCGCTCTTCCGGGACAATCTGGGACTCACCAGGGCTGCCGGCGGCGGCGCCCAGGAAAACAAGGGCGTGCCTGCTGCCAAGGAGATGAAGCAGATCAGGAACAGGAGAGATAAGCAGCGGACCAAGGAGATAAACAAGGATCGCAAGAACAAGAACAAACAATATTGTTGATGACTGATGAGCGCTTATAATTTCCTTAAATTTTGTACTCTAGCTCGTCGTTTGTATTATAATTACTAGCAATTGTTGAGATGGATTCCCGTTTCATATTCTTTCTTCCAAATGAATGCGTGGGTCTTGTTTGTTTAATTCGAACGAGCCTAGCGATGCGGTGCTTTTTGTGGAGGCATATTCAAGAACATGAATAGTAGTTTTCTAATTTTATGCTTAATCGTGTGTAATTTTTCATTACAGTGCTTCATCGTTGGTCCTTTTTACCTAAGGAATAGGAATTCTGCAATCCTTCTTCTCTGAGTTCTCTAGCTAACTAAATATCTGCCAAGAAAACCTGATATTTTTTTTGTTTTGGAAAAACAAATGCCCTTAACATGGAACTATGTGCACTTTTGTAGACGATTTTTATTGTGTATATTTCTCCCTCTAGATTTACACCCTTCGTCCCGGTTTAAAGGACACAATTTGTAATTTCTCTAGCCCTAGCTGTCCTCTAATTGGTCCATTTAATAGTGTGGAGTAGAACATGCATGAGGAGAAAAAGAACCATCAAAGCGTTCACATTTGTTCACACATGTGCATGGAAGCATTTTGTTCTTTTTCACACGGAAGTAATTACAAAAATTAAATGCTTTAATGTCTAAATATTTTGGGATTGCATGATTTGCAAATTGTGTCCTTTAAACCGGAACGGAGGGAGTACTAACGATAGTGGGATATGTGCCTCAGTTAATGGAGGTATACGTACTCCACAGCTAAATAAATGGGTATAGAGGAACAAAACTTTACCAACCAACTTCATTAATGGAGGTACGTAGTAAGTACTCCATTCGTTAGGGATTATAAGGTTCGAGAGCTTTTTAAAAATGTTAGAAATTGTAAATCCTCTCCTATTTATTAGTCTATCTCCTCCAATATATTTTCTCCTTTTTCTCTATCTTCTCTCATGCATGTGTAATACACGTAGTAATCAAGAGGGTGAGTTATTGATTTTCTTAATTCTATCAAAGTGATCCATAGGCCTTATAATCCCTAACAGAGGGAGTACTCACAAATTTAGCAGCCAAGGACCATAGAACACTTTTTTTTCTCGAGGAACAAAAGAATGGGTATAGAGGGGAAAAAACTTTACCTAGCGCAAATCAAAATACTAGTACAAGTGCATTTCAAATTTAGCGCCCGAGAATCATAACACATATGTATGAAGACCACAAATCTAAACCTACTGGACCAAAAAATCATGTTATTAAAATGCGACTATAAAAAAATCACTGTTGGACCGTTTGATGTATTCCCGAATCTCGTCGCTGGCTGTCTCTCTCCTTGACCTTACCCCTTGGCTGAGTCACATATCTATTTTAAGTTTTTTTTGTTTTAATCTCGGCCTGAAGCCACCTCTCTGTGTGCTAGGGAGTCGGGAGAAGAGGGGGAATCCATGGCAGAGACTTCTGCGGCAAAAGTCGCGGCTAGCTTGTCCGGTGTCGGAGCCCCGGTGATCATAGCGGTGACCCTACAGCCGGTGCTGGCGGCGATGGAGAGACAGTGAGATCGTCTATTCCCGAGCGTGGAAGGCATGCGCATCGCCGGCGGGATGGGTATTAAGATGTTTTTTTTTCGTCTATTCAGTTTTTCGTCGTGTGGGTCGTGGCGTTTTAAGATGTTTTTTTTTGCGCGAACAGCTTGTGTCGATTGGGATTCAATTCGATTTTAGTTCTTTCTTCGTTTCCACCTATTTTTGGGTGTGTGCACATCTCACTATTCAATATGTGGTGTTCGGACAACTTGATCTGATAATGATACTACTAGGCGCATGAACAACATGAGTTGATGATTGTTTAGTTCGATTTTGATTATCTTTTTCATTTCTACCTTTCTCTTTGTGTGTCAAGGGATGTTATGTTTGATTACATGTGGTTTTCCTGAAATGTCTCGGTATTTTGATGATGATTTTACATGGTGTTCAGGTTCTGATTTTAGTATGATTCAGAACCTGCATTAGCATAACCAGGAAGGATGCCAACATGATTCAAGTTGTAGTACACCCCGTAGTTGGAGACCAGCATTGCTAGCATCAGCCTCCTCAGCGTCCCAACATGTCGATGGTTAGGCTGCCTGCCGCTGCTGTCACGCCTTCTTGCTGGTCTCTCACCATTGCTCATTGGTAGTGCTTGTCCCCGCGAAGATATGAGAATTTCTTTGGTGCTGGTAGATCCTTGTTTGGTGGCAGTGTGGCAGTTGTATTTGAAGAGTTGTGGTAGTCGTGGGAGTTGTGGGCCTGGTGTGAGCAACAACGGAGTGTCCGATTCATGTCACGGCATCGATGTTGTTGACGAGGGCGGGCGGAGGTGTTATGATGGTAGTTGTTGGTCAATTGCTTTGTCGCCGGGAGAGTGGGTATAGTGGAGTTCCCCTTATTCCTATCAATATTGTTTGTCTTTGTCTCTCTATTTAAAGTTGTGTTGCGGAAACCTTTTTGGATTGCTCACTGGTGTGTGGTTATTTAAAGTAGTGAGTTTTTTGTTTTTCACTATTTCTATTCTCACGGCTGATTTGTGAGTTCAGGCTGTTAGTTTTTGTGTAAGCCAAATAAATTACGTTTTCATGTCTAATCTGATTTACCAACTAAGAAACTGTAACCCAATGTCATTGTTGTGTTGTTTTTTTCGTGTAAGCAAATTCCTTGGGCTAGTGGTCTTAGGAGTCCAAGGTGTTACCTACAGGTTATCAGACTTGGAGAGCTTTTGTGGAGCAGCAAGGAGGAACTCTTTTTTTCGCGTTATTTTAATCGAGTTTTGCCACTTTCATGATTCTATCTTATTCTTGTCTTATTTTTTTCTCATTCTCATTATTCAGTCATTGGAAGAACATGGCCCTACTAGAGTACTTTTTAGAGGAATGCAACAAGTGGTGGGAGTAAATCCCCCCATTACTCCCAAGAAAATTATTCCTTCATTGTTGTCTATCTATTTTCATCATTGCTCACCCCCTTGTCATTCTTTTCGGTTGTCCTTTCTCTTTGTTTAATTCATCTTTGTTTGGTTCCTCTTCATTTAATTCATGTTTCTCGGTTATTTTTCTTTAGTTCAGTTTGGAGTTATCACCACTTTTTAATCAACATTAGTCTTGTTCTTTCAGTGTGCATTCTTAGTGTCCTTTTAGTATATTTAGTTCTTTCATTTATTTTTATCTCATATTTTCAGACTTATTTGCTCAGTAGTTCTTATCTCTAGTCTTAAGTATTAGTCCCTCATTCCATTAGCTCAGTTTTATTCTTTCTTTAGTGTCTCAAAATTTAAGGCAGCAATAAAGCGTAACATTCATTATCTAAGTTTTTCATTCTACTTTCTTATATACCTCATTATTTAGTTTCTGAGTATCTTATTGCCTCATTTTATTTCTTAAGCCTCTCAATTCTTTGGTCACTCAACTTCGACCTTTCTTTCTTCATTCAAAATGTTGCTTTCATCGGCCTTTATTATGTATGTTTTCTAGTCAATTTTTGTCAGTGTCTCGTTGTTTAGTCTCTCAACATCTTATGGTCTCAGTTTCTTTCTTTAGTATCTTATTTTCAAATAAAATCAAAGTCTAGATCGGAGGTACGACTCCTGTCATTTTTTTATTGGTTTATAAAATCTACACCCTCAGTCCAGAAATAACTAACTTGAGTTTGTCCAGATTGAAATATATCTAAACACATTTTAGTTTATAGATAATTCAAATCTAAACAAACTTAAGTCAGTTATTTTGAATAGAGGGAGTATCTGTTTCTCCATTTGAAAACAGCTAGCCGTTAAATAGTTAGTCCTTTGTTTTTTATTACTCTCTTCAATCCATATTACATGTCACTAAAATAGATGTATATGTATATAGACATGTTTTAAAGCTAGATACATTTATTTCAACATATGGATCGGAGGAAGTATTCAGTTTTGCCGTACATACTTTTCTTTCCGGATTACGATTGCGGGATGAGATCCGATCGATCTTTTTTTCTTTGTGTTCTAGACACGAGTACCACACCATCAACACCGTGAGCTTTTTTTTTAATATTTATGAATAAAAACTGAATAACCCTTGGTTGGATGGTTAGGAGGGCAGTGGTACTCCCAGTCCACCAGAGTTCAAACCCTAGATTTGACGCTTTAGTGTCTTATAAAGGCGGATATTCTTTCAGTGGGAGGCGACGTTCCCGTCGATAGCGAGACGCCTGTGGTGACTTCGTCAATCTCAAGACCCGTCGATTCAGTCTCTTAGAGGTGCTCATAAGGGTAGGATGTGCATGCGTATATTTATAGGGGTGAGTGTTATACACATTATGAGTGTCTGCGTTTGTATTGTGTTTCTTAAAATCTTAAAAAAAAAGGCCGAACTTACCTGTGTAGCGATCGTGGTATCAGAAAACGAATCAGTCCCATGCGGAAACCATAGCTAATTTCAGGCAAGCGTCATGCTTGATATGGAAAGCAAATATTTAAGTAGTTGGGATGGGAGAAGCTGCATTTGGAGGTGGAATGATGAAATCCAATGGTTGCAGGGGCGAAGCTTCCCTTTGGGCAAGGTATGGCATCTGTCCTACCTTGAATTTTGGCAAAAACCGTATATGTGTGTTCATCTGTTCATATACAAACACATCCTAAACATTTTGTGTGTGTTCTAAAGGAAAAAAAAGATGGCAAATGAATAAGTGGGCCTAGTTCCTACCGACCTGGGCTTGTATCCTAGCTGGGCCACGCGCCGTGGAGAGGAAAGCGTCGTGTGCTGGCTGTCCGATCTCTACCCATTCGTATTCGATTGATTCGATCGACTCTAGGCAAAGGCAAAACCCACACGACACGACGATCCTCGTCCGTTCGACACGACTCCCGGCGACGGTGCCTTGTCGTTGGATCCTTCCCTGCATCGTGACTCCCCCAGCCGCTAGTCTTGGCATATCCGTCACCGATATGATCTAGTCAGGCGCACATGCTCTAAACATCTACGATTCGACAGTCTACCTTTTAGTCCTTCAGGGTTTCTAGAATTCTAGATTTCCCTACTCTGATTGCGTAGTTAAGAAAAGATCGAGATCAAGATGGACATGAAGACGAAATCTGAAGCTACAAAGGGGGGAGGTGTAATTCTTTGACTTTGTGGTCAATTTGATTAAGTGTGAATTTATGAATTTTGTGCTAGATAAAATAGGCAAACGCAAAATACTCATGTCTTTAATATTTGCATTGCAGATTTGGAAAGATATTTTGTTGAGGATGATTCTCGTAATCCAACCAATGCATGGGGTTATGTTCATAAAATGGAAACTTTTAGCTTTGTATTTATCATAAAGATGATGTCGAAACTACTTTGTACGACAAATGATGTATCTCTTCTATTGCAAAAGAAAGATCAAAATATTATCCAGGTATGCTATAATGTTTTATGGTTATACTTTTCAAAAAAATGCATTATTTTTTAATGTTTTAGAGTTTGCCCGACCTTAATTTTTTTTCGTCCTTCGCCACTGCTGCGGATTGCATGGCTAACATCCCCCCGCAGTCACATCATCGAGGACTCAAACGGTGAGGCTAGACAAGAATTCATTGAAGACTGGAGAAGGAAGACCTTTTGTGAAAATGTCGGCGGACTGAGATGTCGTTGGGACATATAGTGATGTGGGGTGACCACGTCAATGCCCATGGTTTATGGACTTGGGTTTTTGTGAAGAAATTATATGCTGCAGACTTCGTAGGCTAACAGACAAACAAGGGGACATGAGGTTTACTCAAGTTCAAGCCCCCGATCGAAAAATTATACTCCTGCTTATCTGTTCTTGATCTCACAGAATAGTATATTACATCATCTCAATAAACATAATCATATCAACTAGAAGGTACTTATATATCACTTGTTCAATGATGGTTTCAATGAATGATATGTACGAAAATCTGAACAACTCACAAAAAATTATATTACAATCTCTCAATAACCATAATCAAAGAAAAAAGTATACTACATCATCTTAACAAACATAATCATGGCAATTAGAATGTACTTATGTCTTATTACAACAACGATGGTTTCAGTGAATGATATGTCCGAAAATTTTAACCGCTCACAGAACATTATATTACAATCTCTCAACAAACATAATCATAGAAACATAGTTTTAATGCAACAACAATCTATGTTATAAGTACAGGCAGGGGAACCTGCGGTCCATATGACAAGTCTTGGGTAGCATCTCTCATCAGATTTGATCAACGTCAATCACCTCGTTCTGTTCAGCCACTATAGGGGCCTCTACATCCACTCTAACCTGATCAACAACATTAGAAAATGGCAGCCAGGAAGAACACCTTCCTGGTTTACTTCTTGTGTCGCATAATTTGCATAAGATCTTCAGTGTCCAAAACCTCTATAAATTTCTGCTTCTTATGATGTCATCATTAGAGTCATGCTATCTGCTTAGGGCCAATACTGATTTCCTTACCAATCATCTCTCTCATTTCATCAAGAGTTATGTTTTTGGAATCGACGATGATCTTCACAGTACATGAAGAAACTGGCTTATTAACTCCGCCATCGAGTTTTTCCATGTATGAATCCACCTCTAAGTGTATACTAAACTTAGCTTGATCAGCATCGGTTGGTCTGTAAACTCGAGCAGCAGAAGCTCTGGTAGCAAGCAGCAAGATCTCCAGTATCTGCATGCATATCATTAATTATCGCTTCAACTTTCACCTTACGATCAGTTGCACAATATTTCCAAACCATCTGAAGCTCATGGGAGTGCTCAATTTGCATAGATATCACTCATGTTTCACCACCTCTATATGGATATCCAAGGAATCCTAGCATGAAACATATCTATCAGCTACGAAAAGACATAACCTCCTTGTAATTCAGAAGCAGAGGTGAAAGGGCATGTATGCCCCCATGTGTGGTTTTGGTAATTAATGACAATCTCTATGGACTAATGTGTAAATTGAGTTTCACTTGTAGGTTTGTCCATTGGCATCGCTTGGGCCATGTGTTGGTCTCAAGGTTGGAAGATGAAGAAATGTCCAAGGGCTTTGTGCCCATTGGAATCATGAAGAAAGAAGGAGCTTGAAGGTCGATCAAGGCATGTGCAAAGAGTTGCATCAAGATGGATCAACCTCGAGTAAGGATGAAGAAGGACGAGCTCAAGATGCGTCATCTCTAGAAGATCTCATGTTTGAAGCTTGCCATCCTCGTGCTCATGGAATGATGAAGACAAGTTCAAAGAAGAGGTTTCCCCATGGAATATGGGGGAGAATTTTGCAAGTCTTCATCAAGCAAGAGCGAGCAAGAGCAAACAAGAAATGTGTTCCCACTATAGAAGAACAAGACGGTCTACATCAAGTTCAAGTGGGACGCTCAAGGCAAAGGTATGTTGATAGGGCTTCTCTTTTGCCGGTCTCGTGTTGTTAGTTGGGAGACCGGGTTTAGGATAGATAGCCGTACTATCAAGAGGGCTCAAGCGGGTGTCTCGTTTGCTTGCATCGTGGAGAGAGCTCAAACCTTTGCATTCATAGCATCATCTTTCTTGGTTGTTATTTGGTTCTTGTCCATGAGAGGATCTAGAGCTTGTGGTCATCATCATAACAAGCTCTAGTTCATCATCTAAGGATTTCACTTGCATATCTTATTGCGGTTTTTGATCTTGCGAGTTTTTCGGCTCCACACCTTGGGGGATACTTCACATATATATTTATGATATTTTCTCCCAAGATGATACCCAATATTTCAACTTTTGTTGGATTCTATTCGTCGTTATCTTTCCAACAAAATTGGTTTCATCCCATTTGGAGTTCGGATGCAAAAGTTATTGCGTTTCTGTTTTTCTGGTTTCTGGAATTTCTCTGACCGGAAGTTCCGGCTTCCCACCGGAAGTTCCGCTAGGGCATCCTTGCCGCCGAAAGTTTCGGTGGAAGTTCCGGGTCTTCTTCCGCTCACGCTCAGTAACCTTCTGTTTTGAAGCGTTCTATTTGCCGGAACTTTGTCGGAACTTGCTCGGAAGTTCACCGGAACTTCCGGTCTGTTTTGACCGGAACTTTCGGTTGCGCTTCTGGAGCGGGCGTCAACGGTCTGATGACCATTGAGCCAGGCTGGGCGGAACTTCCTCCCCAGAGCCGGAAGTTCCGGCCATGATTCATTTTTTCAGTTTCTCGCTCTGCAGTTTTCGTCTGTTGGCTGGGTGCCACCGGAACTTCCGGCCTCCCACCGGAAGTTCCGGCCAGGTGTCACGAATGCCCATAACGGGCAGATCTGGGAGCCCTTTAAAAGGGGCTCCTCTTCCCCTTCGTGGGTACTAGCTTTTCTTCTTGGTTCTTGGCTTTCTCTCTCTCCTCCATTGTCAACCTTGAAGAAGCTTTCCCTCTCCCTTCCCCCTCCTATGATTCTTGCATCTTTTTGAGGGATTTGAGAGAGGAGATCTAGATCTATAATCCCCCCAAGTCAAATCCCTTCTTTGTGAAGGAATCATTGGGATCTAGATCTCGGAGAGTTTTGTGTTCTCCTCTTGTGTTCTTCCTCCCTTATTCCCCCAATAGCTTTTGTAGCTTTGTTGGAATTTGGGAGAGAAGGACTTGACCTTGCATTTGGTGCATAGGTTTGAGTTCTACTCTTGTGTTCTTCCTCCCTTATTCCCCAATAGATTTTGTAGCTTGGTTGGAATTTGGGGGAGAAGGACTTGCCCTTGCATTTGGTGCATAGGTTTGAGTTCTACTCTTGTGTTCTTCCTCCCTTATTCCCCAATAGCTTTTGTACCTTTGTTGGAATTTGGGGGAGAAGGACTTGCCCTTGCATTTGGTGCATAGGTTTGAGTTCTCCTCGGAGATTCGGCGAGTTCAAGCTTGAGAGCTTGTTTCTCTTGGGTTCCTTGGAACCCTAGACGGTTGTGTGGTTGGATTGTTGACCTTTTGTGGTCTTGTTGACCTTTTGTGGTCTTGTAGCCTTTTGTGGCGTTGTTGGCCTTTTGTGGCATTGTTGGCCTGTTGTGGCTTTGTTGTTGGGAGCCTCCAATTGAGTTGTGGAGTTAGCCCCAATCTTGTACGGGTTCGGTGACCGCCCTCAAGCGTCCCATAGTGGAGCAAGTGCCCGCCTTTTGTGGTGCGCACTTGGGAGAATAGGGTGAGCCTTTTGTGGCGTCGGTGAGTTGCGTGCTTCCGCATCCGGGGTGAGGCCTTGTGTGGCGTTGGGTGAGCATCGAGCCACCACACCTCGAGGTGAGCCATTTGTGGCGTTCGGAGAGCATTGCGCCATCGCACCTCTCCAACGGAGACGTAGCTTATTTGGAAGTGAACTTCAGGAAACAAATCTTCGTCTCCGCGTCCATCGGTTATCTCTCAACCGAACCCTTTACTTATGCACTTTACATTGTGATAGCCATCGTGCTTGAAGTATTTATACCTTGCTATCACCTTGTTGCTTGTATTGCTTAGCATAGGTTGTTGGTGCACCTAGGTGAACTTAGTGGCTAGGTTTTGGGCTCAATAAATTAAATGTTAGTTTTATTCCGCATTTACTTGAGCCTAAACCGTAATAATTTTAAAAGCCTATTCACCCCCCCTCTAGGCGACTTCCTTTGTACTTTCAATTGGTATTAGAGCGAGGTCTCTCGCTTTTAGGCTTCACCGCCTCGAGAGTAAAGATGTCTCCTAGGGGTTTAGTGCACTCTCACACATTTACATTTGATGGCACACATTATGATGTTTGGCGTACTCGCATGCTTAGTCATTTCCGGGCCATTGACCCTATCATTGAGAGTATTCTAGATATGGGCTTGTCTTCTCCTAAGGATCCCCAAAATCTATCTTTGGAGGAGAAGACAAACTCTTATCTCGAATCTCAAGCATCTAATGTGCTTGTTAATGTTGTGAGCTTTGTAGTTCTTTCCTCAATCATGCCTTTTCGGAATGCTCATGATATTTGGACCAAGCTTCAAGCAAAATATGATGTGTCCAAGCTTGATGAGGATGATTGTGTTCCATCCACCTCCGACCGCGATGAGTTCTCATCTTCTTCCACTTCACCAACATGTGAGTTGTCACAAGGTAATGATATGGTGAGTGGTGATAGAACTTGCAATGTAGATAGTGAGATTTCCATTCATGATTCTTTGTCTCTATCACATTGCAATGTTGTATCTTTGGGCATGAACACTTGTAGGACCATATGTGATTTACATCCTAGTGTTGATTTCCCTTGAATATCATGTATAAATCCCTTGAATATGTCTCATGATGATATGCTTGCTTTGCCTTGTTGCCATGATGAATGTGCTTCTATTTCCTCTAGTTCTTGTGTTGCTAACCATGTAGAGGAAAGTGAAGATCGTGTGGGCCAAGGCAAGGTTGTCATTAGAGCTTCATGTGTTCCCTCATCATCATCCTCTTCCAATGTTCACTTGTGCCTCATGGCTAAGGGTTCAAAGGTAACCTCTCCTTTGGACTCCAATATATCTCATGATGATGTGAATGTTGATCATATAGAAGTAGATGATGATGTTGCTTCCTTAAAAGAGAAGGGGGGGGCTAGTCCTTCGTGCTCTTCATCCTAATAAAAATGCTTGCTCTACTTTCATTGAAATATTGACCTATGCTATAGAAAGTAGGCAACTTATTGATGAGCATGAGGATACTATTGACAAAATGGGTAGTCTTGAGCGTGAGTATGCTAATGAAATTGCAAACCTAAATGAAGCTCTTGAAGTGGAACAAACCACGAAGGAATCTCTTGAGGAGACCTTTGCTCTAGAGCTATCTAGAGTGAAGAAATCTCATGATAGAGATCTTGAGGTGGCACGTTCCCTTCAAATTAAAAATGATGAACTTGAAGTTGCTTATGCTAAACTCCTTGAGGAGAATGTTGAGCTAAAGGCTCAACTTGCTTTGCTAACTAGCAACTATGGGAAATTAGAAGAAAGTCATGACAAGCTCTCAATCTCGCATGAGGATCTTCTAGTCTCCCATGGTAGGCTAAGGTTAGCTTATGAGGCCATTGTGTCGAAGGTAACATCTAGTGGGACTCATGTGGACATTAGCACTACATCTACTCCTAATGCTATATTGCCATGTGCTAGTCCTTGTAATTAATCCTATCACAACCATGCTAAATCTTGTGATGAATTGCATCATTTGCCTTGTTGCTCTAACAATGAAGCTTCTACTTCCTCTAGTATTGTTGTTGATACTAACCATGTAGAGGAAGTCAAAGAGCTCAAGGCTCAAGTCACTTATTTGAAGAATGACTTGAAAAGGTGTCATGAAGGGAAGACCACGCTCAAGAATATGTTGAGTGTGCGACGACCCCCAAGTGACAAGAGTGGGCTTGGATTCAACTCCAACACCAAGAGCAAGCCCACTAACTCGTTGAAGCACAAGGGCAACAAGAAGAAGGGCTAAGGACAAGTGAAGAATCCGGCCAACATTGTGTGCTTCAAGTGCAAGGAAGAAGGGCATCATGTGAGGGATTTCCCATTGAATAAGAAGCCTCTTAGTGAGAAGCAACGGGGGAAGCGGCCTCAAGCTCCTCCAGAAGTTCAAGAAGGGCCACTTCCCAAGAAGCCTCGAGCTCTTCTTCATGGTGCAGCTCCTCCCAAGAAGAAAGATGGCAAGAGAAGAACTTGCTACATATGCCGTGAGAAGGGGCACCTTTCTTCCTCATGCACCATGGGTATCTCCTCATCTCATCCTATTTTGATTGATGATGCTTATTTTCTTCGTAAGGATGAGATGGGCAATGTGTTTGCCAAATTTGTTGGTGCCCAAAGTGGTGTCAAGAGAAGAATCATTTGGGTGGCCAAGCCTATTGTGACTAACTTCTTAGGACCCAACTTGGTTGGGGACCAACAAGCTAAAACTTGATCAATAGGTGTTTTTGGAGGGCATTGGAGACTTGACTACCTTATGAAGAATTGAGGGATCTTCATTATATTCTTGTTGTCAAAGTCAAGTCATTGGTTATCATGCTTCTATTCCTTATCCAATGTTCCTCCTTCCGGTAACTTGTGCTAAACTCCTTTACATTTATAGTTACTTGCTCCCTTGTGCATGTGTTGGTTTTGTACCTTGTATGTGCTTGTACATGCTGTGCTTCCCACTTACTTATATTGACCTATGAATTATCTTTGTGTATGTTGGTTGGCACATCATGTATTTGTGTTTCTTGGTTTTGAGCCTTTATTGTTTCTAGTAGGTATCTTATTTGGCTCTTGTGAGGGATTAATGGACTATTCCATTTTGAGGGAGTGTCATGCTTGGGCATTCCACAATCCTAAAATGTGTGTACATGAGAAAAACCACTTAGTAGTCATTTTGTTGTCTCTATGTGGTTTGTCTCTCTCATGAGAAACTTAAGTTTCCATAATGTCCATTAATACCTCTAGTTTGATCTTTTTGCCTCTTGTTGAGATTCCTTGGTTTTTATCACATTATGGGGGAGTCATATGCTTTGTGCATATTACAAACCTAGAAAATGTGGACATTTGAGGTAGTGCCACTTAGATTTGATATTGAGAATTATCTAGTTCCTATGTGGCACATTTGCTCATACAAGTTCCAATTTTCTTAATTGTTTTTATTGCTCATCTTTTGGATCTTGTTCGTGATAGTGATTCTTGGTATGTGTTTCCTCATATTTGGATCTACATATCCTCATGGGAATCACTTGCTTCTATTTAATCCAATCACTAGTGATTGTGTGACTATTTGAAGCAATCAAGAATCTCTTTCGAAGCATCAAGCTTAATTCCTATCTTGTTATATGCTTCTTTGTGTGAATATGATCTTGGATATCCTTGCAACTACCTCGGGAAAATTATCCCTATTACTTTTTGTCCTTGGACAATTAGTATTTAATATATGGTAGGATTCTTTGATCATATTCGTTTTGGCCTTTTCTTATTTATATTATCGTTGGCCAATAAAATGTTTTTTATTTGCTCCCAAGCTTTCCTTGCCTCTTATGGATCTTCTTATTTTATTTATCTCCCCTTGTGTTTTATTTAGTGTAGTTAGTAGTGATGATCTCATTTGTGGGCATTTTGCATTCAAAGGCAAAATTATATATAATGCTCTACTTATGGGGGAGCTCTCCTATATTATCTATAACATTGTTTTATGCTTCTTGATTTGATCCTTCTTGCTTGGAAGCTCGATCCTCTTTGTGTTGGTACTTTGTGTGCCATCATGAAAAGTGTGAAGAGTTTGTTTTGTTTATTCTTTCCTTGCTCTCGTTTGGAGTTGGATTTATCTCATTCCGTTTCACTTGTTTTGTTCTTTTAGGATGAGATAAATCCTTGAGCCTTGGTATTTTTCTTATCCTTTTTCTTTGGCTCTTTCGAGTTCATTTGTTGAACTTGTGTTCTTTCATGTGTTGATTTGGCTCTTCGATACAATTTGGACACCTTTTGTCAAGTCACACTTTTGTGTGTGTCTTATTGGTTTACTTGGTGTTTTTGTTCAAATTGTATCTCCTTTTGGTTCTTGAAAGCCTATGCATGCATATTTACTTCTTGTATATATTATGGCATGCTTGCTTTCTTTGATCCAATATATAGGAGAAACTCCACCAAATCCTAATGGGCTAAGATGTGCATGAAATTCAATTTCATATCAATATGCACATATTTGTGTGAGGGCTCTCCTATGTATTGTAGTTTCACTAACTACTTTGGACCCAATTTGTTTGGGGACCATAGTGTACTTAATTGTGTTTTAGGTACATTGGAGATATATTTTGGGTGCTTGTATCTTGATCAAGGGAGAAGTGGCGTCTACATGTTAGTTGGATGCAAGCTAGGATGATCAACGAATTCATATCTTCTTCATCCTACCAATTTTATCTCGGTAACAAGTATCTATCTCTCATGCATACATATCTTGTTCCCAACCTTGTGTAGGTTGCTTGTTGGCATGAATTTGTGTTCTTCCATATGTAGGATTTCTTGCTTTGGCTTTGAAGAGTTCTCTCTATTGCAAATGGGTGTATGTTGAGATGAGTGCATATAATGGGGACTATACTAAATCATGCTCATGATTCACTAATCCCAAATATGTCAATCTAGCAATTTTGTTGCATATCGTTTCCTCAATATCTCTCATGTGCAATAGTTAGTATTTTTTGCCAAGTTGATTTCTATCTTGTGATACTTGTTGCCTTTCTCCATATTTTCCTTCTATCCTCTTCTTCCCTTGAGAATAGTTGTGTTGTTTGGGGTATGAAGGTGTTTGAAGCTCATTGATGTACAATAAGATATATTTGAGCCCTTGGGCATGCTTTCAAGAAAAACATCTTATTGGTATATTCTATGACTTCTTTTTGGGTCTTCATGTGCTTTCTTGTGTATCTATTTTGTGTGTGCATGTTTCTTTGTGGTTATATGTCCTTGTGATATGTTCCACCTAAAAATTTATACACACACGAGAAGATCAATATTTGTTTTTTTTTTTCATTTCTTGGAAATCACCTCTTACTTCATTTTGATTCTTCGGTGGTTTCCAAATTATTGTATTTTCCGTGCATTGCTAAATGGTTTTGAAGGAGTGAGGATTCCATGGTTGTGCATGTTGTTTCCAAATATAATTACTATAATTGGTGCACAATCTTTGGGGAGCTTCTATAATTCATTTAATGATGCACATGTTCCTTCTTTCTCGTTTCTTGTGGTTTAAATGCTTATGGGGGAGCAAGGATTCCATATTTGTGCATATTGTATTCAATACAAGTATTCTAATCTTTGCACAAATTTTGGGGAGCTTCTCTATTTTTATTTTTTTAAACACTTTTTGGTTTTTGTTTCCTTTTGACATCATTTGATGGTGTTTCATTTGTTTCTTTTGGATCTTTTGATTGCTCGCTTCATTTGTTGAAGCCCTTTTCTTTTCTTTCTTTTCTTTTTGCTTTCTTTGGTTCCTCTATATAGTTTTACTTCCTCCCTAGTTCTCATCATTTGCCTTGTGCATATGCACACCTTTGGAGGAATTCTCACTATGTTGGACGTCTAGAACTTTTCACCCATTTTGGCAATCGATGCCAATGGGGGAGAAGTTTTGGAGGGTTTAAGGGAAGTTGGCCTTTGCTTTGAGTGTGTTCTTAAGCATTTGCCTCTCATGCTCTTGAATCTTTGTGTTTGCTTTGCATGTTGAATATATAGAGGAAACTCAACCAACCGTAACGGTTGGCAATCTATGCAATGAAATTCAAGTTCATCACACATGCATAGATTGTGGGGGAGTTTGCTCTATATATTGTGGTTGTACCAACATCACATACTTGTGTAGTATTTGATTTTGGGGCAACCTCTTTGGTCATTAATTGTCATATTTAAACCCTCGCTAAGGGATTGTCATCAATTACCAAAATGGGGGAGATTGAAAGGGCATGTATGCCCCCATGTGTGGTTTTGGTAATTAATGACAATCTCTATGGACTAATGTGTAAATTGAGTTTCACTTGTAGGTTTGTCCATTGGCATCGCTTGGGCCATGTGTTGGTCTCAAGGTTGGAAGATGAAGAAATGTCCAAGGGCTTCGTGCCCATTGGAATCATGAAGAAAGAAGGAGCTTGAAGGTCGATCAAGGCATGTGCAAAGAGTTGCATCAAGATGGATCAACCTCAAGTAAGGATGAAGAAGGACGAGCTCAAGATGCGTCATCTCTAGAAGATCTCATGTTTGAAGCTTGCCATCCTCGTTCTCATGGAATGATGAAGACAAGTTCAAAGAAGAGGTTTCCCCATGGAATATGGGGGAGCATTTTGCAAGTCTTCATCAAGCAAGAGCGAGCAAGAGCAAACAAGAAAGGTGTTCCCACTATAGAAGAACAAGACGGTCTACATCAAGTTCAAGTGGGACGCTCAAGGCAAAGGTATGTTGATAGGGCTTCTCTTTTGCCGGTCTCGTGTTGTTAGTTGGGAGACCGGGTTTAGGATAGATAGCCGTACTATCAAGAGGGGCTCTCAAGCGGGTGTCTCGTTTGCATCGTTCGGAGAGAGCTCAAACCTTTGCATTCATAGCATCATCTTTCTTGGTTGTTATTTGGTTCTTGTCCATGAGAGGATCTAGAGCTTGTGGTCATCATCATAACAAGCTCTAGTTCATCATCTAAGGATTTCACTTGCATATCTTATTGCGGTTTTTGATCTTGCGAGTTTTCCGGCTCCACACCTTGGGGGATACTTCACATATATATATTTATGATATTTTCTACCAAGATGATACCCAATATTTTAACTTTTGTTGGATTCTATTCGTCGTTATCTTTCCAACAAAATTGGTTTCATCCCATTTGGAGTTCAGATGCAAAAGTTATTGCGTTTCTGGTTTTCTGGTTTCTGGAATTTCTCTGACCGGAAGTTCCAGCTTCCCACCGGAAGTTCCGCTAGGGCATCCTTGCCGCCGAAAGTTCCGGTGGAAGTTCCGGGTCTTCTTCCGCTCATGCTCAGTAACCTTCTGTTTTGAAGCGTTCTATTTGCCGGAACTTTGTCGGAACTTGCTCGGAAGTTCACCGGAACTTCCGGTCTGTTTTGACCGGAACTTCCGGTTGCGCTTCTAGAGCGGGCGTCAACGGTCTGATGACCGTTGGAGCCAGGCTGGGCGGAACTTCCTCCCCAGAGCCGGAAGTTCCGGCCATGATTCATTTTTTTAGTTTCTCGCTCTGCAGTTTTCGTCTGTTGGCTGGGTGCCACCGGAACTTCCGGCCTCGCACCGGAAGTTCCCGCCAGGTGTCGCGAATGCCCATAACGGGCAGATCTGGGAGCCCTTTAAAAGGGGCTCCTCTTCCCCTTCGTGGGTACTAGCTTTTCTTCTTGGTTCTTGGCTTTTTCTCTCTCCTCCATTGTCAACCTTGAAGAAGCTTTCCCTCTCCCTTCCCCCTCCTATGATTCTTGCATATTTTTGAGGGATTTGAGAGAGGAGATCTAGATCTACAATCCCCCCAAGTCAAATCCCTTCTTTGTGAAGGAATCATTGGGATCTAGATCTTGGAGAGTTTTGTGTTCTCCTCTTGTGTTCTTCCTCCCTTATTCCCCCAATAGCTTTTGTAGCTTTGTTGGAATTTGGGAGAGAAGGACTTGCCCTTGCATTTGGTGCATAGGTTTGAGTTCTACTCTTGTGTTCTTCCTCCCTTATTCCCCAATAGATTTTGTAGCTTTGTTGGAATTTGGGGGAGAAGGACTTGCCCTTGCATTTGGTGCATAGGTTTGAGTTCTACGCTTGTGTTCTTCCTCCCTTATTCCCCAATAGCTTTTGTAGCTTTGTTGGAATTTGGGGGAGAAGGACTTGCCCTTGCATTTGGTGCATAGGTTTGAGTTCTCCTCGGAGATTCGGCGAGTTCAAGCTTGAGAGCTTGTTTCTCTTGGGTTCCTTGGAACCCTAGATGGTTGTGTGGTTGGATTGTTGACCTTTTGTGGTCTTGTTGACCTTTTGTGGTCTTGTAGCCTTTTGTGGCGTTGTTGGCCTTTTGTGGCATTGTTAGCCTGTTGTGGCTTTGTTGTTGGGAGCCTCCAATTGAGTTGTGGAGTTAGCCCCAATCTTGTACGGGTTCAGTGACCGCCCTCAAGCGTCCCATAGTGGAGCAAGTGCCCGCCTTTTGTGGTGCGCACTTGGGAGAATAGGGTGAGCCTTTTGTGGCGTCGGTGAGTTGCGTGCTTCCGCATCCGGGGTGAGGCCTTGTGTGGCGTTGGGTGAGCATCGAGCCACTACACCTCGAGGTGAGCCATTTGTGGCGTTTGGAGAGCATTGCGCCATCGCACCTCTCCAACGGAGACGTAGCTTCTTTGGAAGTGAACTTCGGGAAACAAATCTTCGTCTCTGCCTCCATCGGTTATCTCTCAACCGAACCCTTTACTTATGCACTTTACATTGTGATAGCCATTGTGCTTGAAGTATTTATACCTTGCTATCACCTTGTTGCTTGTATTGCTTAGCATAGGTTGTTGGTGCACCTAGGTGAACTTAGTGGCTAGGTTTTGTGCTCAATAAATTAAACGTTAGTTTTATTCTGCATTTACTTGAGCCTAAACCGTAATAATTTTAAAAGCCTATTCACCCCCCCTCTAGGCGACTTCCTTTGTACTTTCAAGAGGCACACCTGCCCGAACACAATCCTCTCGCAATTAAAATCTAGTTTTGCAGTGTACTAGCAACCATTAACTATGAACTCATATAGGTCCGTTGTATCGTAGTTGGTCCTAATTTGATTAAAAGGGTACTTTTCAATTCAAGCGATTTTATTTTGCAGTAACTAAACTACTTGTAAGACAAGACACACATAAGAAAAACTTTACCTCTCGCTCTTCTCCTGGGTGGTTTTATTTGAGATCTCGGTCTCGCGACCCCGCATGGCCGTCCAACAATCTGCCACTCGACTTTCTTTTCTCTTCAACCCATTACTCGTAGGTATCTTGGTAGCAGACTTCTGGCTAAATTCCTCGCTAACCTGGATTGAAGACCTCGCCGGTGCTTCGCTTCTCCAGCATTGCGCCCGAGACTCTGGATCCGACGGATCCGAATCAGTCGTTTACGTAGCTACCACCTTTGCTTTGATAGACATGCTGGTCTAATAAAAAGAGAGAGATGGAGAAAAAGGACAGCCGGCGTTGCTATCGGATTCAGTGTCGGGGTTAGGAAATTACAGAAATGGATTTTCCCCTACAACACGTGCATGATGGCTTAGAAGGGGCACCACAGGTATTAGTGTAACAGAATATCCTGACATAACATGGAAGATTCAAAAATATTTGTTTTGGACATCGTTCACTCGGAATACCCCTCTCGACAATTGCTGCCTCCAACTTTTTGAATCACGGTGATTACAAGCAACTCGGACCCCGCTATGCCTTAGCCTCTAAACTTTCAGGCCACAAAATGCAAACCTCACGATTTTACCCTTTGGTCTATATACATAGAGATGACTGTTTTGGCACATAAAACAAAAATTATCACATACACACACAAACATATACCCCAATAAAAAGAGGCATCATACAACTCTAACCTTCCAGCCCTGCAGGCATAAACAATGCCCCCATGCATCCCGTAATTTCTGGTTTGGGTTCGCAAAACAAAAGAAAAAGAAGATAGAATGAATCTACCGGACTGTCCGCCAATTATTTTGTGTGGCGTACCCAGTGGAAAAATCCTGGTCAGCCACCGAACATAAATGGAACTAGCTAGATCTCAGTTGACCGAGAGCTAAGGGCACATACAATGCAGTGACGTCAGCCTTTTCTTATGACTGCTGATGCGGCTCAGATCACTGTAGACATTCGTTGGGATACCCCAATAGGAAGGTGTGATAAGCACAACCGTAAGTCTTCCCTCAGTTATGAAACCAATGTTATCAAACTAGTAGGAGGAAGGAAAAGATTCCAAGATGTTGCTAACAACTTGGAACCTGCACAACATAAACTCAAGACTTTGCCCCAACGTACAGTGAGGTTGTCAATCTCACAGGTTTGCTGAAAATAAATGATTAAACGTATGGTGTGGAAGGTAATGTTTCTCACAGAAAGTAAACAGTAGCAGTAGATGATGCATCAATGGTAAATATTGGACCGGGGTCCACAATTGACTAGAGGTGTTCTCCTTAAGATAAATAATATAACATGCTGGGTAAACAAATTACAGCAGGGAAATTGGCAGGACTGAGCAAGACGTAACAATGCAATACTAGACATTCATGATTCTATGAGATTTGATTAAGAATTACAACAATATAAATAGACCGCCATCCAACTGCATCTATGCCTAGTAATCCACCTTCAGGTTATCATCCGAACCCCCTCCAGTATTAAGTTGCAAGCAACAGATAACTGCATTAAGCAATGTGTGTAAAGTAAACAATACAATTATTCCATGAACAAAAGATTATTGTTTTCTCCCTAGTAGCAATAACACATATACAATATTAGATATTTCTGTCACTTACCTAGATTCAATAGAGGAATGAACCCACTATCGAGCATATATACTCTCTCTTGGAGTCACTAGCATATACTTGGCCAAGCTAGCTACTAGAAACAGAGAGCATGCAAGATCTCAAACAACACAGACATGATAGAATTAATAATCAATAAGACATGATAGAATCAATAATCAATCTGACATAATAATCTCAATATCCATCGGATCGCCACAAACACAACATGCATGATTACAAATAGATGATCTTGATCATAAACGGAGCTCACAAGATCTAAACATGATATCACAAAGGAGGAGAAACAACCATCTAGATACTGTATGGACCCATAGTCCAAGGGTGAACTACTCACGCATCATACCGGAGGCTGGCATGATGATGGACTCTGGGATGATCTCTCCCCGCCGGTAGGGTGTCGGGAAGAGCTTCAGATCCTCCGATCAAGGGACGATGGTGGCGGCGGCTACATACTGTTTAGTGGAGATCTGATCGGGTACTTAGGGTTTTGGCATCAGGGGGTTTATGTAGGCGAAGAGGCGAGGCAGGAGGGCGGCCAGGGGGCCCACACCCTGCCTAGGCGCGGCCCAGGGTGGGCTCGCACGTGTGGGGGGGGGGGTGGCAACCCTGTGGCTCCCCTTCGGTCGCCCTTCGGTCTCTATGTTCTCCTCGGTGAAATATTGACTTTGGATTTTGTCCCGTCTAATTCCGAGAATATTTCCTTACTAGCTTTTCTGAAACAAAAAACAACAGAAAACAGGCAACTGGCACCATGACATCTTGCTAATAGGTTAGTCCCAGAAAATGTATAAAAATACCTCAAAGTGTAGACGAAGCATAGCAAAGTTGATACTAAAAAAGCATAAAACATCAAAAATTATAGATACGTTTATCGACTGCCACATTGGATTTTTGATTAGTTGGAGGAGAGAGAAACAAGAAATATAAGGTTGTCTTCCCTTAGCTAATAGATGATATTTTAAAAATAATAGAAGGATAATTTCTTGGTTATACCATATGTCCGCCCTTAGCAAATCAATTTTTTACTAAAAATAGACAATTCTCATTAATTGATAGAGATGACACTAAGAGATAATGCATTATACATATCTCTATCTCTAGATGATATGAAGGGCTAAGAGAAGGCATGCTCTCTATAGCACTGTACATGTCCTAATCTCAGTCGATTGTAGTTGGGCCCCTCTTTGTATGGATATGACATGCAATGGCAGGTACATTGCTACTTTTCGGCCTGCAAACAAATGCATTAACCTAGTTTAGCTCGAAAAATGGATCCACAATGGTTGAACGTTTTTACTTTGTCTCGCTATAATTTGTGTTTTTTCATCTTAAAGTCTAATTTTCAATGTATTGCAACTAGTATTTTCTGATTATACGTGGGTGTAACTAAGATTTTTCTGATTGCACCATGGTTGCTAGTGAGAAAAAACTCAAACTTCACATGATCTACAATCGATATTTTCACAATTATGCATGGTTTGTAACAGGATAGAAGGTGGATACTCAATATAAAAGTGGAAGAAAGACCCTTCAAAAGAAAGTAGGGATTTCAAGTTTCATAAAGATCTTCCAAAAATTATGGTACTTGTTAGCTTTCAGCTCTCATTGCCCCTATCATAAGCATCATGTGATTAAGGTTAAAGTGAACAAAACATGGAGTATATGCTTGACAAAGTATAAGTTGGCAATCTCATGTCCCTTGAGTACGAGGGGCGTTCCTCATGCTACTCAACTGTAGTTACCGGTAAGTTCTTATCATTGTAAGTATATGTGTATCATAGAGAACCGCCAACGGGTTAACCCTTGCCCCATGACACATGAGCTATCCCATATCAAAATGACAAGGCAACAGACAATGAGAATCTCAACAATCTTCTTATTTACCATGGGAAAATGGTGCTTTTTTCCTATTCTTTCCTCTTTTTTTCTTTTTCTCTTCTCTTTTTTCTATCTCTCTCTTTTTATAAGAATAATGCTTCATAGATTGCTCACTATGGTGACGCTGCAAGTTTCCACCATAATTATGCATGGCTTAGGCTAGTGGCCTAGGCATTTCTCTAACACACAAACATAACTCCATGAACTTACAAGCTCCCCTTTTATTTCACACCGCCGACATCCATAAACAAATGAGCATGATATCAACTGGGTAGATATTTATAGGTGTTAAAAGCGTTCCCCGTGACAACACTGTTCTGCTAATTCCCAACTTATAAGTGCAAGCATATACAACATAGATGACACAATGGTTCAAGTTTATTAGGGGCAGGAAAAATAAAGTGTGCCATCAAGTTTGTGAGATCTTTAATCACTAATTTTCACATAACAAGTTTAATTTGGAAGATAGATAAAACAAGAATATACTTGGAATGGTGTAACACACCATGCATAGGAATTTATAGTGGACTCTTTGGAATAACTTGGTTTCTTGGGAGTTGGATGCATGAGTGGATCTTACTCAATACAAGTGGAGGCTAGCAAAAGACTGAGAGCAACCAACTAAGAGAGCAATAATGGTCATAATCATGCAGAGCGACAAAACATTATCGACCAAAGCATAAAGTTGTACCACAAGTCAAAAACTAAATGATCATAAAGGCTATGGTGGTGACTGGTTCATAGTAATAACATGGTGTGAACATGTGCCAAGTCAACCCAAACAAAGCATCAAAGGAGAATACCACAATACTATGCTTTTGTATGCTAAAACAACGCATGATTCTTTTAAGGAACATTAAGTGTAGCATCCCAGTTGTCTAACACCTGTAATGCTACTTGTTATAATAATAAAAAGGGCCACTCCCAACATATAATTGTTGCATCATTATCATATCATGCTCATGTCATCATGCCACCTTGCATTTGAGCATCATATAAAACCCCCTCTTGTTTGGTTCTTATCTCATGTGCATTATTAATTGTAGTTGCCTCTTGATATTGTATTTGGTTCTTAATATTTTGTTAAATGCCCAAGTTGAGTTGGGGGCATATCTCTTCTAAACTCCACCACCTTTCTTCCACCACCTTATAATTCCACCATCCAATTAATATGAGCTTGGCATTTTATGGAGTTAGCTCTAGCTCAGGTTGGTTGGTTGGATTCCACCCATAATCTTTTGCTTGGCCTTTGCCCATCTTTGGGAATGCAAGGAATAATGACACATGAATTAATGTTGTTTTCACAATATAACTACATGGAAATTATTGTTTGCATGGGCCATGCAAGTTCCACCTTTTTCTTGGCTTTGGAATGTTTTGGCTTTGCTTGCATGGATCATCTTTCCTTTGTTTAAATCTTGTTTTGGCTTGTAGTTTCTGCACCATATCATCTATCTCTATCCCCTTTAGCTAAACCTCTATCCCCATGCTCCATGCACACACATGTGCTAATGTGGCATGCACAAACCTAAGACCCACCTCTTCTCTTGGATCTTGCTTGGTCTTTATTTGGAGCATGCATGGACCAAAGAAAAACCCCATCATCACATGATCATCTCTCCCTCCTTTTTCTCTCTTTTCTCCTTGTCTTGATCTTGTGTGTTTGTCTTATGAGACATGATCAAGTAAAAGCCACTCCCTCTATCTTACCCCCTCTTAGCTAAACCCTAAAACCTACCCCATGCCATCTACCCATCCTAGCTAAACAAAACCCTAAACTACACCCTCCCTAAACAAAACCCTAAGCACCCACCTCTCCCTACCTGCTGGACCCGACGCCGCCCTACCCCATCAAAGGCACCCTCCCTCACCTAACCCTAGACCGAGCCGGCCCCTCTCCCTCTCACTTCTTCCTCTCTTTCTCTCTCGCCACCGCCTCTAATCCTACCTGCCTCGAGCCCCCTGCCCACTGCAGCCTGCCCCACTGGCAGCTGGCCAGCCTGCTACCCGCCTGGCCGCCTTGCACGTGATGGACAAGGTGGCACCCAGGCCACCCTTCCATCAACCCTCCCACGCTAGCCCACCATCTACCCGCCGTTGCTCTTATCCTTCCCCCTCGCCCTAGCATCCCCCAGATCCCCCAGGTCTCCCTCCTTCCTCCCCCAGCGAGCCATAGCCCCGCATGGCCACTAAACCCTAACGGTGACCCCCCAGCGTCCTTCGCCCAGAGCTCCCGAGGCGCGCCAGCATGCAGAGCGCCTTCTTCCATTGCCGTGACGCCCGGAGCTCGCTGGATCTCGCCGGAGGAGTCGCCGCCGCTGCCGTGACCGCCAGACGCCCGACCAGCTGCCCTCGCCGATCCTCGCCTCCCGAGCCTCGCCCGCCAGATCGCCGAGTGCTGGTCGATCCTCTTCCCCAGACAAGCCCTCTCCTCTCGCGCCGTAGCCTCGCCACGCCTGGCCGAAGGCTCACACAGCCATTGGCGCGGCTGGCGGCAGCTGCAGCAGAAGATCTGGCCATGTTCAGCGCCCTGCCCCGCGCGCTACGGCCCTCCTCCGCGCTAGAACCCTGAGCCAATGTGGTAGTCCGTGGCTCCCTCTACATTTTTCGTGTTGGGGCCATGTTGTTTTGTGCAGCAGCGGCGTCGCCATCGTCGATCAAACGACGGCCGCTCGCAGTCGCCGGCAGAGCGCTGCGCCGCTGCCGTCCGACAGCGTTTGGCGTTTTTGCGTTTAGGACCTTACCCTTTTTCCCGCCTAAAACCCGCAGCCCTCGACCCCACCTACCAGCGTCTGTTGGAAACTTGCAAAAAGGATCCTCAGGTTCCTTCGTTTCCGCCCGCGGTCCCTGGATCGACCACGTGTCGCCACCGGGCAGCACGGCACTGCAGCGCTGCCCCGCCTGTCAGCCTCGCTGGCTAGGGTGAGCCTGGGTGAGGAAAGCTGGCGCGTGTGTGTGACGGCCCAGAGACCCCACTGTCATCCTCTAGCGGTTCTGTTTGAGTAACAAAAGCCCATAGCTTGCTGATTCAAAAATTTCAAACAGATTTCAAATAAATTCAAACCTGATCCAAATTTCATTGAATTCATAACTTATTCCTGGATTAGAATTTGAATTCAAACCTTATATGAAAAATGATTTGTTTTTGAATGTTCATTCAAATATTTATTCAAATATCTTCAAAAATTAATTTAATTAATTAACCTTTGACTTTGACCTAATTTGACTAATTTTGACTAAAAATAAAATTAAATTCATAATTCCAAATAATACAAATAATATATGTTTTTGAATCAGAAAAATGTGAGGAATTCAAATATGCCATTCAAAATATTATCCGAACATTTTAAAATTCCAAGTTGAGTTAATTACACCAATTGCCACTAGAACTTAAATAATTAATAACTTTTGTTTTATAATTCCAAATTTAGCAAATGATATGTCCAAAATGATCAGCTCGACGAGACCTTTCTGTTTATGCTACCCATAACTTCAATTGCAGCATGCATCATATAAATATATAGTGAACAGCAATTGTTATGACAACCAAATGTGACCCAAAACCCCATAAAAATGTTACTACTTGTCTTCCACACCTCACCATGCCATGCTACCTTATTGCCATGTAAAATGTGCATCATTCATCATGGCATGACTGTTTGCTTGACGCATCTTCTTCATATGCTTGTGCTTTATATTCATGTTGGCCTTGTTTGTTTGGTTTTTCTCGGATAGACACTGAGCAGGGGTTATATCAAGAGAACCAGGAGCACTACCCAGATCCGTCCCTCGCTTCAACTGAGTTATCAGGCAAGCACTTCCACATGCTTGCATACATACAGTACCTATTGCCTCTATCTTATTCTTGCATCATTGAGTCGCGATTGCATTAAAATTGAATCCCAAGTATGCATAGCCTTTACTTTTAAACCCCACAAGCTTGTACCTCCATCCCATGAGCCATTACTACAGGAGTTGTTTGAGCCATGCGAGTCGTAGAACAACATGTGTAGGGTATGTGAGAGTCTGTTGGATAACGAGGTACCTAAACAACTTAACCTGAGTAGTAATGGGATAACTAATGAAAGTGGCATCGGTGAGCAACATCTGCTATTTGGTTTTTCCTGCTCACTTGTGTCCCGTAAGACCCCGAGTACTTGATTCCTGTTCCTTGATTTATCGCGCTATCCACATCCGGGAGGTATATGGGACCCCCCTGGGCCAGAGCTTGATTCCGTCTTATTTCTTGGGGCCACAAACTAGTTTGAGGTTTTGTTTACTATCCTGTACTTATGCCATGCTACTTATGTATTTAAATTGTGCGAGGAGCACACTGTACTGTTTAGGTAAGCGGAGTGTTTTCGCGGTATCGACAAGCCCAGCCACACTTTCGGGTTCCCAGTCGTTCTGACCAGCGACGCAAACCTTGAGTCCGTCTCGAGTAAGCTAACTTCGCTATGGATCTACTCAATGGGTGGCCCCTGAAATATTTCTGAATCCGGTGATTGTTCACCGTGAAAGCCTCGTTGGGGTTTGATTTGGTTTTTCCGAGGTTGATCGAGCGTGTGTTGCTATTGGTGCACCCCGGCCGGGTAAAACTTTCTGAAAGCCGTGTCCGCGGATATGGACGACTTGGAGCACAGTTTCTCGATCATAGACAAGCATAACTAAAGTACCGCTTTAATTTGACTAAGTAACTTGACTAGTAAATAGTGCAATACTCATGGAATGGTTAATAAAATTGCCAACGGATGGGGGGTTGTTCGTCCGCTTCCTTGTTGGTAAGCAAGGAGGAGGATGGATCTGATGAGATTACCACTATAACTGTTGGGCTTATTTCACAGACATCCGTCTATCATTGGTTAGGCGGATGGTTAGCAATTATCTGTAGAACTGCTAGGGTTTATCTTTCGCTGCAATTGCGTCACCTCAGGTTGTGTCCCCTTTAGAGGCATTAAGACTTGCTGAGTACCCTTAGGGTCTCACACGATAAATTATTTGGTTCAGATGAACAGGTACCCTCGCAGGACGGATCTTTGGGTGGAAGAAGCCGAGGACATGGGCAACGATCGCTCGTAGAGATTAGGGAACGGGATCCGTGAGACCTGTAGTTGGGATGTGCTTATTTCTATGGCATCTTATGCCGATTTGCTTCTTATCCGTACTCGGATTTTGTTTGCCGCTTCCGCATGATACTCTGATGTGTGTTGTATGAGGAAGTATCCTAAAATATAGATCTATCTAGGTCATTTGAATCTTGCCGTATGGCGTCTTTGTATTTCCTTTCTTTCTAGATGGTATGGCTCGATGTACTCTTGTATGGTGGCTTGCGTACATACCCACTTGTGTAATGAGTTGATCCCTTCGCCGACACGCCGCCAGACAGGTCCCGTTGAGAGGGTAGTGGTTGGGACGTCCGAAAGGACTACCAAAGGAGTGGCTTTGGGGCCCCACCATACTATTTCAACCACTACCACTCATCCAGGCTTGTATCTAGGGCGTAATTCACCGAGGTAGTTACAATTGGTATCGAGCCATCCCGACCTTCGAGGTTTCAAGCAGTCGTTGTCGGTCTAGCAAATATTTTGGTAGTTATGTATATTAGGGAAAAACAAAAGCGAGAGTAGGACTGCTTCCACTTTTCTTCTTACCCTCCCACCCACCCTTTTTGGTAAGGAAGTGCAACGTTTTCAATCCTCTTCTCCAAGTTCAAACTAGGATTCACGTGTTCTGGGTTTCCGCAGTACCATAGGTTGTGTGTTCTTGTGTGTGTCTAATCCCTTGTCTATCTGTTGCATCCAAGTTGTTATCTTATCTGCCTTTGGTTATCAACTGTTGGTACATTCCATACCGACAGGTTTTTGCAAACCGACGCAATATATCTTCCTCTTTGTATCCAACGCTATCTTGTTTGGGGTGTTCGTTTCCGTAGTTACCAATCTTTAGGTTTCGTTGTGAGAAGAAGGGGTTAGGATATGTGTTCCACTTGATTCATGTGCGGAGTAATGATTTGAGTGCGGGATGGAGTCACGACCATACCACTACTCTTATCATTCGCTTTGGTATATTGAATCGGTAGAGTCACTAATCTTGATTCGTTAAGTAATTTTGCGCATCTATTGGTATTTTAATGCCGAAATTTGTGGAAAATTTTTCTTTGATATATTTGTGTACCACACTCCTTTTTCAAATGTGCGATATGCTTAATATCTTTTAGGTGCTATGAACTTTGTTGATATTTTAATATCATCTCGATAAATTGTATCCTTTAATCTTGGTTAATTCCATCTTGGTACTATTTTGGATTATTATCATTCTCCATTATAGTCTTGACTTGAGTTTTATATCAATGACAGGATGGCTCCCCACGGATCGAGGAGGACATACCTCCGGGCTGGGCTCCATGTTGTCAAACATAGCTAATGCTTTGGCAGCAATGCAAGAGAACCAGCACGCTTTGAGGAGAGCGTCGGAGAAAGCGAGTTTGCTCCACTACCTCCACCTCCCAAGCGTGGAGACATCAAGAGCTTCCTCAAATTCAACCCTCGTCAGTTTGATGTTTCTGACCGACCTCTGGACGCGGATGATTGGCTGCGTGAGATCTCAAGGTTGCTCGAGACTGCTGATGTTCCGGAGCAGGAGTGGGTCAAGTGTGCTACTCACCTTCTCAAGGGAGATGCAGCTCTTTGGTGGGAGAACTACTTGAAGGCAAGCTGCACTGGGTTCCAGCCTACTTGGGAAAGGTTCACTGGAGCGTTCAAAGAGCAGTTTCTCTCAGAGATCGTAATGGAAAGGATGAAGGAGGCTTTCCTCAACCTGAAGCAGGGAAATGATAACGTCAACACCTATATCAGGAACTTCATGAATCTATCACGTTATGGTGGTGATGAGGTATCTGATGACAAGAAGAAGCAGAAAAGGTTCAGGCAAGGGCTCAATGCGTCGATCAAGTATGCAATCACACATGCAAGACCGGCAACCTTCCTGGAACTACATCACACAACACTGCAAGAGGAGGCAAGCAGGCAAATGTTTGAGGAGTCCAAGAAACACAACAGGGATGCAACAAGCTCTGCAGTTATGGCAGCTCCTTCTAAGCGGCGTGTCTGTGTTCCTAACACCCCACCGTCGCTCCCGGCTCCACCAAGACCTGCAAGTTTCGCGTCAAGGCCACCAAACTTCACCACTGCGGCTCCCAGGGGCTACAACCACCACTACCCTGGAGCACCTGGCGGAGTCCCTGGCTACTCTGCTCCACGTCCACATGGTGCTTGTTTCACATGTGGAGATCATGGTCATCCCAGTGGGCTGTCAATGAAGAACAAAGCTCTCCCTCCACCCCGCCAAGATCTGCAACAAGCTCTCCTTCGGTTCGTGCACCACCTCGGGCTCTCAACATCAACACTAAGCCCGGGTCTGCGGTTGTTCGTGCAACCTGGCTAACGCCTCTCAAGCCGAGCTCGCACTTTGGAGTTGTGATGGGTATGCTTTCCGTTAACTCAGTCCCTGCACGAGTTCTCTTTGATTCTGGTGCATCGCATTCTTTTGTGTCTCACAAGTTTGCAAATGAGAATGAGTTAGTCTTGGTTCCTCTCCAAAAGAAGTTAATGGTCCTTTCTCCTGGAGATAAGATGGCAGCTTCTAAGATCAGTCATGGCAATCAGATTGAGATTGGTGGTTCTTCATTCTTGGCTTCTTTAATTCTTCTGGGCAACTCTGACATTGATGTCATCTTGGGCATGGATTGGTTGACAGCAAATGCAGCTGTGATTGATTGTGCTGAACGCTCAGTGTCTCTGAAGATTCCTGAAGGCCATATAGTCTTTTCTCCAAGTCTGACTCCTGCTGTACAGCTCTTCTCCTTGGCAGCTCTGAATAATGATGCTATGGAAGCTATTCAGAGTGTACCGGTAGTCTGTGAGTTCGGATGTCTTTCACGAAGAGTTGCGGGTATGCCTCCGGATCGCGAGGTTGAATTCGTGATTGAGCTTGAACACAGGCGGCTCCTATCTCCAAGAGGCCATATAAAATGGGCCCTTCCGAGTTGGCTGAACTCAAGCGACAACTTGATGAACAAGAGAAGTTGGGTTTCATTCAACACGACACTTCTTCTTGGGGTAGCCCAACAATCTTTGTGAAGAAGCGTGTGAGAACCGATAGGCTATGTGTTGACTACGGGCTCTCAATGCTAAAACCATCAAGAACAAATATCCTCTTCCACGGATAAATGATCTTTTGATCGGTGGCGAGGCTGTGGTGTTCTCTAAGCTGGACTTGAGAAGTGGTTATCACCAAATCAAAATTCGCAAAGAAGATGTGCCCAAAACAGCTTTCACCACCCGCTATGGCCTGTATGAGTACACGGTCATGTCTTTCGGTCTCACCAACGCACTTTGCTACCTTCTCGAGGCTGATGAACTCCGTTTTCATGGAATACTGGATAAGTTTGTCGTGGTATATCTGGATGACATTCGGTCTATTCTAAGTCTAAGGAAGAGCATGAAGAACACTGCGGTGTGTCCTAAACAAGCTTCGTGAGAACCGCTTGTATGCAAAGTTCTCAAAGTGTGAGTTTTGGCTGCTGAAGTAACATACAGGTCATGTCATCTCGCCAAGGGCATTGCAGTCAACCCGAAAACCGTGAAGACAATAGTTGAATGGCTTCCTCCGTGAATGTCAAGGAAGTGCGGAGTTTCCTCGGTTTGGCTAGTTATTGCCGCAACCCGTTCAGAACTTCGAAGATAGCGAAGCCACTTACGATCTCCTCAAGAAAGGCAAGAAGTACTGTGGACTCCTGCTTGTCAAGAAAGTTTTGAGACACTCAAAGAGAAGCTCACTTCCACCAGTCTTGGTTCCTCCGGACACATCTAAGCCTTTCCAGATATTCTGACGCCTCTTTGCAAGGATTGGGTGCGGTCCTTATGCAAGAGAAACAGTGGTTGCTTATGCCTCTCGTCGATTGAAGACGCATGAGATCAACTATCCCACACATGACCTTGAGCTAGCAGCGATTGTCTTTGCTTTGAAGCTATGGAGGCACTACCTGCTTGGTAACTTGTGAGATCTTCTCGGACCACAAGAGTTTGAAGTATATCTTCACTCGGCTGATCTCAACCTTGGCAGAGGAGATGGATCGAAGCAATCAATGACTTTGATGTGACCATCAACTACACTCGAGCAAAGCAAGCGTCATGGCGATGCGCTTAGCCGTAAAGCTTATGTCAACAACCTCATGGTGGAAGAACAGCCTCTCTTGTGCGAGGAATTCCGTCGGCTCAACACGGAAATTGTGGAACAAGGGCATCTCCTGAACCTTCGGCTACTCCTCTCTTGGAAGAACAGATTCGCTCGTCGACTTGGTGATCCGCACACCAAAAGCTCATCTCTAAGCTTGACCTTCCAGTATGAGTCCTTCCACGTTGATGATCAAGGCACGCTCTTCTTTGAACACCGGATGTTTGTTCTAAACTACCGGTCGAGAGACCAAGTTCTCAAGGAGGCACATGATTCGGTTCTTTCTATCCATCTGGCGGCACAAAGATGTACATGGACTTGAAAACACAATCTTGGTGGCACAGGTTGAAGCGGTATTGCGCCAAGTATGTCTCGAATGTGATGTCTGCCGTAGGGTGAAGGCATCCATCGAAACCATTTGGTCTTCTACAGCCATTGAAACCTCCGAATGGAAATGGGAGAAAGTATAGATGGACTTCATCCTTTGGCTTTCCAAGGTCGCAGAAGGGCAACAATGCAATTTTTGTTGTCATCGACAGGCTTTCTAAAGTGGCTCATTTCTTCCCAGTCAAAGAAACAATTTCTGGAATTCAGTTGGCTGAGCTCTATATCAACAGAATTGTCTCTCTGTATGGGGTTCCACTTGAAATCAGTTCAGACCGTGGGAGTATCTTCACCTCAAAGTTCTGGGAGAGTTTCCAAAAAGCTTTGGGAACAAATTTGAACTTCAGCACTGCTTACCACCCTCAGTCGCAAGGACAAGTGGAAAGAATCAATCATATTCTGGAGGATATGCTTCGGGCTTGCGTCATCTCGTTTGGCATGAAGTGGGAAGGATGTCTTCCATATGCTGAATTCTCCTACAACAACAGCTTCCAGAAGAGTCTGAAGATGGCACCATTCGAGGCTCTCTATGGTCGCAAGTGCAGAACTCCGATTGGTTGGTCAGGTGCAGGAGAAAGAATCTGGTTTGGCCCTGACATTGTAACTCAGGCAGAGGAGAAGGTGCATATCATTCTGGAGAACCTGAAGATTGCTCAGAGTCGTCAGAAGAGCAACTATGACAGGAAGCACACGGATATGGTATATGCCCCTGGTGATCTCGTGTACCTTCGTGTCACTCCCATGAGAGGAACACACCGCTTCGGTATCAAAGGAAAGTTGGCTCCTAGATACATCGGTCCTTTCAAGATTCGTGGTAGAAGAGGAGAAGTTGCTTATGCACTTGAGCTCCCGGAAAAACTCAAAGTCCATGATGTTTTCCACATCTCTCAGCTCAAGAAGTGCTTCAAAGATCCCGGCAGGACCGTGGATCATGAGCTAATCGATCTCCAAGAAGACTTGTCTTATCAAGAACACCCCACCAAAATCCTTGAGACCGCAGAACGAAGGACGCGCAACAAGTCCATCAAGTTTTGCAAGGTGCAGTGGTCACACCATTCTGTTGATGAAGCCACATGGGAGCGTGAAGATGAACTCCGTGCCAACCATCCTTCTCTCTTTGTATCTTCTTCTTCTTCCTAGAATCTCGGGGCGAGATTCCTGTTTAGTGGGGGAGAGTTGTAGCATCCCAGTTGTCTAACACCTGTAATGCTACTTGTTATAATAATAAAAAGGGCCACTCCCAACATATAATTGTTGCATCATTATCATATCATGCTCATGTCATCATGCCACCTTGCATTTGAGCATCATATAAAACCCCCTCTTGTTTGGTTCTTATCTCATGTGCATTATTAATTGTAGTTGCCTCTTGATATTGTATTTGGTTCTTAATATTTTGTTAAATGCCCAAGTTGAGTTGGGGGCATATCTCTTCTAAACTCCACCACCTTTCTTCCACCACCTTATAATTCCACCATCCAATTAATATGAGCTTGGCATTTTATGGAGTTAGCTCTAGCTCATGTTGGTTGGTTGGATTCCACCCATAATCTTTTGCTTGGCCTTTTCCCATCTTTGGGAATGCAAGGAATAATGACACATGAATTAATGTTGTTTTCACAATATAACTACATGGCAATTATTGTTTGCATGGGCCATGCAAGTTCCACCTTTTTCTTGGCTTTGGAATGTTTTGGCTTTGCTTGCATGGATCATCTTTCCTTTGTTTAAATCTTGTTTTGGCTTGTAGTTTCTGCACCATATCATCTATCTCTATCCCCTTTAGCTAAACCTCTACCCCCATGCTCCATGCACACACATGTGCTAATGTGGCATGCACAAACCTAAGACCCACCTCTTCTCTTGGATCTTGCTTGGTCTTTATTTGGATCATGCATGGACCAAAGAAAAACCCCATCATCACATGATCATCTCTCCCTCCTTTTTCTCTCTTTTCTCCTTGTCTTGATCTTGTGTGTTTGTCTTATGAGACATGATCAAGTAAAAGCCACTCCCTCTATCTTACCCCCTCTTAGCTAAACCCTAAAACCTACCCCATGCCATCTCCCCATCCTAGCTAAACAAAACCCTAAACTACACCCTCCCTAAACAAAACCCTAAGCACCCCTTCTCTTCTCTCTACCCCCTAGCATGGTCACATGAGCCCCATGCCCTAGCTCACCACCCCCTCTCCCTACCTGCTGGACCCGACGCCGCCCTACCCCATCAAAGGCACCCTCCCTCACCTAACCCTAGACCGAGCCGGCCCCTCTCCCTCTCACTTCTTCCCTCTCTTTTCTCTCTCTGCCTACCGCCCCCCCTCTAATCCTACATGCCCTCGAGCTCCCCCTGGCCCCACAGCTGGCGGCCGTGCCCTGCCTGGCTGCCCTTGCACGTGATGGACAAGGTGGCACCAAGGCCACCTTTCCATCAACCCTCCCACGCTAGCCACGCCATCTACCCCGTTGCTCTTATCCTTCCCCCTCGCCCTAGCATCCCCCAGATCCCCCAGGTCTCCCTCCTTCCTCCCCCAGCGAGCCATAGCCCCGCATGGCCTCTAAACCCTAACGGTGACCCCCCAGCGTCCCTTCGCTCCAGAGCTCCCCGAGGCGCGCCCGGCATCAGAGCTGCGCCTTCTTCCTTGCCGTGACGCCCGAGCTCGGCTGGATCTCGCCGGGAGTCGCCGCCCGCCGTGCCGTGACCGCCAGCGGCGCCCGACCAGCTGCCCCCGCCGATCCTCGCCTCCCGAGCCTCGCCCGGCCGCATCGTCGAGCTGCTGGTGACTCCTCTTCCCCAGACAAGCCCCTCTCCCCTCTCGCGCGCCGTAGCCTCGCCACGTTCCGTCGAGCGCTCTGTAGTGCCGCGTCGCGTCTTGGCGGCAGCCGTATGTGAAGATCCGCCATGTTCGCCACCCTTGCGCTACGGCCCTCCTCCGCGCTAGAACCCTGAGCCAATGTGGTAGTCCGTGGCTCCCTCTACATTTTTCGTGTTGGGGCCATGTTGTTTTGTGCAGCAGCGGCGTCACCATCGTCGATCAAGCGGCTCGCGATCGCGCCGTGAGCTATGCGCCGTCCGTCAAACAACGTTTGGTTTTGCGTTTAGGACCTTACCCTTTTCCGCGCTTAAAACCGGAGCCCTCGACCCGCTACCAGCGTCTGGAAACTTGCAAAGGATCCTCGGTTCCTTCGTTTCCGCCCGGTCCTGGATCGACCACGTGTCGCCACCGGCAGCGCTGGCGTGTGGGCTCTGAGCGCTGGCCGCCTTTGTCGACCTCGCTGGCTAGGGTGAGCCTGGGTGAGGAAAGCTGGCGCGTGTGTGTGACGGCCCAGTCAGCCCAGAGACCCCACCTGTCATCCTCTAGCGCGGTTCCTGCTGAGTAACAAAAGCCCATAGCTTGCTGATTCAAAAATTTCAAACAGATTTCAAATAAATTCAAACCTGATCCAAATTTCATTGAATTCATAACTTATTCCTGGATTAGAATTTGAATTCAAACCTTATATGAAAAATGATTTGTTTTTGAATGTTCATTCAAATATTTATTCAAATATCTTCAAAAATTAATTTAATTAATTAACCTTTGACTTTGACCTAATTTGACTAATTTTGACTAAAAATAAAATTAAATTCATAATTCCAAATAATACAAATAATATATGTTTTTGAATCAGAAAAATGTGAGGAATTCAAATATGCCATTCAAAATATTATCCGAACATTTTAAAATTCCAAGTTGAGTTAATTACACCAATTGCCACTAGAACTTAAATAATTAATAACTTTTGTTTTATAATTCCAAATTTAGCAAATGATATGTCCAAAATGATCAGCTCGACGAGACCTTTCTGTTTATGCTACCCATAACTTCAATTGCAGCATGCATCATATAAATATATAGTGAACAGCAATTGTTATGACAACCAAATGTGACCCAAAACCCCATAAAAATGTTACTACTTGTCTTCCACACCTCACCATGCCATGCTACCTTATTGCCATGTAAAATGTGCATCATTCATCATGGCATGACTGTTTGCTTGACGCATCTTCTTCATATGCTTGTGCTCTATATTCATGTTGGCCTTGTTTGTTTGGTTTTTCTCGGATAGACCTTGGCGGGGTTATATCAAGAGAACCAGAGCACTACCCAGATCCGTCCCTCGCTTCAACTGAGTTATCAGGCAAGCACTTCCACATGCTTGCATACATACAGTACCTATTGCCTCTATCTTATTCTTGCATCATTGAGTCGCGATTGCATTAAAATTGAATCCCAAGTATGCATAGCCTTTACTTTTAAACCCCACAAGCTTGTACCTCCATCCCATGAGCCATTACTACAGGAGTTGTTTGAGCCATGCGAGTCGTAGAACAGCATGTGTAGGGTATGTGAGAGTCTGTTGGATAACGAGGTACCTAAACAACTTAACCTGAGTAGTAATGGGATAACTAATGAAAGTGGCATCGGTGAGCAACATCTGCTATTTGGTTTTTCCTGCTCACTTGTGTCCCGTAAGACCCCGAGTACTTGATTCCTGTTCCTTGATTTATCGCGCTATCCACATCCGGGAGGTATATGGGACCCCCCTGGGCCAGAGCTTGATTCCGTCTTATTTCTTGGGGCCACAAACTAGTTTGAGGTTTTGTTTACTATCCTGTACTTATGCCATGCTACTTATGTATTTAAATTGTGCGAGGAGCACACTGTCTGTTAGGTAAGCGGAGTGTTTTAGTGTATCGACAAGCCCAGCCACACTTTCGGGTTCCCGATCGTTCTGACCGAGCGCAAACCTTGAGTCCGTCTCGGAGTAAGCTAACTTCGTTGCGGATCTACTCAATGGGGTGGCCCCCTGAAATATTTCTGAATCCGGTGATTGTTCAGTCGTGAAAACCTCGTTGGGTTTTGATTTGGTTTTTCCGAGGTTGATCGAGCGTGTGTTGCTATTGGTGCACCCCGGTCGGGTAAAACTTTCTGAAAGCCGTGTCCGCGGAAATGGACGACTTGGAGCACAGTTTCTCGATCATAGACAAGCATAACTAAAGTACCGCTTTAATTTGACTAAGTAACTTGACTAGTAAATAGTGCAATACTCATGGAATGGTTAATAAAATTGCCAACGGATGGGGGGTTGTTCGTCCGCTTCCTTGTTGGTAAGCAAGGAGGAGGATGGATCTGATGAGATTACCACTATAACTGTTGGGCTTATTTCACAGACATCCGTCTATCATTGGTTAGGGGGATGGTTAGCAATTATATGTAGAACTGCTACGGTTTATCTTTCGCTGCAATTGCGTCACCTCAGGTTGTGTCCCCTTTAGAGGCATTAAGACTTGCTGAGTACCCTTAGGGTCTCACACGATAAATTATTTGGTTCAGATGAACAGGTACCCTCGCAGGACGGATACTGGGTGGAAGAAGCCGAGGACATGGGCAACGATCGTTCGGTGTAGAGATTCCGGGAACGGGGATCCGTGAGACCTGTAGTTGGGATGTGCTTATTTCTATGGCATCTTATGCCGATTTGCTTCTTATCCGTACTCGGATTTTGTTTGCTTCGCATGATACTCGATGTGTGTTGTATGAGGAAGTATCCTAAAATATAGATCTATCTAGGTCATTTGAATCTTGCCGTATGGCGTTCTTGTATTCCTTTCTTTCTAGATGGTATGGCTCGATGTACTCTTGTATGGTGGCTTGCGTACATACCCACTTGTGTCGTAGTTGATCCCTTCGCTGCCGAATTCGCCGTCTGGTCCCGTTGAGAGGGTAGTGGTTGGGACGTCCGAAAGGACTACCAGTGAGTGGCTTTTGGGGCCCCACCATACTATTTCAACCACTACCACTCATCCAGGCTTGTATCTAGGAGCGTAATTCACCGAGGTAGTTACAATTGGTATCAGAGCCATCCCGACCTTCAGGGTTTCAGCCAAACGGTCGTTGTCAGTCTAGCAAATATTTTGGTAGTTATGTATTTCAACCACTACCACTCATCCAGGCTTGTATCTAGGAGCGTAATTCACCGAGGTAGTTACATTAAGCAATCTCCATTGTTTGGAACAAGTCATGCTACAACAATAATCACTAAGCATAAGGTCAAAACAACATCTAGCATGACATGATAAAGTCTAAGTCACAGTCAAAGCAAGCTCCCTTTTATATCACTATAAGCATGAAACCTTTCAACTCCTTTCCAACACCAATCAATTTATTTGAAACAATACAGAGAAAAGCGGGAGTCCAACTACTTTATTCAAGAAAACAAAAACCGAAAACAAAAAACTAAGAAGCTCGAAGAACAACATAACTATGCATGAAACAATAAAAACAAAGTGTCTAGAAAGACTTGAGATTTTATTGATGAAGAAGGAGATGCCTTGGGCATCCCCAAGCTTTGATGCTTGTACATCTTGATTGTTTCTTGGGGTGACACGGGGTAGCATCCCCAAGCTTGAGCTTTTGTCCATTCTTCATCTCATTACATCATTCTTCCCTTACACCTAAATTTTTTTCTTCATACAAAACTTCACACAATCTTCATTAGCAACATTAGTGTATTCAAAAGATAATAAACCTTTGAGGTTTAGTTTTAAAACAGCAAAACCTTCATTAAAGACACAAACTACTGTAGCAATTCCTTCAAAAATCTCAATTTACCAAAGAAAAACAAAAAAAAAATCGATAAATAGGCAAATGCAATTAATGACAGAAATCTGTCAAAACAGACCAGCATGTAATAACTGATTTTTTAGAAGACCTTCTGTTACTCAAATAAAAAAGTGTTGAACTAATGAAAGTTAGCTAATAACCTGGGGTATTTATTCAGAAAATTACAGCTCAATCCGACATACAGAGATGTTTCAAGAATTTTTATAGTGAAGCACAAAAATCTGTTTCGAGACAACACTTCCCCAAAACTTACTCCCCTCTCATTAGAGGTTATTCTTCGCAAAAAAAAAATAAAATAAAAAGGATTAGGAGAGGTTATTACAGAAGTAATAACTTCCAAGTCTCAAAAAAACTATTGGGTTATCTCCCAAGAAGTACTTTTCTTTAACGCCTTTAAGTTAGGCACAAGAAGCAAGAATCAAGTATTTTCAAATGAAGAAGCATTAAGATCAGTACTCGAAATTTCTTCAACTAGGAAAGGTATCTCATCCAAATGAGTAGTAGAGGATCCTCTCTCAGCACTCTTGGGTTCACTACTTTCATCAAACGGGTTTTCAGGAACAATCCAATCAAAATTCTTTTCTAAAGCTTCATGCATTCCTACACGTTTAAAAGGTATGGGTATTTTAATTTCCTCTCCATTGGGTTTGGTTTTATCCAACTTTTTGAATGTACCCATAACATCTACACATGAGCCTAGCATATTAAAACAATCAAAGACCTTTTTGACTTCTTTAGCAACATCATTGAATTCCTTTAGCAAAGTTTCTAGAATAAAATCTCTTTTTTCAATATCCTCCACTTCTTTAAGTTTAAGAAACATTACTTGCATCATGGGGCTACGGTTAACAAACCTAGCCTCCAACATGTGAACTAAAAAGCTGCATCAATTTCATAATTAGGAGCAAGTTCTGCTAAGGATCTATCTTCAATATCCTCATGTTTGCTAATATGATTAAAAAATTCTTCAATATTTTCTTTCCCAATTATAGAGCCACTACCTATTAATAGGTCTTTCAGGGTAAACTTAGGGATCAACATGGTGAGCTAGAACAAGGTGACAACTATAAGAAGAACTAATTTTTGTGTGTTTTTGATAAGAAAAAGCAAACCAAACGAAACTATTTTTTTTGGAATTTTTGATAAAAAGAAGCAAGCAAAACAAAGCAAAAGAAACTAAGCAAAACAAAAAAAAGTAAAGAGAATGGTTGTGAAGGACTCCCTTTGTGAAGCCGTTCTTAACTCCCCGGCGAACGGCGCCAGAAAACGTCTTGATGCGGCTCAGATCACTATAGAGCTTCGTTGGGATATCCCAAGCGGAAGGTTTGATGAGAACATCAGTAAGTCTTCCCTCAATTATGAAACCAAGGTTATCGAACCAGTAGGACGAAGGAAACGACTCCAATGTGTTGCTAACAACTTGTAACCTGCACAACACAAACTCAAGACTTTGCCCCAACGTACAGTGAGGTTGTCAATCTCACCGGTTTGCTGAAAACAAAGGATTAAACGTATGGTGTGGAAGGTAATGGTTGCTTGCAGAAAGTAAACAGTAGCAGTAGATGATGTATCAATGGTAAAGATTGGACCGGGGTCCACAGTTCACTAGAGGTGTTCTCCTTAAGATAAATAACATAACATGCTGGGTAAACAAATTACAGTGGGGCAATTGACAGGACTGAGCAAGACAAAACAATGCAATACTAGACATTCATGATCCTATGAGATTTGATTGGGCATTACAACAATATACATAGACTGCCATCCAACTGCATCTATGACTAGTAATCCACCTTCAGGTTATCATCCGAACCCCCTCCAGTATTAAGTTGCAAGCAACGGATAACTGCATTAAGCAATGTGTGTAAAATAAACAATACAATTGTTCCATGAATAAAATAATGTGGTTTTCTCCCTAGTAGCAATAACACATATACAACCTTAGAGATTTCTGTCACTTCCCCGGATTCAATAGAGGCATGAACCCACTATCGAGCATAAATACTCCCTCTTGGAGTCACTAGCATCTACTTGGCAAAGATAGCTACTAGAAATGGAGAGCATGCAAGATCTCGAACAACACAGACATGATTGAATCAATAATCAATAAGACATGATAGAATCAATAATCAATCTGACATATTAATCTCAATATCCATCGGATCCCCGCAAACACAACATGCATGATTACAAATAGATGATCTTGACCATGAACGAAGCTCACAAGATCTAAACATGATAGCACAAAGGAGGAGAAACAACCATCTAGCTACTGTATGGACCCATAGTCCAAGGGTGAACTACTCACGCATCATACCGGAGGCTGGCATGGTGATGAAGAAGGCATTCGAGATGATCTCTCCCCTCCGCAGGGTGCCGGGAAGAGCTTCAGTATCCCCCCGATCTAGGGACGATGGTGGCGGTGGCTACGAACAGTTTCGTGGAGATCTGATCGGGTACTTAGGGTTTTGGCATCAAGGGGTTTATATAGGAGAAGAGGTGATGCAGGAGGGTGGCCAGGGGCCCCACACCCTGCCCAGGCGCGGCCCAGGGTGGGCCCGCGCGTGGGGGAGGGGGTGTGTGGCCACCCTGTGGCTCCCCTCTGGTCGCCCTTCGGTCTCTGTGTTCTCCTCGGTGAAATTTTGACTTTGGCTTTTGTCCCGTCCAATTCCAAGAATATTTCCTCACTAGCTTTTCTGAAACCAAAAACAGCAGAAAACATTCAATTAGCACTGTGGCATCTTGTTAATAGGTTAGTCCCAGAAAATGTATATAAATACCTCAAAGTGTAGACAAAGCATAGCAAAGTTGATACTAAACAAATATGGAACATAAAAAATTATAGATATGTTTACGACGTATCAACCGCCACGTTGGATATTTGATTAGTTGGAGGAGAGAGAAATAAGAAATATAAGATTGTGTTCCCTTAGCTAATAGATGATCTCTTAAAAATAAGAGAAGGCTAATTTCTTGGTTATACCATATGTCCGCCCTTAGCAAATCAATTTCTTACTAAAAATAGACATTTCTCATTAATTGATAGAGAACTAAGAGATAATACATTATACGACTTATCTCTAATAATTTCTCTAGATGATATGAAGGGTCAAGAGAAGGCAATGCTCTATATAGCATTGTACATTGTAGTTGGGCCCCTCTTTGTTCGGATATGACATGCAATGGCAGGTACATTGCTACTTTTCGGCCTGCAAACAAATGCATCAACCTAGTTTAGCTCTAAAATTGGATCCACATTGGTTTCACGTTTGTACTTTGTCTCGCTATAATTTGTGTTTTTTCATCTTAAAGTCTAATTTTTAATGTATTGCAACTAGTATTTTCTGATTATACGTGGGTGTAACTAAGATTTTTCTGATTGCACCATGGTTGCTAGTGAGAAAAAACTCAGACTTCACATGAGCTACAGTCGATATTTTCACTGTTATACATGGTTTGTAACGATATTTTTTGGTTATACTAGATATGTTGTTTCAATATTATTTCAGTTATACATGGGTTCCCTGTTGCGGTTGGGTTCTGACTGAGATTTTGCCAGTTACATGCAGGTTGCAACTGCGATTTTGCCATCAGCAGATGAGTTGCGACTATATTTTGCTAGTTGCAGGTGGGTTGCGACTAAGATTCGTCAGTTGCAAGTGGGGTTGCAATTGGAAACTTTTTGGTTGCAATATCCCACTAGTTACGTTTTGGTTGAAACCGATTATTTTCAGTTACACGTGCGTTGCAACTAAGATTTTTTCTAGTTACTCGAGTTTTTTTGATCGTAATAGTTACTCGAGTTTGCAGCTGAGATTTTTTTAGTGTTTTTTTTTCAGTTACACAATATGTATTTGTCTCAGTTACACCATTCATATAATGGCCTTCGGCTGCTCAGTGCATGGACCTAAACTTAAGTTTACGCACCGAGTAAACTAGTCTGCTCACGTGCATATTTGCTTTTGAAAAAGTGCACAGACAACACAAAGAGAAGAAAAAGTCCACCACCGGTGAAACAGGAGCCCACGACAAGCAACAGCCCAACAAGGGACTCGACCTCAAAGAGAAACACCGGACACACCTACAGTACCGAGCCCTAACGGAGAGATAGTAAAATGAGTAGAGTTATACTCGGCCACCCTGACGGAGAGGCGCATGTGTATGCCCGTGCACGCTCCGCACGGCGGACCCGCGGCCGTGCGGCGGCGGCGGCGGCTTCATCCGTTGGATGTTCTCGAGTGCGGCGACGACCTCGGCCATGGAGGGCCGGTTCCTGGGGTCGTCGGAGAGGCAGCTCAGGGTGAGCCCTGCGGCGCTAATGGCAGCGCCGTACATGTACTGCCCCTCCAGGTGCGGGTCGACCAGCTGCACCACCTTCTGCCGGCCGGCCAGGTATGGCTTGGCCCAGTTAACCAGGTTCACCTGCGGCGCCGGCCGGGCCGTGTCGAGGGCGCGCATGCCGGTGAGCAACTCCAGGAGCACCACGCCGAACCCGTACACGTCGCTCTTCAAGTACAAGTGACCTGCACCATGCATGACAAAACAAGCCTTTTGACGTCACATCCATGGACACCTCACAGGACGAGTGTCGTGGCGACAGGTGGTGTGGTCGATCGGTCATGGTGGTAGGTAGATAGATAGATACCTGAGGAAACGTACTCCGGTGCGGCGTAGCCCAAGGTTCCCATGACGCGGGTGGTGACGTGGCTGTGGCCATTGGCCGGGCCATTCTTCGCGAGGCCGAAGTCCGAGATCTTGGCGTTGTAGTGCTGCATGACGATCGAGGGAACATGTACGTGTTAGTTACTCTACTTGAAGTCGATCTAGGAGTGTTTGTTCTTTTAGAGGAGAATAATAATAATAATAATAATAATAATAATAATAATACCGTGTCGAGTAGGATGTTTGAGGACTTAAAGTCTCCGTAGATCACACGTGTCTCCGACGAATGCAAGAAAGCTAGGCCGCGTGCGGCGCAAATGGCAATCCGTAACCGGAGGCCCCACGGGATGGGGATGGCTTGGACGGACGACCCTCCTTCCTCTATCAAGAATGTGTACAACTGAATTTAGTAGTTTCGTACTCTAGAAAGCTCTTGTACATATATAATTTGCTAGATTTGTACATGCGTACAAGGTTTTTCTTTAGATATTTATTAAGGATATAGTACAGTATATACTACCTATAGAACATTGGTTTGCTTAGACTTCTAGTGAAAGCCAATGTAGTGACAGATTTTCTTAAACATCTCGAAAAGAGCTATAAATATATTTGTATTGTAAATACTGAACAATGTGAAGAATATGTATTTGGATATACGCAAGATTTTATCTTGTAAATTCTTCTACATAATATTCAAGATATTGCACATTAGAGGGTATACATCAATGAAAACACCATACTATTAGCAACAAATGAGTTATGACGAATTGGAAAAAATATAGAAACGAATCAGATTTTTTAAAATCGTTTTAACCTTGTAAAATTGATTGGTCATCGGAGCAATGTAAAAGCGTTATTCAATGCACCATCATAATCCGGTGTTTTGCAAGTATGATGACTTTCCATGACTTCATTACAATGTTACGTGTGTGGTACATCTAGCATGTATATATATTAGTAATAGAAGACACATTTGGCGACCATCTTCTATAAAATAGTGCAACCAAACATATATAGCTACAAACAAAACTATAATAATTAAGTATGCATCTGCTCACCTCAATTAATCATTATCTTGAGTTGCTAAAACTGTAAAACAGAGCTATGAATCATACCGTCACATGAATCCATATCTTCATAAACATATACACATTGTTTGACTCTTAGTGTATACATACACATACTAATTCCAAGGACTATAGCAATTAACCAGTTATTAATATTTAGTAAGAAACAAAAAAATAGCATGTTAAAAAATATGACAAAAGAAGACGAACTATGTTTTTTTTCACAACAAACTTCTAGGAAAAAGTAAATAGCTGTGGATAGCGATGGCAATTAGGTCTAGGTGGATTCTGTACATTGGCGTAATGGTCGTAAGAAAAGAAGATCGCCAATGCTATGCAAGAGAAGGACATCCACCAATAATAGAGGAGGAACACTTCCATCTTCCGTCTTGTCGATGGTGTGTGCATGGATCTGTGGCACATTTCCACAATCCTAGACACACATAGTGGAGACCATCGAAGTATGCGAAGAGAAAGATGAGTTTATGTTGAGCTGCCCTCGTTATCCAATGAGAAGAAGAAAAACATTGATGTATTTTTCTGGAGATGTGGGATAATTTGTGAGAGGATGAGACCCAACGGAGAAGGCAAACTTAGATGGTCATGCAAGGTGTAGGTCTATAGGTCAATGATGTAAGCCACCAGGCACATGGTGAAAAACCATCCTGAGGATTGGGGGTGCCCGAGAAGCCACACTTTTAGCTGGCCATGTATATTTGTACGGCTTTAGCTTTCTATGTACTCTTCACTCAATAAGTGCAATTACCACTTATACCCTTGTGCTACTCATATGAAAAGTCTCTCATTTTCTGGCATTGACAATTTAACAATCTTCGGTAAATGCTCAGTTTTAAAAGTCCAAACTTTTTTGTCAAAATTTTAAAATATTTGAACTAAGTACTGTGGATTTTGTATATCCAACAAATAGTTCTTGTTTTATTTATATTAAAATTTGGGAGCTTCATCTCTTTTTAATATTATTCTCCGGTATTAGTGCCTTATAATTCTTAATATTCTTAGAAGGCACATAACTTCATGAAATTAGTATCATTAAATTTCCTAGTACTGATATCATGAAATTGTCCCATTTAAATTTTATTCAATATATTAACTTCATTTTTTTTTTCAAAAAATCTTAAAATATGTATGGTCACAAATTTTAGCAGAAGAGACATAGTTTCCTAGATTTCTATATTGAAATTTATAGATTTGGTATCATGGAATTTTCTCTTCTCCAGTTGAAACTTAAATTTATATATTATGAGATTCAAAGGTTTCAAGTCACAAAATGGCGTGGAGGATTTTTTTTGTTATCCTAAATTGGTGCATTTTTTACTGAAAATGTGAAACATGAAATCTTGTTTTAAATTGGAGATATCTTGGAAATGTTGAAAATCCATTCAAAATTATTTTTACAAAGCTCATTTATTTGAGCTTGAAAATTTGGTAGAAAAACAAAAGTTCATTAATTCGCTATTAACCAGCACGTAGTCTTAGACTTAGTTAACCGAACAGAGAGAGAATGTTAACCGTCGTGTGTCTGATTCAAGATGTAGGCAGGGCCCTATCAGATGCTCCAGCAGCAAAGTTACAATTGCATCATCATCATCAACCGGAAATAATTGAGAGTTAAATATATGCGAGGAATATAACCTGGTGCGGATTAGCGGACCCCTATATATATATATATGTGCGATCGATCTACACACATCCACGTCAGTGGTTTTCGTTAGTGCTTGACGTGTACATCAAAGTCTATTTTTGTTTTGTGCGGGTCGACCGTCCCAGCGCACTTAATCGTGAAATCAAACAAAGGAAAGTTGCAAAGGAAAAGATAGGCCACGTGCAGGGAGGGAGGGAGGGACGGAGGGAGGGAGCGAGGACTCACTTGTGAAGAGATGATTCTCCAAGCTCCCCCTGGCCATGAACTCGTAGACGAGCAAGAGCTCCCTGTCCTCCATGCAGTAGCCAAGCAGCCTCACCAGGTTTGGATGCGACAACCTCCCCAGAAAGTTCACCTCAGACTGCAAAATTAAGCAGTATTAATGATGCATGCTTATATATATATATATATATATATATATATATATATATATATATATATATATATATCCTTGGATGATATGCTTTTGGATGATATGCTTTTGTATCCTTGGATGATATGCTTTTGTATCCTTCCAGCATGCACAGATATAGTACTCCTCCGTAGGAAAATTAGACTCGACTTCACTAGTTAGTTAATTAAACGGTGAAGTTAGGGCGTGCGTACCTGCCATTCTTGCAGGCCCTGACTGCTCTCCGGGTTTAGCCTCTTGACGGCAATGGCCGTGGCGGCGCTACTCGAGGCCTTCGTTGTCGCCGTTTCGATCCAGCCCTTGTAAACCCGCCCGAACCCACCCTCGCCAAGCACGTTGTCGGGCTTGAAGTTCCTGGTCGCCACCTTGAGCTCGGCGAATGTGAAGACGCGCAGGTTAGGCATCATGCCCTCCTCTGCGTCCGGGCAGGCCACGGTGCCAGCCGCCGAGCTGCTGCCAGCAGTGATCATGGGCGGTCCAGGGGGCTTTCTGGCGTGCATTGGGGTCATGGCAAGATGTGTGGTGGGCGCTGCCATGGGAAGAAGAAATGGATGTCGGGGTGAAGAAGAAGAAGTACTAGCAGTAGTACTAGTATTATATTGGGATTGTGGTTGTCCATGGTTTTGGCCCGGCGGTGCCTGCATTTCTGCTTGCTCGCAGCAGAAGCAGTTCCACATGGAATAATCAAGCAACCGCAGAAAGCTCATTGCTGCGTATCTACCTACCTAGAGATATGATCGATTATGGATTTACGGAAGAGATCGATGCCTTCATTGCATGCTGTTTCGTCTCAGTCTCTCAGAGGTATATAAAGACGTACGACTCATGCACCTCTGCTCGTCTCCGTTATATTTTTTTCGGACGAATGATCCAAGTGCACGATTCAAACGGACTGTGCATGTAATTAAGTTGAGCTTTAGCAAGTCCAACTGTCCCCTGTCATAGTCGTTAATTGCCCCCTCAAGTAATTTGACCATCAACGACACGTCATCATATGCTTCTTTCCACGCAACTCGCAGGGAGAAAGGGGAGCAGGCAGAGGCAGGGTGATTTCTGATTGTACAAAAAGTAAAAAGTGATATCAAAGATTCCCTAAAAAAAGTGATATCAAAGAGGGCGACATGCATGTCGGCTCCAGGTGGAACAAGAATCTCACCTGCTAGCTGGACAATTAGATGGACAAGACCGCGTTTGGCTTGGCATTTTATTCTATCTTGATCCTGGTATATAAGGTCGAGAGACAGGCTTGAGAACTAGTATGCGATACGTGAACGTGTACGGATTTTCTTAAATGGAAAAAGGTGATTTTGGATTATATTCTTTATAAAAAGGTGATTTCTGAGAGGGTGACATGTCGGGTCGTCACGGCCACAGCCCACAGGTTGGGACGACCTGCTGGAGAATTCAAGAGGGATCATATGCTATATATCATTTGGAGAGACAGGCCAATTAATCATCAACTACTGTATGATGAACGGCTCCCTCCCTTCTTAAATAAGTGTATTTCTACATCTTGCTCTAAATCAAATATTTCAAATTTAACAAATTTTATAGAAAAAATAACAAAATTTATGGCGTCAATTTAGTATATCAGTGCATCCTGTCTTCAAATGTAGTTTCATATCATAGCTACACATCTATTATCTACTCCATCCGTTCTTATATATTTCTTGTTTTTGGCACAAAAAATAAAGAATGCACGTGAAGAGAAAGTTACACAAGTTTTGGACGAGATTACACAGAAAATAGATGACCTTGCATAAGATAAGAAGATGTAATCAAATCCCTAAAAAAATTGTCCAAACGATCGAGTGGTGCAACGCAATATACCTTATATTTCAGTTTTACTCAAAAAACTATATACCTTATATCAAGGACTGGAGGGAGTATTTTATACTCTCTCCGATCCATATTAATGGACTCAACTTTGTCTAATACGCATGCATCTAGTCTAGTAAAAGTAATACTCGCTCCGTCCTAAAATAACTGACGTGGTTTTGTTAAATATGTATGTATCTACATGTTTTAGTATATAGATACATTCATATCTAGAAAAACATGTCACTTTGGAACGGAAGGAGTATAGGGAGTTATTCTGAAAATTGTTAAATATCAATAGATTTTTTTAGCATAATTAAATATCAGTAGATTACAACACACAATTTAAGAATCAAGAAGTTTAGACTTACATCTATGTGCATTGACAATTGAACTATATTATGACACTTTTGGCACATTAAAGATTATGCCCTTGCATTTGCGAGGGCTGCCCTGCTAGTTTAAATAAAGTTTATCAAAGTATGCAAAATGGACCTAGGACAGGAGATAGAACTACACTTATTCGAAAACAAGGGACTATTATCTAAACTACTCCCTCGATTCTAAAATATTAGTAAATATTTTAGACTTTTTTCTGAACCACATGTATGTAGACGTCTTTTAGTGTGTATATTTACTCATTTGGCTCCTAACCTACACACTAAAAAGAAATCTAGATTCGTGTGTGTCGGAAAAAAAGGCTATACCATCTTATAATTTCAAACGGAGGGAGTAATTGACACACTGTTGCGCTGACACCTGAATATACCAAAATTAAGCTTGAATCGTGTAGCCTCCACATTGCGCTACCATCCATTCGCTGCTAGCTTCTTAGAGGGACAACCAGTGTTTTAGCGATGGAAGTTTGATGCAAGTGACACCCTTAGTACAAACAAAGGGTGGAAGCTTCATGTGAATGGGTCCCCATCAGTATCCTATCGACCCGACATCTCTTTCTAGCATCACTGAGGATGGTAGTCATGTTTGTGGCGAGCTGATGTAGTTAACAAGAAGTTGTTCCTTGAAGACAATGCAGCTGAAAATCCATATTAATGGGATCATGGATGCGACGAATGATGGATGTAGACATTGTTCGTTGTGCTTAGGGGCGTACTTCATTTGTATGTTTCTGGCTGGGTTCGGCTTTGCCAGCGTGTGCTCATTTTCTTACAATAAGCCTGGTGGTGCTCAGATATGGCTCTCCTCCGCTCGTTCTGGTCGTTGGTGGCGATAAGGCATGCATGGATGATGGATCTAAGGTATCGGCGACGGATCTCGGGAGCTCGGTGGTGGATTTCTTCGGCCGGATCCAGCGTAGCCTCCTGTCCCTCTTCCTTGTTGTGGTGCTCCAATGGGCGGAGCCTTTCGCAATGGGGTGGGAGGATGGGAGGGGCTCCTTCAATAAAGTTATGTTTTTCTATAGGTTGGGCAACATCGTCTGGATCTCAAGCTATGCACCTGGCGAGGGTGGTGTTTCAGATCAAGCTATGTGATACGGACCGACCTACGGTCGTTACCATATCAAGGTCTCCAACTTATACCAAGTCGTTATGGACTCCAAATGTGAATCATATCCTCTATATGTGCCCACTTCCTACCCCCCATTGAATGATATACTACTTCATACTCCGTCCCATGACCATGATAGATTCACACCAACAAGTACAGAGGCAAGGGAGAAAGCCAGGAGCATAAAGCCCGACAAGGCATTGTCTTGGAAGAGGAGAAGAACGAAGCAGCTGACGCATCAACGGAGTCTCTAGCCCTTCCAGCCCCGAGTCTCTGCCCGGACCGGAGTCTTCGCCGCCCTAGCCCCAGAGTCACTGGCCACCCCTACTCGACGACTGGCTGCAAGTTCCTGATGTCCACTAGGATTCTCCTCCTTCCCTACGAAGGAGTCACCTCCTCCCAGACGAAGGAGTCTCCGTGTCTGTGATCAAGGAGTCTCCGCCTCCCCGACCAAGGAGACTCCAACCCAAGTGATGGACCTGCGTGCCAACAGATGGGACCTTGTCCCCATGTACCCCTTATTCCGTTCCAACCCTAGTTTTATCCCCAAATTACCCATGTTTATGTGCCTGGCCTATAAATATCCCCACCCCTGTATTTTAATCCCTAGGCATAGATGATAGACTAGAAGATAACCCTCGTGTGGAATCTCTATAGTTTTACCTCCTTCCCTTACAAGGGGACCGACTATCGTCACCAACTCTATGGATTTGGCCTTTGAGCATCCTTAGTTGTACAAGATCTTTACTTTGACTTGGATCTAGTAAAGTTATCAAGACCCTCTTTAAGGTGTTCTTCCCTCTCCGATGTGGATTTGATGGGAGCACATTGACCGATCTTTCCTTGCAAGGATTCTATCAGACCGGTCGCCGCTGGAGGGAGCAATAGGTCTTGTATCGTGTTGTGTTTGAGTGTGTTCTTTGTGAGGTGTGCGTTAACCTTCTCCCTTTCCCTCGCATTTCCCATTGATTTGACCACAAGATCCATGAAGATCAGGCCACCCAAGGGCTCACCCCCTAACATATTGGTATCCGTAGCTTTTGGTTGCCACATATTTCGCTTTGGTCTTTTCCCCATAAATTCGAAAATTCGCAAAAAATGGCCCCAATTTCGTGTTTTTGATCGATATGAGATTTGAGTGAGTTTTGGTAGATTTTGATCCATGGATTACTTGCTAAACTTACTGATCTATCTTTCCATGCGTTCCAATAGCCTAATTCCTTGATTTCCCCCGTCAATCTGAGGTTTTGGTTCAAGTATTTCCACCCAAATCACGTCTGGTTTATGTTCTGGAAGTTCCCAGGACCGGAGTCTCCACCCCTGGGCTGGAGTTTTCGCCATAAGTGACTCTAAGATGGAGTATCCGCCTCCCAGAGGCAGGAGTCTCCACCCTTGTACCAGGGGCTTGCACCAGAATTTTAGCTGAAAACTGCTTTGAGCTTCCTCACGGTTTTGAGAATATCTTTTGCGTCCGAACATGGATTTTGGTGTTCCTTAGATCGTTTCGAAGAGGAGGAGGAGCTCTACATCATCATCCAAGTAGTTCATGCTATGTACTTAAACCAAATTCTGTGAGCAAGGCAGAATCCAACAATAAAGGGTGAAGATCGTTGATGAAAGGTATAAACGTTCTGCGACTTCTCTCCACTTGGATTCCTTTGTGAATCACACTATCTTTACAACCAACAAACACCTATTTAAGGTAGTTCCTCCTATGATTGCTTGGTATTTGCACATTTGATACCTTGTAGAATTCCGAGCATAAGTTCTGAGCGCTATCTCATATAGTTATCTTGTATAGTTGTTGGCACAAGGAAGAGGCAAGTGAAAAAAATAGAGTGAACAAATAGAAAAATAAAAATAAAAAGAAAGATACAAGTGCCTCATAGAATTGGAAGCGCAAGCTCGTTGAACATCTTGTAGGTGTCGTACTTATTATGCAAATCTTGTACCTCACCAATTTTATGCAATCGAACTAGCGTCTCTCATTGTACTTGTGTGACACGAGCTTATAGTCTTCGCTAGGTAATCATTTGATTCTTAGCTCACTTCCTCTATTGCACAAGTCCCACTTATCACACCGTGTGTGTTTGTTTCCTTGATCATAATTCCTTTATCTTGTGGATTGACTTGTTTTTGCTTTGTGATCATCGTGGTTATTTACTTGTTGTTACAATATCTTGATTTTAGTTTGTTGCCTTGACATGCCACTTTCCATACCTATCCATGCCTCATGTGTGTGTTGTGTAGTTGGGTTTAGGTTGCTTTGTCACTTCACTTTGCTTGGGTTTTATTACTCTCAAGTGTGTCTACTTGCACGATACTATCTTCCAAGGTAAACTAAGATTGACGTTGTTTCTCTAACACCCACTACCACTTCCATATACACCACTTGGTCATGTGAATAATTTCTAGGTACTCTGGAACCAATGATGAATAATATGGAGAATCCATGATGAGCCACACCGACATCAACTCCACAAGCATAGATGACTTGATGGAGCACAAGCATAGATGACATGATGGATCACTACATCAATGGCTCCACATGCTTGGGAGATACGGGGTACTACAAAAAGAATGACTCCCCAAGGATGAACGAATTCAAGGACGACAACTTTGTCAAGCTCATGAACATCATGGGCAACAACTTTGCATATACCATCAGCATGCTCGACAAACTTATGGAGTCAACCTAAAGAAGGAGTCATAATCACAAGAAGATTGCCAAGGCAAGTGATCATCATCGCGAGCATCATGTGGATGACCAAGTTCTTCACCAACATAAATCTTCAGCAAGGCACGCCAATGACCTCCCATCGACACCATCGTAAGGCACCTTCGACCACTAGTGCCACCACCAAAATGGAACCAAGAGCAAGACTTCTTCCATGCCATCAAGCTTCCATGCCAAAACTTGAAGTCCAAGAGGAAGCATGCACCTTCAAGAGCTTCAATGTAACTTCTTCTTCAAGCACTCCAAGAATGTCATACAAGCAAGAGATGGACCTCTACTTCACCAAGTTGGACGAGTCCATAAAAAATATGACTCCAGAAGATAACGAGTTGCTTGTCAAACAATTTGATTAAATAACAAAGATGGCGTTAAGGACCAATACTTCCTATACGAGTGCGACGACCACAATGGCACCCAAAGTACAAGACGGAGACAAGATGCATGATGGTGAGCATGTGACTTTCCCTTCACCAAATGAGGCGCATGGATTTGAGAAAACCGAGCATATCTATATTATTTAGAGATGATGTGGTACCAATCCCATGTGAGTATGAGAGCCACTTAGCCCACTTGAGTGAGATGAGTGACTCCACCTTATGTGAGATCGAGTGCTTCCACTTTGAGGGAATGAGTGATACGCCGAGTGAGTTGAGAGTGGTAGTAGATAGGTCAAGTGAGACCATTTCAATTTATAATGACATACCCTCTACCTCTAGTGTGTTCTCTTATGTTGTGGTAGTTTCATGGATGACGAAGTGCAAAACCGCAAAAGCGTTCTTGCCTCAATTGGAGAATATGTATATGGTGCATGAAGAGGATGCTACACCATGGATACATCAAGAAGATGAAGTCGGACACATGGAGGCCACTACTACCACAACACCCACTTCATATGAGAGGTATGAACAAGGTAAAAATAAGGGTGTTGATGATGCCATGATCACACTAGTGGACATGATGACTTGTGATGATTTGCGTGCTATGGATAATACGTGTGACATTGCATATGATTCATTCATATTTCTATGTGATACTTTTCCCTTGCATAATATTGATCATGTGACATTATTTGATTGTGATGATTTTGCCATAGATATTCCATGCTATAACCATTTTTTATCTATCCATTGCTTGCAATATGATGAACACTTGCTCTTTCAAATATTTTGCTTGCAATGATGATAAAATTTCTTGTTGTGTTGTGACAAACTTGACGAACAATTTCTCTTTCATATGTTTTTTGGCAACCATGCTATTGCTTCGTACATGCTTGGTTATGATAGTTACTGTTTTTATCCCATTCCTTGCAATAAGTTTAATAAATTTTCTTTCACTTTTTTTTTGCTTGCAACAATAATTATATGGTTTATTATGAGATTACCCCCATAGCTTTCTCAAAATTTTGAGTTTTTGATGATTGCCATGATAAGCATGTTACCCACTTGCATGGTCACCATGCATATAACTTATACTTGATTGACACTAATGGTGATGTACACAAGTAAAGATAAGTCATGATGGATGATGTGTTTATCTACAATGCACACATGTTCTTCCTTTTGTGTATGATGTGTGTGTTGGAATTATGCCCTAGAGGCAATAATAAAGATGTTATTATTATAATTCTTGTTCATGATAAAGTTTATATTCCATGCTGGAATTGTATTAAGCGGAAACTTTAATACTTGTGTGGTTTGTGAACAACACCGTGTCCCTAGTACGCCTCTATGGACTAGCTCATTGATCAATGATGGTTAAGGTTTCCTAACCATAGACATGAGTTGTCAATTGATAATGAGATCATATCATTGGGAGAATGATATGGTGGATAGACCCAAACTAAGCGAAGCAATTAGATCGTTTCATCGTGTTCATCTTTGCGAAGCTTTTCCTATGTCAAATATTGTATTCCTTAGACCATGAGATAATGCAACTCCCTAGTACCGGAAGAAAGCTTTGAGGTCATCAAACATCATCCTATGAGAGGGTGATCATAAAGGTGTCTCTCAGGTGATCGTAAAGTATCTGTTGGGTTGTATGTATCGAGATGGAATTTGTCCCTCCCAAGTCGGAGAGATATACTTCGGGCCCACTCGGTAATCGATATCAACACCACTTGCAAGCATGTGGTTAAGGAGTTAATCACAAAGTGATATCGGATTACGAGCAGTAAAGTACTTCGTGAACGAGATTGAACTAGGTATGACGATACCGGCGATCGAATCTCGGGCAAGTAAAATATCGCGAGACGAAGGGAATATATATATGGGATTGATTGAATCCTGGCATCGTGGTTCATCCGATATGATCATCGATGAATGTGTGGGAGTCAATATGGGTGCCTGCACCCTGTTGATTATTGATTGAAGATCATGTCTGCATATTCTCGAACCCGCAGGGTCACACACTTAACGTATCTCGACGCTAGGATAGATTGGATAATTGGTATATGAACTTTTGTTTGGAGTCTCGGATGGGATCCGGGATATCACGAGAGGTTCCGGAATGGTCCGGAGAATAAGATTCATATAAGGCAGTGCAATTTTTGGAGTTCGGAATTGTTCCGGGTTAATTGGTATTGTACCGGAAGCTTCTAGAACCTTCCGGAAGGGGACCAACGTGGCCCCACCTTCCGGGGGGGGATGGGCCTATGAGGGAGTGTCCTGGCCGCATTGGGCCAAGGGCACAAGGCCCCATAGGGCCCAGCCGATTCTAGAGAGATTTGACTCGTTTAAATCTCGGGATAGAATTTCTAGATAAGGGAGAGTTTAAATCGTTTAAATCTAGAGATAGGATTTCTAGATAAGGGAGAGTTTAAATTGTTTAAACTAGAGATAGGCTTGGAGGAGGGGCAAGGGCTGGCCGCCTCTATATATAGAGGGGTGGTGCGCCTCCCTACTACACACCTTCCTCCAAGCCCTAGCCTTGCTACCTTCTCTCTCCCTCCCACTGTTTGTGGCGAAGCCTGCATCGAAATTCTCCACCATATACACCACGCCGTGTTGTAGATCCAATCTATCTCTCCACCATACTCGCTGGTCCGAGGAAGGAGGAGGCGTCGAGTCTTGCGTGTGCATCTCACGGAGGCACCGCCACTTGTGGTGCTAGATCGGATCGGATCACGAGGAGGAGAAGCGATGCGACTACATCACCCACGTTGACGAGCGTTCGCTGTCTTGAATCTTCAAGGGTATGAAGATCTAATCCAATCTCTCTCGTTGATTGCATCTCCTAGATTAGATCTTGGCTTTCCCTCTGATCGCATCCGTAGAAAATTTTGATTTACTATTCCGCGAAACCCTTCAGTGTGTAGGTACGCGCACTATAATATCAACCTTCATTGAGCATGAGTTGATAAAAAGAGCTCTTGAGAGCATCCCCAATGTGAGTTCTAGATCGAACCCGCTCTAATACCTTTACCATGCTTTGCATATTTCATGTTGGAAAATTACACTTCCCTATGGTTTGTTTGCAAGCATGCTGTTTTTGCTTCTGATTGTGATACTCATTTTTGATGATATTTGATTTTGATGATTTATGTGTCATATCCAACATATTGAACAATTTCTCTTCCAAATGGTTGGTTTGCACACATAATGATAATGTTTTGGATATCCTAACTAATGTGTTTTTGCTGAATTATCCTATTCTTGTATCAAAGATGTTTATCAAAATTTGAGTCTATTGCTTTGAGTGCCACACTAAGATGTTATATGGAGTTTTTTAGTTTTCAGATTTGGATGATGTTCAAATGGATTCCTTGCACATTGATCTTGCATACTCATTCATTTTGCTATCCTTGAGTTGTGCTAATGGTGTTGTGTACAAGAATGGACATGCCAGAAATGACATTCCCCTCTATCACGCACGGAAATATTTTGCTTTGTATTTGTTGTTTGAAGGTACAAATGTATACACGTCAACCTCTACCAACCATGAGTTGACAAGACAAGAGTTACCTATGGCTTCCCTTTATCGAGATATCTCTACACGGAAAGGATACTTCCTACTACTTAAGGACTCATGCTATAATCTTCATGAATTGGCTACTCTTTGAGTGTTACCTCGCTTTTGTTGTGAGCTTTGTAGGCTTCATAGAAAGTGAAGGAATTTCGAAGAGTTGCCACATAAATCTTCTCGAGGAAGATTACATGGAGAACCCCAAGATCAAGAATGCCTATCGACCTCTTCTACTATGTGATGAGCATATAGAGTCGACAACGACTCTTTTTGAAGGGGAGGGATATGATACGGCCGGTCCTGCGGTCGTTACCATATCAATGTCTCCAACTTATGCCAAGTCATTATGTACTCCAAAGGTGAATCCTATCCTCTATGCGATCCCACTTCCTACCCCATTGAATGGTATACTATTTCATACTCCATCCCATGACCATGATAGGTTCACAACAACAAGTACAAAGGAAAGGGAGGAAGCCCGGAGCATCAATCCCGACAAGGCGGTGGCTTGGAAGAGGAGAATAAATATGCAGCTGACGCATCACCGTAGTCTCCGGCCCTTCCATCCCGGAGTCTCTGGGCACCCCTGGCTCGACAACCGGTTACAAGTTCCTGATGTCCACCCGGAGTCTCCTCCTTCCCAACGAAGGAGTCTCCTCATCCCAGATGAAGGAGTCTCCGCCTCTGTGACGAAGGAGTCTCTGCCTCCCTGACCAAGGAGAATCCAGCCTAAGTGATGGGACTGCGTGCTAACTGCTGGCCCTTAGCCCATATACCCCCTTATTTTGTCCCAACCCTAGTTTTATACCCAAATTACTCCTTTTATGTGGTTGTTCTATAAATAGCCCACCCCTCCATTTGTAAACCCTGTCATAGATGATATACTAGAAGATAACGACCCTTGTAGAATCTCTCTAGTTTTGCCTCCTCCCCTTACAGGGGGACTAACTATCGTCACCAAGCTCCACTACAAGAATCTAGGAGGTCCATGACGATCTGATATCATCGTGGATCAGTGGAAAAATGTCATAAATCACCATCTACGACGAATTTTGCGACGAAAAAATAGGTTGTGAACCTCACGTCATAATCTGATCCGTGAAGTTTTTTAGTCTAAAAATGTCACGACATTCCGTGACGTTCCTTGAATTTTGTCGCGGCCAACGGGACCGGCCCGTCCCAGGTGTTGGAGATATGCCCAAGAGGCAATAATAAAGTGGTTATTATCATATCTTCACACTTATGATAAATGTTTACATACCATGCTATAATTGTATTAACCGGAAACATTAATACTTGTGTGATTTGTAAACTAAAATAAGAGTCCCTAGTAAAGCCTCTTATTAAACTAGCTTGTTGGTTAATATATGATCATGGTTTCCTGATCATGAACATAGAGATGTTATTAACAACAGGATCATATCATTAGGAGAATGATGTGATGGACATACTCCTATAGATAAGCGTAGCATAAAGATCAAGTCATTTAAATAGTTCAATTGCTATATGCTTTCTGATACATAGTAACCAAATTCCTTCGACCATGAGATCATGCATATCACCTTTACCGGATGGATGCTTTGATGACATCAAACACCACACCGTGGCGGGTGGCTATAAAGGTGGCATTGAGTGTTCGGAAAGTATTGGTTGAAACACATGGATCAAGAGTGGATTTGTCCATCCATATGATGAGATAGATATACTCTGGGCCCTCTCGGTGGAATGTCATCCAATTAGCTTGCAAGCATGTTTGGCTCACAAGGGATCACATATTACGAGCGAGAAAAGAGTATTTATCGGTAACGAGGTTGAACTAGGTATGGAGATACAAGCGATCATAACCTCGGATAAGTAAACTATCGTGAGACAAAGGGAAATTGGTATCGTATGTAAGTGGTTCATTCGATCGCAAAGTAATCGAGAAATATGTGGGAGCCATATGAATTTCCAGATTCCTCTATTGGTTATTGTTGGAGAAGTGTCTCGATCATGTCCACATAATTCACGAACCGTAGGGAGACACATAAGGATTGACGTTGTTTGAGTAGTTATGGTATTATGAGAAAGAGACCGAATGTTGTTGAGTCTCGGATGGGATCCGGATATCACGAGGTGATCGAGAATGGTCCGGAGAATAAGATTCATATAAGGAAAGTCCGTTTGAGTTCGGGAATGATTAGGTGTTTTCATCGGGAATGTTCTAGAAGGTTCGGATTGTCCGGCACTCCGGGGAGGGTACATGAATGTGTCATTACATATTGAATGATTGCATCATGTACTAAGTGTTCTTGCTGTTCCAAAACTGAAAAGTCAAACTGCCGGTTTGAAAGTCAAACGGCTAAACAGAAAGCTGTGGAAAAGCGAAGCTGTGGGAAGCGAAGCTGTGGGAAAGCAAGAGGTGGTTGGAACCGACTTGGGGAGGAGTCCCTCAAGCCGGCGCCAACCAAGGCCGACTTGGGAGGGACTCCTCCCTTGGCCGCCCCTCCCACCTATAAAAGGAGGGGCAGGGCCTCCTCCTCTTGACACACAAGTTCCTATCCTCTAATCTCCGGTTTAGAGCCGTTTTGGTTTAGAGCTTCTAATTGCTCTAGCTTGCGGTTTAGAGCCTTCTAATTGGTGTGTCTAATCCCTAGACCACTAATAGCTCTCTCTCTCATACTCCACCATACTCGCTCCGGCTTAAGGTGAAGCCCTGCGGGATCTCCCCTCTACTTCCGGTACCACGTTGTCTTTGCCGGAATCGCGAGGAGAGTGATACAACCTCCATTTTCTGGAACAAGGAGAGGAAGGTCTTCGTCGAGTACCGAACGATGTGACCGATTGCGGAAGCGCTGCCGAACGCAGCCGGAAGGATCGTCTACACGATCTTGAGATCGGAAAGAATGCGACTACATCACCCACGAGAATCCGCTCGTTAAACACTTTGGAATCTTCGAGGTAAGTTATTCCATTGACTCGTTGCTACAATCTAGTAGATAGATCTTGGCTTGTTTGTTTGTATGCGATAGAAATTTTTGTTTTCCATGCTACGAACCCCTACGGGGTATCGAGCCGTGTCTATATGTAGATCTGTTGCGCGAGTAGAACCTAATGGTCATTGTGGGCGTTGATGCTTTTATTGTCGATTGCTTCTTGTGTACTTTGCATCTTGCGGTATGTTGGGATGAAGCGCCGGGCTAACCTTACATGACATCGTTCATGAGACTTGCTCCGCTTGACATGCAACTTGTATTGCATAAGTGGCTTTATGGTGCCTGTTTCTCCTAGCATAGTTAAGATCCAATTTACAACGGGTGATTAACAATACTAGTATCAATGTTGTGGTTCTTGTTAAATAGTTAGAACGACACTTATTGAAAGCCCCAAACCACGTAAAATATGCAAAGAAAGTAGAGGCGTCTAACTTTGTTTTGCAGGGGTGTGCTGTGATGTGATATGGCCATGATTGTGATAATATATGATGTATGCAATGTTCCTTATTGTAAGTTGTCAACCGGCAGGAGCCATATGGTTGTCTTTAATTTATGTTAAGACCCGCGTGTCTATTCAAAATAGTTGTAATAGTTGAAGCCGGTGGACGACAACCATGGAGAAGCGTCATTGACCTTGATGCAATGCCGATGATGATGGAGATCATGTTCGTGCTTGAAGATGGAGATCGGAAGCACAAAGAAGAAAGGCCATATCATATCACATATTATTGAATTGCATGTGATGTTAATCCTTTATGCATCTTGTATTGGTTAGTAGACGACGGTAGCATTATAAGATGATCCTTCAAGCACACAATTTCAAGTTCTTAAGTGTTCACCCTTAGTTAGCACCGTTGCTAAAGCTTGTTGTTTCGAAGCACCACGTGATGATCGGGTGTGTTAGATTATACGAGTGTATACAACGTAAGCAAGCCAGATTTGCTTATGCGGAAGCTAAGGTTGATCTTGACGAGCCTAGCATGTACAGACATGGTCTCGGAACACGGATCACCGAAAGGTAAAGCATGAGTCATATAGTAGATATGATGAACATGTTGATTGTTCGCAATTGAAGCTATATCAACTCTCGTGATGATCGGTTTTGATGTGGTGGATTTGGTTCGTGTGATCACTAAAACAATGTGAGGGATATTGTTTTGAGTGGGAGTTCACCTAGATTAATTTAATTATTAATTAGAACTCAATTTATCATAAACTAAATCAAAGTGAAATTGCATAGTTGTTGTAGTCATTGGCATCCGTTTACCACCTTGCGCTTAGTTATAATTGAGATAATAGAACTATAGAATTCTGGTTAGTTACTTTCTGACTGGTATCGTATTGTTTTGAAGTGTTAATCTAAAGTTTAAAAGTCCTATTGCAAACTTTCAGTAAGTTCCGGTTACTCCATGAAGTTTAATAATTAGTATTAAATCAAGAGTAACAATTCCAAGTGTTAGTATCATGTTTGTTTCCATGATTCTTGATATTCAAAGGATTGTCTTAATATCAAGGTGATCTAGGATCTGAAAGAGTTGTTTCAGAAACCATGATGTGTGGAAGATATTGTGATATCTGAAACGAAGTTTTGGTTGCAACATGATATAGTATAATATGGCTAAAGTCATGTTCTCATATTTGATGAGAATTTGCGAAAGGTTGGAGACACTTGTTGTCCTAATTCTCCAAAAGGTTTTGGATAGCAACATTATACTCATAATTCATCGTTATAAGCTAACAGTAGCTTGATCATGGACGATTCCATGATAAGGGTGAATATTTGATGTAGGTAAAATGTTTACTACACCAAGAGATTACTAAAGAAAGGAATTTGAAAGAACACCAAATATTTGATGATGGTGATCTACTTCAAAGTGCAAGTCCAAAGACATTGGTATTTAATTATACACGCTTTGGACTATATGTCATATGTATGACTCCACTATTGATGTTGATAGATTCTTTCAAATAGAAAAGGAAATACTGAAAGAGAATATCATAAATATATGGCAGAAAGGAAAAGACTAGAATTGTTTAGCTTAAGTATATAGATGATATACATGTTATGGCTATATTCTTTGCTTATTAAACAATGTGGTTCTCAAGTATTTGATACTGAATTTGTTGGTGTGAATCGTCATACGAAACAACACAATTCATGAACTACAATGGCCTAAGTAACTAGCAAAAGAATATGTGATGATGTTCATCGAGAACAAATAAAGGGTTATTGTGTTGCTCGTTAAACATCAAAGCTTGCCTTCAAAGATTTGTTTTATCAGGTATCATGAGAACAAAAGGGTTGTTCAAATAATTGCCGTAATCCATAAAAGATGGATGATTCACAAATCTCGTTGGAAAAATCACATCCATAAAACTAGTGCTAAAAATGTCGAAAGACAAATTGATTGAAAGATCACTTAGGAAGTGACATCGCCGTTTAAATTATATTGGAAAGAAAATATGAAGAAACTCCATGTGGATGGAATTTTGGAGTCTTTTGATTTTTGATCACATGACGCTTGTGAAACTTTCCTAGAGATAATTGAAACTTCGTTCATAGGCAAAAAAGGGAACGAATGACTAGCTTATTGGAACTTGTACATATTGTTGTACGAAATCCATTATGTGTAGTCAAGAGCGATGGATTTCAACTTCATGTGCTTTCTCCGAAAATTTGAGTGAATATATGAATATTTACTTAATAAGGATGAAGTGTGAAATATTTGAAAAGTTCAAAGATTTTCAAGATGAAGTGCAAAATCATTGTAACAAGAATATAAATAGTTTATGATAAGATTATAAAGGAAGATATTTGAGTTACAAGTTTAGCATAATACCTAAGATTTAAGGAATCGTTCCGTGGATTTACATTTTCCCGAAACACCATAAGAGTATGGAGCGTTCGAGATATGTAATTAAACCTTGTTTGACATGGTAAGATCGAAGGTATAATTCATAAAACTGCCATTGTATTTTAAAGATTAAAAGCTTTAGAGATTACCATTTTTCCACTAAAAAGAGCTCCATAATAATCTGTTGAAATGACACCATATGTTATGGTTTGGGATAAAACCCAAGTTGTCCTTTCTTAAACATTGGTATGCTATGCATAAGAAAGATGTTTGCAACCAAAGTCGGATGAACTTGTCTTTGTTAAGTATTCCTCCATAACACCGAAGACAAAAGTGTTTGTCACTTAGAACGTCAAGTTTCTTTTAGAAGGAATTTTTCGTGAAAAGTTAAGTGGGAGGACAATAGAACTTTGATAAGGTTAAAAGAACCTTAGCTATATGTGCAGAGTTGCGCAGCACCGAAAAGTGTTCCGGAGGCAACAACAATGATCATGGCTCACGTGCCTCAAAGGTTGTGATTACGAAGGTCAAAGTTTCTATTGAACCAAGTAGGTCGAGTAAACAATCAAATACCAAGATTTGAGGGTTGAATCATTATTTGAGAATAATGAACGTACTACATGCAAAGAAGCGATGATGGGCCCTGACTCATTAGGCTAAGTATATGACTGCTATTTTAGCAGCAAAAGAGGGCATTTGTGTTAAGTAGTTTGTTATCAAACTAGGTGTAGTTCACAGTGGGATAATACTATGAAGATATATTGTGCGACAATATTATCAACATGTTTTAACCCCAAAGAGCTAAAGTTCACACCGAAAGACCAAATTTATACAAAGCCATCTCATTAGAGAATGAGTGATGCGTAGAGACGCAAGGACATGCAATTACACACGGACCTGGAAGTGTCAGATCCGGAGATCAGTTGACCACTAGCAATCGTGTACATACAACACCGGAAAGCCAGAGGTGTTGAATACACAAAGGTTTGAAACTAGATTATTGACTCTAGTGCAAGTGGGAGACTGTTGGAGATATGCCCAAGAGGCAATAATAAAGTGGTTATTATCATATCTTCACACTTATGATAAATGTTTACATACCATGCTATAATTGTATTAACCGGAAACATTAATACTTGTGTGATTTGTAAACTAAAATAAGAGTCCCTAGTAAAGCCTCTTGTTAAACTAGCTTGTTGGTTAATATATGATCATGGTTTCCTGATCATGAACATAGAGATGTTATTAACAACAGGATCATATCATTAGGAGAATGATGTGATGGACATACTCCTATAGATAAGTGTAGCATAAAGATCAAGTCATTTAAATAGTTCAATTGCTATATGCTTTCTGATACATAGTAACCAAATTCCTTCGACCATGAGATCATGCATATCACCTTTACCGGATGGATGCTTTGATGACATCAAACACCACACCGTAACTGGGTGTCTATAAAGGTGGCATTGAGTGTTCGGAAAGTATTGGTTGAAACACATGGATCAAGAGTGGGATTTGTCCATCCATATGACGGATAGATATACTCTGGGCCCTCTCGGTGGAATGTCATCCAATTAGCTTGCAAGCATGTGGTGGCTCACAAGGGATCACATATTACGGGAACGAAAAGAGTACTTATCGTAACGAGGTTGAACTAGGTATGCGAGATACCGACGATCATAACCTCGGATAAGTAAACTATCGTGAGACAAAGGGAAATTGGTATCGTATGTAAGTGGTTCATTCGATCAAAGTAATCGTAGAAATATGTGGGAGCCATATGAATTTCCAGATTCCTCTATTGGTTATTGTTCGGAGAAGTGTCTCGATCATGTCCGCATAATTCACGAACCGTAGGGAGACACACTTAAGGATTCGACGTTGTTTGAGTAGTTATGGTATTATGAGAAAGAGACCGAATGTTGTTCGGAGTCTCGGATGGGATCCGGGATATCACGAGGTGATCCGGAATGGTCCGGAGAATAAGATTCATATAAGGAAAGTCCCGTTTCGGAGTTCGGGAATGATTCCGGTGTTTTCATCGGGAATGTTCTAGAAGGTTCCGGATTATCCGGCACTCCGGGGGGAGGGTACATGAATGTGTCATTACATATTTAATGATTGCATCATGTACTAAGTGTTCTTGCTGTTCCAAAACTGAAAAGTCAAACTGCCAGTTTGAAAGTCAAACGGCTAAAACAGAAGCTGTGGAAACAGAAACTGTGGGAAGCAGAAGCTGTGGGAAACAAGCAAGAGGTGGTTGGAACCGACTTGGGGAGGAGTCCTCCAAGCCGGGCCAACCAAGGGCGACTTGGGAGGACTCCTCCCTTGGCCGCCCCTCCCACCTATAAAAGGAGGGGCAGGGCCTCCTCCTCTTGACACACAAGTTCCTATCCTCTAATCTCCGGTTTAGAGCCGTTTTGGTTTAGAGCTTCTAATTGCTCTAGCCTACGGTTTAGAGCCTTCTAATTGGTGTGTCTAATCCCTAGACCACTAATAGCTCTCTCTCTCATACTCCACCATACTCGCTCCGGCTTAAGGCGAAGCCCTGCGGGATCTCCCCTCTACTTCCGGTACCACGCCGTTGTGCTGACGGAATCGCGAGGAGAATGCTACAACCTCCGCTGCCTGCTGGAACAAGGGAGAGGAAGGTCTCCGTCGAGTACCGAACGTGTGACCGACTGCGGAAGCGCTGCCGGAACGCAGCGCCGGAAGGATCGTCTACACGATCTTGAGATCGGAAAGAGTACGACTACATCACCCACGAGAATCCGCTCTCGTTAAACACTTTGTAATCTTCGAGGGTAAGTTATTCCATTGACTCGTTTCTACAATCTAGTAGATAGATCTTGGCTTGTTTGTTTGTATGCGATAGAAATTTTTTGTTTTCCATGCTACGAACCCCTACACCAGGCCCAATCATTCATGATTTTTTTCTTTCATCACGGTCCAGGACAAGTGGCAGACGACACCTCTGGTGGCCGTTAGCGACATCGGCTGATGTCATGCCGGCCGTTAGTGACGTCATTGTTGTCATGCCATTTTTTCGTCCTGTCTTAGTTCTATTAACGCCAGTTTCTTACATCATCATGATGTCTAAGACGTCTTCCCCGGCCATGACGAATTTCCTTCGTCCTTGCCTTACACCGGCATGCCGACACCCAGTCCATTAAAATGATAAGACATGGGTTACTAGAAGGTTAACACGTGGACAAATCAGAGCAAGACATGTGGAATAATTAGAGACATGCACGTGGACTAACTTTTCATGACATTGTCATGGTAGTTGGCCAGCCTCCGCGCGCCACGTTCACAACTACGCATGACGGAAATATTTTGTGAAGAAACAACCGCTACGTTTATGCTTACAGAAATTTCAGTACATATGTTTCACTTCACAGAGATGAATACCATCTTCAAAGAAACTCACATAAAAGGTTCAAAACCATCATACTTCCGAACATCATAGGCCAAATGTCTGACAAAACTTCCACATATTCACCACAAGATTCACACCACCAGTTCACTTACCAACTTGCCTCGTCTGGTTCCGACAGCTGAGCCAACACTTGTTGAATTAATGCATTTGCCTCTTCTTGTTTCTTTCTCAGGTCTTATTGTTTATTCCGCATTGCTCGTAGGTATTCCAAATACTTCAGCCTATTTGTCTCACCATATTTGTTCACCTTCGACAATACATCAATGGTAGAGCGCAGTTCCATATTACCTGCTCTCTAAGCCTTGAGTTGCACTTCTAGTTGAGACTTGGTTGGTCTTGAAGTACTTGCATGGATGACCATGTTCTTTAGAAAAGTTGTCTTTCTCTTGTCCCGCGACAACGGAAAGTGCACAACGTCATTGGAAGGAATTGGTTCATCGTCTATGCCATCTTCTGAAGCAGATGGCACAATGTTGCTTTCCATGACTACCTAAAAGTTTTAGGAATAAAAGAGAATATGAGAAACATAGCGAGCAAATTATAAACACATCGGATACGCATGAGGGAAGAATAGGGCACTGAATTTTACAAAGATGGATAGTATTATGGATAACTTACCGTTACTTCCTTCACATTGCCATTTGAAGAAGAAGTTCATTGGACTGTTCCTCCATGTCGCACAAAACCTCGTAGCTGCGAGCACCAGTGGCATGATGGTACTTGAATGAATTTCTGGTAGTCTTATTTTATTTAGACAGAGCCTACACAAACAGGGAGAATATAGCTAGTCATGCTTAAACAATTCAAACAGGAGAGAAGTTGAGTAAACAATACATGACTTGGTTCTTGGGATCAGACCAAAAATCAATAAGCCTGCACCATTCCTCATCGCTCATGCGTTCCACAGGAGATACCCTTGTAACTTCATTCTTTGGGAGGGATTCAAAAACACTTTCTTCAGATGATGCTGTTGATTTCTTGCATGCCTCATGAAATGGTTGTTGCAAGCAAACTACACATCTAGTAGAGAGAGGTCCATGATAAACTTTTGCTGAAATAAAACAAGGATCATCAGCCTTTGCATAAACAAAAATGGAAGAGGAAGTGACACCTGAGTGCTACAAAACATACAAAAACCTTGCCATAAAAGTCTACTCTGACATCCAGTCTGTCCCTATAATCTTTATAATTAGGGAAGATAGGCATCTTAGTCCTGACTGTTACTGCACACTCAGTGGCAAACTTGGCAGCAATCAATGGTGACACTAGTCTAGTTCTTCCTGCTGGAACGACAAGTGAAAGTTTTTGTTCTGTGGGCATCTTGTCAACCACAAAATGATGATCATCATGCATAACAGTGTCATCATAATGATTATGGCCAGATTCATCTATAATAATATACTGGATATGAGTTGGTGTTCAACAACAAAAAAAAATGCAATAAGTTGAAGGGAATATGCCCGAGAGGCAATTATATAGTGGTTATTATCGTATTCCTTATTTATGATAAAGGTTTATTTTGCATGCTATAATTGTATTAATACAGAAACTTTAATACATGTGTGTTTAATAAACAAATAGAAAGTTCCTAGTTATGTCTCTCTTATAAAGTAGCTCGTTGATTAACAAGATGATCAAAGGTTTCCAGATCATGGATATTGGATGTTGTTAATAACGAGGTCACAACATGGTTGGAATGATGTGATTAACATTCATCTGAAGTATAGCATTACTATCAAGGTCATTGTGTTTATATTGCTATAACATCATACAAAGTAATATTAGTCCTTAGACCATGAGATCATGTCAATCACTAACACCAGAAGAGTACCTTGATAACATCAAACGTCACACCGTAACAGTGTGACTATAAAGATGGGTTAAGTGCTACAAAGGTATTATGTTGAGGCTCATGTATAAAGAGTAGAATTTTTCCATCCCGATGACGGAGAGATATACTCTGGGCCCTCTCAGTGATATCACATTAGTTAGCTTGCAAGCAAGTGATTTGATCACTAGAATGTTATATCATGGGAACAAGAAAAGAGTACATGTCAGTAACGAGATCAAACTAGGTATGGACATACCGATAATCGAATCTCGGACATGTAATATATCGTGAGACAAAGGGATTGAGTTACATGCGTATAAGGTTCACACGATCATAGAAATCATCGTTGAATGTGTGGGATCAGTACGGATCTCCAGGTCCCGCTGCTGATTATTGATCAGAGAGGGGTCTCGATAATGTCTGCATTATTCGTGAACCGTAGGTGACACACTTAAGGGATACCGACACCATTTGAAGCAAATAATATGCCAGAGAAAGAATTACAAAGCGCAGGAATTATTTCACTAGACACCAAAACTGTTTCGGTTGAAATTGCTAAAACAGGTTTTGCATGTGAAATTGAATACTAGCAAGGGGTTTTATGTGAATGTTTGTTAATTAAATTAATTAACAAAATTCTGAATAAATAAATGAATAAAAGAGTTTTATTTAATGAGAGATTGCATTAAATTTGGTGGACATTTAATGGGATTTGAGTGGGATTTTGAGTGGAGGAAATGGAGGGGCATTTGTGTGAGTGGGAGCTCCACTCACATGAATGGAGGAAGAGGTGGGGGCACCACCTTGGACGCTGGCCATGGCTAGTGGGCTGCCCCCTCCTCCTATAAAAGGAGCCCCTCCTCTCACTTCTCACTCACACCTACTCGTGAAGGATCTCTCTCCCCCCTTTAGAATTTCCCATGGTCCCGGATCAACGAGATACATGTTCCCGGTGACGTTTTTTGGAAGGATTTGTTGCTTCCGCTGCTTCACTGGAGAGAGGGCGTGGAGGTTCTCGGGGTACCCGAACGTGTGTGCGATCACGGATGCACCACTGCTTTGCGGTGCTGGACTTGATGGTGCTGGACCGGCTGGACCAGATGGACTTCATCACGATCTTGAGATCGGCAACCGTTCGACTACATCATCGACGAGTACAACCTCGTTAATGCTATTTAGTCTTCGAGGGTATGTATTCTATGGATGTATATCCACCCGTTCCTTGTATGTAGTAGATAGATCTTGGTACTTAGTTGTTCCCATCGTAGGATTTTTTTTGTTTTCTATGTTGTGAACCCTACATAAGTGTGAGAAAGCAATCGGTTTAACACGTTACCTTCTTGATCCCAGTCAAAATGGTCAAAGAACCATCCACCACGACAAGAATCTGACCCCTCGCCTAGGGTAGCTGAACCCTCAGGTGCAAGGTCGCCTTGGAGAGGAGCCAATGCATGGCTGGGCGGGGGCTGCTGGCATTGGGGAGGTGCTGGGGGATGGCGGGGACTTGGATGCTATCGCTGCGGAGGTGCCAGTGGAACGCATGGACCTAGCTGCTGGACTTGGGGAGGTGCCGGCAGACAGAAGGGACCTGTCCACAGGCCTTGGGGAGGTGCCCGCGGAAGGCAGGGTCCTGGCTACTGGACTTGGGGAGGTGCCGGTGGTTGGTAGGGACCTGTCTGCTGGCCGTGGGGAGGTGCCCGCAGAATGCAAGAACCTTGCTGGTGGACTTGGGGATATGCTGACGGACGGCAGGGACCTAGCCGCTGGCCTTGGGGAGGTGCCCGCAGAATGAGAGGACCTGGCCGCTGGCCTTGGGGAAGTGTCGTGGAAGGCAAAGACCTGACTGCTGGACTTGGGGAGGTGCATGCTCAGCTGGGGGAGCTGTCAGGTGCCTTGGACAACTAGTTGTTTCCCCTTGGACCTGGTTTTTCTTGAAGTTTCTGTTCCAGCACCTAGGCCTGCCAAGACGCGCTTCTGAGCAGTTGCTACACCAGCAGGAGCCAACTTTGTCCTGGCGGTAGATATCTTCTTGCATTTCATCTTCTCAGGCTAGAAATTTCATATGTAGAGGTCAGTTCAACATATATATGGATAAATCAGTTAGCAAACAATTCAACACAAGATGGTTATTGGGTCGACCTACAGCTCATCCTCCTCACTGATATCATCTGAGTATTGTTCAGCGGTATCTTGCTCCTCTTCAGGATCATAGTTAGATCGGGAGCCTTCATTTTTCCTCTTTTTAGGAGAGAATACAGTTGGCGATGAGAAAAGACTTGCAAAGGGCCTAATACCCAATTGTTCCAACCGCTCATTGTTTCTCATGATGTTTTTGAAATTGGCCTCAATTTCGAAACCGTCCTAAAAATGCAAAAAAATTCACAAAATGTGAAACCTTCGCACATTGTTGTTTTATGTTTCCTTATTGCAGGCAAAAATAAAAAACATGGCATATGAGGATTATTCTAAAAAAAGTGTTCACAGAAATCACCTACCGCCTTCGAGGATTCATGTCTTTCAAGGCAAATGAGCAATGTCATGACCACAGCCATGGCATAGTTTTCTTTAATGCGCTCATATTCCGCACATGCGTGTATATTGTGATGTAAAACAAGATTACTTCATGAAGTTTTCACCTTCTCTGCACGGAAAATCCATTTTCCATTTTCCCGATGCCAAAAAGGGCTTATTTTGTGAAGCAGCCACCAAGAATGTGATGTGAAAATGCATCACCCCATTTTTAATAAATACTAGAGAGCATTTAGTATCCAATTCACCAATTGGCTTCAACTAGAACCTCTCGGTGCAACCCATGCGATATAAACAATTTTCTGCCGGTCTAGTTGGAGGGTGCTCAAATTTAGCCTAGAGCTACCTCGCAGCTATCTCGGGAAATTTCCAAATACAAAACAAGGCATTTTTTCAGGTATCCAACAAGAGATTAGCAAGACCCGACACATAGCCAGGAATTCTAATTGCCACGGTCTCAGCCTCAATTTCGAAACCGGCCTAAAAAAATCAAAAAAAAAATCAAAAAATGTGAAACCTTCACAAATTGTCATTTTATATTGCCTAGTTGCATGCAAAGATAACAAACATGGCATATAAGTATTATTCTAAAAAAGTGTTGAAAGAAATCACCTACCGCCTTCTAGGATTCATGGTTTTTAAGGCAAATGAGCTAGATCATGACCACAACTATGGCATAGTTTGCTTTAATGCGCCCATATTCCGCACATGCATGTATCTTGTGATGGAAAATAATGTTGCTTCATGAAGTTTTCACATTGTCTGCACAGAAAATCCATTTTCCCAGTGCTGAAAAGGGCTTATTTTGTGAAGTAGCCACCAAGGATGTGATGTGAAAATGCATCACCCCATTTTTATAAATACTAGAGAGCATTTAATGCCCAATTCACCAATTGGCTTTAGCTAGAACCTCCTAGTGCAACCCCATGATATAAACAAGTTTCTGTCAATCTAATGGAAGGAGCTCAAATTTAGCTTTGAGCTACCTCATAGCTATCTCGGGAATTTTCCAAAAAAATCATTTTCAGGTACAAAACATAGAATTTTTTTAGAGATCCAACAAGAGATTAGAAAGACCCGGCACATGGACAGGAACCCTAACTGCCGCGGTATTGGCCTCAATTTTGAAACTAGCCTCAGAAATTCAAAAAAAGTGAAACCTTCACACATTGGCATTAGTTGTTGCCTAGTTGCAATAAAAAATAACAAACATGGTTTATGATGATTATTCTAAAAAAATTGTTCACAGAAATCACCTACTACCTTCGAGGATTCATGGCTTTTAGGGAAAATGAGCTAGGTCATTACCACAATCATGGCAAAGTTTTCTTTAATGTACCCATATTCCACACATGCATGTATCTTGTGATGGCAAACGATGTTGCTTCATGAAGTTTTCACATTCTCTGCACGGAAAATCCATTTTCCATTTTCCTATTGCTGAAAAGGACTTATTTTGTGAAGCAGCTACCAAGGATATGAAGTGAAAATACATCACCCCATTTTTAATAAATACTAGAGAGAATTTAGTGGCAAATTCAAAAATTGGCTGTAGCTAGAACCTCTTGGCGCAACCCCCACGCTATAAACAAGTTTCTGCTGGTCTAGCTGGAGGGGGATCAAATTTAGCCTAGAGCTATCTCGGGGATTTTCCAAAAAAATAATTTCTAGGTACAAAACATGCCCTTTTATTAGCGATCCAACAAGAGATTATCAAGAACCGGCAGATAGACACGAACCCTAACTGCCACGGTCTCGGCCGAATTTCGAAACCGGATTCAAAAATTAAAAAAAATTCAAAAATGTGAAACCTTTTCACATTGTCATTTTATGTTTCCTAGTTGCATGCAAAAATAAAAAACTTGGCATATGAGGATTATTCTAAAAAAATGTTCACAGAAATCACCTACCGCCTTCTAGTATTCATGGCTTTCAAGGCAAATGAGCAAGGTCATGACCACAACCATGGCATAATTTGCTTTAATGCGCCCATATTCCACACATGCGTGTATCTTGCGATGGCAAACAATGTTGCTTCATGAAGTTTTTCACATTCTCTACGCGGAAAATCCATTTTCCATTTTCCCGGTGCCGAAATGGGCTTATTCTGTGGGGATTTCTATTTTCGTGCCCTTGGTTCGTTAGTTGTACTCAGTTTTCCCCAACCGCTTAACTTTTCCTCACTTTCCCCTCGCCATGTTACGAAACCCTCGTAGGCGCTCGTATAGAGGGATGCTATCAGGTCAAAGGTTTGACTATTACATACTGACTGGTAGGACCGCGTTGGGGCGGGTCGTGCGTTGAGCATTACGTTACATGGCCTCGACCGTTACATGATGACGGGTGGGGACGTGTTGGGACGGGTCCTGCATACGTGGGGTGGGGCCATGTTGGGACGGGTCTTGCATACGTGGTAAAGGGTGGGGCACATGGAGACACGTCAGACCGGCCATTCACGCTCACCCAAAGCATTCGCTTCCCCCCGAGCCTGGAACAACTCCCACACCACCCCTCCGATGCCCTGACGTCGTGCCCTCCTACCTTATATCGTCCTCGTCCCCAGAGCCGCTCCTCCCCTAGCCACGGAGCCCACTCCACCTACGGCTCCGCTCCCGCCATCGCTAGATCTATCCCTTTTGCGGAACAGTATGCAACGCCAGCTGGTGTACCGTCCATCCGCGTCAAGCACGAAGAAGATTGGGTGGAATCGGAGGGATTTAATGCATGGATTACATCTCGGTAAGCATCGTTTCCCTTTGTGGGTTGATTATTGGCAGTATTTGAGTGCGAATCGCTGGTGCTCAACTAACTGCCTTGCTTTTCAAATAGGATTGATCCAGTGATGGCATTTTGGCAGGCGATTAGACTGGATACTAGCGTAATTCATGGTTGTGAACAATATCTCTCTGGATTTTACTTCCCAGCAGTGGTTGCAACCTCCATAACTCTTAGAGATTTTAGATAAAATCTATTGTAAATTCCCCTGGAGCAGAGGCGAGTCAGTTGATTTGCAATATTTCAACAATAGAGAGCAAAGATTGCTCCCACTAACTAGTGAAGATGATCTGGTAATGCTTTTCTCTTTGAATGCTGCCGAACGTTTTGGTCGAATTCGTCTCCATGTGCAACCTAAAGTTGAGCACACAAGAAAGAGTGTTAAATCACCATGTGGTGGTCACGCATCATCAGGTGGTCGGGCATCATGTGTCTCTGTTGTCTCTGCTAATAGTGTGCCCTCCGTGATCCTTGTAGGTCCACAACAGTACCATCTATTCGCACTGCGAGTGTAAGACAAACCGCTCGTGTGGCCGATGTGGAGGACGAGGCAGAGCCTAACGAGGGAGCGCCTCCACTAGATGATGAGGATGAGTTGATGTTTCCTGAATTTGTAGATAGATTCAGTAAACATGCACTAGAGGATCAATACACGGATGAAATTGCCCATGGTTCCAGATTTGATGACACTGATGACAAAGATAACGAGGAGAACAATGACAGCCTCGTTTTAGCCGAGTACGATGGTGAGGACTTGCCAGTAATTGAGTGGGACAGGGATGATCCTAAGATTTCAAAAGGCACCGTATTGGAAATGATGCGGGATAGTCGTAATGCCCTTACTACATATTTCATTCGCACCAATAATAATTATGATGATATTAAGAGTGAGCCAGCAAGGTTCACAGTGAAGTGCCCATACAAGAGGTGTAGGTGGAGGATGCATGCATCCACTATGCTCAGGAGCAGTTTGGTTCAGGTATTACAACCAGTTGTGTATTTTAGATCATTATGTAGAGTTTGTTAGCTATACCTGACATTTTCATTATGTTTAAGATAAAAATTATCTGGTTCGAACATTTGTCCACCTCAAGGTGGGAAACCAAAGGACAAAACAAAACTAGCATAGACTAGGTGGTTGGCAGATGCAATCATGGATTGGATGAGAGCAAACCCATCACTTCATGCAACATCACTCATAAAAGATGTTTCTAAAAAGTTTAATATTACAGTACCCTACATGAGGATGTTCTATGCAAAGGAAATGGCTCTTGAGAGGATTAATGGTCCATGGAATGAAAGTTTTCAGTTGCTTTATAGCTTCAAAGCTAAAGTGGAGATGGCTAGTCCAGGTAATGTTGTACAGATAGACAAGCATAAAGTTCAAATGAGAGGGAAGACAATGGAGAGGGAGTGCTTTAGAAGGGCTTTTGTTTGTTTCAAAGCTTGCTGGCAAGGGTTTCTAGATGGTTGCACACCTTATTTGGTCGTGGATGCAATAGCTCTTCATGGCAGATTTAAAGGACAACTAGTAGCTGCTACTGCAGTTGATGGCCACAATTGGATGTTCCTTGTTGCTTATGGAGTTTTGGAGATTGAGTCAGAGGAAAGTTGGACTTGGTTTCTGGATAATTTGCGCGGGCTTATAGGTCATCCACCAGGACTTACTATCCACACAGACGCTTGCAAAGGTTTGGAGAAAGCTGTAGAAGCAGTATTCCTCGAAGTGGAGCATAGGGAATGTATGCAACACTTAGTGCAAAATTTTACAAAGAAATTAAAGGGTAAATTTTATACTGACAACCTATGGCTAGCTTCATAGAAATACAGTTTGAGGAAGCATCTGTATCATTCGTAAGTGTTGTATAAACAAAAACCTGCGATGAAGAAGTACTTGGATGCACATCATGGAATGGTGTGGTAAAGAAGCCGATTCAATGAAATTTGCAAGGTAGACTATGTAACAAGTAACCTTGCAGAGAGTTTTAATGCAAAGGTCAAGTCATTGAAATGTCTTATGATGTGGCAAATATTCGATAAGATTAGGCAAATGATCATGATAAAGATTGATTTTTTTAAGAAATGCATCAACAGTATATGCTGGCCATCTCATCCTCCCATATTTATTAAGGCTTTGAATGCCAGGGCAAAACAATTGAAGATTAAATACATTAGAAGAGGAATGGAGGTTGAGGTAATTGTACACTGATAGTAAAGATAGGCAATGGAGGTATCCAGTGAGTTTAGTTGATAGGACAGGCCATTGCAGGCAATGGAATCTCCGTGGGAAATCCTGCATACATGCATTGTTTTTCATGGGTGTTCTAAGAGGTGAAGATGGTAAAGTTGATCAGTACGTGTCAGAGTATTTCTCCGTTGCCAAATTTAGGGCAGCATATGCTTAGAATGTTCCAGCCTTGTTGGGAAAAGACCAATGGATGATAGTGGATCCAGGCTTCAAGCTATACCCTCCAGTTTTTACTAGACCAGCAGGTAGTCCAAGGAAGGATAGGATAAGAGCTAGTGCAGAGGCTGGTGCACCACCTCGACGACGTAAGTGCAAATGTTGTGGGATCCTAGGGCACATTGCTAGGCTTAGTAAAATGAAGTGGACCCAGCTTATGGAATGGATGATCAGGCGGGAGCAGAAAATGCAGATGAGAATGAAGTGTTTGAACGTGAGGAGAATGAAGCAATGGATACATTGCAGATTGAACCAACAGATCGAGAGGAGATTGAACCAAATGAAGAGGATATTGAACTGAATGTAGGGGAGATTGAACCAATGGATCGAGAGAAGATTGAACCAAGTGCAGAGGAGATTGAACCAAATGCAGGGGAGATTGAACCAGTCGATCGAGAGGAGATTGAACCAATTGCAGGGGAGATTGAACCAGTTAGTCGAGAGGAGATTACATCAACTATGTTGGAGATTGAAGCAGAGTTCAAGCGTAAAGGAAGGGAAAGCTTTTTGAACCGTATGAACTAGAGGATCGAAACATGATTAAACCAATTGTACGATAGACTGAAGCACTTGATTCAATGGATGCAGAGAAAAAGAACAAAGGGGAGAAGCTGATGGTGGACTCTGAGAATATTCCATCTAGGATCACCAGGAGAAAGGTGGTGAACCCAATGAAAAACACTAGGAGCAAGAAAAAATGGATTTGAATTATACTTGTATGATAAACTTGAACTATTGTCAATGTTTGTATGAATTTGAACTAATGTGACACTCCCAAGTTTGTTTGTTGGATAATCCCATAATGTATTTGTTATTGCAAGTTTCTATGGTCATGCACCTAGATGCTTAGCACTTCTCAGTTTTGCCCTCGACATGTGGTCAACACATGGGGTTTAGCTAGTTCATGGCTTAAACGTTGACCAATTGATCCAAAATTTGGCACACTTGTGTATCTTGGATTGATTTACCATATGAAATTGGAAAATTTGGATTAACTTGTAATCAGCCACATTTTTCTTTTTCTAAGTGATTAAATTAAAAAGTCAAAACATAGTGCAACCTTTAAATGGAGTCTTGTTATGTTGCCTACAACCTAGCATGAATAATAAAGGAAAAGGAAATAAAGAGAAATGGACTTATCCCCTAAACCACTTCTTAAACCCTTGTTGGAATGAGCTACTAGCTATGAAGATGCATGGCTTTCTACTCGATCAACCTCCAAAATAACCCATCCCAGAACATACTTTGTCTAAATGAGGCCAAATTTGGAACACCTGTGTATATCTGAATTGCAAATAATATAATGTCGGTCAAGACGAATTATTTTGTTCAAATAACACATTTTCCATTTTTTATGCCAAAATCTTGAATTTTCCTTACTCATTTTTTTATCCGAGTGCCCTTGTTTTCGTTAGATCTACTCAGTTTTCCCCTCCCTCTAAAGTTTTCCTCACTTTTCCCCTCCCGCTAAAGTTTTCCTCACTTTTCCCCTCTCTCCTGACTCAAACCCTCACAACAGCTGCTGCGCTCTGATTGGTCGAGATGTATGTCACTGGGATCTTGGCCAACTACCGTTGGATACATCATGATCCGATGGGCTCGAGGTCTCTCTCCCGATGAGCGCAGCTACCTTGTATAGAGAGGAGAGCCCGACAGGCTGGATGTCTCTCCCTCCCTTTCCCTGCCGCATGTATACCAGCCGCATCAGTTTGGCCACGCTCTGATTGGTCGAGATGTATGTCACATGGATATTGTCCAACCACCGTTCGATACATCATGATCCAACGGGCTGGAGGTCTCTCTCCCGATGGGCGCACCTACCCTGTACATAGAGGAGAGCCCGACGAGCTGGATGTCTCTCCCTCCCTTTCCCTGTCACACGTATACCAGCCGTATCTTCCTCGCCTCCTATGTATGTATGGCGGCGCGGCAGTCCGAACAGCGTGCAGCGTCGCGGTTCTAAGCGTGGTGGTATGAACGGCATGGGACGATGCGGACCTAAGCCTCGTGGTCCGAACGCCGTGCGGCGGTGTGGACCTAAGCGTGGCGGTCGGAACGGCGTGCGATGGCGTGGATCTAAGCCTGGCGTTCGGAACATCATGTGGCGGCGTGGATCTAAGCGTGGGGGGTCGGAACGGCGTGCGGCGGTGCAGACCTAAGCGTGGGGGTCAGAACGGCTTGCGGCGGCACGGATCCAAGCATGGCGGCTGGAACTGCGTGGGGCGGTGAGGATCTAAGCGTCTAAAATTTATGTCTCTATCTGACTCACTCCTTTCCACCTACTTAGATCCGTTGCTGATAAAAGACACCGAGGCGGCGGCGGTGCGGACAGTGATCATCGGTGCAACGATGATTGAAGCCATCATCTGCAACATCACCGTGACGGTGCAGATCAAGCCATCATGAACCGATGATGTGGGAGGCAGGCCGCGGCCGCGGCTGGCACGTCGAGGTGCACTTCAACGGTGAAGGCCGAATGTACCTCATGGCCGGATGGATGCGACAGGGAGGGAGGCTAGCTCACCATCCACTTAATATTGGGACAAATTTGCGCCCAATTTGAAACAAAATTCCGTGACTTAAAATATATGTATGATTTAAATAAATTTGATACTCCATCCGACCCATATTAGTTGACTTAGATTCATCTAGATATGAACGTATCTAGTCAAGTTTTAGTGCTAATATGGTTCGGAGGGAGTATCTATTTAAGCCGTGAGACCGGTGAATATGCTATAAAGTTGATTCATAAGTAGCAGTACTTGCTTTGACAATCTCTGGTGGGCTTGTCTAAATTTGATCGAAATATATATCATTTGAATAAAAATTGATATTCCCTCCGATTCATACTACCTGTCGTTAAAATGGACGTATCTAGCACTAAAACATGTCTAGATACATCCATTTCAGTGACAAGTAGTAATATGGATTGGAGGGATATGCTCTAAAACTGATTCATAAGTAGTATGCCCTCTGACCCAAATTCGTTGATTTAGATTTGTCTAGATTCGATTATATCTAGACATGAATTAGTAGTAGATTCATCCGTATCTTGAAGAATTTGAGTCAACTAATTTGGATCAGAGGGAGTAGTACTTTTTTTGACAGATCGCCTCTCTGGAGAAGAAGAATGCGACGTCAAGAATAACGGGGAATGGATGATGTTTTTAACGCTGCAAGTATACATGGCAGCCACGATGGCAGCGACATAACTGATAGGGCCCCCAACTTGATCCTCTATGCATTTGGCACGCCAACTATGGGCGGCTAGATCCAATGGCAAGCAACTCGGGCCCCGCAATGCATTCTCTTGACAACTTTGGGACCGCAAAGTGACTAAATTAGCAGGAACTCACAACTATCCATTGAATAACAATTCTACTTTCTAAATTAGCTATCAATTCAACTAATCATTTCATGTGCCACCTTCACCACAACCCCATACTGTAACTATTAGGACGGGGATGACAACTACTAAAACTTCCCACATGAATCTACCATTTCTCCTCCTCCTTTACTGGAAGTTCATGTTTTAGATTTTATACCACTTGATCAGATACGGCAAGATCATCCTCAAGTGTCAACTTCTCTTTGCGAATAAGCTCTGAGTTCTCCTTTTCTTCCTCGACAGTACACTTCAGCTCTAATATCAACAGGTTTTTATGGGCCAATTCATCACCTAAATTGGCAACCATCTCCTCCAAATTCATCCTCTGGCTAGACCACTGGGTTGATTCATCTTGGTATGCAATGTACCATGGAACATCAGCCTGCATAGCACACTGTAACAATCCCAAAACAAACCCAATTAAAATCAGTCAGACAGGCCATGACGGTACTTCAAATTCAACGATAGTACAAAGACAAGGAGCTACCTGCACTTCCCTACCATCGCCGGTGTACCCGCTATGACAGACATTGAATACCAATTTACCCCTGCAATATCGAGGAAATTACGGGAACCGAATCGATTAGGGTAGGCGGAACAGGAGCGAAGGTCTTACCAAGCACTACTAGCAATTACTACGACCGTGCATCGAGCTATGGCGGCGGAAAAAAATCCCAGTCGTCGTGGAGGCGGACCTGCTTGCGGTCGGTACTGCCTCAACATACAATGCGTGCGGGCGAAACAGGTGTTGGAGGCATGGTTGAGGTGCAGCGCGGCAGTCTATCCGACGACACCATAGGACGGAGCCGCCGACGCGCCAATGATGGCTGCTCTATCCGCCGGTGGGATAGGAGCTGCTCGGGGCTGGGAGCGGATGAGAGAGAGCCGACCTCACGTGTGTCATACATGACCCCACCTATCAATGTATGGGGGATTAGCTGCTCCGGGATTTTTGCATATTTGCCAATTTTGCATATCTGCCAAACTTTTTCTTTGAAATTTGCATATTTGTCACATGACCACCACATGTTAGTGACACACAAAATGGAAAATATGCAAGTTGCAACACAAAAAGTGGCAAATATGCAAATCCCCCCTCCAGCCCCACATCATGGCCCTATCGGTCATTGGCTTCGATGGCCCCACATGACGACCCCATCGTTCATTGGCTTCGATGGCCCCACAGAATGGCCTCATTTGTCATTGGATGCACCGGCCACACAATTAGGAAAAAAGCGACCCACAAGTCAGGGAGAGATGGATGGCGGGTCTGGCGTGTATCCTGGCCCCACCCGTCAGCACGTAACAGCCACGGAAGGACCCACCCCAACAGGGTCCCACCAGTCAGCATGTAACGGTCAATCCTTTGGCCTGATGGCATCCCTCCGTCCGAGCGCCTACGAGGGTTTCATAACATAGCGAGGGGAAAAGTGAGGAAAAGTTAAGCGGCTGGGGAAAACTAAGTACAACTAACGAACCAGGGGCACGAAAATAGAAATCCCAATTTTGTGAAGCAGCCACCAAGGATATGATGTGAAAATGCATCACCCCATTTTTAATAAATACTAGAGAGCATTTAGTGGCTAATTAACCAATCGGCTTTAGATAGAACCTCTCGGCTCAACCCCGCAATATAAACAAGTCTCTACTGGTCTAGCTAGAGGAGGATCAAATTTATCCTGGAGCTACCTCGTAGATATCTTGGGAATTTTCCAAACAATCATTTCTAGGTACAAAACATGGCATTTATTCAGAGATGCATGCCGTGGTATTGCCGATGAGTACGCCATGGAGGGGTCTTCACAGTGCGTGTTTAGAGACGTGGGGTAAGGCGGACGGTTGACGGGTACGAGGTAACACAGCTTACCCAGGTTCAGATCCCACAATGGTGGCGGAATCCTACTCCTGCTATAAATCACTATAAGGGAAATACGCCGAGTTACAGAGATAGGTTCGTTGTGCGAGGTTGTATGAATCGATACTAGGTTGTGCCCTAAAGGCTCCCATAGGCCCGACTTATATAGTCGCCAGGTCCTAGGGTTACAGGGAAAAGTCCTAGCCGGACATGTTACAGAGTCCTACACCGTCTATCACTAGTCTTGCGTATCTTGTACTCCAAGGCTCCGGGTACGCTGGTAACTCCACCGTAGCCTTCCTTTATCCGGCATGGGCCTTCCTTCGGGATCCACCTAACTGGGCCGCCCAGCAGGCCATAGGCCATGCTACCGACTATGGTCCACCCGGGTTAGCCAGATAAGTGACATGCTATAAGGATACCCATACATCATATCCCCAACAGTAGCCCCCGGAGAACTCCGAGATCTTGCGCCGTCTTGCCTCTTCACATGGAATGCTCCATCTAGATGGATGTCGGCAGATCGTCAAGCAACATCTTGTAGTCCTCCCAAAGAACCCTGCAAGGTTTTCTCCGTCTTTGATTTGTAAGCCGGTGAAATGCTGAATCTTCCATCGTACTCTTCCGTAGTCGGATTAAATCCGTCCATGCCGGAATCTTCGATGTGACGGCTCATCTACCAGTGTCAGCTAGGACGACGTAGGCTTAGGTCAGCGACGCCTCGTAACTCACACATGCAGAGAACGCAATCATATCCGATTTTCCCGCACGAGCGATACGAACCATTGGCGGCGGCGGTTAGAGACGGGGCAAAATTTCCGCACACGTTCGCGAACACGTCGTCTACGCGGCAACCGTCCGATTAACTGCACGAATCTTGACGTCGAGGATGATGAATAGTAACCATGGGGCATTTTCCACTTTTTACCTCATTCTTCTCGCGTCATCGTCTTCTTCCTCCAGCCGCACGTCTCCTCGAGCTCTCCGCGAGAAACCTCGAAAACCCTAGCTTCCATCTGCGTCAGTCGCACCCGTCCTTTACTCCATGGCCAGCAGCAGCACCTCCCCGTCGATGGCGGCGTCGAGCGAAGCCACGGCGAAGCCGGCGAGCTCCATGGTCGTGCTGCCAGAGGGCTTGGTCATCCCTGTATCGGCGGTGATCGATTCCACCGGCGACGACCACAATTTGGCGGCGCTGGAACCACTGGAGGAAGAGCCAGACTCGCATAAGGGCGACTGGTGTGGCTCGGACATCACCGACCGCGACATCCAAGAGATGGTCGCCGAAGGCTACCTCCCTACGACGGAGGGGCTCGTCTGGCGGGCGGCGCCGGCCGGCGAGGTGACACCTTCTCCCCAAGCCGGAGAAAAGGTGTACCTCAAGGCTCAGCTGGTACGCGGCGTTTCCCTGCCCATCTCCCACTTCTTTCTCTCCGTCTTGAACCACTACAAGGTCCAGCCCCATAACCTCTCCCCCAATAGCATCCTAGTGCTTAGAAACTTCGTGACACTTTGTGAGGGCTACCTAGGGATTAGGCCTAGGTTAGACTTGTTCGTGTACTTCTTCACCGTCAAACGTGAAGCCGGACATAGTAAGGAGGAGCTTAGGAACTGCGGCACCATAAGCTTCAAGATTCGACCTGGCCGGCGGTTCCCGACATCGTTGGCCACGAGTCCTGCAAAAACTGGCAGCGGCCGTACTTCTACGGCACCGACATTCCTTTGGCGGGCCCAGAAGTAACATACCCGGACTTCGTGGATGGAGCCGCCGCTGAGGTTTCCACATGGAGATCCCGTGCCTGCCTTCCCTCCGACCTCGACGCTTCTCACGCAATAAGGCGGATCGAATGGTTCGTAGAGACGGGTTTGACCGGCTTGGACCTAGCCATGTGCTGGTTCATCAAGCAAATCCAACCTCTGCAGCACCGCGCGAAGTTCATGCACGAGTATACCAGTGATCGAAGGGATACCCTCCGGATCTCCATGGATAACTTCTCGAGCGACTCTGTCAAGCTCCGCCTGAAGGACATCGTCAAGGTGAAGGATAAGAAGCGTGGCTTCACCATCACCTACGACATGTTCGTAGACGGCAAGTGCCCAAAGGTAGGTATTTATTTTCCATGTACGACATATGCTCCAGTTTCTCCGTCTTGCCAATACCATCTTATCTAACACGGTGATTTCTTACTTAACATCTTAGCAATCTAGATGAGGGCAACCTGGCTGCCCAAATCTACGATCCAAAGATGAAGGAAGTCACGGTCGTGTCCGACGACGATGTCCCGTTGGCGTGAAAGCGCAAGAGCTCCACCTCTGACGCTGCCGACGGAGGCAAGAAGAAGAAGACGGAGGGTGGAGCCTCCAAAAAGACTACCGCCGCCCTGGAGGCGGAAAAGAGAAAAGCCACCGTGATTTTTGCCAAAGCACCCCCTAGTGTAAGCTTCTCATTCTCCGACATTTTCTATCTGTCTTTCTTGTTCCTGTACTTATGCATTTTGCACGTCTCAGGAAGAAAGCCACGACCAGCCTCAAGAAGACCTCCAAAACTTTGGGGGCTTCTCGAAATATCAAAGATATGCTGCATCGCGATGCCTCCCCCGCCATCGCCCCTGCTACTCCTGCCGTCAAGCCTTCGTCTGCCCCGACAAGCTCGCAGGCTAAGGAGGCACCAGGCCCTTCCGTCATGGAAGTGGATTCTGGTGCCTCTACTGAACTCGCTGTTGTCAGCGAGCAGGCGACGCAGGAGAGCACCGCTCAACAAATGGCTGAAGCTCCGTCTAAGGATGCCATCGGTGGCGGCAATGCGGTAGTGGGAGCTGGTACCTCTGCCGAAGGCGGCGCCCTCGCTCCCCAGAAACCCTTCGAGTTCCCAAAGATAGTTTACCTGGCGCTCACGCCGAGTAACACAACTCTCATTCCTGGAGGAGTGCCGTCATCTCCGACGTGCGGTATTGAGGAGCTTCTCCGACAAGCGGATATCTTGCAAGGAAATAGCATCTCCTTTGGCAAGCTGCTAGCCGAGAGCGCTACAAACCTCAAGATTATTGCACTTGTAAGTTTTACTTTGCCTTTTGCATTTCATATGGGTATCCCACTGTAGCCCCCGAGGATGTAGACGAAAAACCATAGTTTTTGCATCTATATGCTCTAAGAGTGACTAAGTTAGAAAAAACTCTCACTGTAGCCCCCAAGCATTTAGATGGAACAAACTATTCTGACTAGATGCTTTAAGAGTAGCATACACAATGTTTATAATTTTCAATACTGTAGCCCCCAAGCCTCTAGTTGTAACTGAATTAGTTCCGACTAGATGCTTAAAGAAAAGCTAAGCATTTTCCGAGTTAAAACTTTATACTGTAGCCCCCAAGCTTCTAATCAAGAAATGAATTAGCTCCGACTAGATGCTTAAAGAAAAGCTAAGCATATTGCTAAGTTAAAAACTCTTGCTGTAGCCCCCGAGCGTCTAGGTGGAAAGATTCCGACTAGATGCTCCAAGTAGACTAAACAATGGTTTAACTTTTTTCCTTTGTTCCATAGAACGAGAATGCTCGGAGGGGCATGGCCAACGACAAGTACCATAAGATGCGCATAGATCTTGAAGCCGAAAAGGGTAAAACTACCATCTTGAAGGAACAGATCATCAAAAACAAGAGTCTGTTTTCTTTTTGTGCATTCCGTCTTGGTTTTGTGCCTTCATTTCTCCGAGTACTCACTATGTACTTTGTTTTATCTGACTTTGCAGAACATGTTGCCAAGGCCAAGGACATTGTCGAGAAGTCCAAGCACATTCAGCAGCTGGACAACGGGAACAAGATCCTTAAAAGGAGAGGGAAGAAATGCTGAAAATGCATGAGGATTCCATGAAGGCCCTGCAGGAGTCCGCCTCCATGGAAATCAATCGCTTGAAGGAGGAGCTTGCGATCTTAAAAGATCAGAAGCAAGCTGCTGATGAGCAAAACCATCGCCACAGTGAGGCATATAAGCTCCTCCAGCAAGAGATAAAATCCCTGGCGGACACCCTCTGGCAGGCTAATGCCAGCATCTTCAGTAAGATTTCTCCGCCTTGTATTTCTGCAGTCTGGATACTTTAAATTGTTGAACTCATGCGATCCTTGTCAGAATTTGCAGCTCCTATGGGTTTAACCAGATCGCCTCCTCCGGCCAAGGAATGCATGGTTCTTGTCGGCAACTTTATCAACACCGCCATCAACCAAGCCAAAGAGATTGCCAAGCCCCTCCAAATACACATCAAGGCCTCGGACTCCGTGGCGAAGTACTCGGAGATTCTGCGCCAAGCCCCCGAGCGTATCACAAGCTGGAAAGCTTCATGTGCACGGGCTGGCGCAAGGATGGCGATGTCTATGGTGAAGGCACACTACGAAGATGCCAACATCGACACGGTGACCTCTGGCATCCCCGACGTTGATGATGACGGCAAAGAAATTGATCACGAAGCCATCTTGTCATCACTCGCGGGTTATGACACCAGAGTTGCCGAGTTGGTGGACATCAACGTCTTCGTTCCCATGAACACCATCGACAGTGTCAACCAAGATTCCTCCGAGTCCCACCATAGCGCCGATGCTGAGGGTGATTCTCCGGCTGATGACGATGCTGCTTCCAAGTCTCCTGCGCCCAAGGAATAAAAAACACTATGTAATATTTGTTTCATCTTTGGTGTATGCGCGAAAAAAACTTGATTATGTAACTTAAGGCGGAAAACAATGGTTGTTATTTCCTGCTACTTAAGAAGTTAGCTCCCAGCATGTATATATTTTTTTAAGCAAGTGCTGGCTTATCCATTACTTTGGTTCTTATGCTTGACTTTTCGTGAGTCGGAAGACTAGTTGTCGGAACCATGCGCTTATGTGATGATGCCCAATGGCACCGTCAATAACCTGAGCACAAAATCGCCGACAATAAGTGCCAAAAGTCACTACTCCAGAATCCACATAAAAACAACAAAGAACGTGTAGACCAGAAAACTTAGGCTAACGCCCGTAGGCGGAATTTTCACAAGTGCAAACGCAATACTTGTGCATAAAGGTTTTACATGATCCAAAAATTAACACTAAAGGAGGTAAAAGACTCAAAAATATGAGTGAACCAAAGAGCTTTATTTCATTGATCATATAAGAGGTACACAATTAGATAAAAAATGCTAAGTGTAAAAAGGACGTAGCTATGCTATGTTCCATGGCCGATCAAGCTCCGGGTAGTCATCATCCGGGTCACGTTGCTTACGCTTATGATCCTCATTGGGTCTATCCTTTAGTTCACAATTGTCAACAAGGTAGTAAGACCCATTGATCAGCGCCTTGCTTATGATGAACGGTCCTTCCCATGGCGGGGATAATTTGTGTGACTACTTCTGCTTAAGTCGGAGCACCAAATCCCCCTCTTTAAACGAGCGATGCCGAACGCAGCGAATATGGTAGCGGCGTAGCTTCTGCTGGTAGATGGCGGATCTTTGGCATGCCAAAACGCGCTCCTCCTCGAGAAGGTCCACATCCCGGCGTCTAGATTCTTCAGCGTCATCCTCGTCGTAGGCGGCAACTCTTGGTGCATCGTGAAGGATGTCGGAAGGCAGGATGGCTTCTGCTCCATATACCATGAAATAAGGGGTGTAGCCGGTGAACCTTTTGGGTGTAGTTCATAAACTCCACAACACAGATGGCAATTCTTCCGCCCAGGCTCCAGTTGCTCTATGTAGCGGTGCCTCAAGACGTGGCTTGATTCCCTGCAGAATTAATCCATTGGCTCACTCAACCTGACCATTGGATTGTGGGTGTGCCACAGATGCAAGGTCAAGTCGGATGCCTTTCTCCCAGCAATATGCCTCCACTTCTCCGAGTGATAAATTGCTGCCGTTGTCGGTGATAATGCTATGTGGGAGACCAAATTTCACCACTAGATCTCGGACGAACCTGAGGGTAGTTGCCCCATCAAGCTTTCTAATGGGTTTAGCTTCTATCCATTTAGTGAATTTGTCAACTGCTACAAGCAGATGCGTAAACCCACAAGCTGCCGTTTGTAACGGTCCCACCATGTCTAGCCCCCAGACTGCAAACGGCCAAGTTATTGGTATTGTTCGCAGTTCTTCAGCAGGAACATGTGGTTGTCGGGCATAATACTAGCATCCCATGCATGTCTCAACCAGCTTGTCGGCGTCCGCCTTCGCGGTCAGCCAGTAGAATCCTTGCCGGAAGGCTTTCGCGACCAACGATCGAGGAGCGGCGTGGTGCCTGCAATCTCCGAGATGGATTTCGCGTAGGATTTCCATACCTTCTAGCTGGGAAACACACTTTAGGTATACACCAGTAGTGCTCCTTTTGTAGAGTTGCCCATTGATTATGGTATAACCCTTTGCTCGACGTACTATTTGCCGTCTTTCGACTTCGTCATCGGGAAAAGTTCCGTGTTCGAGATAATCCATGAACGGTTTTTTCCAAGCCGGAGGGACCTTAGTCACCATGTTGACGAAAGAGTCAGCTCTATACGGGTTGTCGATGTCGGCTCCCTTCACGGATGGTGTGCGTAGGTGCTCTAGAAAAACTCCTGGCGGAATTCGCTTGCGCCCTGATCCTAGCTTAGACAACAGATCAGCCGCCTCGTTTTGTTCCCTAGGCACATACTTGACTTCGTAGCCCAAGAAGCTCTTGGCTATCTCGTCCACTTCATCTCGATATGCCGCCATCATAGGGTTCCTCGCATTCCAGGTGCCAGCCACCTGCTGGGCAACCAAGTCGGAATCTCCACAACAAACTATGCGCTTGATGCCAATATCCTTGGCTACACGTAGTCCGTGAATGAGTGCTTCATACTCCTCCATGTTGTTTGTAGCCTCAAAGTGGATCTGTAGAACGTAGTGTAGCTTGTATCCTGTTGGTGACTATAGCAATACACCAGCCCCCGAGCCGTTGAGCAACTTTGATCCGTCAAAGTGCATCACCCAGTACTCTGGTTCTAGCAACGGAGTAGCATCTGGCATCTCCGTCCAATCTGCCGCAAAATGCGCCAAGGCTTGTGACTTGATAGCGTCGCGTCTCTTGTACGTGATCTCAAAGGCGGCAAGTTCGATGCCCCACTTCGCGACCCTTCCTGTAGCGTCGCTGTTATTGATGATGTCGGACAGTGGGGTCTTGCTCACCACTATGATTGGGTGCTCCTGAAAGTAATGCCTCAGCTTCCGAGAAGCAAGGAATACTCCGTAAGCTATCTTTTGGTAGTGCGGGTAACGTTGCTTGGACTCCGTCAAGACCTCGCTCACATAGTAAACTGGTCGTTCAACTCCGTGCTCATAGCCTAGTTCTTTCCGCTCTACCACGACGAAGATGCTGATAACCCGGTTGGTTATCGCCATGTAAATTAACAGGGGATCACCAGGCTCGGGTGCTGCAAGGATGGGCGCTGAGGATAGAATCTCCTTGAGCAGCTTCAATGCTGCATCTGCTTCGTCCGTCCACGTGAATTTGTCCACCTTCTTCAACAACTTGTATAGCGGCAGAGCCTTCTCTCCAAGTCGGCTGACGAACCGACTAACTGCTGCAACACAACCTGTTAGTCGTTGAATGTCCTTTAGGTATGTCGGACGGTTTATGTTCAAGATGGCCTTGATTTTCTCTAGGTTGACCTCGATTCCACGTTGGGAAACGATGAAGCCCAACAATTTGCCGGCTGGAACCCCGAAGACGCACTTCTTAGGGTTGAGCATCATGTTGTATTTCCGGAGATTATCAAAGGTTTCTTTTAAGTCGGAGATTAAGTCGTTTGACTTTTTAGACATCACCGCGATATCGTCCACATAGGCATGAACGTTCCGACCAATTTGGTCGTGGAGGCAACGTTGCATTGTCCGCTGGTAAGTAGCACCTGCGTTTTTCAGCCCAAAGGGCATCATGACGTAGCAAAACGTGTCGTATGGGGTAGTGAACGAAGTGGCCAATTGGTCCGACTTCCTCATCTTGATCTGGTGGTATCCTGAGTATGCATCGAGAAAACATAAAAGTTCCGAGCCAGCCATCGAGTCAATGACTTGGTCAATGCGAGGCAAAGCAAACGGATCTTTGGGACATGCTTTGTTCAAGCCGGTGTAATCAACGCACATTCTTAATTCATTGGTTCCCTTTTTGGGGACAAGTACAGGATTGGCCACCCATTGGGTGTGAAGGACTTCTCGGATAAATCTAGCCTTAAGTAACCTAGCTATCTCTTTGCCAATGGCGCGTCTCTTCTCATCTCCAAAGCGTCGTAGAGGTTGTTTCACTGGTTTGCATTTTGGATCAATGTTTAAGTTGTGCTCGGCAAGTTCCCTAGGTACACCTTTCATGTCAGCAGGTTGCCAGGCAAAGATGTCCCTGTTCTCACGGAGGAACTCGACGAGCGCACTTTCCTATTTGGGATCCAGGTTCGTCCCAATGGCGGTGACCTTGGAGGCATCGCCTACCACAAGTTCCACCGATTTGGTCTCGATGGCGGCCTTGAATGCAGGAGCGGAGTCAGAGATCTGCTCTTCGACGCGGGCATCTCTGAGTCATCGACCTTGCTCCGGATCTCCTTGAATTCTTCGCTGTAGAGGACAGCTTCTACAACGGCTGCTTCGTTGATCTCGCAGTCCCTTGCCTTGGTAAAGCTTCCGGATACGGTGATGATGCCGTTTGGTCCGGGTATCTTGAGTTTGTTGTAGACGAAGCATGGCTTGGCAATGAACGTGTGGAATATGTCGCGGCCGAATATGACGTGGTACACGCTCTTGAAGGGGACCACCTCGAAGGTCATGCGCTCTTGACGGTATTTATTAACATCGCCAAAGGCAACCTGAAGTGTAATGCACCCAAGGGACCGAGCCTCCCTACCAGGAACTACGCCATGGAAGATGGTGTTGGTACGCCTTAGGTTTGCCTCCGTCAAGTTCATCTTGGTGAACTACGCAGTGTATCCAGGTACATGATGTTGATGCTGCTTCCACTATCCACCATACACTTGGTGAACTCCACGCCGTTAATCAAGGGGTTGATGACCATGGTGTACTGGTTCTCCGTGGGTATAAGGTCTGGGTGGTCCGTCTTGTCCCAAGTTATTGGAACCTCCGACCAGCGCAGGTACTAGGGAACTAGGGGGAGAGTAGCCATCAGGATCCTTAGAGAGGTTTTCTTTTGTCGAACGGTGGGGGTGCCAAGGAAAGTGTGGTAGACTAGGGCCTTCTTTGCGAAGGGGTTCTTGCCTTGTCGTCGCTTTTGGCGGCGTGCTTGGGGTCAATGTCCTCGTCCATGTCACTTGAATCCTTGGACTTCTCCTCCTTCTTCCCCTTGCCCTTGCCTCACGGTCTGTTCTTCTGAATTCGCTTGTAGCCGGACTCCGGGTCTTCCTTGAGGTCGTTGACGAACTTGCAGTGTCGATTGGTATGGGTGGCCTTGCCATTGACGTCGAGGTGTACGAGGCACGGCATATTGCGGTACTCCTCATAGATTTGGGGAACACGGAGCGACGTCGAGGTGGTTTCACTTCCTCGTTGCTGCCCACGGCCGGCTCCCCTTCCTCGGCCATGTTGTCCGCCTTCTCCTCGTCCTGCAAAAGTCATAGCGACCATGTCGGTAGATTGCTTTTCTTCTGGAGCGGTCTTCTGCTTTGTACTGATGTTCATCCGCCCTTGAGTTGGAACGGCCATTGCCGGCAAGGAGCCACAAGCATCGTTGTCGGCAGCTGCGAACTCACTAGCCAACTAAATCATCTGGTTCAAGTCAAGCTGGTGATTGTCCTGCAAGAGCTTCAGCTTATGTCAGAGCAATGTGCCCCTTTCCAATCCATCGATGAAGGGGCCATGGCGGTTTGAGCGTGCACTCCTGCGCAGGAATTCTTCATATCCAGCCAGCGAGAGAGGTAGGCGCGAGATGTCTCGTCTTTCTCCTGCACGCACCGCTGTAGATCGCCCATAGTGCAGGGACGCTTGTATGTACCCTCAAAGTTCTTGGTGAATGCTTCTTACATGTCTAGCCAGTTGTAGATAGATTTCTCCGGCAAGTCGTCGATCCATTGACGGGCCGTGCCTGCCAACATTAACGGGAGGTACTTGGTGGCAACGTTGGGGTTGCCTCCGGAAATCTCCACCGCGTTGCCGTAGTCCTGCAACCATGTGGCCGTCTTGGCGGTGCCGTCATAGGGCTTGATGGTCTTGTCAATCCGGAAACCTTTGGGGTAAGTTGCGGACCGTATTGCAAGTCCAAAGCAACGTGGGCCCAGGTATGGTCCTTCCCGGGCCTCGTGGATCTTATCGATCCGCGAACGCGTATAATATGGCTCCGGGTTCTTCTTCTTTTTGTCAACAGGGGATGGGCTGCGTGAACAACGCGGGCCTCCTCCGCCGTGGTGACTGCTTGGTGGTGACGGAGGCGGAGGTGGCGGTGGGTTAGCCTTCTTGCTGTTACGCTCCTGCGACGCCTCACGCCTGTCATGGTTGCTTGTTGGACGCGGAGGGTCATGGCGCGACCTGCTCTTGTGTCCTTGGTTGTGCTCCCCGTCATGAAAAGTCTGCTCCGCGTTGTTGCGGATGACGATGCCGCACTGTTTTGGTGGGGGCATATCCGTACGATGGTGAGCCTTGTAATCTTCGCGATGTCGGGGAGATCGGGGCGATGGCGATGGGCGACGAGGTCGGGCCTTTTCTCCGTGGTCGGAGGATATGGGGATGGCATCCTTCCTGTTGCTTGCATCCCTCCGTCTTCATTCTGATGAACCCGTCTGGGACCCGACATCAAGAGGAGATCTGTCCCTTGGCGGCTTGTACTGGCTAGATTGGCAGAGCGCTGGGTTAGACTCAAGCCTCTGAGAGGTGGCCTTTTCCTGCTGCTTCACCGCCTTGGCCACTAGGTCATAGACCTGTTCCACTGCCTCAGGCGATCTATCCTGCTCCAGAAGGGTCTTGGCGATGGCGGGGTTAAGGAGTGGGGTGCGCATCACCTGCTTGCCTTCACTGTCAATGTATGTCTTGGCCTAGTATGGCTTCGAGGGAGCCCATCCTAGGTTGCACCGTACACCAGGATCGTTGATGACGCGAGCCGGAGCTTTCTTAGCCTTTTGCTGCTGTAGTAGAGTCTTGTACTCGGCCTCCATTGCTCTAGCTTTCTCTATGGACTTCTGCGCGTTGACCAGACTCGATCTAGTTTAGCGCCTTGCTCCGCAATGGCTTGCGCTTCCTCCAGCAGCTGCTGGCGCTTCTCATCAAGATGTGTCATGTTTCGGATATGAGCAACGGTTAGTGGCTCGACGAGGAGATTGTCGTACATCACTCTATTAGCTGGAGTAACTTGGGTTGCTGCAGACATAGATGCTGGAGGCGGCAAGTTTGTGGTGTTGTTGTTGCTCGGGCCGGTGCCGAGTTCCTGCGGCTGCTGCACTGGGTTAGGCGGAGGAGGCATGACCTTTGCGCGATCATCATCAGCAGCAATAAGTGGCCCCTTCCCCTTTTCCAGCGCCATAGGCGGAGCTCATCCGGGTTGATCTTCATCCATCGCCGTCCCAATGGTGACGAACACCCCTCGGGACGCGACGATGTTGTTGGCTTGCTCGTCTTAAAGAATGTCGGAGAAGCGTGTCGTGGTCCAATCCTTCCACGAAGTGATACAAAGCGTTATCATCGGGGTAGTGGTCTAGATCGGCTCGTATACGGAGCCACCTGGCCAGGTAATCATGGGGTTTTTCGCCCTCTCTCTGAATGCAGCGCGCCAGATCGAAGATGGTAACCACGCCGACGAACTTGGATCTCTGCTGTCCAGACGCACGGACGAAGCCGGCGGATTTGCAGTGATCTTCCACCTTTATATCCTGCATAGGGGCGGTTTGGGTGGGCCTTGAATTTTTCCGATCTTTGCCGGCAAAATCCGAAGAGAGATCCGACATCGATCCTTCAGCAAACGTATCCTGCCCATAGGCGGTCCGTGCGGGTCTTGATGCTTTCCGATCTTTGCCGGCAAACTCCGAAGAGAGGTCCGACATCGATCCTTCCGCGAACGTATCTTGCCCGTAGGCGGTCCGTGCGGGTCTTGATGCACCTCCGACTCCTAGGGAACTAGTGCCTGAGTCGTTTTCGCCGATGAAGAGGTGGATGTCTCCAATAGGAACGATCGAACACCGCGTAGGGTTCGTCTTCGCCGGGATCCAGAACTCGTCGGGAGGGAAGATCAGAACGTTGCCGGAGAAGAGAACACGGCCGATGGCTACGGTTTCGCCGATTCCCGCGAAGATCTTGGTCCTCGCCCGCTGAAGAGCCTGAAGCGCCTCTTTCCCCACGGTGGGCGCCAACTGTCGTGGTATTGCCGACGAGTACGCCATGGAGGGGTCCTCACAGTGCGTGTTTAGAGACATGGGGTAAAGCGGACGGTTGACGGGTACGAGGTAACACAGCTTACCCAGGTTTAGATCCCACAACGGTGGCGGAATCCTACTCCTGCTATAAATCACTATAAGGGAAATAGGCCGAGTTACAGAGATAGGTTCGCTGTACGAGGTTGTATGAATCGATACTAGGTTGTGCCCTAAAGGCTCTCATAGGCCCGACTTATATAGTCGCCAGGTCCTAGGGTTACAGGGAAAAGTCCTAGCCGGACATGTTATAGAGTCCTACACCGTCTATCACTAGTCTTGTGTATCTTGTACTCCAAGGCTACGGGTACGCTGGTGACTCCACCGTAGCCTTCCTTTATCCGGCATGGGCCTTCCTTCTGGATCCACCTAACTGGGCCGCCCAGCAGACCATAGGCCATGCTACCGACTATGGGCCACCCGGGTTAGCCAGATAAGACACATGCTATAAGGATACCCATACAGCATATCCCCAACAATGCAATAAGAGATTAGCTAGACCCAACACATAGCCAGGAACCTTTAGTGCCGCGGTCTCGACCAAATTTTTAAACTGGTCTCAAAAATTCAAAAAAAATTCACAAAACGTGAAACCTTTGCACATTGTTATTTTATGTTGACTAGTTGCATACAAAAATAACAAACATACCATATGCGGATTATTCTAAAAAAGTGTTCACAGAATCACCTACCACCTTCGATGATTGATGGCTTTCAAGTCAAATAAGCTATATCATGACCACAGCCATGGCATAGTTTGCTTTAATGCGCCCATATTCCGCACATGCGTGTATCTTGTGATGGAAAATAATGTTGCTTCATGAAGTTTTCACATTGTCTGCACGGAAAATCCATTTTCCATTTTCCCAGTGCCGAAAAGGGCTTATTTTGTGAAGTAGCCACCAAGGATGTGATGTGAAAATGCATCACCCAATTTTTAATAAATACTAGGGAGCATTTAGTGGCCAATTTACCAATTGTCTTCATCTAGAACCTCTGAGCACAACCCCCGTGATATAAACAAGTTTCTGCCGGTTTAGCTAGAGGGGGCTCAAATTTAGCCTAGAGCTACTTTGTCGCTATCTCGGTATTTTTCCAAAAAAAAATAATTTCTAGGTACAAAACATGGAATTTCTTCAAAGATCCAACAAGACATTAGCAAGACCCAGCACATAGCCAGGAACCCTAACTGCCATGGTCTTGGCCGAATTTCGAATCCGGCCTCAAAAATTCAAAAAAATCAAAAAATATGAAACCTTTGCACATTGTCATTTTATGTTTCCTAGTTGCATGCAAAAATAACAAACATGGCATATGAGGATTATTATAAAATAGTGTTCATAGAAATCACCTACCGCCTTCGAGGATTGATGGTTTTGAAGGAAAATGAGCTAGGTCATGACCATAAACATGGCATAGTTTGCTTTAATGCGCTCATATTCCGAATATGCGTGTATCTTGTGATGGCAACCAATATTTCTTCATGAAGTTTTCACGTTCTCTGCACGGAAAATCCATTTTCCATTTTACCAGTGCCGAAAAGGGCTTATTTTGTGAAGAAGCCACCAAGGATGTGATGTGAAAATGCATCACCCCATTTTAATAAATACTATAGAGCATAGTGGCCAATTCACCAATTGTCTTCAGCTATAACCTCTCGGTGCAACCCCCGCGATATAAACAACTTTCTGCCGGTCTAGCTTGAGGGGGCTCAAATTTAGCCTTGAGCTACCTCGTAGCTCTCTTGGGAATTTTCCCAAAAATCATTTACAGGGACAAAACATGGCATTTCTTTAGGGATCCAACAAGATATTAGCAAGACCCGGCACATAGACATGAACCCTAACTGCCGCTGTCTTGGCCGAATTTCAAAACCGGCCTCAAAATTTATTTCAGCCACACATCATGCATCCTGCTGCCAAAATAATTGGGTTTCAGTCCTCCCCTCGCGCCATAGAGCTAATTCTCGCAACCAAAAATTTCGCGGCTGGGCTCGCAAATTCTCGCTGCACAGAGCAAACTGAGACTTTTGCGCGCTAATATTATCGTTTAGCCCTCCCACACAGGGAAAACCAAGCATTAGCACAGAGGGATTGTACATAATCTATGCAAAAACCTCATTTATCCCCTCACCAAGAGGAGACATATCAAATCCCCCCTCCCCCACCCCCACCCTACCCATCCACCCCCGCCGTTGCCGCCCGTCGCAGCCTCCAACCCTTGTTGTCGTCCGTCCGACAAGTAGTCATCTAGCCGTTGCCCTAGCCTGTCCTCACATTTCTGGTTTCCCTCCATGCCATCGAGCTTGTAAATCTGCCGCATCACCATGGAGGACCACCATCTCACTGTCAGCCTCACCGGACAGGTCTGACAACTCACCAATAAGGTCTTCACCCTCTCCGTGAACCTGGGCGTCAAGGTCTTCTACCTTGCCATCTACATCACGAACAATGTTTGTCTGCTTGTCGTACACCTCATTGTCAAGGTTTGCCACTTCGCCTCTCACCATGCCGTATAGGCATGCTAGATCATCGTCCACCTCATCGACAAGGTCTGCCATCAAGGTCCCTGGCAAGAAGCGCACAAATAAAATGGCCCTACTACCGGCAGGCTAGGAAACAATCACCTTGCTTTTCAGCTCTTTTAAGCATGTGTGATGCTCATGTGTGCTTGCCTGTTTGAGGCAATAATTTTTATGCCCGTGAAATTGCTTGTCTGAGAGGCTGTTCATTATCCTGCTCATGTTTTATCTAGGACAATCAACGCCACATGTTATATTTTGTTTAATTGCATGTTTAATTTGTAGCTTACTTAGATTTCTTTACTAATTTTAGAACCTCAAATGTATCCCATGGAAGAAAGTCGGCTGAAAAACATCATGCCAAAAATTGAGCAGTTGCAACAACTGGGTGTTAGGCCCTTTGAAAGTCTTTTCGCATAACCAACTGTATTTTCTCCTAAAAAGAGGAAAAATGAAGGCTCTGGATCTGACTATGATCGTGAACGGGAGGAAGATGCCACTGAACAATACATAGATGATATCATTGAGGAGGATGAGCTATAGGTCGACCCTTACTTACCCATCTTGCGTTGAATTTTTTGCTAATTGATTTATCCATATATATGTTGAATTGACTGGTACATATGAAATTTGTAGCATGAGAACATGAAATGCAAGAAGACATCTACAGTTAGGACAAAGTTGGCTCCTGCTGGTGTAGCAATTGCTTGGAAGCGCGTCTTGGCAGGACTAAGTGCCGACAGAGAAACTTCAAGAAAAAACTAGGTCCAAGGGGAAGCAACCAGTTGTTCAAGGCACCCGGGTAGCTCCCCAAGTTGATCACACACCTCCCCAAGGCCAGCAGCTAGATACCTTCCGATTGCCGGCACCTCCCCAATTCCAGTAGACAGGTTTCTTTCTTCCGCGTTCACCTCCCCAAGGCCAGCGGCCAGGTCCCTTCCGTCCACCGGCACCTCCACAAGTCCGACAACCAGATCCATGCATTCCGCGGGAACCTCCCCAAGGCCGGCAGAAAGGTCCCTGCCGTTCGTCGGCATCTCCCCAAGTCTAGCATCCAGGTCCGTGCCTTTTGTGGGCACCTACCCAAGGACATCGGATAGGTCCCTGCCATCCACCGGCACCTACCCAACTACTACAGCTAGGTCCATGCGTTCCGCAGGCACCTCCACAAGGCCAGCAGCCAGATCCCCGCCATCAGTGGGAACCTACCCAGGGCCAGCAGCAGCCCCACCCAGCCATGCACTGGCACTTATCCAAGGCAACCTTGCACCTGAGGGTTCAGCTACCCTAGGCGAGGGGCATATTATTGTCGTGGTGGATGGTTCTTTGACCGTTTTGACTGGGATCAAGAAGGTAACGTGTTAAACTGATTGTTTACTCACACTTATTGCATTTTTTTCTGTTGTAGAACACCAACTCATACCCATTATATTCTTATAGATGAATTTGGCCATAATCATTCTGAAGACACTGTTATGCATGATGATAATTAGTTTGTGGTTGACAAGATGCCCATAGAACGAGAACTTCCACTTGCCACTGAGTCTGTAGTAACAGTCAGAACTAAGATGACTATTTTCCCCAATTGGAAAGATTATAGGGAGAGACCGGATGTTAGGGCAGACTTTTACGGCAAATTTTATGTATGTTCTATAGCAGTCAGTTGTCCCTTTTTCCATTGTTGTTTATGAAAAAGTTGATGATCCTTGTTTTATTTTAGCAAAATATTATCATGGAACCCTCTCTACCAGATGTGCAGTTTGCTTGCAACAAGAAGTTCATGAGGCACACAAGAAATCAACAGCATTATCTGAAGAAAGTGTTTTCTGACCCCATCCCAAAGAATGAAGTTACTAGGGTATCTCCCATGGAACGCATGAGCGATGAGGAATGGTGCAGGTATATCGATTTTTTGGTCTAACCCCAAGAACCAGGTCATGTCTTGTTTACTCAACTTCCCTCCTATTTGAATTGTTTAAGAAGGACTAACTGTATGATCCCTATTTGTGTAGGCTCTGTCTGTAAAAAATAAGAATAGCAGACAGTCAGTCAAGTACCCTCATGCCACTGGTTCTCGCAGCTACGATGTTTTGTGCGATATGCAGGAACATTCCAATAAACTTCTTCCAAATGGCAATGTGAAAGAAGTAATGGTAAGTGCTCCATAATACTATCCATCTTCGTAAAATTCAGTGCCATTTTCTTCCCTCAAACATATATGATGTGTTTATAATTTTCTCGCTATGTTTCTCATATTCTCTTTTATTCCTAAAACTGGTAGGAAGTCATGGAAAGCAATATGGTGCCATCTACTTCAGAAGATGGGACAGACGATGAACCAATTCCTTCCAATGATGTTGTGCACTTTGTGTTGTCGCAGGACAAGATAAAGACAACTTTCCTGAATAACATGGTCATCCATGCAAGTACTTCAAGACCAACCAAGTCTCAACTAGAAGTGCAACTCGAGGATCAGAGAGCTGGTAATATGGAACCACGCTTTATCATTGAGGAGTTGCAGAAGGTGAATGAATCCGGCGAGGCAGATAAGATGAAGTATTTGGAAGACCTAGAAATGCGGAAGAAACAAGAAGACCCGGGGAAGAAACAAGAAGAGGTAAATGTATTAATTCAACAAGTGTTGGCTCAGCTATTGGAATCATAAGAGGCAATTTGGTAAGTGAACTGGCGATGTGAATCTTGTCGTGAATCTGTGGAAATTTGTCAGACATTTTTCCAAGAAACATTTACGATGTTTGGCCGTATTATGGTGTTGAACCTTTTATGTGAGTTTCTTTGAAGCTGGTATTCATTTCTATGAAGTGAAACATTTGTACTGAAATTTGTGTAAGCGTAAACGTACTAATTGTTTATTTGCGAAATATTTTCATCATGCATAGTCGTCAACGTGAAGCACGGAGGCTAGCCAACTGCCATGACAAATAGTAACATCACAAAAAGTTAGTCCACGTGTCTTGCTCTGATTAGTCCACGTGTTACCCTACCAGTAACCCACGTCTTATCATTTTAATGGAGCAAATGTATGCCTAACGACGGCATGCTACAACAAAAGGAAATTCGTCATGGTTGTGGAAGACGTATTAGATGTCATGATGACGTAAGCAACCAGCATTAACAGAATCAAACCGCGACGAAGAAAACCATCAGGACAATGATGACATCACTGATGGACGACATGATGTTAGTTGACATTGCTAACGTCCACCTGTGGTGTCGTCTGCCAACGTGGCGCGGATCATGATGAAACAAAAACGTGACAACTAATTGTGCTTGGGCTGGGCCGATCCCCTTGGATACGACAAAATTTAAGGAACGTCACGAACGACCATGACATTTTCAGACAGAAAAAAACATCATAGATCAGATTATGATGAGAGGTTCATGCCCTTTTTTATTCACAAAATGCATCGCGGATGGTGATCTATGACGTTTTCCCCTTGATCCATGACGATATCAGATCGTCATGTATCGTCCAAATTCTTGTAGTGACGTTGACCGATCTTTCCTTGCGAGGATTCTATTGGCCGCCAGAGGGAGCAATAGGTATTGCATCGTGTTGTTTTTGCATGTGTTCATCGTGTTCTTCATGAGGCGTGTGTTCTCTTCCGCTATCTTCTCCCTTTCCCTCGCTTTTCCCATTGATTTGACCATGAGAACCCTGAAGATCGGGCCACCCAAAGGGTCACCCCTAACACTATGGCTCGCTAGTGGTCGAGTCTGCAGTAGGGGAGAAGAAATGCTTCTCTGGGAAGGGGCATCACGACGTTGATGCATTTAAAATGCATAAATGAAGTTTGTACTTTGTTGATATGAATTACCACATAACATATATGATGTTATATCCATGTGTTTACATTGATTTATGGGAATTTAACAATGATCCCCATTATTTTGGTTATAACTCTTAGGACAGAAAACCAGTTTTGTGTATTTTTACCTTTCAAGGACCTAAACGAAGTCAAATGGAGCTAGGATTTTGGGACGTTATTATTTCATCAAGACAAGCACCTGGAGCACTTGGACCTCACCAGATGGTACATGAGGTAACAAGAGACCAGGCGGCGCGCCCAGTAAGGGTGTACGCGCTACCTAGGATCTTTTCCTCCTCGGTCGTCGATTCGCTTTGATCTTTTGCCCACCGCCTCCATATGACCTAAAAACTACTATATAAAGGGTTCCTTGGGAGTTCCTCGAGGGGGGCACCGCAGAAACACCGAAACACTAAAACAAAGCCAGAACCAGCGAATATTGGATGGGGAAACTCTGTCGGAGCCACTGCCAGTGGGATCTCTACCTTCTCCAACGTCTCCACCATCATCACCATGATGAAGAGGGAGTAGTCCACCTCTGTACTATGGGTTTATGGCAGTATCTTGATCTACTTCTCTCTTGTTCTTCATAAATCTAGTATCATATGAGATGCCCAACATTATGGTCATATTTCTAAATCCTATGTGGTGGATCTTTATTCTATGATTTGTATATGAGATTGGAACCTATTATGTGTAAGATGTATTAGTAGATGCATATCATGTACCCTGTTCTTAATTACTTATTTTGATCCAACTTGTATGCAATAGCATTTGTGGGGAGAAGTGTGCTTTAGATGAAGTAGCATGCTGGTAGTGATTGAATAGTGATAACAAATTCAAGATCTACTATCGTATTTACCTTTCTTTTGCTGCCTGACTAGGGATAAAGTAAATTCATGAGCTATAGTTATCTTGTGATAGCTAGATAATATTGTTTTGTCAAGGTAGCATATTTGTGATTTAAACATCATGTCAAATTACTTAAGGCTATACTCTGTTGATTCTTAATTCAAGATTGCTTAGAGTTTTATCTTTCTTGAGGAGTATAAGAGAGATATGTTACATCATCTCTATGCTAGGACGAGATGCCCATATGAATCCTTGTCAAACACATGTTGAAGTTCCACCAATATTATGTTTTTGATGAATTGTTTGTGTACACTATAACCCAAAAATAGATTAGACAAGTGTACCCATGAACCCTGGTCCATTTTAAACCATAAGAAACACCTTTCCAACATATTTATCATACTTTACGTTTTCTGCAATTTATTATTTCGAAAATATAAAAATACTTTCTTCACTTGTAAACACACACAAAACCCCAAATAACATCCTTTTATTGTTTTTTACTTTGCTTGCCTAGTTTTACTTATCTTATTTTATTTTATATTATTGCTATTTCATATTACTAATATGAAACCTTGTGCTTGATAACCACACGGTGGAGTTGGGGACACAAGACAAAAAAATTGTTTTGTAGGTTTTTTGAATAGGAGAAGAAGAACAACCTCTAAGACAATTCTTTGAGAGTTCGATATAAACCCTCGAGTTACCCTTGTGAGGAAAATACACTTGCTACAACACTCTGCACTTGGAGTCCCAACAAGTTGGTACACACGGAGTTGTTGACATCAGGCGCTGACTTTGTCGCTGATTATTTAGGTCGAAAGGCAACCCCTTCCTCCTCTGACGTCGGTTACGGTGGCTTATTCTGGCCGACATCTGTAGGTATTCTTAAACATCTAGGCTGCTATTCCATTTTGGAGGCCCTCAAGTTCGAGTACAGTATGCTCCCATCTCCTAGTCCTAGGTAGTTTCGTATCCAGTGACATTAACATTGACTCTGCTGAGCGGCGTTGATAGCGCTTGACGAGGTGGAATAGGTTGAAGTAGATTCCCCAGTAACGGCACCAGAAAGCTTGATGGCGCCTAGTGTTTGACGTGGAAGCGCTTCGTTGGAAACCCCAAGAGCAAGGTGTGAAGCAGCAAGCATCAAGTCTTCCCTCAGTTGAGACCGAGGTTATCGAACCAGAAGGAGGAAGGAAACGTCACACAAGTGTTGGAAGCAACGTGGAGACCTGCACAACACAAACTCAAGACTTTGTCCCAATGAATCAGTGAGGTTTTCAAGCTCACCGGTTTGTTGTAACAAATGATTAAACGTATGGTGTGGAAAGTAATGGTTTGCAGCAAGTAAACAAGTAACAATGGAAGATGTATCAATGGTAAAGATTGGATCAGGGTCCATAGTTCACTATAGGTGCTCTCCTTAGATAAACAACATGGCATGAAGGGTAAACAAATTACAGCGGGGTAATTGACAGGAACTGAACAAGGCATAACAATGCAATTACTAGCCAGAAAGATCCTATGAAGTTGATTGGGCAATACAACATTATACATAGACCGTAATCCAACTGCATCTATGACTAGAAGTCCACCTTCAGGTTATCATCTGAACCCCCTCCAGTATTAAGTTGCAAGCAACAGACAACTACTTTAAGCAGATTGTGTAAGGTAAACAGTCCACATGTTCCATGAACAAGAGACCTTTGTTTTCTCCCTAGTAGCAACAACACATCTACAACCGAAGAGATTTCTGTCACTTTCCTTGGAAACTAGAGGCATGAACCCACTATCGAGCATAAATATTCCCTCTTGAAGTCACTAGCAACTACTTGGCCAAGATAACCACTAGCAACGGAGAGCATGCAAGATCACAAACAACACAGACATGATAGAATCATAAACATAGAACCATTAATCAAACCAACATAATAATCTCAATATCCATCGGATCCCCGCAAACACAACATGCATGATTACAAATTGATTAGATCTTGATCATGAACGGAGATCACAATATCTATACATGAAAGCACAAAGGAGGAGATACAACCATATAGCTACTACATGGACCCATAGTCCAAGGTGGAACTACTCACAAATCATACCGGAGAGAAGGCCTCCGGGATGATCTCCCCTCCGGCAGGGTGCCGGGAAGAGCTTTAGATCCCCCCGATCTAGGGACGATGGTGGCGGCTATAGACGGTTTCGTGGATTTCTGATTGGGTTCTGAGAGTTTCTGTATCGGGGGCTTCTTATAGGCGAAGGGGCGAGACCGGGAGGCGGCCAGGGTGCCCAAACCCTAGCCAAGCGCGGGGTTGGGCCGACCTGCGCCTAGGGTGGCCCCCCCGGATGGCCTTCCGGGCTCCCCTCTAGACTTCTTGTTCTCCACGGAAAGTTATTGACTTTGTCCTTTGTCCCGTCCAATTCCGAGAATATTTCTTTACTAACTTTTCTGAAACCAAAATAGCAGAAAACAGGCATCTGGCACTGTTGCAACTTGTTAATAGGTTAGTACCAGAAAACATGTAAAAAGCACCTCAAAGTGTAGACAAGTAAAGCAAAGTAGATACTAAACAAGCATGGAGCATCAAAAATTATAGATATGCTTCCAACGTATCAGGCGTTCTAGTGGAGAAGGAGCAGGACCCAATTACATTTTTAGTTTTCCATCTAGGGTCACTAGTGCAAATTGTAAGGGTCATCTTTTTTAACTCCTAAGATCCTTTTCCTATAAACTCTAACTCCACCGCTCAAAGTTACTAAAGCTCTCGGTACTCCTATTTAAAAAAACAAAGAAAAGGCGAAAAAAACTCCAGCCTCTCTCTCGAATCAGGCTTTCGCCCCGCTTTATAAATAAAGCAACATCCAAGTTCATACAAGCATCCATGCACGACAACCGGCCGAGGCCAAAAGAAAATAGAAAACAAATACACGTCTGATGGGGCACAACACATCAAAGCCCAAAGCTAAAAGAAAACGAAGGGACCACAACAACACTCTAGACGCCGCCCGAGGTAGTCATCATCACGAGCGAACCGGCGCAGATAAGGGGACGCCGCCGTCCTCAAGACCCGAAGAGTGTCGTCGAGAGCCCCCCGTTCACTCTTCCTCACCAATGGGGAACACTTCTTAAGGAAGGAGATAAGAGAAAAAATCGAGTCAGAGACACGGGTGGGGTAAATCTGCTCAATCACCATCTTGTTCCTCACGTTCCATAGGGTCCAATCTACGGCCACGAAACTAGCCAGAATAAGAGGCATCTCCTTCCGGCACGGTTCGCCTCAGCCTGCAGGAACTCCCCGAGCTCTAGTGCCTGCCAAGAGGGCCCTAGAGCCGCCCGACAAAACTCCACATTAACTGAGCGGCCATGAAAGAGAACATAATATGGGTACATGTCTCCGGAGTCCCACATAGGGAACACATTACACTTGGCCACTCCACCCCTGATGGCAGGCGATCACGAAGGAGTTATCAGACGAAAATGCGAATACTAAGGGGAAGTGGAGCCTTCCAAAAGGGTGAGGTCCACCACAGCTCTGGGCCCTGGAAGAGGGCCCGCTATGCCGAGCTCACCGAGAACTCCCCTCCTGAGGTCAGCTGCTACGATGACGAGTCCTGCTTCTCGGACAAGGAGTCGGGAAGGGAAGCCGTCGGGCACTGATATTCCTTCTCCTCCACCACACTAAAGGTTCACTGGAACACGATGTTCTAGCGTCCCTCTCGAAAGGCCTTGGATACAAGGATCGTAGGGAGACGGTGATGGCATATAGCCTGGGGAACTGCTCGCACAACGGGGACACCATGAGCCATGGGTCAATCCACAATCGCACCTTGTGGCCATCACCGATGGCAAAGGAGTTGCCCTTCCCAATAAAATGCTTAATATCATGAATGGCACTCTAGAACTGGGAACCCTCCCGATGTTCGCAAGCTAAAAGACGACGGCCGCGAAGGTACTCGGCCTTGATGAGTTGAAGCCAGAGGCCCCCATCATCCCTAAGAATGCGCTAGACCCATTTTAGCGTTAGGGCCACATTAAAGAGGCGCGAGTCAAGAATCCCTATGCCCCAAGATATTTGGGTGCGCATAAGTCTGCCCATTTAACCATATGATACCTCTGGTGGCCGTCCCTCGCTGCCCAAAAGAACCTAGAGATTTCCTTGGCGAAGTCTGCTTGGGTCCCTTCTGGGAGTAGGTACAGCCCCATCCGGTACATGGGCAGGCTCGAGAGACATGAGTTGATCAGGACCGTCTTGCTCCCCTTGGTCGTGAGCCTAGCTCACCAGGGTTTCGCTTTAGACCGTACCTTCATAACCAGGGGTGCAAGGTCCTTGATTAGGACCCTAGTCTCTCGGATTGGCATCCCTAGGTAGGTAGTAGGGAAGTCGGCCAACTTATAATTCAAGTTATTGGAAATGATTGCCGATCCTCTCCTCACGATATCCTAGAATGATAACCTTGCTCCTGTCGAAGTTAATCTTCAGCCCTGGCATGGATTCGAAGCAGAGAAGCAGAAACTTGAGGTTGATAATATCGAGATCCGAGCCCTGTACCATAATCATGGTATCGTCCGCATATTGGAAGTGTGAGATACCATCTCGAGGAATAAGATGTCCCACCACACTCGAGTGGCCAGCGATTTTGGCTCTATTCAAAATCTCTGCCAGGGTATCGACCGCGGAGTTAAACAGGAGGGGAGAGATCGAATCCCCTTGTCAAACTCCATCATCTACCATGGTTGATGTTAAATATGGTTTTATATAGGTCTACATCTTGTATTATATATGGGGCTTATAGCTCCCATGCGACGTCTTTACGTGGAATTGGAAGGAACGCGACATCGTTGCAAAGAATAGCTGGCATGCGACACTTCTGAAGCGGCAAATAGCTCCCATGGGACACTTCCAATTAACCCCACGAGACCACCAACGAATTCGAATCAGCTGAGCACAGTAGGACCCACAGCCTCTCCACGTCACGGTGGAACTCACCTGATGTCCACCTCACATCGTGGGACCCACGCTGTGGTTGAAGAGATCCGTTGGCCCCGATCCGTCCCCGCACCCGAGCACTCCCGCCACCATTCCAGCATCTCATCCCCTTCCATTTTCTTCTCCGGCGAGCAAGTGCGGCAACGCCGGCGAGGGATGTCGAGCTCTGATTCAGCCTCCCACCGCTCATGGTGGTATGGTGCGGTGTCGATGAGGAGGTGCCCCGATTGCCCTCGTACCGCGCCCCTAAAGCGGCTTGTTACATCCACCGACAAGAACGACAACATTGGCCGGGAATTTGTGAAGTGTGAGAGCAAGCCCGAGCCAGGAAAGGTGAGATCTGAGTGTTCCGAGCGCCAATTTCTCGCTTTTCTTTCGAAATTTCATGCATTTCATCGAATTTGGGATTTAGGGTTCATCTCTACGATTTCAGGAACTGCCAAAATGTGGGCATTTTGAGTGGCTTGATGAGTACATCGAGCGAATTGGGGTGGATGTAGCATCCCGGGAGCTTGAAAACCCGTCCATGGTGGAGCAATTGGGATGTGACAACCCCATTTCCGCTGGTACTACGGTGGATGCGGAGTGAAGGCCGAGCTGAAGAAGATGAACAAGCAGCTAAGGCAAATCATCGAATTGAAGAAGCAGAACAATCTGATGGCCGTTTTTTTATTTTTGTGTAATTTCTCTCGGATTAGTTTATCTCCTGATCATTAGTCATTATACAGCGCAATCAGTGTTCGAGTGATGCTTTGTAATGGATGTAATGGTCTATGTCTTTGGCTTGAATGAAATGCAACACAAATTCGGGCTAATTTTGAGCTGCTCTGTTTTCAAAATCAGTGTTCCGTCAGTTTCGTTAGTGTTCCTTCAGTTTTATCAGTGTGCCGGGGGCGCCCGTGTGCAGGGGAGGAGAGGGGTTGAAAAGTTAAAAAAAACAATTGTCGAGGAGTGATTGAAAAAGGCCAGGCCCAAATAGAACTTAGCCAGGCCAAAATGGTCGTATCCAGGCCCAATAGTAACTACATGTAGATTGGGCAAAAAAATTGGTACTCACGTTACAATCTAAATAAGGACATGTGGATCTGCAGATACTCGTGCTCAGGTCGCAATCTTTTATCTTTTGCGAAAGTAAATATATAAATGAAGTCCAAGGGCATCCATTTAACTAACATAACTTGGGCGCCCCTTTAACTTATGTAAATATGTAAATGTCTTGTTTGAAAATGAACCATGTGTTGTTTCAAAATAATCAACCATCATAACGTTAACTTATTATTCCTTTTGAGCTTTTCTAATTTCACTCATTTTATAAATATTGCACGAGTATTATATGAGAACTTGTTTTTGTGTCTTTTGTTTTATGCACTTGTTGTTTTGTGTGTTTGACAAATGACAATACAATAAAACACAGATTACAATAAAACATGGGATAGATAATATATTAGATAACATTTATATTAGATAGCCCGATAACATTACTGAAGGGAATATGCCCTGAGAGGCAATAATAAATTGTTTATTATGTGTATTCCAAGTATATGATAGATGTTTATTTTGCATGCTATAATTGTATTAATACGGAAACGTTAATACATGTGTGTTTAATAAACAAACAGAAAGTTCCTAGTTAAGCCTCTCTCATAAACTAGCTCGTTGATTAACAAGATGATCAAGGTTTCCTGATCATGGACATTGGATGTTGTTAATAACGGGATCACAACATTAGTGTAATGATGTGATGAACATTCATCCTAAGTATAGCATTACGATCAAAGTCATTGAGTTTATATTGCTATAACAACTTACGAAGTGATCCTAATCCTTAGACCATGAGATCATGTCAATCACTAACACCGGAAGAGTTTCTTGATAACATCAAACGTCACACCGTAATGTGGTGATTATAAAGATGGGTTCAGAACTAATAAAGTGTTATGTTGAGGCTCATGGATCGAGAGTGGAATTTGTTCATCCCGATGACGGATAGATATACTCTGGGCCCTCTCGGTGATATCACATTGATTAGCTTGCAAGCAAGTGATTTGATCACTAGAATGTTATATCACGGGAACGAACAAAGAGTGCATGTCGTGCGAGATCAAACTAGGTATGGAGATACCGATGATCGAATCTCGGACATGTAATATATCGTGAGACAAAGGGATTAAGATACTAGCGTAAAAGGTTCCGACGATCACAAGAAAGTCATCGTTGAATGTGTGGGAGTCAGTATGGGTCTCCAGATCCCGCTTCTGATTATTGATCTGAGAGGGGTCTCGATCATGTACGCATTATTCGCGAACCGTAGGGTGACACACTTAAGAGACACCGACATCCAATTGGAGCAAAAGTTTCATGCCGAAAGAATAAACAAGCGCAGGAATTTATTTCACTAGATACCGAAACAGGTTTTCGGGTGAAATTGCATAAAGTGGTTATGCATGTGAAATAGAATTCTAGCAAGGGGTTATTTGTGAATGTTTGTCATTAAAGTAATTGACAAAATTCTGAATAAAATAAAAGAGTTTTATTTAATGAGAGATTGCATTAAATTTGGTGGAAATTTAATGGGATTTTTGAGTGGACTTTTGAGTGGAGGGAATTTGGAGGAGTTTTGTGAGTGGAGTGTCCACCCACATGAAGAGGGGAGGGCAAGGGGGCAGCCCCCATGCGCCGGCCACCCCCTTGGGGTTCCCCCTCCTCCTATAAAAGGAGCCCCTCCTCTCACTTCTCACTCACACCTCCTCGTGAAGGATCTCTCTCCCCCTCTAGAATTTATCCCCCATGGTCTCGGACTAGCGAGATACATGTTCCCGGTGGCTATTCGGCAAGAAAGAGTTGTGCTTCCGCTGCATCGCTGGAGCGAGGAGGCGGAGGTTGCTCGGTGCCTCGAACGTGTGTGCGAGCACGGATGCGCTGCTGATTTGCGGAGCTAGGACTTCCTCTCGATCTTGAGATCGGCAAGAGATCGTCTACATCAACCACGAGTTTGGACTCGTTAAGCTTTGTCGGTCTTCAAGGGTATGTTCTCTACGGATATACATCCGCCCGTTGTTTGTATCTAGTATAAATAGATCTTGGTATATAGTTCACATCGTAGGAAAATTTTTGTTTTCTATGTTGCGAACCCTTCAGTGGTATCAGAGCCGGATCTATGCGTAGATACTTTACACGGGTAGTACACATATGAGTATGTGGGCGATGATGATCATGTTGTTGCTCCTTTCTTGTGATTTTGGATATTGGTGGCATAGTGGGATGAAGCGGCCGGACAAACTTTACATGTCCTCGCACATGAGACCTGTTCCACGCTTGACATGCAACTAGTTTGCATAAGTGGCTAGCGGGTGTCTGTCTCTCCTACTATAGTCAATATCTATTTTGCAAGCGAGTTGTCAACAATTTGATTATCCTCGTTGTGGTTCATGTTCGTAGGTAATAACGGTTCTATCTCGAAAGCCCTAAGCCACGTAAAACTTGCAATGGATAAATTAGAGGCGTCTAGTTTAGATTGTTGCTGGGCTAGTGTTATGATATGGTAGTGTTGTAAGTAGAAGTATGAGATGATACTCTTACAACACACATAGCGTGTAATATCCATAGACTGTGGATTTACACATATAGGTATGATAGTGATCATACCACGATGCACATGATAGAGATCATCTGCGGGAACCATATAATTTCACTAATAAACATATGATGTTTGATTACATCTTATTTTGCTTGTTTAGCGCTTTGTTAAGCATAATAAGATGATCCCTCATTTAAATATCAAGATAAGAATGTGTTCTTCCTTTAGTATGCACCGATTATGTTTTCGTCGCTCCAAGACATCACGTGATGATCGGGTGTTCTTGGATCCTCGACCATACTTCGGGTGTAAAACAGTTACACACGCAAATACTAAGGTTCTAACTTGGCGAGCCTAGCATGTACAGACATGGCCTCGGAACACGGACCGAAAGGTTAAGCATGAGTCATATAGTTGATATGATGCCCATTTGATGCTCGCCTTTGAAGCTATACCGACTCACGTGATGATCGGACTTGGTGTAGTGGATTTGGTTCATGTAATCACCAAAAGGACACGAGGGATGTCGCTTTTGAGTGGGAGTTCATTCGTAATATAGATTAGTTGAACTCAATCTATCATACACTTAGTCTAAACTTTACAAATTCTGTTGTAGATGGCACCACCTGCTTTTAATTTCAATGCGTTCATGGAGAAAGAGAAACTAGCAACGAACGGTAGCAACTTTACTGAATGGGCCATGAATTTGAGGATTCTCCTCTCTGCACAAAAGCAATATGTGCTAGAAGCGCGTTAGGCCCCACCTTTTGATGATGCCCCTGACGAGGAGAAGAATGTCTATCTGACTCGTCAGGAGGACCACAACTTAGTTCATTGCGGCATATTGTATGGGCTAGAGCCGGAACTTCGAAAGCGTTTCGAAAACGGCAATGCATTTGATACAATGGGTGAGTTGAAAATGATTTTCGACACACATCTGCTGAGAGAGCTACAATGCTTGAAAAGTTCTTTAGCTGCATGATGGAAGAGAACAGCTCGTTAGTGAGCATGTACTCAAGATGTCGGGTTCGCCGATAAGCTTGTGTCCTTGGGAATAACGATTCCCATTGACTTAGGCATCCATCGTGTTCTCAGTCTCGCCACCTAGCTATAAGAGCTTCGTGATGAACTATAATATGCAAGGCATGAAGAAGTCTCTCCCGAGCTTAGCCAATGCTTAAAAGCTGCAGTGGAGATCAAAAGGAACATCAAGTGTTGATGATCAATAGGAACACTGGTTTCAAGAAAGACAAGAAGTGAAAGCGGAAGGAAGTAAGGCGGCAAGCTGTTGCAGCGCTGAAAAAACCCGAGTTGGACCCAAGTCTGATACCGAGTGCTACTATTGTAAGGGGACTGGCCACTGGAAGCGCAACTGCCCCAAGTATCTGGCAGACAAGAAGGCCGGCAAGGCAAACAAAGGTATATATGATATACATGTTATTGATGTGTACTTGACTAGTGCTCGCAGTAGCACCTGGGTATTTGATACTGGTTCAGTTGCTAATATTTGTAACTCGAATCAGGGGCTGCGGAACAGGCGACCGCTAGCAAGGGGTGAGGTCAAGATGCGTGTCGGCAATGGATCAAATGTTGATGTGATCGCCGTCGAAACGCTCCCTCTCCACTTACCGTCGGGATTAGTCATAAACTTAAATAAATGTTATCCGGTGCCTGCACTGAGCATGAACATTGTATCTGGATCATGTTTGATGCAAAGTGGTTATTCATTTAAATCTGAGAACAATGGTTGTTCCATTTATATGAATGAAATCTTTTATGGTCATGCACCGATGATGAATGGTTTATTTCTGTTAGATCTCGATGATAATGTTACACATATTCATAATGTTGATGCTAAAAGGATTAAACTTGATGATGATATATCCGCATATATGTGGCACTGCCGTCTAGGTCATATTGGCATTAAGCATGAAGAAGCTCCATTCGGATGGACTTTTAGAATCACTTGATTATGAATCATTTGATACATGTGAGCCATGCCTTATGGGCAAGATGACTAGAACGCCGTTTTCGGTTCAATGGAGCAGGCAGATTTATTGGAAATCATACATTCGATGTATGTGGTCCAATGAGTGTGTCGGCCGAGGTGGATATCGTTATTTTGTTACTTTCACGGATGATTTGAGTAGATATGGTTATATCTACTTGATGAAACACAAGTCCGAAACCTTTGAAAAGTTCAAGGAATTTGAATGAAGTGGAAAATCATCGTAATAGAAAGATCAAATTTCTACGATGCGACCGTGGAGGTGAGTATCTAAGTTACGAGTTTAGCACTCACATGAAAGAGTGTGGAATTGTTTCACAACTCACACTGCCGGAACACCACATGAAATGGTGTGTCGGACGTAATGTCGTACTTTATTAGATATGGTTCGATCTATGATGTCTCCGACGGACTTGCCGTTGTCATTTTGGGGTTATGCACTAGAAAGCTGCTGCATTCACTTTAAATCGGGCACCATCTAAATCCGTTGAAAAGACACCGTATGAATTGTGGTTTGAAACAAACCTAAGCTGTCATTTCTTAAAGTTTGGGGTTGCGATGTTTATGTGAAGAAACTTCAACCGGATAAACTCGAACCCAAAGCGGAAAATGCGTCTTCATAGGATACCCTAAAGAAACTATTGGGTATTCCTTCTATCACGAATCCGAGGGCAAGGTTTTGTTGCCAAGAATGGATCCTTTCTAGAGAAAGAGTTTCTTGCGAAGGTGTGAGTAGTCGGAAGGTAGAACTCGAAGAGGTTGTGGAACCTTCTCTTCAAAGTATGGCGAGTAGCGCGGAAGTTGTTCGAGTTGGCTCCACCTGTTGAAGAGGGAACTAATGATAATGATCATGAAACTCGAAGAGAGTACTACCGAACCTCGCAGTCAAACAGACGCGTGCAGCTCCCGAGTATGAAATCTGTCATAAATTTCATGGTTGATGAAAATAATGACCTGCGACGTATGAAGAAGCGATGATGAGCCGGATTCCAACAAATGGTTAGAAGCCATGAAATCCGAGATGGAATCCATGTATGAAAATCAAGTTTGGAACTTGGTGGAATTACCTCACGACCGAAAGGCCGTGGAGAACAAATGGATTTTCAAAGGAAAAGCGATCTTGATGGTAATGTGACCATCTATAAAGCTCGACTTGTCGCAAAGGGGTTTCGACAAATTCAAGGAGTTGACTACGATGAGACTTTCTCTCCGTAGCGATGCTAAAGTCGATTAGGATTATGTTAGCAATTGCTGCATATTTCGATTATGAGATATGGCGGATGGATGTCAAAACCGCGTTTCTCAATGGTAATATTGAAGAAGAGTTGTATATGATACAACCAAAGGGTTTTGTCGATCCTAAGGATGCTAACAAGGTGTGCAAGCTTCAGCGATCCATCTATGGATTGAAGCAAGCATCACGAAGTTGGAATCTCCGCTTTGATGAGGTGATCAAAGAGTTTGGATTTGTCCAAACTTATGGAGAAGCTTGTATTTACAAGAAAGTGAGTGGGAGCAATGTTGCATTTCGATATTATATGTGGATGACATATTATTGATCGAAATGATATAGAACTTTAAACAGTGTTAAAAGTTATCTAAACAAATTTTCAATGAAGGACCTAGGTGAAGCGTCATACATATTAGGCATAAAGATCTATAGAGATAGATCTAGGCGCCTAATAGGGCTATCATAAAGTACATACCTTGATAAGATTTTAAAGAAGTTTAAAATGGACGGAAGTAAGAAGGGTTCTTACCTATGTTGCAAGGCAAGACATTGAGTAAGACTCAAAGTCCCGGCGGAAGAAAGAGAGATAATGGACAAAGTCCCTATGCTTCACCATAGGCTCTATAATGTACGCCATGCTATGTACAAGACCGGATGTGGCACACGCTATTAGTTTGACTAGTAGGTACCAATCGGATCCAGGTTCGAACTGGATAGCGGTCAAGAATATCCTTAAGTACTTAAGAAGAACTAAGGATATGTTTCTTGTATATCTGAGGTGAAGAAGAGCTCGTCGCTAAGTGTTATGTCGACGCTATCTTTGACACCGATCCGGATGACTCTAAGTCTCAATCCGGATACGTATTTCTCATGAATGGCGGAGCGGTTAGTTGGAGGAGCTCCAAACAACATGTGGTAGCGGGATTAACAACGGAGGCCGAATATGTTCTTTGCTTGAGCGGCTCGAAGCGATTTGGATGAAGGAGTTCATATCCGAACTAGGAGTTGTGGCAAACGCGTTGGACCCAATGGTGATCTATTGTGACAACAATGGTGCCATTGCCAATGCCAAAGAGCCAAGGTCTCACAAGCATTCCAAGCATATTAAGCGCCGGTTTCACTCCATCCGCGAGCATGTCAAGGATGGAGATATAAAGATTTAGAAGTACATACGGATCTCAATGTAGCAGATCCGTTGACTAAAACTCTCCCTAGAGCAAAACATGATCAACACGAGAACTCAATGGGTGTTAGATATATCACTATGTAACTAGATTATTGTCTCTAGTGCAAGTGGGAGATCAAGGAATATGCCACGAGAGGCAATAATCAATTGTTTATTATGTGTATTCCAAGTATATGATAGATGTTTATTTTGCATGCTATAATTGTATTAATACGGAAGCGTTAATACATGTGTGTTTAATAAACAAACAGAAAGTTCCTAGTTAAGCCTCTCTCATAAACTAGCTCGTTGATTAACAAGATGATCAAGGTTTCCTGATCATGGACATTGGATGTTGTTAATAACGGGATCACAACATTAGTGTAATGATGTGATGAACATTCATCCGAAGTATAGCATTACGATCAAAGTCATTGAGTTTATATTGCTATAACAACTTACGAAGTGATCCTAATCCTTAGACCATGAGATCATGTCAATCACTAACCACGGAAGAGTTTCTTGATAACATCAAACGTCACACCGTAACAGGGTGATTATAAAGATGGGTTCAGAACTAATAAAGTGTTATGTTGAGGCTCATGGATCGAGAGTGGAATTTGTTCATCCCGATGACGGATAGATATACTCTGGGCCCTCTCGGTGATATCACATTGATTAGCTTGCAAGCAAGTGATTTGATCACTAGAATGTTATATCACGGAGCGAGAAAAGAGTGCATGTCGAACGAGATCAAACTAGGTATGGAGATACCGATGATCGAATCTCGGACATGTAATATATCGTGAGACAAAGGGATTAAGATACTAGCGTAAAGGTTCGACGATCACAAGAAAGTCATCGTTGAATGTGTGGGAGTCGATGGGTCTCCGGATCCGCTTCGATTATTGATCCGAGAGGGTCTCGATCATGTCCGCATTATTCGCGAACCGTAGGGTGGCACACTTAAGACACCGACATCCAATTGGAGCAAAAGTTTCATGCGAAAGAATAAACAAGCGCAGGAATTTATTTCACTAGATACCAAACAAGGTTTTCGGGTGAAATTGCATAAAGTGGTTATGCATGTGAAATAGAATTCTAGCAAGGGGTTATTTGTGAATGTTTGTCATTAAAGTAATTGACAAAATTCTGAATAAAATAAAAGAGTTTTATTTAATGAGAGATTGCATTAAATTTGGTGGAAATTTAATGGGATTTTTGAGTGGACTTTTGAGTGGAGGGAATTTGGAGGAGTTTTGTGAGTGGAGTGTCCACCCACATGAAGAGGGGAGGGCAAGGGGCAGCCCCATGCGCCGGCCACCCCCTTGGGGTTCCCCCCCTCCTCCTATAAAAGGAGCCCCTCCTCTCACTTCTCACTCACACCTCCTCGTGAAGGATCTCTCTCCCCCTCTAGAATTTATCCCCCATGGTCTCGGACTAGCGAGATACATGTTCCCGGTGGCTATTCGGCAAGAAAGAGTTGTGCTTCCGCTGCATCGCTGGAGCGAGGAGGCGGAGGTTGCTCGGTGCCTCGAACGTGTGTGCGAGCACGGATGCGCTGCTGATTTGCGGCGCTAGGACTTCCTCTCGATCTTGAGATCGGCAAGAGATCGTCTACATCAACCACGAGTTTGGACTCATTAAGCTTTGTCGGTCTTCAAGGGTATGTTCTCTACGGATATACATCCGCCCGTTGTTTGTATCTAGTATAAATAGATCTTGGTATATAGTTCACATCGTAGGAAAATTTTTGTTTTCTATGTTGCGAACCCTTCAATTACAATAAAAATAAAAAAGGGGTACAATAATATAGAAGGGAAGGGCAACTAGGCGCCTAAACCCTGGGCTAAACCCTAACCCTAGATACCCTACTCCATCGGCGGTGGAGGCGGTGCCGGTGCCGCTTCCCTCCAAGCCGCCGTCGCGGCATTCCAAGCCGCCAGCCTCTCCCGCTGCTCCCGCCGCCGCTGCTCCTCCTGGAAGGCCCAGCGATTGGCCTCCCGTCGTTCCTCGTCCTCCCATTTGCGCCTTTTCTTCAAGGAGCGCGCGGCCTGCTTCTTCTCCCACTTGGCGTAAGCAGCCAGCTCCGCCTCCTCCTCCTTATCCGCCGCCTTCCAGTACTCTTCGGAGGGGCCGTCATCGGGGAGGTTGCCCCCGTGGAGGGGGTTGTGGATGAAGTGGCCCTCCGCCCAGGGGCAGGGCGGGGCTTTGCATCGCCCCCCTTTTTGCCACGCTTGGGGCGCGTGGGCGCCTCCTGATCCCATACCTGCTTGTGGTCCGGTTGGTTGTCCTCGTCTCTAACTTTGGAATCGGAAGGGAAGCAGAGGGGGGAGGTCACCATGGTCGCCCTAGTGTTTTGGGGCTGGGAGGAGGCAAAGGAACGGACTCGAGGTTGAAGATGAGGGGCAAGATGAGATGAGGAGGCAAAGGCATTTTGCCTATTTACTGAGGGCGGTGCGTGAAGGGAGGCGTGAGAATCCAGCGTTGGCGCAGCCGCGTGCGCTGCGTTGCGTGTAGGCAGCGGGCATAGCCGCGTGCGTGATCAATACGGTCAGTGCAAAAACATTGCTAGGATGCACGTGACCCTACACCGTCACCCCCGCCCCTCATGCATGCATGCATTAATGCGAAAGAGAGAAAAAACATCCAAGGTAGTTGTTCATTGGCAGTGAAAAATAAAAAATAAAATAGAATTTGGCCTTGATTTACTCGATGATAAATGCAGGAATCTAGGACCAAGATACTCGTTCGTTTTTACACACCGCATGCAACAAACTCGTTCGTTTTTACACACGCAAAAAAAATCGGTGGGAATAATCAGAGGGATGTCAAGTGGAGGGAATAGAGGGAGTATGAAACTAAGTTTATAATATTTTAGATTTTGATATTTTTTCTTATATATGTAGTCAAAGTTGATATTTTAGATTTATAAATATTGAATTTTTCTATGGCGCATGAACCGGAGGGGAGTAAGTTTGACTGAAGAAAGTTGTTAGACGTACACTTATTTAATGCGACGGAGGGAGTAAATACGCTATAGCGCTGTTGCACGCAAAATAGCTAGACTGCGACGCGAGAGGCAGCTGCATAGCATGCATGCATGGTGCAGCTCGCCCCGCCCAGCGCCCTCGCATGCCACGCTCGGTCCAACGGTCAATGGAGTGTGCCACGCTGTAACTTATATTTATTACATATTTTAGATTTTAATATTTTTTCTTAGGCTGGTCATAGTGACATGCATACTCCCTCTGTCCACAAATAAGTGTACGTTTAGCTTCAAAATTTATCCACAAAAAAGTGTATTTCTACCTTTCCAATGCACTTTAAAGTAGAAAAAATTGCTTCAGAAAAATTAAGTCTAATAACATTTAGCAAATGGTCTCTTCAATTTATACATGCACTTACCTCATTGGAGGTGGGAGAATTAAAGATGAGAGAGAACATGACTAACACATTTCCAATGCACTTTTTACTTCATCCCATAATTTGTCTTAAAATTCCTAAACGTCCACTTATTTGCGGACGGAGGGAGTATGTGGGAGTAACTTAGAGTAGTAACATGCATATGTTACTAGTCTAAGTTACTACTCTATAGTGCAAAATAACATAGATGTGGTATCATGCAAAGTCTCATTTATTATAATGTAGACTCATTTTGTCTTGAAATTTGTGATGTTATGGTAACAATGCTAGTTACCACAAACCTCTCTCTTATCATTTAATTGCATGTCATGTCATCTAAATGCTTAGTTGATAATACATGTAGGACTATGTTACTATCCAAGTTACTCCCACCATGACTAGCCTTATATGCATAGTCAAAGTTTATAAATATTGACTTTTTCTATGGCACATGAACCTGAGGGGAGTAAGTTTGACTGAAGAAAGTTGTTAGACGTACACTTATTTAATGCGACGGAGGGAGTAAATACGCTGCAGCGCTGTTGCACGCAAAATAGCTAGACTGCGACGCTAGAGGCAGCTGCATGCATGGTGCAGCCCGCCCCGCCCAGCGCCCTCGCATGCCACGCTCGGTCCAACGGTCAATGGAGTGTGCCACGCTGTACCTTATCTGTTCATGGAAAAACGATGAAGTCAATCAGATTCCAGAATCATCCATCCCACGGATCGCCAAGAGCTAGCCGCGAAATCCTTCTAAGAGACGCCAACCAATCAGGTTGCAGAACAAGCCCTTCCACGGATCGCCCAGAGCCACCCGCGGAATCCTTCTAGAAGACGCGATCGGACGGCCACAGTGACGCGCTAGGGTTAGATCTACGTTCCTCATTAGGCCTTAGGGTTAGCTGGGTTTAGGATGCAGTCAACGGGGTTTCACAAGTTTGACCAGACATTCAAATGTGCATAACTAATTCAAAAAAAATCAAAAAAATACAAAACCTTCGCATGGTGTCATGTTATCTGACATAGTTGTGAGGAAAAATATCAAACTTGGTCTATTGATCATATTTCAAAAAACCCTTCACAAAATGACCTATCTCCTCCGAGGTTTTCTGGCTTTCGTGTCAAATGACCAATGATATGGATAGAATCAAGGCATAGTTTGTGATAATGTGCCCATATTGGGCATGCATGTGTATAATGGGATGACTAACAATGTTGTAGTACAAAGTTTTCCTTTTCTATGCACAGAAAATCCATTTTCTATTTTCTGAGTGCCGAAAGAGGGGGGGATTTATGAAGCAACCACCAAATTGAAGTTTCAAAATGGTAACATACTATTTTTAAAAAAATTAGACCACCTAGAATGTAAAATTTCCCAACTTGAGTATCTCAAACCTTTTATTCCATCCCTGGTGAAAAAGACAAATGTGTGCTAAATCGGCTGGAAGTAGGTAAGATATGAACTACATGTACATGATTTCATGCTATTTTTAGGTTCACAACATGCTATTTCATCAGATATCCAATGCTAGTTTTGTGAGCCTCAACCCCTAGCTAAGAATATTTATGAAAACCCTTCAAAAAGTTTGACCAGAAATTCAAATGTGCATAACTTGTCGTGGGAATAGTCACGGCAGATGCTGCAATCGGCAGCGAGTAGTAGAACGAGGGGCTAGGGCGGCCAGCCATCTGCGGTGCGAGATGAGGGCAAAGACACAGGGTTTTACCCAGGTTCGGCCCCCCGGAGGGTAAAGACCTACTCCTGCTAGATTGTATTATGGAGGTGTTACAATGGGCGAGCTCGGCTAGGCGTGAGTCGCTTGGGTGTATGAGGAACGATCTCTACCGCCCTATAGGGAGGTTTATATAGGATCAGCTCCCCTAGGGTTTACATATCTCAACCGATTCATTTAAAGCTTCGGTAGTCATTTAACCTAATCCGTGCAGGCCTATCTACTACTTTGGGCCTTGACTTCCGATCGCTTGGTTCCTCGGGCTTCAATCCATTCGTCTGCGCAGCCCACTCGCCGGTTCTTGGGCCAGTCGGAAACGTCTTGCTGGGTATACCCCGGTAGGCATATCCCCATCAGTAGTCCCCGAGGCCGTCGTTGATTAGGCGTAGGTGGCTGCTGGCAGTCGGAGTATACGGCTTCAGAGTAGGCATCCAGTCGAATCGTCGGCGGGCTCCTGTATAAAGGAGGAAACTAGTGATCCAGGTCGCAGCTCTGGCGAATCGAGTCGGCGAAACACTGTCATAGTGATTGGGTCGGCGAGCCGAGTGGCCGTAGTTGGACCGTCAAGCGTGGTCAAACTAGCCGTTGGGGTAATCCAACGGTAACTTTTGGCGTAATCATCGCGCGGTACGGTTCCCTGATTTGGCGGGTAACATCCCCTATATAAGGGGAATGGCAAGCGATCGGAGAGCCACCTTCTCACCACTTCTTCCGATTGCACGCATTTTCCTTCCCTCGCATCGCGATCCAGCCGACCCGAAATCCCCCGACCCCCAACAAACCTCTCGGCCATGGCCCTTTCCACCGAACCGTGGGGTAGATCCAAGTGCACGAGGCGAATGGCCTCTTTCGAGGAGGTCGGATCTTGCGAGCCGTTGTTGGCGATTCCTCGCAGCCGGAGATGACCCGAACCCACGAGAGGGAATTCATCTGTTTCACCAGTCAGCGTGAGCGGGGGCTAGGGTTTCCTACGTCCCTGTTCTTCCGGCGCTTCTGCGCCTACTACGGGATCCAGCCTTCAGATCTGGGTCCCCACAGCATCGAGCAGCTCGCCATCTTCGTGGCGTTCTGCGAATGCTACTTGGGCTGCCGGCCCTACTTCCCCTTGTGGCAAGATCTGTTCCACGGACGGATCAGCCGCGAGGAATGACCCAATGCTAGCCGCGGCCTAACGTTCAACTCAAGTCCAAAGCTTCATTCTTGATCCGATGCTGCCCGCCAAGTCAGCGCGATGGAAGAAGTCATGGTTCTACGTGGCCGAGGCGACCGGAGGACGGTGGCGATCCCGGTATTCCGCCAATCGGTCGAGCGCCATCTCCAAGTCGGCAAGCTCCCCAACGATCAGCGGATGGTCGTCAACGAGATGCTCAGACCATCCGCGGTGAAAAAGAAGGGCCTCGACGATAAACCTGTACAGCTGGCTCGGCGGTGGCTCGTCCCGCCAGTAGCGCGACCACTACATGTACCAAAGACACGGGCGGGAGAATCGACGAAGGCCCTCCTCGGCAGTGGAAGCCGGAGGACTATCTCCCAGCGAAGAAGATTACCGCGGTGTACCTGGATGCGCTGGGGTCGCCCTACACCGCAAGCGTCCAGCTCCAACGGTAACCACTTTACTTTGCTCGCGATCGCATTTATGCGATCGCGGTAATTCGATTTAACTTTGTATTCGTAGCTATTCCAAGTGGTGGAAGGGTGGCTCCAACCTTGGACGACGAACTCGAGCTCGTCCGCCCGGGCGTGGAAGTCGCCGCCGCTAAGGGCGACGAGGACGATGACGACGAGTCCGAGGAGGAGGTCGCCCCGCTGGTCCGAAAGACCCACGGACAACGACAGCGCGAGATCGAGGCAAGCAGAAGCCTCGAGCGTCATGATGACGACGACGAGCTCCCAGAGACCACTTCGCGCCGTCAATCCACTCCGTCGAAGAAGAAGAAGAAAGAAAGGGAGGTAAGGGCCCCCCCGAAGAAGAAGACGAATCCATCGAAGCCGGCCTCGCCCGCTTTTCGGCGGCAGGTCGATGCTCCCAGCCAGCCGGTGAGGACGCGCCACCGATGGCAGACCGACGGGCCAGCGGCGAAGTGCCGCTGGCTTCAATGCCTCCGCCATTCGCCCCTGTCTCTGGGCTGGGGGATGTTCCGGCTGCGGCGGCTTCGCCTCGCCAGGAGGCTCCTGCCAAAGATATCTCAGAGGCTCCAGCTGCGGCCTCAACGACGAAGAAGCCGTCCGTGTCTTGGGCACGCGGACGTCCTGGAGATGGGGCTCAGTCGCCGACTTGGCCCTGAACTAGAAAAACCAGCCGGCCTCCGTACGGGGCTACGTTTTATTCCAGTCGCCAAGTGAGTGCACTCGCCTTTCCTTGTTTCTCATAATTACTTCAATTGTTTTTGCTTATACGATTGATACACAGGACCGGAGTGAAAAGGATGGGCCATCCGACCGTGGCTAAGGTACCGCCCGTCGTTAGCGAGGAGGATCCTTCCCGCAAGAGGAAGAAGGACGAGGCCGTCGCCTCGGCGGATGGCAGCAAGAAGGCCAAGGGCGACGACACCGTCACTATTTCTGACGACACGGCGGTCGCACCAGCCGGACCCGTGATGGAAGCATCCGCGTCTACGAAGGAGGGTGCTCCCTTGCCTGGACCGGCGGAGCCGACCTCCTTTGGAGCAGGTGCCTCTATCGCCACGTTCCCACGCTTCGTGACCAAGGCGGCCACGGCGAGTGGGACTTCGCCCTCAAGCCACGCTCCTGGGGCCGCCGATGCTGAAGTCGACCAACGTCGTGGGCATACGCCGGCTCTCCTCGCGTCTGTGGACGCGATACAACTCCATGGCATGCTTGCCGCAGCCATCCAGGTACATCCAGTCCCCGAGGAGCAGGTCGGTGTTTTGTAGCGGTCTGATTCTTATAATATCTTAACTTTATTTTTCGCAACCAGTCCCCGAGTGCGCACGCGCTAAATTTTAGCGGGTGGGCACTTAGGAATTTCTTGATCGCCAGTCCCCGAGTGCGCACTCGCTGAATTTCAGCGGGTGGGCACTTAGGATTTTTGATTGTGGTCCCGAGTGCGCATCGCTGAATTTCAGCGGGTGGGCACTTAGGAATTTTTCGATCGGTCCTCGATGCTTTCGCTGAATTTCAGCGGGTGGGCATTTTAGAATTTTGCTTTGATTAACCTTTTGTTGGCGTGCGAGTGCGGCTTGAGTCGGTGACCGATTGGCAAGCGGCCAGCTGGAGAAGGAGCTGGCCATCGTCCAGGAAGCGAACAAAGGTCTTCAGGCTGTTGCCGCGAAGGCAGAGGAAGCTCGCCAGGGGCTTGTCCCCGCTGGTGAATTGACGGCGGCGTAATCGGCTTTGAGTACCGCTGAACAGCGGATCGCCCACCTCGAGCGCGAACTGCGGGAGGCAAAAGAAGAAGCGAGCTCGGCTGACGGGCGAGCTAAGGCCGCCATTGCAGCCGCTGAGGAGGATCGCAAGGTGTCGGAAGTCCTTATTGCTGGGCTTCAGGACGACCATACATCGCTTCAATGCTTCATCACGGAACTCGCCCGCCTGCTGCTTGGTGAGTACATCCTCCCTTTCCGGTGGTTGTGTCTTTTGTGGTGTCCGTCGTACTTATTATTGTCTTCTATTCGCAGGTCGCATCATGAAGGGTATATGCCCGAGAGGCAATAATAAAGTGGTTATTATCGTATTCCTTATTTATGATAAATGTTTATTTTACATGCTATAATTGTATTAATACGGAAACGTTAATACATGTGTGTTTAATAAACAAAAGAAAGTTCCTAGTTATGCCTCTCTTATAAACTAGCTCGTTGATTAACAAGATGATCAAGGTTTCCTGATCATGGACATTGGATGTTGTTAATAATGGGGTCACAACATTAGTGTAATAGTGTGATGAACATTCATCCGAAGTATAGCATTACGATCAAAGTCATTGAGTTTATATTGCTATAACAACTTACGAAGTGATCCTAATCCTTAGACCATGAGATCATGTCAATCACTAACACCGGAAGAGTTTCTTGATAACATCAAACGTCACACCGTAACAGGGTGATTATAAAGATGGATTCAGAACTAATAAAGTGTTATGTTGAGGCTCATGGATCGAGAGTGGAATTTGTTCATCCCGATGACGGATAGATATACTCTGGGCCCTCTCGGTGATATCACATTGATTAGCTTGCAAGCAAGTGATTTGATCACTAGAATGTTATATCACAGGAACGAGAAAAGAGTGCATGTCGGTAACGAGATCAAACTAGGTATGGAGATACCGATGATCGAATATCGGACATGTAATATATCGCGAAACAAAAGGATTAAGATACTAGCGTAAAAGGTTCCGACGATCACAAGAAAGTCATCGTTGAATGTGTGGGAGTCGATGGGTCTCAGATCCCGCTTCGATTATTGATTCGAGGGGTCTCGATCATGTCCACATTATTCGTGAACCGTAGGGTGACACACTTAAGAGACACCGACATCCAATTGGAGCAAAAGTTTCATGCCGAAAAGAAAAGGAAAGCGCAGGAATTTATTTCACTAGACACCGAAACTGTTTCGGTTGAAATTGCTGAAACTGGTTCTGCATGTGAAATGGAATACTAGCAAGGGTTTTTATGTGAATGTTTGTTAATTAAAGTAATTAACAAAATTCTGAATAAATAAATAAAAGAGTTTTATTTAAATGAGAGCTTGCATTAAATTTGGTGGAAATTTAATGCATGTGAGTGGATTTTTGAGTGGAGGCTTTTTAATGGGAGTGGAGGCTTTTCATTTTGAGTGGGAGCTCCACCCACATGAATGTGGAAGAGGTGGGGGCAGCCCCATGGCTGGGCGCATGGCCCTTGGGTGCCCCCTCTCCGCTATAAAAGGCCCCCTCTCCTCCTCTCACAACACACCTCCTCGTGAAGGATATCTCTCCCCCTCTAGAATTTATCCCCCATGGTCTCGGACTAGCGAGATACATGTTCCCGGTGGCTATTCGGCAAGAAAGAGTTGTTCTTCCGCTGCATCGCTGGGCGAGGAGGCGGAGGTTGCTCGGTGCCTCGAGCGTGTGTGCGAGCGGATGCGGCTGTTTTCTTGCTAGGACTTCCTCTCGATCTTGAGATCGGCAAGAGATCGTCTACATCAACCACGAGTTTGGACTCGTTAAGCTGTCGGTCTTCAAGGGTATGTTCTCTACGGATATACATCCGCGTTGTTTGTATCTAGTAGATAGATCTTGGTACATAGTTGTTCCCATCGTAGGAAAATTTTTGTTTTCTATCTTGCAAACCCTTGATGGTATCGAGCGGATCTATGCGTAGATACTTTGCACGTAGTACACATATGAGTATGTGGCGATGATGATCATTTATTGCTTCTTAGTTGTACTTTGGATATTGGTGGCATAGTGGGATGAAGCGGCCCGGACAAACTTTACATGTCCTCGCACATGAGACCTGTTCCACGCTTGACATGCAACTAGTTTTGCATAAGTGGCTAGCGGGTGTCTGTCTCTCCTCCTATAGTCAATATCTAATTTGCAACGAGTTGTCAACAATTTGGTTATCCTCGTTGTGGTTCATGTTCGTAGGTAAGAACGGTTCTATCTCGAAAGCCCTAAGCCACGTAAAATTTGCAATGGATAAATTAGAGGCGTCTAGTTTAGATTGTTGCTGGGCTAGTGTTATGATATGGTGATGTTGTAAGTAGAAGTATGAGATGATACTCTTACAACACACATAACGTGTAATATCCATAGACCTTGGACTTACACATATAGGTATGATAGTGATCATACCACGATGCACATGATAGAGATCATATGCGAGAACCATATCATTCCACTAATAAACATGTGATGTTTGATAGCATCTTATATTGCTTGTTTGGCGTTTTAGCATAATAAGATGATCCCTCATTTAGATATCAAGATAAAAATGTGTTCTTCCTTAAGTATGCACCGACAATGTTTCGTCGCTTCAAGACATCACGTGATGATCGGGTGTACTTGAATCCACGAGCATATCTCGGGTGTAAGACAGTTACACACGCGAATACTAAGGTTCTTACTTGGCGAGCCTAGCATGTACAGACATGGCCTCGGAACACGGACCGAAAGGTTAAGCATGAGTCATATAGTAGATATGATGCCCATTTGATGCTCGCCTTTGAAGCTACACCGACTCACGTGATGATCGGACTTGGTGTAGTGGATTTGGTTCATGTAATCACCAAAAGGCACGAGGGATGTCGTTTTGAGTGGGAGTTCATTTCTAATTTGGATTAGTAGAACTCAATTTATCATAAATTAAATCAAAGTGAATTTGCATAATTTGTTGTAGTCATTGGCATTCGTTCACCACCTTATGCATAGTTGTAATTGAGATAATAGAACTATAGAATTCTGGATATATACTTTTAACTGGTATCGTATTGTGTTGAGTGTCAATCTAAAGTTTAAAGTCCTATTGCAAACTTTCAGCAAAATTCTATTTACTCCGTGAAATTTAATAATTGGTATTAAATCGAGAGTAACAATTCCAGTGTTAGTATCTTAAGTATCATGTTTGCCTCCATGATTCTTGATTTAAACATCAAGTTTATCTAGGAGCTGAAAGAATTGTTTCAGAAACCATCATGTGTGGCAGATATAACGATATCTGAAACAATGTTTTGGTTGCAATATGATAGAGTATATATATGTTCTCATATTGGATGAGAATTTACAAAGGTTGGAGATGCTAGACATCCTAAACATCCAAAAGGGTTTTGGAAAGTAATGTTATACTCACGATTCGCCTTTATAAGCTAAAGTAGCTTGATCATGAAAGTCGTCATGATAAGGGTGAATAGAATATGTATGTAAAATGTTTACTACACTAAAAGATTACTAAAGAATGGATTTTGAAAGAATACCGATCATTTGATGATGGTGATCTACTTCAAAGTGCAAGTTCAAAGGTATTATTATTTGAATATACACGCTTTGGACTATGTGTCATGTATATGGCGCCACTTTTGATGTTGATAAATTCTTTTAAAAAGGAAAAGGAAATGCTGAAAGAGAATCTATAAAATATACTTGGCAGAAAAGAAAAGATTGGAAATATCCAATTTAGGTATATATATGATATACATGTTATGGTTGTATTCCTTGCTTGTTAAACAATGTGGTTCTTGGGTATTGGATACCGAATTGGTTGGTATGAAATTTCATACGGAACGACGCAATTCATGAACCACAATGACCTAAGTAACTAGCAAGATAATATGTGATGATGTTCATCAAAAACAAACAAACCGTTGTTTGTATTTCTCGTTGACATCAAAGCTTGACTTCAAGATTTGTTTTAATAATTGTTATTTGAATCAGGTATTATAAGAACAAAGGTTGTTCAAATAATTACCGTATTCCATATAAGATGGATGATTTACAAATCTAGTTGAAGAAATCACATCCATAAATCCTAATGCTAAAATGTTGCAAGACAAATGATTGAAAGATCACTTATGAAGTGACATCGCTGTTTAAATTATATTGGAAAGAAAACATGAAGAATCTCCATATTCATGGATTTTTGGAGTCTTTGATTTGATCAAGTGACGCTTGTGAGACTTTCCACGTGATAATTAAAACTTCGTTCAAAGGCCAAAGAAGAACGAACGACTAAATTATTGGAATTTATACATATCGATGTATGTAGTCCATTATGTGCAGTCGTAAGCGATGGGTTTCAACTTCATATGCTTTCTCCGGTTTTTTGAGTGAATATTCACTTAATGATAAAGAAGTATGAAATATTTGAAAAACGTTTTCAAAGACTTTCAAGATGAAGTGGAAAATCATTGTAACAAGAAAAATAAATGAATTATGATTTGATCATAAAGGGATTTATTTGAGTTACAAGTGTAACAAGAAAATAAATGAATTATGATTTTATCATAAAGGGATTTATTTGAGTTGCAAGTTTAGCAAAACACCTAGATTTACATCTCCCAAAACACCATAGGAGTATGGAGTGTTTGAGATTTGTAATGAAACCTTGTTTGACATGGTTGGATCAAAGGTGTTATTTATAAAACTGCCATTATGTTTTAAAAGATTAAAGCTTTAGAGACTACCGCTTTTACCGAAAAGAGCTCCATCTTGATCCGTTGAAATGACACCATATGAGTTATGGTTTGGGGTAAAACCCAAGTTGTCCTTTCTTAAATTTTGGTATGCTAAACATAAGTAAGATGTTTACAACCAAAGTCGGATGAGCATGTCTTTGTAGGTTATTTCGAATAACAATTGGTTATTCCTCCTTAACACCGAGGACAAAAGGGTTTGTCGCTTGAAATGTGAAGTTTCTTGAAGAAGGAATTTTTCATAAAAGTTAAGTGGGAGGACAATAGAACTTTGATAAGGTTAACGAACCTTAGCTAAATGTCTTGAGTTGCTTGGCCGGAAATCATTCTGGAGGCTGCCATAATGCTCATAGCTTATGTGCCTCAAAGGTTGTGGTCACGGAGGTTTAAAGTTCCTATTGAACCAAGAAGGTCGGTTAAACAATCAAATACTAAGATTTGAGAGTAAATCATTATTGTTTGACAATGATGAACCGAATACATACAAAGAAGCGATGATGGGCCACGACTCAGTCAAATGGCTTGAAGCCATAAAATCCGTGATAGTTCCATATCGAGAAATCAAGTTTTGAACTTGGAAGACCCTCGGAAAGGTGTAAAACCTATCGGTCGTATTTGGATCTATAAAAGCAGAACATGGATGTCTCACATCTATGAAATATTCGACATGTTGTAAAGTATTTTATGACAATGTTCAAGGAGTTGACTATGACAAGATTTGATCTTTCATAGCGATATTTAGTCTGACGGATTAAAGTAGCAACCACTACATATAATTTGGTATATGGTAGATGAATAAACAAAACAAAGTTCTTCTAATAGAATGGTTACCTAGGGCGTGTACATGACACGGTCCAAAGGGTTTTGTTAAATTCAAAGGATGCTAAAAGGGCATGCAAACTTCAATGGTTGAAGTAAGCATCATGAGTTGGAATCTTCACCATGATGAAAACGTTTTTCATCGAGACGATGAAGATGCTTGCATTTGCAAGAAATTAAGTGGGAATGAGACATATTTCTAATACATTATGTGGAGGACATCTTGTTGATTAGAAATGATGTATCTTTTATTGACAAAGGTTAAGAATTTCATTTCGATGAAAGACTTAGGCAAAACCCGAATATTTAGCGTGAATGTCTATAGTGGATAGACTATAACGCCAATATGGTTGTGCCAAACGTACATATATGAGATATTGAAGGAGTTCAATATAGAATCAACAAGAAACGGTTCTTGTTGCATGGAAAGGAATTGAATCAAGATTCAAGTGTATCGACACTTGATAAGTGAAACAAGATTCAAGTGCTTTGACACTTGATGAGTGCAATCACGAGAATGTTTTGATCAATCATACCATGATATGTACACATCCAGATATGTCCTATGCTCTAAGTGTTATGAGCATATACCAGAATGAATCATAAAATGATCATTGACGATAGTGAGGATATTCTTATGATCTTTTGGAAGAACTAAGAATATATTTGTGTAGAGGTGACAAACAATTACAAATAGTTCATTGTAAGCGTTACATTGATACTAGTTTTGTCACAAGATACAAATTAAGTTTATCTCAATTTAAACTATGGGTGGCACAATGTAATGGAAAGGAGATTCCATGATGTATTTGGAAGAGTTCCAAAATTAAGACATTGTGACGAATACTACAACAAAAGGCTAAGTATATGACTGCTATAGTAGCAAAGGAGAATTTGTGTCAAGTAGTTTGTTATCAAACTAAGGTGTGGTTATAGCGGGCTAACACTAAAGATATATTGTATGACAATAGTATCGACGTGTTTTAACCCCAAGGAACTAAAGGTCTCACCGAAAGACCAAATTAATACAATGCCATCTCATTAGAGAATGAGTGATGCGTGAAGACGCAAAGACATGCAAATACACACGGACCTGAAGCGTCAGCTCCGTAGATTATGTTAACCACTTGCAATTGTGTATATGGAACACCAAAAAGCCATAGGTGTTCAATACACAAAGTTCTCAAACTAGATTATTGTCTCTAGTGCAAGTGGGAGACTGAAGGGTATATGCCCGAGAGGCAATAATAAAGTGGTTATTATCGTATTCCTTATTTATGATAAATGTTTATTTTACATGCTATAATTGTATTAATACGGAAACGTTAATACATGTGTGTTTAATAAACAAAAGAAAGTTCCTAGTTATGCCTCTCTTATAAACTAGCTCGTTGATTAACAAGATGATCAAGGTTTCACGATCATGGACATTGGATGTTGTTAATAACGGGTCACAACATTAGTGTAATGGTGTGATGAACATTCATCCAAGTATAGCATTACGATCAAAGTCATTGAGTTTATATTGCTATAACAACTTACAGTGATCCTAATCCTTAGACCATGAGATCATGTCAATCACTAACACGGAAGAGTTTCTTGATAACATCAAACGTCACACCGTAGAGGTGATTATAAAGATGGATTCATAACTAATAAAGTGTTATGTTGAGGCTCATGGATCGAGAGTGGAATTTGTTCATCCCGATGACGGATAGATATACTCTGGGCCTCTCGGTGATATCACATTGATTAGCTTGCAAGCAAGTGATTTGATCACTAGAATGTTATATCACGAGCGAGAAAAGAGTGCATGTCGATAGAGATCAAACTAGGTATGGAGATACCGATGATCGAATCTCGGACATGTAATATATCGCGAAACAAAGGATTAAGATACTAGCGTAAAGGTTCCGCGATCACAAGAAAGTCATCGTTGAATGTGTGGGAGTCGATGGGTCTCCAGATCCTCTTCGATTATTGATTCGAGAGGGTCTCGATCATGTCCGCATTATTCACGAACCGTAGGGTGACACACTTAAGAGACACCGACATCCAATTGGAGCAAAAGTTTCATGCCGAAAGAAAAGGAAAGCGCGAATTTATTTCACTAGACAAAAAGCTGTTTGGTTGAAATTCGAAAAACTGGTTCGCATGTGAAATGGAATACTAGCAAGGGTTTTATGTGAATGTTTGTTAATTAAAGTAATTAACAAAATTCTGAATAAATAAATAAAGAGTTTTATTTAAATGAGAGCTTGCATTAAATTTGGTGGAAATTTAATGCATGTGAGTGGATTTATGAGTGGAGGCTTTTTAATGGGAGTGGAGGCTTTTCATTTTGAGTGGGAGCTCCACCCACATGAATGTGGAAGAGGTGGGGCAGCCCCATGGCTGGGCGCATGGCCCCTTGGGTGCCCCCTCTCCGCTATAAAGGCCCCCTCCTCCTCTCACAACACACCTCCTCGTGAAGGATCTCTCTCCCTCTAGAATTTATCCCCATGGTCTCGGACTAGCGAGATACATGTTCCCGGTGGCTATTCGGCAAGAAAGAGTTGTGCTTCCGCTGCATCGCTGGAGGCGAGGCGGAGGTTGCTCGGTGCCTCGAGCGTGTGTGCGAGCACGGATGCTGCTTTTTTGGCGCTAGGACTTCCTCTCGATCTTGAGATCGGCAAGAGATCGTCTACATCAACCACGAGTTTGGACTCGTTAAGCTTTGTCGGTCTTCAAGGGTATGTTCTCTACGGATATACATCCGCCCGTTGTTTGTATCTAGTAGATAGATCTTGGTACATAGTTGTTCCCATCGTAGGAAAATTTTTGTTTTCTATGCTGCAAACCCTTCACATCATCGATAGCGAGGAAGAGGCGAGCTCGCTCGACGCGAGGCAGTGCGTAAGCATGCTCGTCGATTCGGCAACGTTGTCGGCGACGTGCATCCACGCCTATCTCCAAGAAATATCGCCCACGGAGGTGATTCCCAGCGACCTCGTCGAGGTGTGAAAGTATTTGGAGAAGGCGCCCGCGGTCGTTGAGTTCATGACGCGGTCGGCGTTTCGGCGCGGAGCGTCGACGGCACTTAATCTTGGACTTGCCCACTTCCCCGAAGACTTCGACATCGACGATGTGACGAGTGGATATCCATCGTCGACTGGCGCGGTGGAGCTGTCCGAGGTTCTCGTTGCGACCGCGCCGCCACGTGCACTCGAGCGTTAATGCGGGCAATGGGCGACCTCCTTCCGTGCAGGAGGCGGTCGCGAGCGACCCGAGCCACCGCATCGTGACTTCAAGGTCGAGCAGCCTTTTCGCGCGGCAATGGCGGGTGAACTGACGACGTATCCGTCGAACCCGTACACGCCGTTCATCCGCAATCTCTGGGATGTTGGCGAGTCGTCGTCGAAGCCTGCAGAGTAGGATAGTTTGCCTCGTGGCGTTAGCAGCAGGTCTGCCATGCGGGCATATTTTGTAGCATGAAACAATGCGATATGCAATTGAATGAGACATCGTGTCTATTTTGGTATTTGTTGTGTGCTTGTGATTGATTTTTGAACGAGTCCCCGAGCGCGTCCACCCTTTTTGTGGGGTTTACCTCGTATGCGATATATGTGTTGTTTTTATGTGTTTTGTTATTGTGGTCGACTCGCCCGAGCTCTAAGAGCCAGTCGCTTGGCGACTCCCTTGAGTGCTCTGTACTTTACCGTTTTCCCTTGCGCGAACGAGGTCGGGTGGCCGAGTCCCCGAGCGTGGTACTTGGTTGTTCTAGGCGCGACTCGAGGGTGGTTGAGGACTTAGCGTAGGGATTGAGCGTCACTCCTGCCTGGCCCGTGGGGTCGATCGCATGGCGAGTCTGGGCATGCTCTCCTACTTGGCGTTTTCCACGACGCTCGCGATGAACTGGTCTTGATCCCGGGCGTGGTACTTAGCCGTTCAGTCGCTATGCCGAGGATGCGGAGGACCAAGGTCTGTGAAGCGAGGCGATTGTCTTGGCTCGTAGAACCGGTCGAGCTAGGCGACTCAATGGGGCTCCGGATGGGCGTTTTCATGGACGATGCAAGACACGAGAGGTGATTCAGTGCTCTTACACCGCACTACTTAGCCATGCCGATCGCTGTACCAAAGGTTGACTTCTGCGGTTAGCGTAACGCTGTTATTACGAGTGCGAGTGGCACAAGTCATGGAGAGTAGGCGCAATTTGCGGTAACCGTTTTTTTATTTCATAGCGACTGGAGAGTACATGTGTGGGGTTCTAGGAGTAGAACTTCCATAGGAGGTTTACATTCCATGGTCGCTTGACGTCGAGTTCGCCGTCCTCGCGGACGTCGATGAGGTAGTAGGCGTCGTTGCCGAGTACGCGCCCGATGGCGAATGATCCTTCCCACGGAGGGGAGAGCTTGTGCATACCCTTCTTGTCCTGGATGAGGCGTAACACCAGGTCGCCTTCTTGGAAGGTGCGAGCTTTCACCCGCCGGCTGTGGTAGCGGCGGAGTCCCTGCTGGTAGATAGCGGGGCGTGACCGAGCGAGGTCACGTGCTTCGTCGAGTTGGTCGATCCCGTCTTGGCGGGCAAGCTCGTTCGCAGCTTTCGTATAGTGAACGACCCGCGACGAGTCGTGCTCGAGGTCGGTGGGCATGACTGCCTTGGCGCCGTAGACCATGAAGAAGGGGGTGAACCCTATCGATCTGTTGACCGAGGTGCGGATCACCCAGATGACGGAGGGCAACTCTTCGACCCAGCACCCGGCGGTGCGCTCGAGTGGTACTTGGAGTCCGGGCTTCAGGCCGTGGAGGATGCTTTGGTTGGCACGTTCCGCCTGGCCGTTGGATTCCGGGTGGGTGACTGACGTGAGGTCGAGCCGGATGTGGTGCTCTTCGCAGAATTCGGCCATGGCTCCCTTGGCAAAGTTGGTGCCGTTGTCCGTGATGATGTTGTTTGGGAACCCGTAGCGATATATGAGCTCGCGTAGGAATTTAGTGGCGGTCTTCCTGTCACATTTCCGGACTGGCTTGGCCTCCACCCATTTCGTGAATTTGTCGACGGCGACTAGCAGGTGGGTGTAGCCGGAGGGGGCCTTCTTGAAGGGGCCTACCATATCCATGCCCCACACAGCGAATGGCCAGGTGATGGGGATTGTTTTGAGCGCCGAGCTCGGTACGTGCGTCTGTTTGGCGTACTTCTGGCACCCGGTGCACCGCTGGACGATATCGACAGCATCGACGTGTGCGGTGGGCCAGTAAAAGCCATGTCGCATAGCCTTGGCGACCAGGGAGCGGGCGGCGGTGTGGTGGCCGCAGTCACCGGAGTGAATGTCGTGGAGGATCTTGCGTCCTTCAGCTGGTTGGACGCAGCTTTGGAACACGCCGGTGACGCTGTGCTTGTGGAGCTCGCCGTCGATGATGGTGTAGGACTTGCATCGACGAGCGATCATCTGAGCGTCCGTCTCGTCTGCCGGCAGGGTTCCGGCTTCCAGGTAGGCGATGTAGGGCTTGGTCCAGTCGTCTGGCTCGTGGACAAGTGCGACCAAGGCTGCCTCTGGTTGGAGTGGGACTCCGATGTCGATCTCCCTCGGGGGAGAGACTGATGGCTTGGTTATCGTGTCGAGGAAAACGCCGGCGGGTGGTGCGAGTCGAACCGACCCGATGCGAGAGAATGCGTCGGCCTCCTCGTTCTTCTGCCTGTCGATCCACTCGACGGAGTAGCCGATGAAGTGTCCGCCCAACTTGTCCACTGCTTGGCGGTACGCCGCCATGGTAGGGAGACGGCGTCGCAGGTGCCAGCGACTTGCCCCGCGACAAGGTCGAAATATCCATAGCAGCGGAGGCGATTGACGTTCATCTCCTTGGCGGCTCGCATGCCGTGGAGTAGGGCCTCGTACTCAGCCATGTTGTTGGTACAGGGTGTGAAGTCGAGGCAGAGGATGTAGCGGAGCTTGTCGCCCTTTGGTGAAGTTAGCACTATCCCTGCGCCTGCACCGTCCGCGTTCTTGGAGCCGTCGAAGTGCAGGCTCCAGTAATGGAGGTACGGCAGCTTCTCTGGCTGCTGGGCCTCTTCCCAGTCGGCGATGAAGTCTGCCAGTGCCTGCGACTTGATCGCTTTTCGTGGCTCGTATTTGATGTTGTGGACGCCGATCTCGACGGCCCACTTGGCGACCCGCCCGGTCGCCTCGCGGTTGCGGATGATGTCTTGCAGTGGTGCTGAGGACACGACCGTGATCGGGTGCTCCTGGAAGTAGTGCGGCAGGCGCCGCTGAGCTCTGAATACCGCGTACACTAGCTTTTGGTACTGTGGGTACCGCTGGCGCGACTCGGTGAGGACCTCGCTGATGTAGTACACCGGCCGCTGGACTGGGCGCTCCTTTCCTTCCTCTGGTCGCTCGACGACCATGACGGCGCTGACGACGCGCTCGGAAGCCGCGACGTAAACCAGCATGGGTTCTTTGTCGGCGGGGGCAGCGAGTAATGGTGCGGCGAGTAGCACCTTTTTGAGGTCGCGGAGCGCGTCGTCCGCCTCCTTGTCCCACTGGAAGGTGGGGTTCTTGCGCATCAGGCGGTATAGGGGCATCGCCTTTTCGCCCAGGCGGGGGATGAAGCGACTGAGAGCCGCTACTCGCCAGCTTCGGGCGTCGGAGCACTCGGGTTTGCCGAGCCGGGTGATCGTGTCGATCTTCGTGGGGTTCGCCTCGATCCTTCGTTTGGAGACGACATACCCCAGTAGTTGTCCGACGGGTACACCGAAGGTGCATTTGCCTGGGTTGAGCTTTATCTTATATCTTCGCAGGTTGGCGAATGTCTCCGCCAGGTCGGCGAGTAGGTCGCCTTGGCGAGCCGATTTTACGACCACGTCGTCGATGTAGACGTGGATGTTGCGGCCAATTTGGCTCGCGAGGCATTCTTGCATGCACCGCTGGTAGGTCGCCCCGGCGTTCTTGAGGCCGAAGGTCATGGCGGTGTAGCAGAAGGCTCCGAATGGCGTGATGAACGCCGACTTCTCTTCGTCTTCGACAGCCATTTTGATCTGATTGTATCCAGAGTAGGCGTCGAGGAAACATAGCGACTCTGAGCCCACGGTTGAATAGATTATCTGGTCGATCCACGGGAGGACGAACTGCTCCTTCGGGCAGGCGTCGTTCAGGTTTGTGTAGTCGATACACATTCTTCAGGTCCCGTTCTTCTTCTCGACCAGGACTGGGTTTGCCAGCCACTTGGAGTACTTGATTGGCCGGATGAAGCCGGCAGCAAGTAGACGCTGCACCTCCTCGGCGATTGCTCGATGGCGTTCTTCATTGAAGGGCCGCAGCGACTGCTTGACAGGTCGCACTTTGGGGTCGGCGTTTAGCTTGTGCTCAGCGAGCTCCCTAGGGACACCGGGCATGTCAGAGGGTTTCCATGCGAAGATGTCCCTGTTCTCACGGAGGAACTCGATGAGCGCGCCTTCCTATGCTGGGCTCATGCCCGTCCTGATCGTCACCGTCTGGCTGGAGTCGCCTGGGACCAGCTCGACGGTGCGGGTGTGCGTCGTGGCCTCAAAGGTTGAGGTGTTTGCGCCCTCTGAGTTGGGCTTCTTGAGTATGGTGGGGTCGTCGTTGTTGACTCCGCTCGCGTACTTGGCGAGCTCATCGGCGTGGTTGGTCTCCGCCGCGATGACGGCGTCGGCGAGCTCGGCTCCTTTGGCCTCGCACTCGGCGGCCATGTCGGGGTCGCCGTGGATGGTGATGACGCCGCACGGCCCGGGGAGCTTCATCGCGTTGTACGCGTAGTGGGGCGCTGCCATGAATTTAGCGAACGCCTGGCGCCCCAGGACGCAGTGGTAGGGGCTGTCGAAGGGCACCATCTCGAAGACGATCCGCTCGGTGCGGAAGTTTGCCGGTGTGCCGAAGGTGACTAGCAGCGTAACCTTGCCGATCGGGTACGCCTTCCGACCGGGAACGATGCCGTGGAATGTGGTGTGGGTCGTCTCGATCATCGACTGCGGGAGCCGCAGCCGCCTGAAGGTGTCGAGGTACAGGATGTTGATGGAGCTGCCGCCGTCCATCAATGTCTTGGGGAGCCAGTAGTCGCCGACCTTGGGCTTGACCACCAGGGCGACTCGTCCTGGGTACTCGATGCGTGGCGAGTGGTCTTGGCGGCTCCAGGTGATGGGCTGCTCTGACCAGTTTAGGAACTGGGGAACGTCCACAGGCCCGCTGCGTTGACGGCGGCAATGGCGATGACCTTCTTCTCGCGCTTCGTGTTGAAGCCTGTGAAGGTGTGGAGCGAGCCGGCCACTTTGCCAAATTTTCCGCCGTTTGGCGGGTCGTTGTCGGGGTCCTCCCGCGCTCGCCGTGCCTTCTCGATTTCCCTGAGGGTGTGGAAGTCGGCGGTGGTGTGCGTTGTGGGCTTCCCTTCCCTGCTATGAAACGCACATGGTTTGTTAAGGAGAGCCGCGGGGTCGAACCTTGGCTTGGCCTTGTAGTTTCCGCCGTCGCGGCGTTGTCCTCCGTCGCGGCGGAAGCTCTTGGGCTCGCGCTGCGCGTGCCCGGCGTTGGCGACGAAGTCAACTCGCCCGTCACTGCGACGCTTGCCGGTGAGGCGAGTGCTGCTGTAGCGTAGGTCGGACCGGCGTCCGCCATCGTTTACACTCGTGCGGCGTTGACCTCCTGACTCGTCGTCAGTTTCCTGGTTTGGATCTTCCTCGGCGTACCGTTTGGCGATCTCGAGGAGGTCAGGGATGTTGTCGAGTGTGCGGGAGTGTCGCTTGAGCTTGGCGACCAGGGGCTCGTAGCGGCACGAGGTCTTGAAGCAATGGATCGTGGTGTCCGGGTGAATGCCGACCGTGTTGTACCAAAGTTCTTGCCATCGTTGGACCCAGTTGCGGGTCGACTCGCGGGGTCCCTGGACGCATCGCTCCAGGTCCTCGATAGTGGTGGCGCGGGTGTAGGAGCACTCGAAGTGCCTGACGAAGGCGTCACGCATCTCCTCCCAGGAGTCGATCTGTCACGGGAGGTGTTGATCCATCCTTGCACGTCCCCTCCATCATTAGGGGGAGGTAACGGGCGGCTAGCAGGTCAGTGTGGCCTGCGATCCCCATCGCCATGAGGTATGTGTCGAGCCAGACGGCGGGGTCGTACGAGGAGTCGTACTTTTCTATCTCTTTTGGCGCCTTGAAGTTTGGCGGGTACTTCTCGCCTCGAATCATTGGTCCGAAGCACTTGGGTCCGAGTCGACTGAGCGATCCCATGGGCTCGCCGTCGCGGCGATTGGTTAGGGTATGTCGCAGGTCGTCGGGCTGGCGTGCGCGCCAACTTTGGTTGTTGATGATGTGGGTGCGGGCGTCGATGGGTTGCCCGTTGGCGGCGACGAGGTTGGTTGCCGGCCTGGGGTCGTTGGTGGAGAGTGCCGCGTTCGCGGGTCGGTGTTGGAGCTGCAGTGGCTCTGGTGGCGGGCAGTTGAGGGTGTTTGCCGCCGCTGGGCGGCCGCTGGAGGCCGCTCTGCTTCCCGAGGAACGCGAGTATACTCGACCTTGCGAGTCGGCGCCCGCTCTTTGCTGCTCGACGGCCTTCGCGAGCAGGGCCCTGACGTATTGGATCTGTAGGGCGCCGTCGCCGGTGGCCGTGATGCTGTCGGCTGCTGCTCGGCCTGCCACGAGGTTGTCCATCGGGGTGGAGAACAGTGGGAGGCCGTTTGCGTCTCGCTCCCGTGAGGAGACTACTATCCGCGGCTGGTCCCTGGGAGGGGTGCGGTTGGGTGGAGGTGGGGCGCCCATCGCCGTTGATCCTGGCGGGGGCCGGGCGCTTCCTCCTGGTGGCGCGTTCTCGCAGATCGCGCGCTCGGCCACGCGGGCCGGGTCGTTTTCGTCGTCGAAGTTCAGGGCACGCCCTTGAACGGTGGGGTTCAGGCGTGACCTGATCCGCTGCTGGTGGTAGCGTGATAGCTCCTGCGCCGTCACCTGCTCGAGGCGAAATTTTTCGCGCTCGGCTTGCTCCTTGCGCACCGCCTCCGCCAGTTTCAGGCGGAGTTCCTCGACCTCCGTTGCCGTGGCGTTAGGAGGGATTGGGGTGGAGAATGGATCCTCCGGCGGATCGGTGCCGGTTGCCATGTAGGTCGCGGCGTGGCGACCGGTTCCGTCGCGGAGGTCAGCGGAGTTCTCCGACCCGGAGTCGAATTCGAAGATCCCGAGGATGGAGGGGTCCTCGAAGTCTCCCACGTTGGAGACCTGGGCGATGGAGCCCGCGGATGAAGCCGCGGTGATGGATCCGGCGAGTGACGCCGGGGTCGCCGAGTCGGCGTCGTCATTGAGGGCCGCGTCCTCTGCGGCCGCTGAGTTTTCGGCCACGTTGCTGTGGGCCGAATTGTACTCGGAGGCGAGGCGGTGGATCGTGCGGATCTGGCTCTCGGAGAGCCGATCGCGTGGCGGCGACTCGCGGATGCGAGCCGAATCCTCCGAGACGATGACGTCGGTGAGGCCGACGAAGAGGCTGATCGTGCCGATCGGCAGGATCACGCTGTGCGTGACGGGTCGCGCCGCCGGGACGTAGCTGCTCGGCAAGATTTGGAGCATCTCGCCGATCGCTATCATGCGGCCGGTGGCGACCGTCTTGTTGATGGGCAGATTGGATCTCGCCGCAGAACACCGGCCGGACCGGCCAGGCCCCACGGTGGGCGCCAGCCGTGGGAATAGTCACGGCGAGAATCTTTGCAGAGAGTAGTAGAACGAGGGCAAGGGCGGCCATCCAAGTGCGAGATGAGGGCAAAGACACGAGGTTTTACCCAGTTCGGCCCGGAGGGTAAAGACCTACTCTGCTAGATTGTATTATGGAGGTGTTACAATGGGCGAGCTCGGCTAGCAGCGAGTCGCTTGGGTGTATGAGGGAACGTATCTCTACTCGCCCTATAGGGAGGTTTATATAGGCTCACCTCCCCTAGGGTTTACATATCTCAACCGATTCAGTTAAAGCTTCGGTAGTCGTTTAACCTAATCCGACTGGGCCTATCTACTACTTTGGGCCTTGACTTCGATCAAATGCTTGGTTCCTCGCTGGGCTTCAATCCATTTGCCGTCCTGCAGGCCCACTCGCCGGTTCTTGGGCCAGTCGGAAACGTCTTGCCGGGTATACCCCGGTAGGCATATCCCCATCATAACTAATTCAAAAAAAATCAAAAAAATACAAAACCTTCGCATGGTGTCATGTTATGTGACATAGTTGTGAGGAAAAATACCAAACTTGGTTTTATAAATGGTCAAAAAAAACTTGCTTAGAAATGGGGTGGTTTACCCTAGCTTTGGAGCCCATTTCTACCACATTTTGGGTGAGGGTGAGTTGTACTTCACAAAAGGGATCAAGGTGAGGATGAGTTGTACTGTACATATGAGAAAAACATTGGAAGCTCATACAAACATAGAAAAGTACACATAGCTACATTTTTTGAAATTCAATTTTACCATCATATTTGAATTTTGTCCAAGTTATCAACAAGTGACAAATTATTATAATAACAAATGTTTACAACAACAACAACTGCCAAATTATTACAATAAAAAATGTTTACAATAACAAGTGCCAAATTCAAAGTCTATTTCTTTTGGCTCTTCTTACCCCTCGTTTTCTTCTCCTTCACAAGTTTCACACCACACACCAGGTTTATGCTCTTCTTTTTCTTACCATTACCATCTGGCCTCCCCACAGCACGTCCAAAAGTCTCCTTCACCTCCTCAATAACACAATCTGGCACCAGAGCCTCATCAACATGGTCACTTTGCACCAGAGCCTCATCAACATGGTCACTTTGCACCAGAGCCTCAACAACAGACTCATTTTGTACCAGAGCCTCAACAACAGGCTCATTTTGCACCAGAGCCTCAACAACAGGCTCATTTTGCACTAGAGCCTCAACAACATTCTCATTTTGCCCCTCATTTTGCACCAGAGCTTCCAAATCAGAAACGGTGTGCCCTAAAGCCTCAACAGTTTGCACATCATCTTCCAAAACAAGTTCAGATTGCACCTCAGTAGCACCAAACATGATCTGGTTATTTCTCTTCTTTCTTTGGCCATTGATTCTTGCCCTTTTCACTGGACAGCATTCGTCAACAATAAGATGTGGGACTTTTTCTCCACGCTTCTTCCTGAAAACAAGCAAGTTAGATGGGGGAGAAAAATCATCAACAAGAAATGGGATAGATTTTGGATGAACATACTTTGGCTTTTCAGCAGTGTATCTGCACTTGGTAGAGCCAGCTCGGTGTCCAAGTTCTTCACAGAGTTTGCATCTATTCTTGTTACCTTTTTGGGCCCTTTTTGGCTTGGCATCTTTCTTTTCATCTTTCTTTCCCTTCTTGCTGCTCCCACCTTTCTCAAACCAAGCCTTGAATCTACTCTTCTTGGGCCTGCCAGCCTTTCTTTTCATCAAAGGAGGAGACAAGGAGAACTAAATGTCCACTTCAGGCCACTGAGACTGATCTGTAAGTGCTGGAATTGGTGTTCCATATGCAGCCTTGAATTTTGCTACAGAATAATACTCATGCAAATATGGGTGCATATTTAGCTTGTGTTTGGAGGCCAAGAAAAGTATGGCATGATCACAAGGCTTCCCAGTGTGTTGCCACTCAAGGCATGTGCATTCATGCAATTAAGTGTCAACAACATGCCTCCTGTCATTCTTTGTATCTCTGACTTCAGCACCCCACAATGAGGATTTATCAACATGCAAATGTGCAAGATTTCTTCTCCTGTTGACCACCTGCTGCACAACATTAGGAAGCTTATCTCCTTGAAGAACATCACCAAGCCTTCTTCTCAATTCCCACAACCTCATGATGATGATCCTGATCTGGTCAACCATGTCATGGATAGGCAAGTCTTTTAACTCCTTCACTTTGTTGTTGAAACTTTCTGCCAAATTATTGTTGATATGATCACATTTGATGGCAGTGTTAAAACCAGACCTGTACCATAAAAGAGAATGGTAGGTTTCCAACCATGTACAAAACTTGACCCTATCCTCCTCAGAGCATGTCACCTTAATCTTCTCAAGGTGATATGAATGTGTCTGTCTAGTGTAAGATCTTGCTGCTGGCCACATGCGTCCAAAATCATCTCCTCTGAATTTTTTGATCAAATTCATCAACAAATGGCCGAAGCACTCCCTCTGCTCAGCATGAGGGAAAACAATCTTCATTGCATTTTCTAAACCTTTACATGCATCTGTGTGCACTGCCAATGGAGAGACTGGCCCTATGCATCTTTTCAACTGCATCATAAACCATGTCCATGATGCCTCTGTCTCAGACTGAAATAAGCCAATAGCTACAGGGAACATCCAATTGTGTCCATCTAAAGCATTGCATGCTGCTAGTTGACCATTCCACTTTCTAGTCAAGAAAGATGAGTCTATACTCAAATATGGACGGCGCCCTGCTTTGAAGCCATCGATGCAAGGCTTTAAAGCCATGAAAAATTTAGAGAAGAAGACTTTCCCATCAGCTGTTACCTCAGTATCTATCTCCACAACACTGCCAGGTGACCTCTTCTCTACTTCTGCTTTGAAGTTATAAAGCATTCGAAAGGTATTTGCCCAATCACCATATAGCTCTTTCATTGCCCTTTGCTTTGCCTTCCACACTGTAGTATAATTCAGCTTAATGGGGTACTGCTTTTCCTAGTCTATTTTCAGTCTCTTTGCAGTGTCTTTTGATGTTGTGGCTAAAATGGGCTTGATCTTTTCTACAACCCATAATTGTGATGTCATCTTTGTAACTGTTTGAGAACTTGTAATGCAAGTATGAGGTTTTGGAATTTGATTCACTCTTATTGTCCTTCCATCAGGTTGGCGTCTAGCAGATATATACCACTTGCAAGGCTTGGCACCACGATCATAACCTAGGCATTTTGCATAGAACTTCTTTTTATCAGTCCACATAGTCTTGGTAGCAAACTCACGTTTGACTGCATATGTCCTGAAACACATCCCAAATTCATCCATGCTTGGAAACAATCTCCCAACTTCAATAACTGGGTCCTCTTTGTCATAAACTGTTACTAGCTCATCATCATGTGCATCATCTACATGAACTGCAGCATTTTCCAACAACTCTAGATCTATATATGCATCTTCATCTCTTAAATGGTTGTCACCATCATTTGCATCTTCATCCCTCTTCTTCTCCTTGTCTCTGTCATCTATAGGAATGCCAAAAAGCTTTACAATTTCAATGCCATCTATTGGTTCAATGACCAAATCAGTCCGGTCATGTATCTCAACTGAATTCCAGTCAACAGTTACAATCCTTTGTGCATTAGCATCTGCAGCATCCCCTTGTGCATTAGCATCATCCTCCACTGTTAACACTTTCAACTCAGTAAGTATAGGCATTACTTGCCTTTGTGCAGCCCAATCATCCTCGGCCATCTGAGCAGCCAGCTTCGAGGCCACATATCCAACCCTTGAATCAGGTTTTAGATCAATGAGCTCTGCTAAAAACAGAACAGTTTTGCTTGTACAATCGTTTCGCTCATCGATTTTATCAACTATATGTTCCCCTGTCTCAACCCTAACATAGTCACATTTGCAATCATCAAATTGTAACAAAGAAACTTCTTGCTCTAGCCCCCAGACCACACTATCCCCAATTTTTTCCACCATTTTCCTCACCGCCTCCTCTCCCATGTTTATTAGCTCTTGGGGATCAACATGTTCTATTTCCACCTCCTATTTAACAACCGTGTCTCTCTCAATGAGCTGCATGCTGCCATCAACTAAAACAGCCCTAGAGGGAAAGAAATTGATGCGAAATTCGAAGGTTTGGCGTGCAACATCGTCTCCCCTATTTTTGGCGGGCACTGTGAGCTAGCGAAAGCGAACAAAGAGCTCAACCTTAGAGAAATTAAGTGCAGAGATACGGGATATACCGATTAGAAGTCCCCTCTCCATGCTCCATCTCGTTCCCCCTCGCCCCGTTCAGCACACCCTCGCCAACACAATCTAGCATCAATGGGCACGCTCAGATCTCGAATTGAGAAGAATGGGAGAGGAATTAGCTTTCAAATGGCACTCACCACCTTCGCCGTCGAACAAAAGTGTCGCCGCCTAAATTAATTGGCGTGCCTCCGCCGGCGCCGAGAACGATGGGTGAGGTCCGTCGCCGCCGTCGGGGAAGCTACAGTCAGTGTGACGCGCGCTCTCGGTCGGAAGCGGTTGGTTTGACTGGCTGTCCCAACCGACCGGTTTGGCTTAACCCTAATCTTGGAGCAAAGTTAAATGTGTCCTTAACGACCGTTTTAGGGCCCGTGTGGCCCTGGGATATTAGCTGCCTCACAACCGTCGCATGCGAGCTATTCTTTTCAACGATGTCGCGTTCCTTTCAATTCCGCGTAAAAACGTTGCATGGGAGCTATAAGCCCATTATATATATATATATATATGTGTACGTATGTAATTGTTGGTCGTATAAATATATGAGATACGTGGAGGCTACGACCAACGCAACCCTGAAACTGTTATTGCACACGGCAAAAGTACTTTCAAATGTTTTTTTCCAATTTAACCGAACCTTGTTATCCTTCCCGTGGAGTTCACTTTCGTTGTATTTGTCCAACTGTTTCTTTTGCAATATATCATCCGAAACTGGTAGCTTAAGTGCTCCCGTTCACCTAGTTCTTTACTAATAAGTTAATAAGTTATACCCCCTCTGTTACAGAATATAAAATGTTTTAACCTTTTTCTTAAACACATGTATCTAGACATATTTAATATATAGGTTTGGAGTGAAATGAGTGAAACTAAACTCTAAAGGACGTCTATATACATACATGTGTTTAGAAAAATACTAAAATGTCTTGTATTCTAGAACAGAGGGAGTACTAAGAAACATACCACATGGGGGAAAAGTGTCATTAGAAACACGTAGCTTATTCTCCTTTTTGGTTAGACGTGGGTGCTAAAATGGCCTGTTGGGTCCATCGGCTGGATGGGGGGCTCGTAGCTAGTTGCGTAAAGAGCTGGCTATTTACTTTCTTGTACTACTACTATTTCTCCAACCTTTTCTTCTGCAATAAATCATGAGAAACATGTACTCCTATCCCTTTGGTCTAAATTAGTGGCCTTAGATTTGGCTAGATTCGGATGTTAAGCTAGCTACTATACTCCTTGTATAATTTGTTTGATTAATTAGCAATCCATGGAAACCATGCCACATGCCCACACTGTGAAAAAGTGTGATACAGTCTTGTGTCGGTGATTCGATTGCGACCTGAACAGCACATGTTCAATTTGCAATTCTACCCACGCTTGGAACTAACCTACTACCTAACACGGTAAGACCTAAGAAGAACATACCATATGAAGAAAGAACAAAAGTTGATTCAACTGGGACCAGCTGCACCGCACATGAGCCGTACTTTCTTCTCTTGGGTACGTGCAGTGGGACCCACCTTTCCCCATTTAACCTGAAGCTCATTGGATTTCATGGCAACTACTACTATATTATATAAATAAACTTGGTTAAGATACTAATGCACCGTTCTGTATTTGACGGGACTGCCGGCCGTATCTCAGTCGATCTGCGTTGGTTTGGTTGATTTGCAGCAGAGACCCACAACACGGTTTGTGCGTTGGGTACATAAGACTGGTGCACGAAAAATTATCAACGCGTCTGTATGCATGATCCTCTATGCTTCCTTTATGCACTATTCTTACACTATATATATAATCCAATCTTTGATCAACCCAAATGGCACGCAGGCTTCGCACTCAAAGAAGACGACCGCGTCCACACAAATCGCGAACGTCGACTTATGTTATTTCGCTATCAAAAACATGCATGACCGATACAGTCAAAAATCGGACAAAGCCGGCTTAGAGCAACTCCAGCAGTGGTCGTATATCGTGCATGCCCTAAAAAACTCAATATACAGCGCCGAACGCGATTTTTAGGCAGTCTACCAGGTGGTGCAATAGTCCGGTTGTAAGAGCATCTCGATGTATATGGCAGTTGGCACGTTGTGCTAAAAAGAACTACCAGTTTACCGCGCTGGCGTGTAGTTTGCACGCTCCAGCGGACGTGGCATACTTGCACGCGCTATAAAAAATTTAGTGCGTGCGACATATTTGGGACTTCAATTGCAGCGCGCTCTATTGTTGGGCTCGCGGGCAAACAGACAACTGTCGACGAAAAGTTCTCCCGCCCGCGCGACCTCGATCGCCAGATCCCCCTTCGCGCGGCCTCCAGCGAAATTCCGGTGATGGACGGGTCCTTGGGCACGCCACTGACACCTCCTGCACGACACCTCCTGCACAGTACCCTCCACTGCCGTCGTCGGTGGAGAAGTTCCGTTGTAGCCCGCGGTTGCCGCCGGGAGCAGTTCCGCCGCCCGTGTCCTCTTCGTGCCGTAGCGGCCGATATCGCACACCAGCGTCGGCACCGCGCAGCAGCTGCCACCCGCATAGCCGAAGGGTAGGGCAGTAGCCTCCAAGCGCTCGGCACCGGTGGTGGGTGTCCAAAACCCAAGCCCAAGTCAGCGAAGAAGATGGCGAAGACTACCGCTGCTCGGCGCGTCCAACATCCGCCTCATCCCCAGGCGCCAGCGAGCGCTCCGCCTCCTCCACTGGCACCAACACACGCTCCATCGACTGCTATAGCGTCCAACGCGCGTGACCTGTTCGCGCAAATGACCACAATGTAAAAATACCTCTTTTTCTGAGATAGATGAATATAGAGGAGGATTTGGAGGAATGGAGGGATGAGTATGACGGGTCAAGTTGGAGGCATGTGAAGCATGGGTGCACCACCGTGGGGATTCATGGACTCCATGGTTTCTCCTTTACCTCCTACAAGTGATGATGGCTATGGAGATTCAATGGTTCAAGCCACCACCACTATCCAAGACTCCAATGGAGAAGAAACACAAAATGGAGATGGCAATGACTAAAGATGTTGATCTTTGATGTGTTTGTGTTTGTGTTTGTATGAGACAAATTTGTGTTGAACTTGGTTGTGTTGAACTATATTTTGCATTGGAACTATGCCATTGACTAGAACTATACTATTTAGTATGTGAAGTTGTTTGCGTCGGTGCCGCGCGCTATAGTTTGCAGCGCCAGGTGGGGGCGGTTTTTGGCTCCTATGCGCGTGCTGCAAAATGCAGCCTCAGGTGGAGGTCGCGCCGGAGCCGCGTGTTTCATCGCATTACAACGCGCTCCAAAAGGCATATACAGCGCCATATTATAGCGCTGCTGCTGGAGATGCTCTAAATTTTGTGTGTGCGACATTCTGCACTGTCCAAAGCGCAATATTTGGTGCGTCCACTCCGGTGTGTTGCATCGCACAGGCTTGTGGATGAAGACCGAACCGCCACCCAAAAATTTCCTCTATGCTCGCGCCCTCGATTGGCCCCTCCTCCCGCGCTTCTGTCGGCGACATTTCGGCAATGGACGGGTCATCGGTCAGCAAATAAAGGAAGCAAACGAGGAGAGGAAGGTGGCAAGGAGCTTGGAGTCCGATGCTGAGACGCGGAGGGCCATGGTGGAGGAGAGGATGGAGACATTGGAGTAGAAGAATGTGGCATTGGAGGAGAAGAAGATGGCTAATGATGAGCATCAACGCCTAGTAGAAGAAGAAGAGAGAAAATTCATTTTCATGGACGCTTCCAACATGGATGAAAGGCAAAGGGAATGCATAAACCTTGCTCGCGATGAAGTGTTGGCAAAAAAAGTTGGCAAACTAGCTCAAGAAGCAAAATGGAGGGATGAGTGCACCGATGAGTGGCTATGGAGGCATGAATGTCATGGGAGGGATGAATGCACCTTCGAGCGGCTATGGAGGCATTGGAGCACCACCGAGTGTCTTTGGAGGCATGTGAGGGATGGGAGTACCGCCGGGGAATTATATGGAGGAGTGGGCGGCTTTGGAAGGTACGGAGGCATGGGTATGCCAATGGGAGGAATGGGAGGGATGGGTGTACCGATGGGTGAAGTTGGAGGCATGGGAGGAATGAGTGCACCAATGAGTGACTTTGGAGCTATGGGTGGCATGGGAGCACCGCCAGGGGGATTCATAGCCTCCATGGTTTCTCCAATACCTCCTACAAGTGATCATTTCTATGGAGATTCAACTGTTCATGCCACCACAACCGTTCAAGAACCTAATGAAGAAGAATTAGAAAATGCATATGACAATGATTATGAAGATGTTGACAAATGATGTGTTTGTGTGAGCAAAATTTGTGTTGGTTGTGTCAAATTATCCATTGCATTTTTACTATGTTATGGATTTGAACTATGTTATTTTCCTTGAGATGTGAAGTTCTTAGAGTCATTTGTGCATCCATATGTTGATTTTTGCCTATTTTCATGTGTTAGCCATGCAACAACTGGTCGCACGCGCTAAAGTTTAGCGCCTCATAATGTGGGGCTTTTCGATGCCTTGCGCGTGATGCAATTGCAGCCTCCGGTGGATGTCGCGCCGGCGCCATGCACCAAATCCGGGTGCAGCGTGCTACAAAGCACATATACAACGCTAGATTTTATAGCGGTTGTTCGAGTTCCTCTTACATCTTTAGACTCAGGGAGATGTTGTATATATATTTTTTGATAAAGGATATTTTACTACTTAAAAAGTTTTAAGCCTTACACCCGGTCTTTGCATTGCTATGATGCACACAGCCGAACCAAGATCTATAGTCCAAATAACCAACGAAAAGTAAATAAGGCGAATTACATATCAGAGACGTTGCATATATGTATGGATTCTAGAACAATGGTTTGAATTCAAATTGGATAAATTTGAAGTGTTATTGCTCAAATTGAAAACTATAGATCTCTCTGAAATGAATTAAAAAACCATCGAGGCATAGATGCACGAACTGTTATATACGGTTTTTTCTGGCAACAAAATTTGGTTCTATATATATGGTTCTACACGGTTTGCAGGCGCGCAAGAGTACTTGCCTTACCCATGTTTGGCCGGATTCCAGGCGATCTAGGGCATTTCCAGCAGGACAAGGCAAAACCGTGACCTAAACGGTCCGTTTTCTGTTTGGATAGGTTGGCCCACAGACAGAAAATGGGTCACGGTTCGGCAAGGCCAAGCGGTGCGCCCAGACGCATTTTGACCACCCCGCCCGCTGTCAACGTTTGACGACCTCGCTCTAATGGTGATGGGATGTTAATAGCGAGACTTCGTCGCCAATCACCGCCATATTCCCGTGCGACCGGTGTGTCCTGTCCTTGCTGGCTCGTGTTTCCCGCATGCGTGCGGTGGTAGTTTTGCACCCACGGCGGGAAACATCCCATTCCCGGGCGGCCTTTTGCTGCCCTAGCCATGGTTTATAAAAGATGGCCGTCGGCGAGGTGATGAACATCAGACCTTGCACCACCAAGCTCCACCAAAGCACCAACATACAATAGAAATGCCTCGCCGCAACAAACAGCATGAGGTGTGTGATGCCCACGGAGCCGTGGTACGTGAGATGAATCTCGCCGCCACCGAGACACCGATGGTGGCGGTGTCCTGCGAAGCCGCTGCTTGGGCGGCGGCCGCGATGCGGAACACCGTGGTCAAGGCGGCGATGGAGAAGGCAATGCGCGATTGCGCCACTACAACAGTAAGGATACTAAGGTACGTCCGACGAGCGGCGCACGACGCAACGGAGGAGCAAAGCTTTGCACATGTGGCTTCCGCGGCCATGGCGGTGGCGATGGACGCGGAGGAGGAAGAGGAGGAGGATGACGATGAAAGCTTACTCGCTGACTTCGACGACGAGCCCGTGGAAGCCATGCAGGAGAGGAGCGACAAGTAGCAAGCCATCGTCAAATTCTACGACACCGCGCACCACTTCATCGTTTCTCGTGTTGTACACACGTGCCGGGCCGCTGATAAGGGGAGGGAGATGAGGGAGCTGCACGAGCGGGCTGACGAGTACACGAGGCAGCGTGTCCGCGCCACTGTCAGAACCGCCGGGTGGTCGCGCCTGCGCATCTGGTCTCTCGGGCCACGGCTGTGGCCAAGACTAGGCGCGATGACTAGATGGCGAGCAGAGAAGTCGTCATAGATTAGTTAAATTCGATTTAGATTTGGAGATAACATGCTACTCCCTCCGTTTCGGTTTACAAGTCCTGCACGTAGATCTATGTCGCTAAATTGAGCAACTTAGAATGATGTATATATTACAAAAAAAAATATCAACGAAAACTTTAGATTTGTATTTTCCAATGATATAATTTTTATATTATATAATTCAAACTATATAGGTCAAATTGATAACCTAGATATAAGCGTGGAACTTGTAAACCGAAACCGAGGGAGTACCAATCTAATGAAAAGGATTATTGAATTAATGTCTCATTTAAACATGGTGCGCGTCAGTCCACGCCTAGACATGCGTGCGATACTCGCACTGTCTATACCGACATAACTCTGATCCAAATTTAATAAACGGAAAGGTCATGCCTGACGTCAGGTGAATACGAGTTTTTTTTTTAACAAGGGACGGGGTCAGAAGACCCCGAGAGCTGCATATCATTAATAAGCGGTGGGTACAAAGTGCAAACAGTCCCCTCAACAAACACTAACTAAAAAGCAGGCCTGCTGTTTGACAATAAGGATCCTGGAAAGAAATAGAAAAAGCAATCCAGTCCAGCATCCTCTCCACCGACGACGGGAATCCGACGCCGACCTCCAAGCACCTGCCGCCGGGGACGAACCACTTGGCTGCGGGGAGGAGCAAATCGTCGGCGAGGATCTCGGGAACAGGCCTCCGTCTTGGAGGTTGATGAATCGCTGTCGAGGCAGCGACAAGGGTGACCATCTTGGTCACAGATCGTGACGACGAGCTTGTCGACCACGAGATGAGCTCCGGGATGCAGCAACTGGGCGGCCAGGCACACGGCCTCTTGCGGCCACCGCCATCTCCCGCAGACGCGGCAGGAGCGACTCCGCAATCTTCTCCCTCGCCACCGAGGCCGGCCGAGAAGAAAAACAGAGCACGCAAACCACCATGGTGCGGGAGCAGATAAAACCACCACACCGAAGTTGAGCTCACCATGAAGCAGTAGAACTCCCCCTCGCCACCACGTCCGGCCAGGAGTTCAACCGAGAAAACGCCCATCAGCAAGCCCGAGCCTTCCCCCTCGCCTCCGCGGCCGGCCGGAAAGAGCTCATGCTTGCCTAGCTCAAGCAACAGCAGGAGGTAGACCGCCAAGATTTTATTTAAGGAGACGCTGATTCTTCCTCTCCTTTTCCCCTCCATCCTCTGAAGAAGAAGAACGAGAAGGAAGAACCCTACAGCGACAAGGATCCAGGCGGAAGGATCTGTCACACCGCTCCGACTACCAGGCATATAGCCAACAACAAACAAAGAAAAACTAGACCTATCTACTCTACCTACTCCGGCGCCTCTCATCCACCCATCTCGACCGGCAACGCCGGCGAGAGGGGCTTCAGATCGGCCCGGCGATGACGAAGGGGCTCTCAGGTACTGTAGCTAGGAGAGAGAAAGGGAGGATAGAAATGAGCCGCGCAGCAATCTCATCAGGTGAATACGAGTCGGTCCGGTGAAGATGACCAAGTGGTGCCGTGGTACGGTGGCAGCTGGACTACGTACTGATACGTGCCAACAGATGTTGCGAAACTGGTCTGGATGCCTGCATACATCCCACGTGGTTAGAAATGGTATGGACGCAGATTCTGGCGAGAATCTTTGATCGAATTCTTGTTCACCAGGGCATGCATGACGCTCACTGGACTTCAATAAATGACATACTTTTTCTGACGCCATCACTGCAAAGTAAAGTGTCGATATTTCATTTCTTTCGCTAAAGGATAAGGTAAAACTCTCTCTTGGCGTCGCAGTCTGATCACGACCCTCCTAACAACCATTGGATTTCATCATTCCACCTCCAAATGCAGCTTCTCCCATCCCAACTCCTTAAATATTTGCTTTCCATATCAAGCATGACGCTTGCCTGAAATTAGCTATGGTTTCCGCATGGGCCGGCCCATGAGACTGATTCGCTTTCTGATACCACGATCGCTACACAGGTAAGTTTTGCCTTTTTTTTTTTACTATTTTAAAAAATACAGTACAAACGCAGACACTCATAATGTGTATAACACTCACCTCTATAAACACACGCATGCACACCCTACCCTTATGAGCACCTCTAAGAGACTGAATCGACGGGTCTTGAAATTGACGAAGTCACCACAGGCGTCTCGCTATCGACGGGAACGCCGCCTCCCACTGAAAGAATATCCGCCTTTATAAGACACTAAAGCGTCAAATCTAGGATTTGAACTCTGGTGGACTGGGGGTACCACTGCCCTCCTAACCATCCAACCAAGAGTTATTCAGTTTTTATTCATAAATCTTAAAAAAAAAGCTCACGGTGTTGATGGTGTGGTACTCGTGTCTAGAACACAAAGAAAAAAGGATCGATCGGATCTCATCCCGCAATCGTAATCCGGAAAGAAAAGTATGTACGGCAAAACTGAATACTTCCTCCGATCCATATGTTGAAATAAATGTATCTAGCTTTAAAACATGTCTATATACATATACATCTATTTTAGTGACACGTAATATGGATTAGAGAGAGTAATAAAAAACAAAGGACTAACTATTTAACGGCTAGCTGTTTTCAAATGGAGAAACAGATACTCCCTCTATTCAAAATAACCGACTTAAGTTTGTTTAGATTTGAATTATCTATAAACTAAAATGTGTTTAGATACATTTAAATCTGGACAAACTCAAGTTAGTTATTTCTGGACTGAGGGTGTAGTTTTTTTAAACCAATAAAAAAATGACAGGAGTCGTACCTCCGATCTAGACTTTGATTTTATTTGGATGAACCTATATACTAAATAGTGTCTAGATTCATTCAAATCTAGGCAAATTTGAGTCAATTAATATGGACCGAAGGGAGTAGAATAAAGAGGAAACTGTCTGGTTTCAGTTTAACAAAACAGAAACTTTTTCATCCCAGTGTTGATTTCTAACGGCTCGTAGTTTGAGTCTTAGTTTTCGAACCAAAACTCTTGAGTCTGTATGTAAAAAATACCCATAACACAGCTCACAAAAAAGCCCAACAAAACTCTACCCTGTAATGTATTGACGCTGCGTCAGGTCATCTTCGAAATATTTTTCTCTTAGGCGATCCTTGGATTCTTTCTTCCCCCAAAAACTCTGAAATATGTATTGCTTTCATATTATGAGGTATCAGAAATATGTTAATCTATCCACGTTCTCGCTATGCAAATGACATGGTTTCCTCATACAGGAATTGAGACTTCAGAAAATGAAAAAAAAAACAGAGAAAATGATAAACATATCTAATGAAACAAGGGAAATTTGAGGAATGAGTGACTGAAATATTTAAAAACATGACACTAAAAGACTGAAGAAAAGGGGATAAACATAGTGACTCAAAGATGAAAAAGGCATAGACCAAAGAATGACAAATGGAAGAATTAGTGACAGAGAAACTAAATTACTTAATACCGAGAGACTAAAGAAAGGGGACTAAATAAAAGAGGGACTGAAAACAAGAAGGCTGGAGATTGCGTGACTGAGAAATAAGATACTAAAGAAAGAAACTGAGACCATAAGATGTTGAGAGACTAAACAACGAGACACTGACAAAAATTGACTAGAAAACATACATAATAAAGGCCGATGAAAGCAACATTTTGAATGAAGAAAGAAAGGTCGAAGTTGAGTGACCAAAGAATTGAGAGGCTTAAGAAATAAAATGAGGCAATAAGATACTCAGAAACTAAATAATGAGGTATATAAGAAAGTAGAATGAAAAACTTAGATAATGAATGTTACGCTTTATTGCTGCCTTAAATTTTGAGACACTAAAGAAAGAATAAAACTGAGCTAATGGAATGAGGGACTAATACTTAAGACTAGAGATAAGAACTACTGAGCAAATAAGTCTGAAAATATGAGATAAAAATAAATGAAAGAACTAAATATACTAAAAGGACACTAAGAATGCACACTGACAGAACAAGACTAAAGTTGATTAAAAAGTGGTGATAACTCCAAACTGAACTAAAGAAATATAACCGAGAAACATGAATTAAATGAAGAGGAACCAAACAAAGATGAATTAAACAAAGAGAAAGGACAACCGAAAAGAATGACAAGAGGGTGAGCAATGATGAAAATAGATAGACAACAATGAAGGAATAATTTTCTTGGGAGTAATGGGGGGATTTACTCCCACCACTTGTTGCATTCCTCTAAAAAGTACTCTAGTAGGGCCATGTTCTTCCAATGACTGAATAATGAGAATGAGAAAAAAATAAGACAAGAATAAGATAGAATCATGAAAGTGGCAAAACTCGATTAAAATAACGCGAAAAAAAGAGTTCCTCCTTGCTGCTCCACAAAAGCTCTCCAAGTCTGATATCCTGTAGGTAACACCTTGGACTCCTAAGACCACTAGCCCAAGGAATTTGCTTACACGACAAAAACAACACAACAATGACATTGGGTTACAGTTTCAACAGTTCTTAGTTGGTAATCAGATTAGACATGAAAACGTAATTTATTTGGCTTACACAAAAACTAAGAGCCTGAACTCACAAATCAGCCGTGAGAATAGAAATAGTGAAAAACAAAAAACTCACTACTTTAAATAACCACACACCAGTGAGCAATCCAAAAAGGTTTCCGCAACACAACTTTAAATAGAGAGACAAAGACAACATATTGATAGGAATAAGGGAAACTCCACTATACCCACTCTCCCAGCGACAAAGCACTTGACCAACAGCTACCATCATAACACCTCTGTCCGCCCTCGTCAACAACATCGATGCCATGACAAGAATCGGACACTCCGCTGTTGCTCACACACCAGGCCCACAACTCCCACAGCTCTCCAAATACAACTGCCACGCTGCCTCCAAACTACGAGCTACCACCACCAAAGAAAATAAAACACTGAATTCTCATATCTCCGCGGGGACAAGCACTACCAATGAGAAATGGTGAGAGACCAGCAAGCAGGCGTGACAGCAGCGGCAGCCAGCCTAACCATCGACATGCTAGGACGCTGAGGAAGCAGCGGCCGATGCTAGCAATGCTGGTCTCCAACTACGGGCGGGTGTACTACAACCTGAATCATGTTGGCACCCTTCCTGGTTATGCTAATGCAGGTTCTAAATCATACTAAAATCAGAACCTGAACACCATGAAAAATCATCATCAAAATATCGAGACATTTCAGGAAAACCACACGTAATCAAACATATAACATCCCTTGACACACAAAGAAAAAGGTAGAAATGAAAAGGATAATCTAAATCGAACTAAACAATAATCAACTCGGGTTGTTCATGCGCCTAGTATCATTATCAGATCAAGTTGTCCGAACACCACACATTGAATAGCGAGATGTATAAACACAGTACAAACGCTACACAGGTAAGTTCTGACTCCTTTTTTTTTTTTACTATTTTAAGAAACACAGTACAAACGCAGACACTCATAACGTGTATAACACTCACCTCTATAAACACACGCATGCACACTCTACCCTTATGAGCACCTCTAAGAGACTGAATCGACGGGTCTTGAGATTGACGAAGTCACCACAGACGTCTCGCTATCGACGGGAACGTCGCCTCCCACTAAAAGAATATCCGCCTTTATAAGACACTAAAGCGTCAAATCTAGGGTTTGGACTCTGGTGGACTGGGGATACCACTGCCCTCCTAACCATCCAACCAAGGGTTATTCAGTTTTTATTCATAAATCTTAAAAAAAAGCTCACGGTGTTGATGGTGTGGTACTCGTGTCTAGAACACAAAGAAAAAAAGATCGATCGGATCTCATCCCGCAATCGTAATCCGGAAAGAAAAGTATGTACGGCAAAACTGAATACTTCCTCCGATCCATATGTTGAAATAAATGTATCTAGCTTTAAAACATGTCTATATACATATACATCTATTTTAGTGACACGTAATATGGATTGAAGAGAGTAATAAAAAACAAAGGACTAACTATTTAACGGCTAGCTGTTTTCAAATGGAGAAACAGATACTCCCTCTATTCAAAATAACCGACTTAAGTTTGTTTAGATTTGAATTATCTATAAACTAAAATGTGTTTAGATACATTTAAATCTGGACAAACTCAAGTTAGTTATTTCTGGACTGAGGGTGTAGTTTTTTTAAACCAATAAAAAAATGACAGGAGTCGCATCTCGATCTAGACTTTGATTTTATTTGGATGAACCTATATACTAAATAGTGTCTAGATTCATTCAAATCTAGGCAAATTTGAGTCAATTAATATGGACGAAGGAGTAGAATAAAGAGGAAACTGTCTGGTTTCAGTTTAACAAAAGAAACTTTTTCATCCCAGTGTTGATTTCTAACGGCTCGTAGTTTGAGTCTTAGTTTTCGAACCAAAACTCTTGAGTCTGTATGTAAAAAATACCCATAACACAGCTCACAAAAAAGCCCAACAAAACTCTACCCTTTAATGTATTGACGTCAGGTCATCTTCGAAATATTTTTCTCTTAGGCGATCCTTGGATTCTTTCTTCCCCCAAAAACTCTGAAATATGTATTGCTTTCATATTATGAGGTATCAGAAATATGTTAATCTATCCACGTTCTCGCTATGCAAATGACATGGTTTCCTCATACAGGAATTGAGACTTCAGAAAATGAAAAAAAAAACAGAGAAAATGATAAACATATCTAATGAAACAAGGGAAATTTGAGGAATGAGTGACTGAAATATTTAAAAACATGACACTAAAAGACTGAAGAAAAGGGGATAAACATAGTGACTCAAAGATGAAAAAGGCATAGACCAAAGAATGACAAATGGAAGAATTAGTGACAGAGAAACTAAATTACTTAATACCGAGAGACTAAAGAAAGGGACTAAATAAAGAGGGACTGAAAACAAGAAGGCTGGAGATTATGGATCGAGAAATAAGATACTAAAGAAAGAAACTGAGACCATAAGATGTTGAGAGACTAAACAACGAGACACCGACAAAAATTGACTAGAAAACATACATAATAAAGGCCGATGAAAGCAACATTTTGAATGAAGAAAGAAAGGTCAAGTTGAGTGACCAAAGAATTGAGAGGCTTAAGAAATAAAATGAGGCAATAAGATACTCGAAACTAAATAATGAGGTATATAAGAAAGTAGAATGAAAACTTAGATAATGAATGTTACGCTTTATTGCTGCCTTAAATTTTGAGACACTAAAGAAAGAATAAAACTGAGCTAATGGAATGAGGGACTAATACTTAAGACTAGAGATAAGAACTACTGAGCAAATAAGTCTGAAAATATGAGATAAAAATAAATGAAAGAACTAAATATACTAAAAGGACACTAAGAATGCACATCGGAACAAGACTAAAGTTGATTAAAAAGTGGTGATAACTCCAAACTGAACTAAAGAAATATAACCGAGAAACATGAATTAAATGAAGAGGAACCAAACAAAGATGAATTAAACAAAGAGAAAGGACAACCGAAAAGAATGACAAGAGGGTGAGCAATGATGAAAATAGATAGACAACAATGAAGGAATAATTTTCTTGGGAGTAATGGGGGGATTTACTCCCACCACTTGTTGCATTCCTCTAAAAAGTACTCTAGTAGGGCCATGTTCTTCCAATGACTGAATAATGAGAATGAGAAAAAAATAAGACAAGAATAAGATAGAATCATGAAAGTGGCAAAACTCGATTAAAATAACGCGAAAAAAAGAGTTCCTCCTTGCTGCTCCACAAAAGCTCTCCAAGTCTGATATCCTGTAGGTAACACCTTGGACTCCTAAGACCACTAGCCCAAGGAATTTGCTTACACGACAAAAAACAACACAACAATGACATTGGGTTACAGTTTCAACAGTTCTTAGTTGGTAATCAGATTAGACATGAAAACGTAATTTATTTGGCTTACACAAAACTAAGAGCCTGAACTCACAAATCAGCCGTGAGAATAGAAATAGTGAAAACAAAAACAAAAACTCACTACTTTAAATAACCACACACCAGTGAGCAATCCAAAAGGTTTCCAACACAACTTTAAATAGAGAGACAAAGACAACATATTGATAGGAATAAGGAAACTCCACTATACCCACTCTCCCAGACAAAGCACTTGACCAACAGCTACCATCATAACACCTCTGTCCGCCACAACAACATCGATGCCATGACAAGAATCGGACACTCACATTTGCTCACACCAGGCCCACAACTCCCACAGCTCTCCAAATACAACTGCCACGCTGCCTCCAAACTACGAGCTACCACCACCAAAGAAAATAAAACACTGAATTCTCATATCTCCATGGGACAAGCACTACCAATGAGAAATGGTGAGAGACCAAAAGGCGTGGCAATGGCAGCCAGCCTAACCATCGACATGCTAGGACGCCGAGGAAGCAGCGGCCGATGCTAGCAATGCTGGTCTCCAACTACGGGCGGGTGTACTACAACCTGAATCATGTTGGCACCCTTCCTGGTTATGCTAATGCAGGTTCTAAATCATACTAAAATCAGAACCTGAACACCATGAAAAATCATCATCAAAATATCGAGACATTTCAGGAAAACCACACGTAATCAAACATATAACATCCCTTGACACACAAAGAAAAAGGTAGAAATGAAAAGGATAATCTAAATCGAACTAAACAATAATCAACTCGGGTTGTTCATGCGCCTAGTATCATTATCAGATCAAGTTGTCCGAACACCACACATTGAATAGCGAGATGTGGACACACCCAAAAATAGGTGGAAACGAAGAAAGAACTAAAATCGAATTGAATCCCAAACGACACAAGCTGCCACGACCTGCATGACAAAAAACTGAATGTGTAATAAGGAGATAAATACACGTCGCCTCAATCCCCGGGGTGCCGCCAACTAGACTGTGCTAACATCACCGCTATGCTCGTCCTGATCCATACTCAGCGTCTCAGGAAGCACGCAATACCTACGCACCTCTCGCCCCAGTAGCGCCACCCACGCGACCAAATCCATGAGACATAAGAGCTAGATAGAACAAATCATAGACCAAACAAGACAGATGAACAAGGCTAAATTTGACAAGTATAAGAAAACTAATCTGGAGGACTCTGATTCAGCCTCCGGACGACCAACGGATTGTTGACGGTGAAAGACGGCGGCGCCTGGTTGTTCGATCCACCCGCGGACCCACCAGGCGGCGGCATCACATTGTCCATCTGCAGCATGGTAAATTGTGAGCATTAGACAATAATGCAAGATTGAAAATTACGAGCATTGGAGAATAAGACACTTGATCACTTACCCACGAGAAGGCGAAAGGAGGAGTAGGAAGAGTCCCTGGTTGAGAATTGATGAGCATTTGCTGTGTCATCCACCGCATCATCTACCCCTGTTGCTCTAGCATCCCCTGCTGATGGGCCAGCTGCTGCTGCCTCTGCTCGGCCGCCTCTATGCGTGCCCTATCAGCGGCCATCTCCTCCTATGTCATGTCACCACGATGTGATGAACATTGCAACGCAAAACATGTAGTAAAACATAGATGACCGAGGAAGAACATACATGTAACTAGTCAAGAGCTACAACTGAAGGCCGTGGGCGCGTCTCTACAGCAGGCTGGTCACTCGTCCTACCATGATGGACCTGGCGCATAGATGGAACGGTCCTAGGGTCGAAGGACCCGTGACCGATCCATTGGCGACCATTCTTCTAGCCTTCTCCTCTAGCACGGTGACATCGGGGTCAAAGGGGGCGGTCTCAGGGTTGGAATCTTCGTCGTGCACCTCCTTGTACTTCTCAAGGTACTTCATACCCCGGAGCTTGGCTCCCTCGTTCATCCATAGGCTCGCGTTCCAGGCTTGTCCAACATGCGTGTATTCTTCCAAACGGCAAACACGGACGACTCTTCACCTGTCTTTATTTTCTGCACAAGAGAGGACGAAGATAAGTGAAGGGGGACTCCCTTGCGGAGTAAAGAATAACATTACAAGTAAGAACAAATAAAGCATTTCCTCACCTCTTTTTGCCTGAGAAGGGCGAGGGGGATGCTGCCTTGGCGGTGTGATCCACCCCCATCTCCTCTCACCGCTTCTTTGCATCGGCGTGTCTCTTGAGGTACTCGGCGTGTGTCCACCACGCTACCATCGCCGTGAAGCACCGCTTGTCATTACCCACGAACTGAGAAGGGTTCTACATCCACAAAACACACATATTAGTACAATAGAAAATAGAATAAGGTTCTTGCATGTCTGCCCCTCGCATGCATGCGCTCTAACCTAAAAGTGAAGGTTCTAGACTTGTATAAGGGGGAATCTCCCCGTTCTGGTAAAACCGGGTAGGATAGTGCCCCAACTTATGAACCAACATGGTTTTACATCATCCTATGACCTAAACAAAGACAAAACAAGAGAGAGCTATGTCGGGCTACCCCCATCAGAAGAATGTCTAGGGGGTAGACGATCCGAGGCCCACTGACATGGTTATATCCTACGGGTACGTAACTTCAGCATACCTAGTCCAGCCCAAGGAAGGCCCACTGTAGGCATACGCTGGCCCATGAAGATTTTTGGGTGACCAAGGCCCAAGACATCTTCGGATCCTTGGAGAACAAGACTAGTTTAGATAGAAAACTCAAAAGGGCAAACGCCCTCGAACTTGTAACCGACTAGGACTATGCCCGGGACCTGCCTAAGTCTATATAAAGGCCAGGAGGGCACGTCCTAGGGCAACTCAACCAACCTCGACTCATACTTTCGCACACGCATCCACGCCAGATCGAATCTGCGCACCAGAACCTTCTTCGCCAGTAATCAAAGAGCGCAAGCGGGAGTAGGGTTTTCCCTCGGAGGCCTGAACTGGGTAAATCTTGTGTCCTCGGTTGCTTGTCCGTAACCATGCCACGATCTCCAGCATCCCCATCTTCTCCAAAACCCAAGTCCATAACAATGGGCATTAACGAGATTAAACCTCGTCAATTGGCGCCGTCTGTGGGAATCGGGGCTGCTGATTGTGCAGTCGTGACGGTTCCGACCCGATCGATCTACAACTCTGCAACGACGGAGAATCACCTCCTCTTCGGCACTTTCGACTTCACCGCCCACTCGCCGGCCACCATGAAGGATTTCGAGCCCGTAGGCGACGGACTCGAGATTTTGTTCGGGAGCTTCTGCTTCCAGGTGGGACAAACTGGCACCCTCCGCCTCCCTGAGCGGGTGCCCGTGCCGTCAATCAGGCCCGCTTCATGGGCTCCACACCCCGTGCTACGCACATCACCATCGACAGATGAGTTCCACAGCAGCAGCAGCTGCAACTCTCATCTGTGCGATCCACCCTCGGATGAAGGGACCTACGGTTCCGGATTCGAAAGCTGCGGCAGCAGCCAACCAATCTGCAGGCGCTATCTGTGCGCCGCAGTCATCCAGGCCGACGAGGAAACGCCTAACCCGCCGCCCAACCCTAACCCGCAGGACGGAAACGGCGAAAACGGGGAAAACAGAGGCCACCTCATCCAACTTAGCAAAGAAGGATGGGTCGAAGCACGCCGCGCCGTCGCAGGCGAAATAGTCCTACCTCTGGACTCCCCACGTGATCTGCTGAGGGCATACCACTACCTCCTCATCGAGGAACACAAGAAACAAGTCGAGATGCAGAAGACGCTCGACAAACGCAAGCAAGTAGCCTCTGAATCCAGCGCGCAACGAGCTGCGCTCTCCGCCATGGAACCCGTCTCTAGCACAAACAGAAATCAGGGAAAAAAGCACCGTTCTCGGGTGGAAAACATGGACCCCAAGGAGCGGCGTGACGTGACCCGAACTCTCCACACATCATTCATGGATATGGACGCTGACGACAACATCACCCCGAAGACGCCACAAGTAGCGATCATGGCAGCCACTGTGTATCTCACAGCTCACCCACCTCCGGAGGGGGACCCGAAAAGGGCCATGCATAAATCCGCACTCACCGTACTAGGACTAATCGGAGCTGCGCTCCACGAAGACGCTCCTGCGGAGCCGAAGAAGAAAGCTCCAGCCAGGCGCGACCGGAGCCCCACACCCTCATCCGAAGAGGAAGAGGAGCACGATCTTCCTCGAAGGAAGAAGAGCTCCAACCGACACAAACGCGACTACGACGCCAGAGACAAGCTTACACAGCGCAAGATCGACAAAGCACGCGCCAAACGCGCATGCTCGTCTGAATCTGAGATGGACGAAGACGAAGGAGAACTCTGCGGGGCTCGATGCTTCAGCAGATCCGTCCGTGACGCAGATGCCACGCAACTTCAAGCTTCCTTCGATACTCAAGTTCAACGGCACACAAGATACAAATTCTGGCTCGGTGACCATCCATCCGTCAAGCTTCACGGAGGCAACAAAGAAACCGCCATGCAATGCCTTCACCGCAATGACAGGGCGCGAGTCCGCCAAGCAGCCTATCATTAGGATCCATCCGAAGCTGGGAGGAGCTTTCTTACAGCTTCATCCGAAATTTCAAAGGCACCAGCAAGAGGCCCGCCTCAATCGAAGAATTGCGAGCGTGCACTCAAAGAACGGGTGAATCTATTCGCTCATACATACTACGCTGGTCTACGACCAAGAACTCTGCAGCACACATCTCCGAAGAGAGGGCCATCGACGCCTTCAGGGACGGCGTCAAGCGCCCAGACTTCAAGGAGGAACTTGGGCGTGTAAATCCCAAGACACTCGATCACCTCATGGAAATCGCCAACAGCTGGGCAGACGGCGAAGATTGCATCCAGCGACCGCAATCATATGAAGAGGACGACTACGGCCGAAGACGTGAACGCCGCAGCAAGAGGAGATCGCGCGTCTACGAGGATCGCGACGGACCCGACATGGTCGCGGCCGGCTACGCCGACCGCCGTAATGACAACAGCCGCAACAGCGGAGGATATCGCAGCGGAAGCTTCCGCGACAACGGACGACCAACGCAGTCGTGGCAACGCCGCGACCGCGACAACGGACCCTCAGCCTTCGACAAACTTTCGGGTCCATGCACCATCCACTTCTACATCGACAAACAGGATGGCAAAAAGAAAGCCAGCCACATGCTCAAGGATTGTCGCGAGTTCCAAAAACTCAGCGAGGGCATGATGCAGATGAGGCAACAAGGTCCAATCCCTGCGTTCGGAAACACACCTGCGCCAGGTGAAATAGCACACGGAGCTCCACCACCGCCGCCTATTGGAGGCCAAAGTCAACTAGTCGCACCAGCGCAAAACAACGCCGAGGTACCATACCCCCCATCAAAAGGAGCACTCAATATGATACAGAAGGGACGCCCCACAAATAGAGTGCAGAAGAAAATCACTCGACAAATCAACTTGGCTGTGGCAACTCCGCCTGCAATCCCTGAGTACCTCAGCGGATCGGAGTCCTGCATCACATTTACTCGCGCGGACCACCCTTGCCAGATCCCTCGCCCAGGTCATGCTGCCCTGGTGCTGGAAGCGCAGATCGGAGGCTTCGAGATGAGTCGCGTCTTCATGGACGGCGGCAGCGGCATCAACCTAATGTTCGCAAGCACTCTAGCAGCTATGCGGATCCCGCAATGCAGCCTGGAACAATCAGACACAACGTTCCATGGCATTGTCCCAGGAAAGGGCATCTTCCCCCTGGGCAAAATAGGGCTCGACGTCATCTTCGGGAAACCGGACAACTTTCGGCAGGAGCGCCTAGAATTCGAAGTGGTGGACTGGCCATCGCAATACCACGCTATCCTGGGACGTGTAGCATTCGCACGGTTCCTGGCCGTACCACACTACGCATACTTTCTACTCAAGATGCCAGGACCAAGGGGCATCATCACAATCCACGGGAGCTTCACCTGATCGGACCAATGCGACAGGGATTTCAACAAAATCTCCCAGTCCTTCGGCATGCAAGACGAGCTCGTAAGGCTCCGCGAGGAGACGGACAATGGGCTACCCCCAGTCACAAGGCAGAACGCACCCGACATGTCATTCGACTCCACTATCAACACCAAGAAAGTGAAGGTCCATCCGACAGACGCCTCCAAGACGGCGCTGATCACCAACCTCAAGATCAAGATAGGAAGGCGCTCGTCGAATTCCTCCGTGAGCGCTGGGAAATATTCGCCTGGTGTCCTGCGGACATGCCAGGAGTTCCCAGGGAATTCGCCGAGCACGCACTCAATGTCTTCCCAGACACCAAGCCAGTCAAGCAGTCTATCCGAAGATTGTCGGAGCCACGAGCCGAAGCTATCGGCAAGGAGATCAACAGATTACTCGCAGCAGATTTCATACGGGAAATCAAGGAAAGCGAGTGGCTAGCAAATACGGTGATGGTCCCGAAGAAGGACACGGACATCCTGCGGATGTGCGTAGACTTCACGTCACTAAATAAACACTGCCCTAAGGACCACTTCCCTCTTCCTCGGATCGACCAAATCATCGATTCAACTGCAGGTTGTGAGAAACTCTCCTTCCTCGACGCCTACTCAGGCTATAACCAGATTCGACTCAAGGTCGAAGATCAAGAGAAAACGGCGTTCATCACACCGTTCGGAGTATACTGCTACAACACAATGCCCTTCGGGATAAAGAACGCGGGTGGCACGTACCAGCGATGCATGCAGGCCTTCCTCAAGGACCAGATCGGTCGCAACGTCCAAGTCTATGTCGACGACATAGTCATAAAAACCAAGGAGGCAAGAACACTTATCGACGATCTCCGCGAGACGTTCGACAACATTGATCGCTACAGGATCAAGCTCACTCCAGAAAAATGCGCCTTCGGCGTCCCCTCGGGTCAGCTGCTCGGGTACTTCATCTCTCAACGAGGGATCGAAGCGAACCCGAAGAAAATCAAAGCTATCATGACAATGGAGAAGCCAAAAAACCTCAAGGGCGTTCAGCAGCTCGCAGGGCGAGTAGCGGCACTAAGCAGGTTCATCAGCCGCATGGGCGAGAAGGCCCTACCATTCTACCAGCTGCTACGCAAGGCAGACAAATTCGAGTGGACACCAGAAGCAAACGACGCATTCGAAAGCCTCAAGCGGCTCCTCTCTACCTCGCCTGTTTTGGTCACGCCAAAAGAGCGCGAGCCCCTGTTGCTGTACATAGCAGCCACACACCAGGTGGTCAGCACAGTACTCGTGGTCGAACGACCCGAAGAAGGCAAGACCCACGGGGTACAACGCCCAATTTACTACCTCAACGAGGTTCTCACTCCAACAAAACAGCGGTACCCGCACTACCAGAAGCTAGCCTACGGCGTGTTCATGACGGCTCGACGACTGAGCCACTACTTCCAGGAGCACCAGGTGATGGTCGTCAACGAGGCGCCCTTGAACAGCATCCTGAATAACCCAGAGGCCACAAGACGCGTGGCCCTGTGGGGCATCGAACTATCACCCTTGGACATCGTCTACGAGAAGCGACACACAATCAAATCTCAAGTCCTTCCGGACTTCCTGGTGCACTGGATGGAGCTGCAGCTGCCTGACACCCCAGACATGTCGCAGTCCTGGACAATGCATTTCGACGGCTCCAAGCGAAGCGAGCAGGGCAGGAGTCATCTTGACCTCCCGCAAGGTGACAAGATGAAGTACGTCCTTCGAATGAAATTCAGAGCCTCCAACAACGAAGCCGAATATGAAGCCCTGATCCATGGCATGAAGATGGCAAAAATATGCGGCGCAACGCGCCTAGTCATCTACGGTGACTCCAACCTTGTCGTACAGCAAACGATGAATGAGTGCGACGCACACGCCGAAAACATGATCGCGTACCGGGCGCTATACAACGCACTCGAAGGAGAATTCTACGGCTGCGAACTTCGGCACGTTGGAAGAGAGAGCAACGAGGAGGCCGATAGACTCGCCAACATCGGCTCCACTTGTGCCAAGGTACCACCAGGTGTGTTCCTCGAACAGATCTGCGTGCCATCCATCAAGCGGAAATTCCCTAAAGGATCACCCGAAGAAGCAGAACACTCGGGGGCTACGCTACCCGAAGGTCAGGAAGGACCCGAAAAGTTGGATACCGAAGTTGCCATGGTCAACCTAATGCAGGTCATGGCAGTCGAAGAAACTTAGACACGTCCATACCTCCAGTTCCTGACAAACGGAGAATTGCCTGACAGCCCGACAGATGCTCGGCGCATATCTCGTCGGTCCAAAGCCTTCACCATCATCGACGGCGAGCTGTACAAACGCAGCATTACGGGTGTACTACAACGGTGCGTCACCATCGACGACGACAAGGCCATACTCCAAGATATACATGAAGGCATATGCGGCCACCACGCAGGCAGCCGCTCCCTTGTCGCCAAAGCTCTGCGAGCAGGATTCTACTGGCCAACGGCCATGAGCGATGCGGAGGACATCGTCCGCAGATGCAACGGGTGCCAGCGGTTCGCCGACAAACCGCACGCACCTGGGTCCGAACTTCGACCCATACCCATAGCCTGGCCTTTTGCCCAATGGGGCCTCGACATGATCGGCAAACTGCCAAAATCCTCAAAGGGAGGACACGTTTTCCTCCTGGTAGCAGTCGACAAATTCACCAAATGGATCGAAGCCATGCCAGTCACCAACCAGAAGGGCACAACCGCCGTCAAGTTCTTCGAATCCATTGTCTACAGATTTGGCGTACCACACAGCATCATCACCGACAACGGATCAAACTTCATCTCCGAAGAATTCCAGGACTTCTGCGAAGGCCTCGGGATCAATATCACGTATGCCTCAGTGGCACACCCGCTAACAAACGGGCAGGTGGAAAAGGCCAACGGCCTAATCGGCGCTGGCATCAAGAAGCGCCTCATGAGCTCACTCGAGCACAAAGCTGGAACCGGATGGAAGAGCTACCGTCATCCGTGGAGCTTACGACCACGCCAAACAGCTCCACCGCCACACCGTTCTTCATGGTTCACGGAGCCGGTGCTACCACCGGCAATCGCCATCAGGCTCCACGAGTCGTAGCGTACAGCGAAGCCGAGTCCACGACCGCGCTCGAAGATGCCGTCGACACACTCGATGAAGCGCGGGATATAGCAGCAGCTAGATCAGTGGTGTACCAGCAAAGTCTCTGCAACTACCACAGCCGTCGGCTGCGCCCAAGGTCCTTCGTCGAAGGAGACCTCGTCTTGCGACTCAAGCAAAAGCGACCGAACAAACTCGATTCACCATGGGAAGGACCCTACGCCATCACCGAGGTCATCCCAGGTGGCGCCTATCGCCTCAAGCACGTGGATTCTGGAGTCGCATACTCCAACCCGTGGAACGTCTCGCACCTACGACGATTCTACCCGTAGCAACCTACCCCCCCTTTTTTTAATAAGGCTTTCAGCCAAGGCTATTCAGCCGAACCATGTACCTCCTCCATTACGATATAAATAAAGCTAAGTGTCTCGCCCCCAACCTTCGGTTGACTATTTTTCTGCAACTTTACTACACGCTACAATCGCACTCGGGGACTCCCCCCACCTCATGATTTCATCGACTGAGGACCAAACGTGTACACCTGAGTAGCTGACTACGTCAGGCAAACGAAAAGGGCACGTACTCAATCAAAGCACTGCATGCTCACAAACAAACAAACAAACCTTTCCAAAGGGCACATATACGCCCAGCCGTAACATACAAATTTTACATCTATCTATTTATTTTCAGGTCCTATCTACTCTGAAGAATAACCTGCGCACGCTGCTCAAACAAGTCTACAATTTGCTCGGCATACTGCCTTACAGCCGCGTAATGCGGACGCATGTTCCACTTGCCACCATCTGGTCGAGGAGGTGGCCCGGTCGCCACAGCAGCCAAATCACGCCGTGGCGGCACCCTCACAAGAGACAAGGCAGCTTTCACCTGCGACGAAGCTGCGCCAGCTCCTTGACATTTCCGGCATTCAAACTTCGTCGGAAGACCCGCAAGATTCGTGGCACGGCATCCAACGGAAACATGACGTGCAAGACAAGATGATGTACGCACTGTGAGCACCCGCGAAACCTGGTAGACGCGATCCTGCACCGTTGCCAGAACCATGGCGCGATCACGGTCCATCCAGAAGAAGTCGCCGGCCTCCATGTCCTGTTAAGTCAAACAATCGACTCGAACAGCAATACGCTCCTTTTCTTCCCTCGGAGCAATATTGGCACCTGCGACAAACGCATAAAACAAGAGTAAGGCCAGCAGGCTCACCCGAAGAACTGGGCTACAGCCCGAAAGAAGGATCAACTTACATTGCAGCTGCTCGGACAGTCGACCCAGCTCCGCCATCAAATACTCCTCTCTGGCTGCACCACGGTCTGCTTTGGATTTCCAAACGTCAAGACGCATCACAGAACCCAAGCAAATCCCTCTCCAAGATATGCACGCGATCCCGAAGAAAAGCGAGCTGCGAGGAATCATCCAATGATGCTCGCAAGGGCCTTTCGGATGAAGTGTCAACTGGGTCAGCACCCGACGGAACCTATAGCAGCAGAAAGGCACACAGACATTCAGCCAAGGATAAAAGCACAACACGGAGGAATTCATTAAAATAAGGCCACTACGTGGCACAAGGATGGTACTACAAAAGATATATACAATAGAAGCAGACTACAAACTACTCTACGCCTACTATGCCTAAGGTGCAGGACACTGAGTCGCCTCAGAGCCAGACTGCCTAGCCTTAGCCTCGCCCTGCTGCCGCAGCGCGTACTCAGACAACAAGTCAATGAGCTTGGGCCCATATCGTCGGTAGCGAGCGGAGTAGGCGGCGAAGGCTACCTCGGATCCATCCGCGACCATCGGCATCCGAGAGGTAATCTGGGGCAGGTCCAGCTCCGCCCCAGCCGCCATGGCCATTGCCAGCCCGACGGACGCGCCGATGCCCTTACGCTGCGCTTATGCCGCAGCGGTAACCGACAGAGCCTCCGCCAGGGCATCCACATCTTCAAGGGACGCACCCATCGGGAAGAGCTCCTGGTAGAAGCGACCAAGGACTTCTTTCGCCTTGGCGAGGGAGTTGACGACGGTGCTGCAGCGGTCTTCGACCGCTACAGTGGCATCATCGAGCACTCCGTGCTCGAGCAGCTCCGAACTCAATGCGGCATCTGCGACAAAAAGAAGAAAACATGAAGAAAGGCAACATAGAAGAAGATCCGAAGGAAAAGAAGCAAGTACAAAAGCTAAAGCTCACCCGAAATAGCCTTGGCAGCAGCCATGAGCTTCTCCGCCACCCCTTTTTCACGAGCAGCCGCAACGGTGGCCAGCTGCTCTTCACGATCCGCGGCCTCCTGCTGCAGAAGCTCTTTTGCTTCGGCTGCCTTTGTCAGCTCTAGCTCAAGATGCTCTTTCACACCAACGGCAGCTTCGGCCTTCTGCTCCGATTGGCCAAGGCTCTTCTTCAGAGCATCAACCTCGCGGAGAGAGTCGTTATGTTCCTCTGCATTTACAAAAAGCAAGTGTCAAAGAAAAGGACCAGGATACGCAAGAAAAATACTACAAGGCAGACGGATACCTTGTAGCTGCCGCAGTTTTACCTCCAGCATCAGGCGCTCCTCCACTAGCCGCTTGGCCTCTTGGACAAAAGGCTGCAGGAAAAGGCAACAACAGTAAGAACATGACTTGGGGGCTACGCCCCACACAAAGAAGCAAAAACAACATCAGCACTCGAAAACACTCGGGGGCTTCCCCCCATAACATTCAAGAAGAACAACTTACGTGCTCCGAAGGCGAACCCGCAGGCCCGCCTCCGAAATTCTGGGGCGCAACCACCAGCCTCCCCTGCACAGGAGGAACTGGCGCAGCGTCACCAGAAGTCGCCACCGTCTGAGAAGGAGGCGACGCAATGTTCGACTCCCCCATCATCTCGTGCGCTCCATCACTAGAGCCGTCGGAAGATTTCCTGCACACGAACCAATCAACACAGGTGCAAAAACAACAAGGGAACAAAGGAAAACAGTGGCAACAAGAAAACTTATGAGCCCAACGCGCTCAGGTCGAAGATAGGAGAAGCCCTTCGGGCCCTCTTCTCTTCCTTCTTTTCTTCCTTCTTTTCTTCCTTCTTATCCTCCTTCTTTTCTTCCTTATTCCGCTTTGCTGGCGGGTGCGGAGCAACAGCTCGCACAGGAATGGCAGGAAGAGGAGAGGAAGAACCCTCATGAACATCACCCTGACGTTCAAGGCCCAGAGGATTCCTGGGAGTCGGAGGAGTCGAGGCATCCGAAGACTCGCTGGAGCTCCGTGATCGCTTGCGCGAATGGTCCTCACTCGACTCGTCGGCATCCTCCGCTGGAGATCGCGCTGACGGTAGCTCGGACACGGAGTCCACGACTTCATTATCCGGGGCATTCGGATACCTTTCGGGCAATGGTGGTGCCATGCCCGGCACTTTGAAGCTCTACAAAAGGAGACGGAACTTTGTTAAGCAAACAAAGGAAAAAGTACACAACTGCCAAACAAAAGGGGAGCACTACATGCGCAAATCTACACCTTCGGTACGGCCAACGTCGAAGAAAAGGGAGGAGTCTGCGACTTCCCCGGAATTTCTTCGTCTGCCTTGAACTTCAACAGCGCGCGAAGAGTCTTGTCAAGTTCCGCCTCGGAGATTTTCTCACTCGAAACCCTCGTCGGATCACGGCGCCCAGAGTAAAGAAACATCGGATGCGCCCTCGCTTGGAGAGGCTGCACCCGACGCTCAAGAAACGTTCGGATGACGTCGACACCGTTCACCTTCTTCTCAGGAATCAGTTGGAGATCCTCCACTCGACGGTACAGATCCTCAATCTCCGCCACCTCACCGTCTAAGATTTGGTTTTTCCAGGATCTTTTCTTCTCAATCAACTGGGAGGGGTCAAAAGGAACGAGACCAAAATCTTGCCCAGGCAGTACGGAGTCACGGATGTAAAACCATTTCCTCCGCCAGTACTGGACAGATTCAGACATGGAAAAGGAAAAGAATTGGACATTGGGATTGAGAGAGATGATGAAACCCCAATGGGATACACACCATCCGACCCAGATTGCCTCTTCACGGAATAAAGCTTCCGGAAGAGGCCAAAGCTTGACTCAATGCCAAGCCAACACTGCATAAGCGTGATAAAACACGCAATGTGGAGAAGGGAGTTGGGAGACAGATGATGCAACTGAACCCCATAGAAGAAGAGCAGTCCATGAAGGAAGTCATGGACTGGATACGAGAAACCACGCAAGACAAAGGCAAGAAACATAACCCGATACCCAGCTGGGGGACGGGGGATTACCTCATTGCCGGGGAGTCGCACGGCCATCGCATCTTGCGGGATCAGGCTCCGCTCGCGCAGTTTTCGGAGATCGCTCTCTCGCGTCTCCGATCGACGCCAGCCACCATCGGTGACGCGAGCAGCGGCAGTGCCCTTCTTGCCTACGGCGGCGCTGGTCCCAACCGCGGACGAGGATTTCTTTGTCTTCCCCATGACGCTGCAGCGGTGGTGGCGTTGGCAACGACAAAGAACAAAGGAAGTGTGGAAGGAAAGCTCAAGCGCGCAGCAAGAATCGCTCAAGAACAAGAAGCCAGTGAACAGATGAACTGGTGCGGTGAAAAACAAAACACGATTTCACCCAGGATTATAACAGCGAAGACGACGCACGCCAGCCGTCCATCGAGAAGACCTAACGCCAACGATAGATCTGACCGTACACGTGTCAAAAACCACAACAAACCGTCGTTACCACGCCGTCCACTACGCGTGGAAATCGAGGAGGCGCCGTAATCATCTCCACGCCCCGCGTGACCGGTCAATTCAAAGTCAGCAAGTGGGACCCACGCTTCGTCTCGTCAAGTCATCTCTGGCGCAGCAGACGCTTGAGGTCATCAATCATCAGCACTGACGTCATCAAAAGCTATACTAGCACCACTTGGCTTCACAGCTAAAATTACTCACTCGAATCTACGATTCGACTAAATACTTGGGGACTACTCCTATCAGGAGCGCTGGCCGCGCACCCGACAGACAAATGAGGACAAAATTGCTTCTATGAGTCCTACATCGAGTCTACGACTCCACTAAGGACTCGGGGGCTACTCCCATAGGGAGGATGGATTTAAGCATCCAAAAAATTTCGAGTCCTGCGGACCTAAGGACTGAAACAATGCTTGAACTAAAAGTCTCTGTTCGAGTCTACGACTCGAACAGACACTTGGGGGCTACTCCCATAGGGAGCACTGGTCGCGCACCCTATGAAGTCTTCGACTGCGATCTTTCGGATCAGCACGCAAAAACTTTTTGGCAACTCTGCCCCAAAAAAACGCTAAGTGAGCAACAATCTCCTTGGCCACCCGAAGCACCTCCGAGGTGATAAATGTTCGGATGTTGCGTCTGCGACGCAAAGATAAGACCTACAGATATCATCTGATGGCCTGGCAACGCACCTGACTGCGCTCTGCTAGTATGAATCCGTACCAACAGGTACGATGAAAAATCTTGACGGACGCGTTCGGTACACCAATTAAAATCACTGGAATTCCTCTCCTGTAAGTCCTCTGCGGCCTGAGTTGAATTACGCCAGCATATGTTCCAGGCCCGGGTTAAGGGACCCGAATCTGAAGAAGATCGTGTTGTTTCGTCCTAAGACAGTTAACTGACCCTGATCCGTCGGGTGAGTCAGGCACACGTATCAACAATCCCTACACATTCTCTTGAAAGACAGAGTTGCACCCGAAGGATTGAAGAGTCCTCAGCCGAATCTACGATTCGACTGATCACTCGGGGGCTACTGACATGGTTATACCCTACGGGTACGTAACTTCAGCATACCTAGTCCAGCCCAAGGAAGGCCCACTGCAGGCATACGCTGGCCCATGAAGATTTTCGGGTGACCAAGGCCCAATACATCTTCGGATCCTTGGAGAACAATACTAGTTTAGATAGGAAACTCAAAAGGGCAAACGCCCTAGAACTTGTAACCGACTAGGACTATGCCCGGGACCTGCCTAAGTCTATATAAAGGCCAGGAGGGCACGTCCTAGGGCAACTCAACCAACCTCGACTCATACTTTCGCACACGCATCCACGCCAGATCGAATATGCGCACTCAGAACCTTCGGTTCGCTTAGTAATCAAAGAGCGCAAGCAGAGTAGGGTTTTCTCCGGGCCTGAACACAGGTAAATCTTGTGTCCCTGTTGCTTGTGCATTAACTGCCACGATCTCCAGCATCCCCATCTTCTCCAAAACCCAAGTCCATAACAATGGGCATTGACGAGATTAAACCTCGTCACCCACAGATGAGGGTTTTGCAGCAAACCGCGCTCCAGGGCATCGAAATACCTCAAGGACATGCATGTGGCCCTAGCACATGCATGAAAGTGTGGTGCTATGTTGAAACATACAAAACCTACTAGTCTCCGGGTGCTTGCATGTGTCCCCCCTCGCATGCATGCGCTCTAAACCTAGAAGCGAAGGTTCTGGACTTGTATAAGGAGGGATCTCCCTGTTCCGGTGAAACTGGGTAGGATAGTGCCCCACCTTGTGAACCAACATGGTTTTACATCATCCTATGACCTAAACAAACACAAAACAAGAGAGGTATGCCGGGCTACCCCCATCAGAAGAATGTCTAGGGGGGTAGACGATCCGAGGCCCGCAGATCAGGGTTCCGCAGCAAACCGTGCTCCGGGGCATCGGAATACCTCAAGGACCTGCATGCATATGGCCCTAGCACATGCATGAAAGTGTGGTTCTATGTTGAAACATACAAAACCTACTGGTCTCTGGGTGCTTGCATATGTCCCCCTCGCATGCATGCGCTCTAAACCTAGAAGCGAAGGTTCTAGACTTGTATAAGGGGGATCTCCCTGTTCCGGTGAAACCGGGTAGGATAGTGCCCCACCTTGTGAACCAACATGGTTTTACATCATCCTATGATCTAAAAAAACACAAAACAAAAGAGAGCTATGCCGGACTACCCCCATCAGAAGAATGTCTAGGGGGTAAATGATCCGAGGCCCGCAGATCAGGATTCCGCAGCAAACCGCGCTCCGGGGCACCGGAATACCTCAAGGACCTGCATGTAGCCCTAGCACATGCATGAAAGTGTGGTGCTATGTTGAAACATACAAAACCTACTAGTCTTCGGGTGCTTGTATGTGTCCCCCATCGCATGCATGCGCTCTAAACCTAGAAGCGAAGGTTCTGAACTTGTATAAGGGGGAATCTCCCCGTTCCGGTGAAACCTAATCATATAAGGGGGGTGCATGTAGTGATCAAGACCACAACAATCTATTCACATGTGTGCTTGTGATCCTATGAAATAATATCACCTAACATATATGTAAAAAAAGCCTTGCTAACTAAATAAAAGAAAAAAAGGGGAAAACAGTTCTTTGCCATGTGTAAAGGAGAATACACATGACAAAGCTGATCTTTGCCGTGTACCTAACGGCGAGGGCACACGGCAAAGATTCTACCGTCCGCCCCTGCCGGCGGGTGCCCCTGTGAGGCCGCGGGGCCCACTTATTTGTCGTGAATAAAAGCTTTGCCATGTGTCCTCAGTGCTTTTGACGTGTCTGTTTTCTTTGCCGTGTGCCTTAGTTTGTCCATTGTCGTATTTAATTCTTTGATGTGTTATTTTTCTGTAGTCTGCCGTGAACATTTTCTTTGCCGTGTGCTTCTAGTTATACACACGATAGAGATAATCTTTGCCGTGTTCCTGGAGTTTTGGCACACGGCAAAGGACAGGAGCGACTGTAGCGAACATTTTCCCTGTAGTGCATAGTATGTGTTTTGATTCTCGGGCGATAAAATTGATATGCACTTGTTCTAGTATTTTGATTTGCGCTAGGTAGATTTTTTCCTATACCCATTCTTTTGTTCCTCGAGAAAAAAAGTGTTATATGGTCCTTGGCTGCTAAATTTGTGAGTACTTACTACTACCTCCATTAATGAAGTTGGCTGGTTAAGTTTTGTTCCTCTATACCGTTTTGTTTTAGCTGCGGCCGGGCACATATCCAACTATCGTTAAATCTAGAGGGTGAAATATACACTATAAAAATCGTCTACAAAAGTGCACATAGTTCCATGTTAAGGGCATTTGTTTCTCCAAAACAAAAAAAAATCAGGTTTTCTTTGCAGATATTTAGTGAGAGAAGAGAAGGATATTGCAGAATTCATATTCCTTAGGTAAAAGGACCAACGATGAAGCACTGTAATGAAAAGGTACACGATTAAGCATAAAATTAAAAAGAAATTCATGTTATTTTTTTTTGCGGAAGAAATATTCATGTTCTTGAATATGCCTCCACAAAAAGCACCGCATCGCTAGGCTCGTTCGAATTAAACAAACAAGACCCACGCATTCATTTGGAAGAAAGCATATGAAACTGGAATCCATCTCAACAATTGCTAGTAATACAAACGACGAGCTAGAGTACCAAATTTAAGGAAATTATAAGCGCTCATCAGTCATCAACAATATTGTTTGTTCTTGTTCTTGCGATCCTTGTTTATCTCCTTGGTCCGCTGCTTATCTCTCCTGTTCCTGATCTGCTTCATCTCCTTGGCAGGCACGCCCTTCTTTTCCTGGGCGCCGCCGCCGGCAGCCCTGGTGAGTCCCAGATTGTCCCGGAAGAGCGGCACGTTGAGCTCGAAGTGAGCGGCGAAGCCCTCCTCGCCGAGGTACTGTTTGAGGAAGTTGACGAGGACAAGCTTCAACCACGTCGTCTTGTTGACCTTGACGCGGCACCCGCTTGACTCCTCCTCTTCGTCATCATCGTATTCATCTTGGTCATCCGAGCCAGGCGGATTGGCTTCGAAGAGGTCTTTGATCTGCCGGAACAGGATCCTCTCCTCGGCGTGCTCCTTCTTGTGCGCGTCTACCCCGTCGGCGAGCTTGGCCACTCTGCTCTCCAGCGACGGCCTGTCCTCTGGCTTAGGTTCCCGCGGTCTGTGGCCGTGGTAGCGGTACAGATAGGGCGGGTCGGGCTGGTACGGGCGGTGGTTCCGCTCGATGCACACGGCCAGGGCCTCGCCCGCGGCCATCCGGACGGCGGGGTGGTCGGCCGTGAGGTGCTTGGCGATGACTTTGAACGGGGTCATGGCTCGCAGGTTGCCGGCCCTGGGGAGGAGCAGCGTCCACGCGGACAAGGCGGCCGCCAGGACCTGCGGCAAGGTGGTCTGGTCGATCACCTCGCATACGGCCTTGAGAGTCCGCTTCGCGGCCGCCGCCTTCTTCGCGCAGACCAGGGTGACGGCGGTGAGGCAGTTGATGGCGGCGACGGCCCGCTCCGCCTCGGAGGCCGACGACGGGGCTAACTCGGCGGTAAGGCGTTCGAGGTCGAAGAGCCTGTCGAGGGTGTCCTGGGCGTAATTGGGGCCGACGACGGTGAGCGCGTAGATGGCGATGGCGCGGTAGGCGTCCTTGCGCTCCTTGGCGGATGATCCGGCGGTGCTGAGGAAGGAGAAGCAGCGGAACAGGGCCCGATCGTACTCGTGCCGGTGGTCGGTGATGTCTTCGGGGGGCACGTAGCCCTCCAACGCCGCCACGAGGTCCTTGAGGCCTTCCTCGCGGGCGACATGCTTGTTCTGGTGGAGCATCTCGACGCATCTCTGGATCGAGAAGGCGCGCTCGCCGGAGTTGGAATCGACGCGCCCCATCGAGTATCGACTGCGGACAGGCTCCGATCGCTGGGTGTGGTGGGTTTGCCGAGCCAGGACGGCGAGCGGTAGATATAGCCGCCGGCCGGAGTCAGAGGAGAGATCGGAGTCGGAAAGGAAACGTACCAGCGAGGTTTCGTAACGGGCACGTACCACAATGTGCAAAGGAAACGAAAACTTTCCAGGCTGCAAAACTGATCATAATTGGCCTTCTCCTAGTGGGCCGGCCATGTATCCTCGGCCCTTTTTCGTTTGTTTTCTCTGCTACTAGTTTTTCAAAGCTAAAGATGTACAACCATAGTTTTTTTAACAAATTGCACATCTTTATTCAAAGACTAGGAAATATGTCCGTGCGTTGCAACGGAACAGATAAATCAATATTTGCACGAAACTGTTGATCAACCAGCAGAATCCTAGACTAAGTTTGCCTTTTCGTCTGACACAGATTATGCAGTCATGTTATAGATCGGCTCCAGACTCCTGCGCTTCTGCTCGTTACTCGACAGAGCAGCGACTCCACGACATGAGCAAACAAGCTGACAATCTCCAATAATGGCCATGGCCGCAAGCAAGAAGCCTGAGAAGACGATAGCGGTAGCCTTGACATCTAATGCCCACTAAAAGCATATTGACGTTGTGCTTGTAAACCACCCCCTCTACTCAAATCATAGTAGTTAACTAAGGATTTCTCTTTTTAAAACAAAATAGTTTGAAGAACGGTAGACCAAAAAATTGTGTTCCCTGTTGGACAACGATGCGAAAAACAGTTCATAGATTGGTGATACTCTTAGAACATTTACTCCTACATCAAACTACCTACTCACAACATACTGGCCACACATGTTTTCCGTAGCCACATTAATTAAGCTGAAAACAGTCAAACGCCCACCATCAGAACTGACAAATATCATTCCCTCTTACCGGCGTCGAGCAGGGACAAGGTCGAGCGGCCACCAGTCCATACTGTGAGGTCTCTCGACATATATGGTGACCTCAAATATATAGTAGAGTAATCTAAAAACACCATCTTCCATCAAAATGACCAGCAAGAACATTGACATCCCAGGTTCGGATGCACTTATGGCCAGGAAAAAACATGGACTGCGTTTATGACATGAATTTCCCTAGCAAGGAAATATCTAATAATTGTTAATTTTAGTACATCTTATGCCAATTAGCACTTCGAAATATAAATCTTCTAAGTTATACTGCTTGCCCTCTTTGCTCCATTGTTCTCACATTTTTCATAAAAGCGATTTTTTCAGATTGAGTTCAGTCACAAACAACAATGGACCTTATTGGACTCACATGAGAAACATGAAACTTATAGAGGGGATAGCGACATAGGTGAAAAATAAAATGCTTTGTGGTTCGGCACATACTCGAGGTACTTGCTAGCAGCACAAGGACGGGGACAGACGGCATAGTGTCTTCTCAAAATCCTCGGTGAAAGTATACAAAGTAGAATAATCTACCACATACAGTTTCACATAATGGACTACATACATAAACATGTATGATTTTCAATAAGTTAGTCGTCCTTTCTGTTTTGTCCCATGAATGGAGTTTTAGTTATCTATATAAAAGGCTTACAAGTGTCAGTTTATTCAAAACAAATGCCTCCAAAAATCCATTAACATGGAGTTTCTTCATGTCTTTTTTCCAATATAATAAAGGATGGGGTCACAAATAAGTGAAATTCTAATCATTTGTCTTGATGTGTTTTAGCATCAGTGTTAGGAATATTATTTCCCCAACAAGATATATATAATGGTTCATCCATCGTCTATGGAATACAGTAATCATTAGAACAACAATCCAGTTTAAAATACCGGAACACAATAACAATTATCAAAATAAATCTTGATGACTAGGTATTTGATGTAGATCAAAGGTAAAGGAGGATACCTTTAAGATTGATGATATGGACCGCTGGGAATTCTTTGTGAGTATGGCCCTCACACATAGACAATCTCGCTTCAAATGGGAGGTGATGATTGTCTATGGCCCCGCGGACCATAGGAGGTCCGCTGATTTCTTGCTGGAGCTTAAGTCGAAAGTGGAACGGACTGAGATCCCAGTGGTTATCGCCGGTGACTTCAATCTGATCCGCTTTGCTGAAGACAAGAGCTTGGCGAATGTGGACCTCCTTAGGATGCGTATGTTTAACGACTGCATCGCGGATCTGGCCCTTCACGAGATTGTGTGTGTGGGCGCTAAATATACTTGGACTAATAAAAAACTTCACCCCATCCGCAGTGTCCTCGACCGTGTCTTTGTCTCAGTTGAGTGGGAGGTGGCCTTCCCCCTGTGCTCCCTCAAGGCGGTCACTAGGATTGGGTCTGATCACACCCCTCTCCTCCTCTCCTCGGGAGGGGGATAACCACCGCGTCTGAACCGATTCCACTTTGAATCTTTCTGGCTACAGAAACGAGGATTTGTGGAGGCGGTCCGGTCGAGGTGGTTGTCAGCGGTTACCTCAACCCCTCGGGTATACTGTGCTATGGATATCTGGCACCATTGTGCCAAATTATCTCGGCGGTTCATGAGGGCTTGGGGGGCTAACTTGGGGGCAGACCTCCAGAACCAGAAGGAGGCCATTCCGGGGGAAATTCAGGCTTTGGACCGGGAGGCTGACCAGCATGGCCTCTTGGCCGAGGCTTGGTCCCTTAGGTACTCCCTTGAGACCTCCATTATGGAGATCTACAAGGGAGAGGAGGCATTCTGGCGACAGCGGAGTCGCCAGAACTAGATTGTCCAGGGAGAGTCGAACACAGCGTACTTCCACCCTATTGCCAATGGCGGGAGGAGGAAGTGCTTGATCCCCTGCCTCTGGGAGGACGGGGTTCTGTTGGAGTCTCCACAGGCCCTCTCCACCCATATTGATGCCTTCTATCGGTCCCTTTTCTCGGCGTACCTGCCTTCGGGCATCTCACTTGCCCCGGACCTTTGGTCTGGGGAGGCGCTTGTCTCCCATGAGGAGAAAGCGCTGCTCACCCTCCCATTTTTCCGGGGGAGGTGTCGGTGGCCCTGAAGGCCATGAAGTATAGTTCGGCTCCGGGCCCAGATGGGCTGCCCGTGAGCTTCTTCCAGACTTTTTGGGACCAGCTTCAGCCGGTGATCATGCAGATGTTCCAAGAACTCTACACGGGGACTTTGGTGATGTACCGCCTGAACCTTGGCATTATTACCCTGATCCCCAAAGTACTGGGGGCCACGGATATCCGCCAATTCTGCCCAATCACAGTGATCAATGTCATCCAACGCCTGTTCGTCAAGGTATGTCCCCTTCATCTCGCTCCGGTCATGGAGCGACTTACCCATCCCCTCCAGTTCGCCTTCCTAAAGGGACGCCTCATTCACGACGATGTCCTGGCACTTCATGAAATTATCCATGAAGTGAACGTATAGCGTTAGAAAGGGGTGTTCCTCAAACTGGACTTCCAGAAGGCCTATGACCGCTTGGACTGGACCTTCTTGAGACTAGTACTAGAGAGGAAGGGGATCGACGACCGCCTGATCTGCTGGATCATGCAGTTCGTGATGAGTGGACAGACGGTGATCAACATAATTGGGGAGATTGGCCCATATTTTAGTCCGTCCTGCGGGGTTAGACAAGGGGACCCGATCTCTCCCTCTTGTTTAACACCGCGATGGATGCCCTGGCTGAGATTCTGGACAGAGCCAAAGTGGCTGGCCATATCTCGGGGGTGGTGGGCCACCTGATCCCCGGAGGTGGGGTCTCCCACCTCCAATATGCGGATGACACCATGATCATGGTGCAGGGTTCAAACCTCGACATTATGAACTTAAAGTTCCTGCTCCTTTGTTTCAAATCGTTGTCTGGGCTGACGATCAACTTCGACAAGAGCGAGGTTATGATCCTCGGGTACTCTGAGGAGGAGCGGTAGCGGATCGCGGATAACTTGAACTGTAGGCTGGCTGACTTCCCCATTACGTATCTAGGGATGCCCATAAGGGAGACCAGGGTGTTGATCAGAGACCTAGCCCCTTAGTGCCTAGGGTGTGCTCAAGTGCGGAGCCGTGGAGAGCGCGCCTGACGTCCAAGGGGAGCAAGACGGTCCTGATTAACTCGTGTCTCTCCAGCCTGCCCATGTACCAGATGGGCCTATACCTCCTGCCAGAACGGACTCATGCCGACTTCGCGAAGGAGTTGTCTAGGTTCTTTTGGGCAGCACGGGACGGCATCCGAAATATCATATGGTCAAATGGGCGGATGTGTGTGCCCCCAAGATCCTTGGGGGCATAGGGATCCTTGATTCTCGCTGCTTTAACGTGGCGCTAATGCTGAAATGGGTCTGGCGCATCATCAGAGATGATGGAGGTCTCTGGCTGCACCTTATTAAGGCCAAATATCTCCGGGGCCGCCCCCTGTTGGCCTGCGAGAGGCGGGAGGGCTCTCAATTCTGGAGAGCCATCTAGGAGATTAAACACTTCATTGGTTTGGGCGTCTCCTTCGCCACGAGCGCTGGGCAGGGGGTGCGGTTTTGGCTTGACCCTTGGTTGCTCCCAATCCCTTTGGGGGTCCAATTCCCTGGTCTCTTTGCCATCTCATCCTCGCCGTCGGCGCTCGTTGCTGAGGCTTTTAGTGATGGCTGCTGGAACATCTTGTTCCGCCGGTACCTTATGTTGGAATTATGCCCTAGAGGTAATAATAAAGTTGTTATTATTATAATTCTTGTTCATGATAATGTTTATATTCCATGCTAGAATTGTATTAGGCGGAAACTTTAATACTTGTGTGGTTTGTGAACAACACCGTGTCCCTAGTACGCCTCTATGGACTAGCTCATTGATTAATGATGGTTAAGGTTTCCTAACCATGGACATGAGTTGTCGATTAATAATGAGATCATATCATTGGGAGAATGATATGGATGCACCAAACTAAGCGAAGCAATTAGATCGTGTCATCGTGTTCGTCTTTGAAGCTTTTCTTATGTCAAATATTGTATTCCTTAGACCATGAGATAATACAACTCCCTAGTATCGGAAGAAAGCTTTGAGGTCATCAAACGTCATCCTATGAGAGGTGATCATAAAGGTGTCTCTCGTGATCGGAAAGTATCATTGGGTTGTATGTATCGAGATGGGATTTGTCCTCCCAAGTCGGAGAGATATACTTGGGCCCACTCGTAATCGATATCAACGCCGCTTGCAAGCATGTGGTTAAGGAGTTAATCACAAAGTGATATCGGATTACGGAAGTAAAGTACTTTGTGAACGAGATTGAACTAGGTATGGGTACCGACGATCGAATCTCGCAAGTAAAATATCGCGAGACGAAGGGAATATATATATGGGATTGATTGAATCTGGCATCGTGGTTCATCCGATATGATCATCGATGAATGTGTGGGAGTCAATATGGGTTTCGCACCCGCCGTTGATTATTGATAGAAGATCATGTCTGCATATTCTCGAACCCGCAGGGTCACACACTTAACGTGTCTCGACGCTAGGATAGATTGGATAATTGGTTTATGAGTTTTTGTTCAGAGTCTCGGATGGGATCCGGGACATCACGAGA